>JAZHRO010000031.1:161677954-162286136 GCA_037157565.1 Thalassia testudinum | reverse complement strand
TAGGGCAGGATGGTGTCACAACGAGTATCGTCTTCCTAAAGGGAGGTGAGAGGATGGCCGTGGGATGCACCACGAAGGGCAATGAGATGCGGGAACAAATATTTGTTTTCTACTCTAGAGGAGCATCCCGGGCTTGGGACAAGCTCTCTCTAGAGCCTTGGAGGAGGTGAGAGGAAGAAAGGAAGAGATGAAGAAGAATGGGAGGGGTAGGGGTCCTTTTATAGTGGAGGAAAGAATCAAATTCATATACAGGACATTTAGTGACAGTCATAAACGTCGTTGAAGATCCGCCACAAACGTCACTGAAGATCTTGTGCCAACCCCCGGCCCCGCTGTCGCGTGCATCACGAACCCCTTGTCGTGCTGCGCTCACGCACTGGCACTGTGCTTGCACGTGCATGCCTCTGCTGTTGTGCTTGTATGGGGACGAGTGTGTCCGCATGGGCGGCCTGGGTTGTGCCACGTGGTGCAACCTGGGTCGTCCATCTTCTTTTTGTTGTAGGGGTTGCTACAAAAGTCGGATTGAGTCAATTTTCATGCCATTGGGCTGAGATCGTTGACTTGAATCCATCAATGCGGTCAGATTTGTCGTTTAAAGCTTCGAATTATGTCACGTTTTCCCTTGGCCGTTGATCTTCCTCTGATTGCATATGGTGCTACAGGACTCCGATCAAGGCGATTTCGGAGGCGTTGGACTCCGATTGTCGTCCTGATCGGACCCATACAGTCGGATCGTCAATCCATGGCTCCGAAATAAATCTCCTTCTCTCTTGACCACAAAAAGGACAATTAACTTAAAATATACACAACTACTCTAAATGCAGAATGATGCATGCTACGAAATATTTATAATATGGAATGCAAATCTAAGCCTATGAACATGTATAAAAAGGCATTTTAACCTAAATAGATGTGTCTACATCACATACATATTTTCATGAAAATTGCTGGAGCCAGGTATATCATTCTATCTTTGGATCCAACTCCTATTCACGCATTTGCATTTGGATTAAATTTTGAGACCACCAAATTGATATAATTGACCTAATTCAATGGTCATCTAACTGAAATCAAGACTGCTAATCAAGTTTGACCTTAAAATAAAACTCACATTTTGTTGAACGCTACGAACCTACGCTAATGTGTTCGGTTTTGGAAAACCTGTCGTTGTAGTTCGAAAGCGAAGAATTCGTGTTCAACAAATAAAATTTATACTGAAATTAAAATTCTGGGTCAAACACAGGGAGGCGAACGTTTGATTTAAAAATTACGTGTTCCTTTTTATTTGTTACAGAATAATTCAATTTATAACTATTTAATTATTTACAATAAATAGAAGAGAGAGAGAGTAAGATAGAAAGAGAATATTACACAGAGAAATCAAAATGAGACGTAGAATAAACAAGGAATTTTTGCATTGAAGAGATTGTTCATTACAACTAGAAAGCATAAAATAATTACTCTAGAAAGTGATAAATTTACTGTAGAAAGCATTAAAAGAATGGAGGGAGAAATGTCCTCGACGGTCGCTTGGAGGACGAGTAGATTAATCTAGAAAGCAGTAAATCTATACTAGAAAGCGGTAAAAAGAATAGGGAGAGAGAAATCCTCCTCGACGGTTGCTTGGAGGACGAGCCGGACGGGATGACGCTGGACGAAGGAGAACGAGGCGGGATGAAGGAGGACGAAGCAGAAGAATGGGATTGGAGCAGCACGCCATCGTCGTCGCGAGATCCACTTCCGAAGGGGAACGAAAATTGAACTTTATCTCGCGAGAAGCATCCCAGATGTGGGACAAGCTTCTCTTGAGCTTTGGAGGGGTAGAGGGGAGAAAGAAGGGATGAGAATTTCGTATGGAGGGGGTCTCCTTTTATAGTTGCAAGGAGTGGGGGCAAAATGGACATTACAACTTCAAAAGAATAAATAAGGGGTCTTTAATGACGGATAAAACCGTCGCTAAAGCCCCCAACGTGGGCGTAGCCTCCGCGCCCACGCGCGCCCACTCGGCTGCCCGTGCGCGTAACTCCTACGCACGTCCACGAAGTCTCAGCCGTCCGATCGCGAGATCGGACGGCTTAAGACGCAACTTCGCCCGCTGCGCTGCGCGCCCGCCCGCATGCGATCGCGCCTTACGCGTGGGCGTCCAATCACACGTCGTCCTGATTGAGTGCGCGCGGCCATTGGATCGCGATCGTGCGGTCGATCGGAGGCGTGCCACCGCTCTAATTTCAGTGTGGCGAGGCTTGAACGCGCATCCCCACTTCGCGTTAGAGCGCTCGACCAACGCGTTGGGGTAGCGTTTATGTCGAGCGCCTGACTTCAGCGCGGGCGCGTCGCAGTCGTTGGATCTTAATCCAACGGCGGGGAAAAGCGGATGCGGAGACTGCTGAGATTGCATCCGACCGTTTGGGCGGCCGAGATGGCGGCACGTGGCGCCATCTTGGCCGTCCATCTTCTGGAAGTTGTAGATGGTGCCACGGATGTCGGATTGACTCGATTTTTGTGTCGTTGGGATGCGATCGTCGATTCGAATTCATCCGTGCGGTCGGATTTGTCATCTGAAGTGCGGATTTACACCATCCTGGCCCTTGATCTTCTAGGATTCCCGGGTCACTATCTGATGCTACGTATGCCTGATTAGGGCGATCTTGGAGTCGTTGAACTCCAATCGTCACCCTGATCACATCCATACGGTTGGATCTTTGATCCGAGGCCCCGATTAAATGTTTACCCTGTCCAAGCACATAAAAAGAGACAATTAACCTCCATTTTATTCAAACTACTCTAAATGCAAGGATGATGCATGTTATGCAATATTTATATCATGAAATGCAATCCTATGCTTAAGAACATGCAAAAATAGACATTTTAAGTAGTGTAATTGTGTTTACATCATACCCCCATGCCTTTCTTTTGCTAGTCCCTAGCAAAAACTATATGCTATTTATAAAAGAATTAGGTTGGATTATTTGGACCTAAGTCACTTTCAATCATTAAGAAATTGTCTACTTAGGAACTGAACTTTCAAAGACACAACAGCGCCCAGGTATCAGCCAAAATGTAGACCGCCTCAAGCCCTCTCCTTATTCAAAGAAAAATTTCTTTTTCTCTTTTTACTCTTTTCTAATTTTTTTGGATTTTCAAATTTTAGGGTTTAAGAGTGGCTTTCTACGGCCATTCAACTCACCCAAGATTTGATGAGAACCCTAAGCTTTAAGCATCTTATTGTGATTTTTGATAGACTCGTTGACCGGCAATTAAGACAGACTTCGGATTTCTACGCCTCTAGGTGACCTCAAAAAGAATTCTGCCTAAAGGTGTATCTTTACAACCGGTACCTTTCTCCCTACTTTTATATTTTTTTTACGGGGTCAACACAAGGGTGAATCCAGTGTATATCTCCCAGGTTTATTCTACTTCTCCGCTTCTTCCTAAGTGTTTTGGGAATTTTTAGTGCATTTCCTGAGCTGGGTTCTGGACAACCGGTCGATGAGCTGTTACCACCGACAACTTGCTAGCCATACTCGTGTGGGGAAGTGTGGTTTATTTCTTTTTATTCTTTTCTCCTTTTCTTTTTGATTTTTTTTTTTAAATAGGTGGCTTCCCTAGTATAAGATTTACCTAAGGGCAGGAAAAAGAGAAAGGTCTAGTGACTGGGCTTTGGAAAACCTACCTATGAGCTGTTACTCACGATAACTTGCCAGCCATATCACCCTAGAAGGTTCATTAGCTATCCAATTTCCGTAAAAATCGTCGAACAACGAGTCAGTGTAAAGAAAGTGTGTAGATGCTTAATACTCGAAATTCCCTCAAATCAGAGGGCGGGTTGATAAGTCGTGTACTTATCACCTAAACTTATTTACTCCAATTAAAATAAAATTCAAGTTGGCGAGAACTCGAAAAATAAATCCACATTTTAGTGGATACACGGGCTGATTAAGTTCAACGACCTGAAGGGTCTTTGTGTTCAGATCTTAATGTAGTTTTTCCTAAGATTGAAAATTTTCTTAAACCCAAATTCTCTTTCCAAATTTTGATTTTTTTTTTTCACAATAAAATAAATCTACGGAGCTGACGAATGAATTCAGAGATAAATATCCACCCCCCATGCCTATCTAATGCAATGTCCTCATTGTATTAAAAAGACATAAAACAGAGTGGAAAAGCGAAGAAAGCACCTGAATTGTGTGAATGTCAGGTCCGCTCCAAGATGAAAAATTAAAAAGAACTGTATAAGTGCTGAGTTTAATGCCTTCAGCTAGGCACACTATACAAAGAAAAGAAATAAAGAATTCACATGTGCAGGTCAGAATTAGAATGAACAGAAGAATCCTCTGACCTGTCAGCAGAGGTCCACAGATGTGGACCAGATTGTGGTGTAGATCCACACCCCATAATCGAGAATATCTTAGGTTCTGGATAAAAATTACCCAAAACCTAAAATTAGAATGTAAGCGGGATCGGGCCTGCGATTTCTGAGGATGCAACCCAAGACCAAAAAGTCGGGTTATAGAGAATTGAAACTCAAAAGGATAATCGTTGAATGTGTGCTTGGGTTGAACATCCTCGAAACAAATGTCATAAGGGTTCTGATTTGATGGTTTCAACTTAAAAGGAACCCTTCGATTCAATCTTCTATTTCCTCCAGAATTAACTTCCCAAATCAAAACTTCCCAGCTCCTATCCTCCTCATTTAGCATATCAAATTCCAGAACCTCTTGTATATTCATCACCCCATCTGAAATCTCCAAGTCTAAATGATGTGGCAGAATCAAAATTGACTTGGGTCTAATTATCTCAGAACTAGAATCATCAATAAGCTCAACAGGGTGTAACTGATAATCAGGGCATTGAATTGATTCCTCCAGAAAATGTGATTCTGGATCCGTAATGTGTGCCCTAATAAGATCAGTTTCCTCAGTTATTGGGCTATCAAATGATCTATCAGATTCCTCAAGCCCAATCGTCTCACAGAAATCGTGTTCAGAAAACTCGCGTGAGACTTCGCAACTTAAATCTTCACCATCAGGATCCGTATCAATGTATGTCCCATAATCAGTTGTCACTTTGTGTTCCAAGGAGACATACGTTTCCTCGTAACCCAGCTTAGGGATCTCAGGTGAAGAAATCAGATCATCCTTAATTAGTTATTTTAATTCAATCTGGTCAGCCTCGTAACACGTGTCCCCCCCAACAGGTGCCTGAGCGGGTTCTGTCATTGGCTTTCCTGAAGAGAGTTCATCCTGGGAATTATTCCAAGATTGAATCAAAGCAACCACGAATCTCATCCTCAATTTCGCTAATTTCCCAAGTAGAAACTCACCCGGGTTCTTATCCTTAACATCCTGGAGCCAATCCAACAAAGACTTGTTTAAATCATCAATCATTTCAATCAGAGGCTCCAATCTCTTAATGCAAGGTATTGGCTGAACTTCTAAAGATTGAATGATATTCCTCAAGTTAGCCAGAACCTTATCTTGAACCTGATTAACCTGAACCAAATGAGTTGGTTCAGGGTTGGGAGGGTTTGAGCTTAATGCAGGGGAATTAACGAATTGAGATTCGTTATACCCTTCCTGATAATAGGTGATTTCAGATTGTTGAAAAGATGGTGATGACCTAAAGGCAGTGAAATCAGAGGATGGGTAAGGATCGGTGTATCCTTCTTGATTGTAGATCGTATTATGCTGTTCAAGAAAGGAAGACGATCTATAATCGATGTAGCTCTGAGAAGGATAGAAATCAGAATCAAAGTGTTCAGGGTTAGACCCTAAACACGGGGGTCTGGAATTGTATCCCCAATCCGAATTATCCCAACTAACTGATGGTCGATTACAATACGAGTTGGGATAATCGTCATGTTGAGGATAATTTACAATAGGAGGGAAAGAGTGGGAATGCGTGAAATATGTGGAAGGATTCATGAGACTCGGGAGGAAGAAAGGCGCCCTCCAATACAAACAATGAAACCTGTCCTTAAATGGGTTGGCCTACAAACCTACAGACTCTCAAAACCCGTCTTGAGATAAAGGAACGATTTAATCTACTTCTGTCTGTTCAATCCAACTAGTTAGAAGGAGGGACTGGGGAGAAGGTTCTTCCTTCGGCTTGCGCCTTCGGTTCCTAGTGTACCCCCCATCCGTGATCGTTTGACTCTACTCCCCTAGCTAGACATCAGATTGAACAGTAGAAACAAACTAATCGAAAATAATCTCGTTCTGGGTTCTGAAGAGCGAGTCCAATCCTTAAGGCCAACGTCTACTCTATTTTATTTAGGGCTAGGATTGAATGTGCTTTGGAATGTGATGGGCCCTTTAAATGGGTTGTGCCCTTAATGATTGATTGATTTGTGTGTGAGTGCACAACCAGTGGTTTTTCAAGCAAGATTTTTTTTTTTTTTTGATGTGGTGAATTTTAAGGTTTAAATCTTGCTTAGTAGATTTTAGGATTCAACTTTAGGTGTTTTCAATCAAGTTTCATTAGCACACCAAGTTTTGCAAGCATAGGTGAAGATGTTTTCCTTAAAAGTTTAAAAAGATTGTGGAGTGCCTGGTAAATCCCTAAGAGTTGAACCTAATTGGCAGCTACTTGATGAGTTGATTTTATTTGAAGTGGTGCGACCCAAACAACTCACACAACTGGCCACAAATGCACCACTAAGTTAGGCACACAAAGTTGGTTAACCTAGAATGATTTCTACTCTTTTATGTGTTGCTTTATGTGTACCGGTTCCACAGATCAGAACCCGGTTGAGTAGAAACAAATCAATTCGGTTAAGTGCCTTTAAATGTGGGTGTACATTGTGTATTTGTTGAAAATTGCCCCACAAAATTATCTTTTTATTTTTTTTATAAATGAAGGTGGAATGAATGTGAGTGAGAATCCAAACAACTAAACTATTCCTAGGATTTATGCAAACACCTAGGTTAATTGGAATTTGGATTCAATGTGGCGAATGAAATCTATGGAGGGGGAAAGAATGGGGGATAACTTACAAAACCTTCCACAGCACTTTACTCCAATCTACCACTTTTGCTTGCCTCAAAAGAGTACCTGCAATTAAAATAAGAAAGGAGAAAAGTGAGGTAAATGAATTGTAAGTTAGAAAACGCGAAGAGAAATCAAAGATCGTTGCCTCCCCGACAACGGCGCCAAAATGTTGAACGCTACGAACCTACGCTATTGTGTTCGATTTTGGAAAACCTGTCATTGTAGTTCGAAAGCAAAGAATTCGTGTTCAACAAATAAAATTTATACCGAAATTAAAATTCCGGGTCGAGCATAGGGAGGCGCACGTTTGATTTAAAAACTACGCGCTTCTTTTTATTTGTTACAGAATAATTCAATTTAGAACTATCTAATTATTTACAATAAATAGAAGAGAGAGAGAGTAAGATAGAAAGAGAATATTACACAGAGAAATCAAAATGAGATGTAGAATAAACAAGAAATTTTTGCATTGAAGAGATTGTTCATTACAACTAGAAAGCATAAAACAATTACTCTAGAAAGCGATAAATTTACTCTAGAAAGCATTAAAAGAATGGAGTGAGAAATGTCCTCCTCGACGGTCGCTTGGAGGACGAGTAGATTAATCTAGAAAGCAGTAAATCTATACTAGAAAGCGGTAAAAAGAATAGGGAGAGAGAAATCCTCCTCGACGGTTGCTTGGAGGACGAGCCGGACGGGACGACACCTGGATGAAGGAGAACGAAGCGAGACGAAGGAGGATGAAGCAGAAGAACGGAAATGGAGCAGAAGAATGGGATCCACTTCCGAAGGGGAACGAAAATTGGACTTTATCTCGCGGCCGAGATGGCGCCACGTGGCACCATCTTGGTCGTCCATCTTCTGGAAGTTGTAGATGGTGCCACGGATGTCAGATTGACTCGATTTTTGTGTCGTTGGGATGCGATCGTCGATCCGAATTCATCCGTGCGGTCGGATTTGTCATCTGAAGTGCGGATTTACACCATCCTGGCCCTTGATATTCTAGGGTTCCCGGGTCACTATCTGATGCTACGGATGCCTGATTAAGGCGATCTTGGAGTCGTTGAACTCCAATCGTCGCCCTGATCACATCCATATGGTTGGATCTTTGATCTGAGGCCCCGATTAAATGTTTGCCCTGTCCAAGCACATAAAAGGAGACAATTAACCTCCATTTTATTCAAACTACTCTAAATGCAAGGATGATGCATGTTATGCAATATTTATATCATGAAATGCAATCCTATGCTTAAGAACATGCAAAAATAGACATTTTAAGTAGTGTAATTGTGTTTACATCACATTTGATCTTATTAATAGGGACCTATATGCGATTCTTTTCGAAATCAAAACTAATTTGTGGTGTGATGCACACTTCTGACATTGAGCACGCACACTAGGGGCAGCATTAGGTCTCGATCCCTTAAGGCTATAGGCACCAATCTCTTTATCGGTGTAGACCCTCCTATTTCACTTTGTGGAGGTGGTACTATCATTTGACCAAGTGTTTTGATACTTCAAGGAGGGGGACACCCCTTAAAAGAACAAAAGGGTAGTTAAGAGCCACCAACTCCAACGAGTTCACTCTAGCTCCATAGACCACCTCCCTCCTCGCTGACCAGTCCATAAGCACCGCCTTGACTCACTGATCATAACCCCCTACTCATATCACTCCGCCACTCACCAAAACACACCCTCAAACACACCCACACACACAACCACAGTGTGCCCTTGGTACTCTCCCTCAGGCATTCTCACGCCACGCCGACCACCTCTGCACACTCGCCACACCTTGGTGAAGCTCCTTGAGCTTTTTAACACAGCCGCAAGGCCGTTGTGGTGATTTCAGGTCCAGGAGCTCTCCGGCATTGACGCCAGGATTGAAGCTTGCTTGTAAGCTACTCCAGGCTGTGCCCGCTCCAGGTCACAGTCCTAGGTTGTGCGAAAAGTCTTTGCGGACATCTCCAGGCATCCAATTGGTGTCGAAGGCCATAGCTGCAACTGCAATTGAAGGAACGCCTCTACTGCAGGCACGCGCGAAGGGGGTGGGAAGATAGTCCCACCTCAGAAAGATTTGAGGTGCTTCACCCACATAAGTTGTTTTCTTGCCATAGGCTCTTCGCCTCCAACTCACGGTGTGAGGTACCTCTCTCGCCCGACTCGACTGCCTCATCCATGACCACGCCTCGCAGACCTGGTGACCCGACCTGACTCGCACACCTCGCCCACCACCGCGCGCCAGTGGGCCTGGTCCCAAGTGCATACCCGACCTGATTACTCAAGAAACGTGGCTCTGGGAGAGCAAACCCAAGAGAGAAGAAAGAAGAGAGCTCATGAAGGTAGGGGGTAGGTTTTGCTCTATAGGCCGAAGAGGAGATAAAGGGAAGCTGAAGGAAGAGAAGGCAGCAAAGGCAAAGGAAAGGCAGTTGGCAAGAGAGAGAGAAAGAAGAAAGCTAAAGAAGAAGAAGGCAGAGGAAGTTAAGGGTTAAGGCAAGCAAAGCTAAAGAAAGAAGCTGAAGCCAAAATAGGAAGAAGAAGAAGGAGATGCCAGAGAACAAAGAAGGAGATTGAAGACAAAGGCAGCCAGCAGAAGAAGCACTATAGCATTAATATTTTAAGATGGTTGATTTAAAATCAGACGTCCAATTTTTAGCTTCATTCATATACATTGGTTTCTTTAATATTTTGTGCGACATATCTACTATATTTTTGCATTGAGACATTGATAATATTGCATATTCTTTTAAATTCTAAGTTGTGATCTTGATTTCTAAACCCCAATTTGCTCCCTATGTTTGACCTTGGACTTTAAAATTCAAGTAATAAAATCATATTTATTTTGAGTGCTTTTTCGGCTGTACTATAATGTGATATTCTTAAAACCCGATCAAGCACGATAAACATTTTGGTGCTGTTGCCAGGGAGCAACGGGTGATTTAGAAATCTTTATTACAATTGCTGATTTGGTATTAACTTGATATATCACTTTTTGTTGTGATTGTTTCAAGGGAGAAGATTCAAAGGAAGATAGCCGCACATCAAACATGCCCGGGTTAGGTAATTTCTGATTAATCTCTTTCTCTTAAGCTCCTCACTCTGAAAAGGCAAACAAGGATAAAATCAATTAGGTCTACTTGCTTTCCGTTTCTAGCTAATTCACCAAGTTGCCTGATTTGATTTCAACAACAATACTGATTTGTGCACCCATTTAAGGTAGCTAGGGCTACCACATTCTTGATTGAGCCCTAGATACCATATTTTGACAAACTAAATTGGACCAAGATTAGAGCCAAACTAAGGATTTCAATTTAGGGCTTTAGAGACACACCTTCATAAGCAAGAATCAACTCTCCAAAAAGAGGTGTGCCTAAGCCTTGGTTGAAGAGACTTATTCAAGAAAACCCTAAAGTTCAGGCTTTTAATCTCAGTGGAATCCTAAAAGAAGGGACCTAAAAACTTCTCAAAGGACAAATAGGTGAAGTTGACCCTCTTGTTGGGTCAACCAACCTTGAAATTAGGTCACTTTTTGCACTCAATACAACTAATGTTCAAGTGAAATCTTAAGCACCCTTGCACTTAATTAAAATTGGTAGACTTAAGAGGTCAAGTCCCCATTCTGGTCTACCGGAAACATCAGTGACAAGAAAGGTCCGGTGGGGGAAGCCCTGTAACTCATGCGGGCACTCTACCGTGTAGGGGTCTTTGCAGGACTCTCCCTCTCTGCCTGCCCAGGTATTTCTCAGGTGGACGGCTTTCTGACTAAGGGGTATCATCCGCCCCAAACCTCTATAGTCATCCAAATTTTTGGGTGTCTTGATCGGTTCCATCACATTCTACTCTTATCTAGACCATCGGTGCATGTTTGGTAGGTTGTCCTTAAGACCATCCTTGAGGCCTCCTGACGAGTCGATTCATTGCTTTTAAAGTTGTTGGTCACATAAAATGATGCATCGTTTGTAGTTCTATGTAGTGGAAAAATCGACTAATCAACAATTAATGTAACCAGTCAATTAGGAGTGGGTCATGTCCACAGGGAGGCAATGATGCAATAAAATCTTGATTATTTTGTATTCTTTCAATCAAGTGCAAAATCCATAGTCAAATCTAACATGAAATGCAGTGGAAAGAAGATGCACAATAACTCAAAAATATAAGCGTAGATGAGGAATTTTTCCACACTGAAATATTCAATAAATATGTGATGATTTTATGTAATTTCCAATTGACATGTATTAGAGAAAATTTGTGCACATTTTAATCCCTAAACCAATGTTAAAACATGTGAATAACAATAACCACACAATTATCAGAAAGCATGACTATGTAGTCACAATTTCACAACAATAAAATAATCATAAATTAAAATTGATTTTGGTGGCAATGGCATTCAAATGTAAATATTAATTAACATAAAAATAGAGGATTTTACCTCTCTCCTCCTTGTGCATGGGAGAGAGGTTCAATCGAGGAGTTCCTCCTACAAGAGGTTGGCTGAAGCGAGGCCTTCGTAGTGGTGGCAGCGGTGTGTTGTGAGATGGCCAAAGCCGGCTTGTTGAAGGGGAGAAGTGCAGCGGTGGATAAGCCTGCTGTTGCCGCACGTGTTGCAGGCACAAGGAGAGAAGTGCGCACGGGTGCTGGGCGCGTATGCGCGTGGGCGCTCTGCAGAGCGCATAGGTGCACGCGGGAGTGGTGGTGGCACTAGCTGCAGGTGCTGCAGGGAGTCACTGGAGGTGGGTATGTGGAGGCGTGGCTCTGCAAGTCGCAAGCAGTGCTAGAGCGCGAGCTGCTGGCGTGCGAGCATGAAGGCGCGTGGAGCGCACGCTGTGAATGAGCAGAGGTGCGGCGTGCAGGGGTGCAGAGGGTTCTGGAGAAGTCGAGGAGGCGCGGGCTCTACAGGCTGGGCTGGAGGTGATTGAGTGCGGTGGAGAGGGGCGTGCGATGCTGCATGCTGGTGAGTGTTGTACGAGGTGCGGCGCGCGGTTGGGCTGTGCTGCAGCTGATGCGTGTGCGTGCGAATGGCAGCGCGTGGTGCACGTGGAGCAGCGACCTGGACTATCGTGCACGGTGTGGTGTTGGAGGTGGCTACTGCTGCGCATGGGGACAGAGGATGGGGGAAGACGATGAAGGTGTTGCTGTAGGAGTTTCAGACGTCTGGGAACATTCCCAGGCGTCTTAACGGACGGGGGCATGAAGTTGCAGCGGCTACGGTGGTGGATGCTGGTGATGGCGGTGAGGGTGGTGCACGTTGAGGTGCTCACGGTAATGCAAACGAGCTCCAAATGGCGGTGTGGCCTATCACGTCATACACCCATGGTGGTGGAGGCTCGTCACTACGGTTGAGGCCGGTGGAGGTGGAGTAGATGAGAGGTCAACTCTCTGCACAGTGGTGGGTCGGGGATGGTGGCCTCCGAAGCATGGCAGCCTCCTCTCTCCCTTATCCCAATCGAGGAGACCAGATCAACTTTTGGCGCTACTCCTTGATTGGGCTCTTTACTGCAGCAGCTGGAGGAAGAAATGCAGCCATTGCTCATCGAAGAAGAATAAAATAGCAATAAAATATAATGGTTATTTATATACAAACCTTTAACTTTTATGTTAACTTAAAATAATGCATGCAATGCACCTAATTGGTTAACTAATTAAATGAATGCAATTCTAAGTTAATTCTAAATGCATTTAAATATGAATGCAATGCATGAATTATGTAATTAAATCAAAAATATGAATTAATCTATCTACATCATAATTTATGCTAAATAAATGTTAGAATTAACTTAATGTCTAAGCATTTAAATAGTTAAATAGCCCACAAATATGAGTTAATCAAATACCCCCATGCTTAGTTTTTGCTAGTCCCTAGCAAAATCAAGCAAAACCTAGCACTCCAAGTAGACTAGCCAACCCAATCGCTCTTCCTTTAGAAACATATTAAGTTCAGACTTTAGACCTAAGGTTTCCAAGTAGTTGCTAAGTTATAGACTAGGTCGGCTAAAGACGAGTTGCAGGCACAAGTTTCTCTAATTTCCGACTCTACTCTAAGGTTTATTGATCCCTGAGATTAAAGCATCTATGCATGTGCTTTGATGTGAGTTATTTGAGTTAAAGGAAAAATGATTTTTTTTTAATAATATATATATATTGTTTTGTTTGATTCCTTTAAGTCTAACCTCGGATCAGCTATCAACACGATCTGTGTCAGATTCATTATCCCCATCACCGTACCTCGAAGGGTTTTTGGCTTTCGATGCTTCGAGATAGCACCACCCATAGCAACCCCAAGAACTCCTAGCAATTGACACTTTGAGATAGTATCGCCCATGGATTTCTAAAGTGAAATTAGGCCTGTGGCAATCGGCACTTCGAGATAGGGTCACCCATGGTACCTGAACCGCACAATGAGCTTACATGCCCCAAGTAGGATGAATACCCTAAGAGACAAGCACCAAGGAGGTAATATGTTATCATCGCATCCTCAAGGTGAGTATATACTCCACCTCTCCTGCGGCAGGAACTCCTCCAATCAAATTGTGTTTTCAAGCCTCTCCTAAGTCAAAACTAAGAGAACCAAATCTCTTTTAAGAAAGGAATTAAGTTGATTACTTACTTACACCAGAACAAGTGTTTGAAATTTGGATGTTTGGGTTACAAGGACCCGTAAACCAAAAGGTAGAACAAGACTCCAGGTACTAACCCACCTTTTAACTCAATCCCTAGCTTTCCTTCCTCAACCTCTTGAGGAATGGTCTGCAACTTAACTCCTATTTAAGTTTTTAAGTCCACAAAGGACCCTAAAGGTCTAAAGCTAGTAGCTCACTTAGCTTCAAAATTTTGACCCTAGAATTAACTTAGTCTAACCTAGAGTTCTGATTTGCTTAAGAATGCAGGGCCTGGCCAGTTAAGCTCAATAATTACAATTTATTTTTTTTTGCATATGTATGCTTTAAATGCATGAATGCACTATGCTATGTATATCCCCAAGTACACCCCCCCATGCCTAAAAATTTGCAATGTCCTCATTGCATAGAAGGATATTACCTGGGTCAGCGAGTAGTCAAAGAACCTGCAAATCAGGTTCAAGGATCACAGAAATAGGCCCTACAAATGAGCAAAGTAATGCCGACCTAGAAAATAGGTAACCTTGGATGTTGGCGAGCTGATGATGAATCCCGATAGCAAATGCTCACCCAACCAGGATGGGAATAAAATCTTCCCAGGTCACCAGAAGAGGTTCTAAAGGATAAACTGGCATAACAACCTCCAAAGGGGTAGGGGGAGGATGACAAGAATCCTCCAAAAGGAATGGTGCAGAGATAAACCCCCAGGGCAATGGACTGACTAAAGAAATCATCAATCCATACCCGATACTCCATTACAGGAAATATTGGTTTGTTAAGCCCCTCAGTCAGAACAAAAGTGAGCAAATCTCTAAGGCAAGGATCATCTAGGATGTCCAAGTTTGGAGGTTGCGGGATGGCCATAAGATCTAGGTTGGGTTTAATTAGCTCGGTGTCCATCCCTAACACTCTTTCCAAATCCTCAATTGCATCCCTAGCATTCCTTGCACTATCACCAGTATCTTCCTGCACTTCATCAGGAGTCAAAATTTTGCCTTCAGACATAAGAGAATCAGAGGGTGACTTCAAAACAAATGAAGGTAGGTTGGAAGCAACAGATCTAGGGATTATCCTATCAATGTCATCTCCGGGTTCTTGTTCTTTACTCAAATCTCCCCCGGAGTCTATATGTGAATCCACATAAATCTTAGAAGTTATTTCCAAATTTTCCATCATTTCATCATGAGGAGAAATATCATCAATGGGTGTGCTAAGGAAACCTAATTTGGTCAAATTTATGACATCCTCAGGGGTTAACTCTTCAAATATGACATAATCACCCTTAGTGTCACTCCAAATCTTGAATGTAGGTTCCTCATATAATTTGTCTTTCTCCTCATCATATGATTCATCATATACCCGAGGTCTAGAATCATTTAATATCTCAGCAGATCCCCTAGGGTACTCTATCTGAGGTAAATGGTTTACACTGGTAACATCGGACTTCTCAGATAGGTCAATTTCTTCAGGGTTAGGTTCCCTAAGGGTGGGCATGAGTTCCATCTCGTGATCAGAAGGGAGGGTAGGATTAACAACTTGACTTCATCCCACTTCATCAAATGTCACGAAAATACTATCATTTGGGTCGAGGTCATCCAATGGTACCATCATTCCCTTCTTTTGACTCCAATATAATTCAGGTGGATACTCAACCTTATCATCATCTTCCTCGGGTTGCCACCATTCTTCATCTAATGCATAGCTACTTTCATATGTATCTTCCTCCCACTTAAGGTGTGGATCTCTTAAGGAAGTGTCATCTAATTGGGAGGTTTCAAAATCGATCCTCAAAAAGTAGCTATTCTCTCTTACATATTCCCCAAAATTTCTCTCCAACTTAAAGTGTGGCTCTCCCACGGGAGATGCATCAATTGTAGATGGGTGTACGTCATCCTCAATGGGGTAGATTGGATGGCTAATTTCATCTCTTTCTTGTTGGCTTGCTCTCGAAGATTGTCCTAACAATTCAATCATTTCATCTAGCATTTTCTGTATTTCCATCTTCAAGAAGGAGAGGTCATTTCTATCATGAGAAAAGTTAGGCTCAGGCTTATAGTACCCAGGAGTGTCTGTCCAACCATTATAATTATTCAGGGAGGGTGGGTTGGGTATTTCTATGGTGTGTAGGATATTGGGCAAAGCAAATCCTGCTCCTAGGTTCTACTCACTGATTTGGGGCTTAACTAGGCCAATAATCCTATAAAGGAGTAAAACGGATCCCAATGATTGTCATTATGCCCATCAAAGGATGGACCATCTCGGTGTATGGGATAGAAGAGTGTAGAGTGGGGGTGAGGGTGTGGGCAAGATGTGAAAGGATGAAAATCCATGTGGTCCATTCTAACTCACACCTCAATCAGAATTCCCCAAGCAAAACACAATTCAAAAAAGACTTTTTAGCTCTTTTCCAATTTAGGCTTTTGATTTAAGTCAGATTGTAGGTGACAATACAATTTTTTCAATCAATTTACGTGCTTATTTTCGACCTACGGCTCGCCTAAGAAGACCTAGTTGGAGCTTAGGTGTTCTTCCCTAAATCTCAAATGGTAGAGCAACTCCAAAGATGGAAGATCGAGGGATGCAAGTAGGCCTAAGCCTTCCTTTGAAGCTGTGCTTTCACGGTGCTTCTCAACTACCCCCAAAAATCCGTGACAGAGTATGCCCCTCTTTGGAGTTACAAAACTTTGATCTCAAGTTCTAAACACTTCATAATCCAACGATAGGAGGGCTCTTGTCCTAGTATTTCCAAACCTAAGGAGTGTCTAAAAGCGTGTAGTGGTGCAAGAGATATAAGTGTGCATAAACTACAAAAAATTTTGAATTTTGAATCGCACGCCAAGTTTGAAAATCAAATCCTTGGTTTGTAAAATGTCCCTCCTTTAATTAGCCGATTTTCTAGAAAATATGTGACCACTTGTTTGATCTATTCAATACAGATTAGGTGGTCTTCGAATTAAGTCCAAATGCAATGCGTGATCAAGAATAGGATGCAAAGTAAGAGAATGCGTACCTTGCTTCTAGCAATCAACGATGCGAGAATGCACTTAATGCAGAGAAATAAATCTAGAGGCTGCTTATACAGACCTAAATGGTTCTTCCTAGGGGCAGGCAGCTCATTTTTTTTCATTTTTTTTAGCTACTTATACACAAGCAAATTAAAGGGTAAATAATCCACAAAATAAATTAAAAACCTAAATCTAAAGAAAAGGGAACAAGCTCCCAAAAATTAACCCCAATTACTACAAGGGCAAGAAAACAGAAATAAAACTTATGAAACAGAAAATCTCCTATAGAGGTAGAATCCAGGTCTCCTTCGTCTTCCCCGCATGTAAGCATCACTCAAGGTCGACGTCTTCTCCCCGATGTGCCTATCACCTCTCTCAAATTCCTCTCATAAATTCCTCGCACAGAAAAAATAATAAATGGTCAGATCACTGTGCAATGAGAAATAATCAGAAATGAAATCAAGTGAAATTATTGCGTATGTTGCCTCCCCAGCAATGGTGCCATTTGACGAGTCGATTCTTCGCTTTTAAAGTCATTTGTCACATAAAATGATGCGTCATTTGTAGTTCTATGTGGTGGAAAAATCGACTAATCAATAATTAATGTAACCACTCAATTAGGAGCGGGTCGTGTCCACAGGGAGGCAATGATGCAATAAAATCTCGATTATTTCGTATTCTTTCAATCCAATGCGAAATCCATAGTCAAATCTGACATGAAATGAGATGGAAAGAAGATGCACAATAACTAGAAAATATAAGGGTAGATGTGCAATTTTTCCTCACTAAAATATTCAATAAATATGTGATGATTTTATGTAATTTCCAATTGACATGTATTAGAGAAAATTTGTGCACATTTTAATCCCAAAACTAATGTTAAAACATGTGAATAACAATAACCACACAATTATCAGAAAGCATGAGTATGCAGTCACAATTTCACCATAATAAAATAATCATAAATTAAAATTGATTTTGGTGGCAATGGCATCGAAATGTAAATATTAATTAACAACAAAATAGATGATTTTACCTCTCTCCTCCTTGCACATGGGAGAGAGGTTCAATTGAGGAGTTACTCCTACAAGAGGTTGTCTGAAGCGAGGCCTTCGCAGTGGTGGCCACGGTACATCGTGAGATGGCCGAAGTTGGCTTGTCGGGAAAGAGAAGTGCGGTGGTGGAGAAGCCTGTTGCTGCCGCACATGCTGCAGGCGCAAGGAGAGAAGCTCACGCAGGTACTGGGCGCATAGGCGCGTGGGCGCTCTGCAGAGTGCACAGGTGCACGCGGGCGTGGTGGTGGCGCCAGCTACAGGTGCTGCAGGGAGCCGCTGCAGGTGGGAGCGTGGAGGCACGGCTCTGCAGGCTGCAAGGGGTGCTAGAGCGTGGGTTGCTGGAGCGCGGGCTGCTGGAGCACGGGCGTGAAGGCACGTGGAGCTCGTGTTGTGAATGAGCGGAGGTGCGGCGTGCAAGGGCACTAAAGGTTCTGGAGAAGTCGAGGAGGCGTGGGCTCTACAGGCTGGGCTGGAGGTGACTGCGCGCAGTGGAGAGGGGCGTGCGATGCTGGGCGCTGGTGAGTGCTGCTGGAGGTGCGGCGCGCAGTTGGGTAGCGCTGCAGCTAATGCGTGTGCACGCGGATGGCCGTGAGTGGTGCCAGTGGAGCAGCGACCTGGACTATCGTGCTTGGTGTGGAGTTGGAGGTGGCTGCTGGTGCACATGGGGACAAAGGATGGGGGAAGAAGATGAAGGTGTTGCTGTAGGAGTTTCAGACGTCTGGGAACATTCCCAGACATCTTAATGGATGGGGGCGTGAAGTTGCGGTGGCTGTGATGGTGGATGCTGGTGATGGCGATGAGGGTGGTGCACGTTGAGGTGCTCACGGTAATGCAAACGAGCTCCAGATGGCGGTGTGGCCTGCCACGCCATACGCCCACGGTGGTGGAGGCTCGTCGCCATGGTTGAGGCTGATGGTGGTGGAGCGGATGAGAGGTCAACTCTCTGCACAGTGGTGGGTCGGGGATGGTGGCCTCCGGAGCATGGCAGCCTCCCTCTCTTATCCCAGTCGAGGAGACCAGATCCACTTTTGGCGCTACTCCTTGATTAGGCTCTTCACTACAGTAGCTGGAGGAAGAAATGCAACCGTTGCTCATAGAAGAAGAATAAAATAATAATAAAATATTATGCTTATTTATATACAAATCCTTAACTTTTATGTTAACTTAAAATAATGCATGCAATGCACCTAATTGGTTAACTAATTAAATGAATGCAATTCTAAGTTAATTCTAAATGCATTTAAATATGAATGCAATGCATGAATTATGTAATTAAATCAGAAATATGAATTAATCTATCTACATCCTAATTTATGCTAAATAAATGTTAGAATTAACTTAATGTCTAGGCACTTAAATACTTATATAGCCCACAAATATGGGCTAATCACCTCCTTTAGTGATTCACTCCCGCCAAGGCCAGGACTCAACTTTCGTGTTTCTGCAGCAACCTCATCACATAGACATCTCCTCTGATTCATCTGAACCAAATTCTGCTTCTTCCATCATCATGGCACAACCCGTAGAAGAAGAGAATAACCTTGAGAACCAACTTCAACTCCTTAATGATTTTTTTCAAGCCTTTGTAAACCTACCGCAGCGTCCTATGATGCGAGATCACTACAATCCCGCTGCGATGGCAATCAAACCTTGAGTCCAAATCCCGACTGGAGGTCCTAATTCTGAACTCAAGCCCAACATGATTCATGCTATTCCAAAGTTTCATGAGCTTAATTCCGAGGATCCCTTCCAGCACATCAAACAACTCAAGTATCTGGCCCAGACCTTTGGGTAAGATGTCCAAAATCGAGATATTCTTCTCATGAAGATGTTCTCCTTCTCACTCATGGACAAAGCATCTCATTGGTATCAGACTCAAACACGTCCAATCAAAACATGGGTTGAACTACAATCTGAGTTTTTGAAAAAGTTCTTCCTAGTTGGTTGGACGAATGCCTTACGACACTAGATCACACACTTCACCCAGCAATTTGGAGAGCCACTTCATGAAGCGTGGGACCATTTCCTGGATCTCATGTGAAAGTGCCCCCATCACGGAGTTCCTAAAAGGGAACAAGTCCAGTCTTTTTACCAGGGACTCCGTGAAGATATCTGCTTATTCATCAATGCAACCTGTGGAGGAAATATCATGGGTCAACATGAAGACACCGTGTGGGAGATTCTCGAGAATATGTGTGAGAACTCCATCAATAATGACTCCATGGGCTTATTCGACCAGACGAATGCTCGCGCATCGACGAATCCAAGGGGAGCATAGGAGATGCAGGGCCTATCCGCATCCGTTGACTTGGAATTGATGGCCAGTCGGTTGGACAAGGTCTCTATCATTGAGAAGAAGGTGGATGAGCTGACTTGACATCTGCAGCGAGCCACCTCTACGCAAAACCCGTTTGCACAGCCACTTTCTAGAAGGGAAGCTGTACATAACATCTATCACCGATCTTCTCAAGGGATGGACCCGTATCCACCCCCGTCTAACTCCAGGACCGGAGGAAACTCCGATCCGACCTACTCTAGTTGGGGGAACTCTGAACTCTCGTACTTTGACTTTCCTGAGGTTCCTTAGACCTGTGAGGACCTTAATGACATCCAGAATGACCCATTCTTTAACACCTATAACCCTGGATGGCAAAATCATCCCAATTTCCTATGAGTGGGAAATAATCAAAATCAAAGACCACCATATCAACCCTGTCCACAAGCTCCTCATCCATATCAACTACCTCAGCCTCGGCCCAACCCCACCTATCAATCTGGGCCAACTCAGATAGATCAGATAACTCTCATCCTTTAGACTCTGGCTGACATTCAGAAAATGAATGCGGCTATGCAAAAACAGCACAAACATGAGATCACAGAGGTTCACAATCAACTAGCCCAGATGGTGAATTACCGCCCTCCTGGCACACTCTCTTCACGACCTCTATCGAATCTGAATAATGTGCCAAACTAGAGGTGTGTTATGAACCCAAATCCGAGCCAAGCTCACATGATTTATCAGGCCCCTTCTATTCCATCACCAGACTGGATGGAGGCTTCGACATCATATGCAGGATTTCAACAGCAGCCACCTATTTTACCAACTCCAAACCAAAACTAGGTAGGATTGAATTCTGTTACAACCCGTAGTGGCAAAGTAACACAAGACCCACCTTACCCAAGCCACTTTCAGCCTGGTAGTGCTAACCCATGCCCTAGGATAGTGCAGGATACCCCTGTCCCAGATCAAGAACCTGGACCTATTCTAGAGGAACCATCTAAGGTTCCATTTCCTGAGGCCTTGACCAAGGGAAAGAAGATAAACAAACTTGTGGCTCCTGAGGAGGATCTGGTCAAGCTCTTTGAATAGGTCCATATAAACATCCCCTTGATGGATGCAATCTGCCACGTATCGGCTTACGCACGATTTTAGAAAGACGTGTGTACACCTAAGCATAAGCCGTGAACCAAAAGTGGGAGTCCAACTGTACTGTCAGAGTAAGCCAGCTCTGTAATTTTGAGCAAACTCCCACCTAAGGCAAAAGACTTAGGTACTCCCCTAATTTCCTGTACCATTGGTAATACCCAATTTGACAGAGCCTTATTAGATCTAGGAGCCTCCACATACCTAATACCTACATCCCTACTTGACCACCTTGAGGAATCTAAGCTCAAACCAACAGAGGTGACATTATAGTTGGCTGACCAATCTATTAAGTCACCTAATGGAGTTCTTGAGGATGTCATTGTTAGGGTGGGGGATTTCTATTTCCCCATGGACTTTGTAGTCTTGGATATGGATGCTCCAGAAAACCTAAGGGATACACCAATTATACTAGGGAGACCCTTTCTAGCCACTGCTAAGGCCAATATAAATTGTGAGGAGGGCCTAATTGAGCTGAAATTCGGAAACCAAACATTAAAGATCGACATCTTTAAGGCCCAACAAGGGATTAATTGCGGTGTTATAGAACAAATATGTGACATCAAGGCTATGGTTGGCGATCTGTATATTGAGGACAACTTGACTACTTCTGAGCAACCACAAGAGGATCAAAATACTCAATCAGAAGAATCCGAACTTGACCTAGATACACCCATAACTCCCTCCATTGTTCCTGATGCACACCCTGAACCTCCTCCTACTGCTGATGACCCTGTTTTGGAACTCAAGCCTCTTCCCGACTATCTCAAGTACGTCTTTTTGGGTTTCAATCAGATATTTCCTATGAATATCAACTCCAGACTCACCTGATCAGGAATCCCATCTGATTACTATTCTCTAGAAACATCGAAGAGCCATTGGATGGACTCTTGATGATTTGACTGTATCTGTCCCTCCTACTGCACACACTGTATCTACACCAAAGAAGGCACATGACCTTCCCATGAAATGCAGAGACGTCTGAATCCTAATCTGCAGGAGGTCGTGAAAAAGGAGATCATCAAATGGTTAGATGTAGGGATCATTTACCCGATCTCCGATAGTCGGTGGGTGAGTCCAATCTAGGTTATGCCTAAGAAGGCAGGACTCACCGTAATCACGACTGAAATCGGAGAAATCATATCGACCTGTGTGGTGAATTCGTGGAGAGTCTGCATTGATTACAGAAGACTAAATACCTCCACAAAGAAGGATCATTTCCCACTACTATTTATTGATCAGATCCTCGAGAAACTAATGGGAAATAGGTTCTTCTACTTTTTGGACGGGTACTCCGGTTATAACCAGGTTGCAATCCATCCTGAGAACCAAGAAAAGACCACTTTCACCTGCCCCTTCGGGATGTACGCATTCCGAAGGATGCCGTTCGGTCTCTGCAATGCACCTGCTACTTTTCAGCGATGCATG
Source organism: Thalassia testudinum (assembly GCA_037157565.1). Taxonomy (NCBI): domain Eukaryota; kingdom Viridiplantae; phylum Streptophyta; class Magnoliopsida; order Alismatales; family Hydrocharitaceae; genus Thalassia; species Thalassia testudinum. Next base: position 162,263,620 of record JAZHRO010000031.1, on the reverse strand, counting down.
CTTGCCATATTCTCAGATATGGTAGGTCATTATCTGGAAGTCTTCATGGATGACTTTTTAGTATTCGGAGAATCATTTGACGATTGCCTCCTACACTTGGTCCAAATCCTCAAGTGGTGCATTGACGTGAATCTGGTTCTTTCCTGGGAAAAGAACCATTTCATAGTGCCTGAAGGAATTGTCCTGGGACATCTCATATTAGAAAAGGACATCTAGGTCGATCGAGCCAAGGTGAACCTGATTTCCAAACTCCCTATGCCTAGCTCGATCAAGAACATCCGATCTTTTCTGGGGCACGTCAGTTTTTACCGTCGATTCATTCCTAATTTCTCAAAGATCCCGCACCCCCTGGCCACTCTGCTATCTAAGGATGTTCCTTTCGAAATGTCCAAGGAATGCACTCAAGCATTTGAAATCCTCCATGATCGAGTTACATAAGCTCCGATCCTATAGTCCCCTGATTGGTCTCAACCCTTTGAGATCATGTGCGATGCATCCGATTTCGCTGTAGGAGTGGTACTTGGGTAGAAAATTGACGGGAAACCTGTGGTCATCTACTACGCTAGCAAGACACTTGACGAGGCTTAGCGTAACTACACGGTTATGAAGAAAGAGCTACTAGCCGTAGTATTTTCCCTGGAAAAGTTCAGATCATATCTCCTGGGTTCCTGTGTTATCATTTATTCGGATCACATAGCTATGAGGCACATCCTTGCGAAGAAGGATGAGAAACCTTGATTAATCTGCTGGATCTTGTTGTTGCAAGAATTTGACCTCGAAATTCACGACAAAGTGGGAAAACAGAATGTGGTAGCTAATCACTTGTCCCGCCTTCCTTCCGAGATTATCAACCCTTCCGGGCCCATTGCAAAACATTTTCCTGATGAGCAGCTCCTGACTATCAGTACAGGGCTCCCATGGTTTGCTGATATAGTAAACTACCTGGCATCACATCAGATCCCATCCGATTGGCCGAAGGCCAAGAAGGACAAATTGCTTTCCGATGCCAAGTATTACTCCTAAGAAGACCTGTATCTTTTTCGCATCGGTGCTGATCAAATCATTCGACGATGTGTCGCGAGAGTGAAAATTTAGGACATATTGTCCTTCTGCCATGACCAGGCATGCAGTGGACACTTCTTAGGTCATAAAATCGCAGCGAAAGTCCTCCAGTGCATCTTCTATTGGCCCATGATTTTCAAAGATGCATACAATCACTGTAGGGCATGCACTCATTGTCTGACCTTAGGCAACATGAGCCATCGTGATATGATGCCCTTATAGCCAATTCTTGTATGCGAAATCTTTGACGTATGGGAGATTGATTTTATGGGACCCTTTCCTATTTCAAACGACTTCAAGTACATTCTACTCACTGTTGACTATGTGCCCAAATGGATCGAAGCCATTCTGACCCGAACCAACAATCATAAGGTAGTTATCAAATTCATTCATCAGAACATCTTTTCACAGTTCGGGATTCCACGTGCTATAATCTCTGATGGAGGGACCCATTTCACTAATGCTCAGTTTAGGCCACTGATGATCAAATACGGGGTGTCACACCAAATCTCTACTCCTTACCACCCACAAACTAATGGTCTAGTTGAGCTATCAAATAGGGAGATCAAGAAAATCCTCTAGGTTACTATTCAACCTGACAGGAAAGATTGGTCATCTCGACTTCCAAAAGCTTTGTGGGCTTATAAAATTGCCCACAAAACCCAATTAGGTATGTCTCCCTTCAGATTGGTGTACGGGAAGGCATGTCACCTCCCCGTCAAATTGGAGCACAAAGCCTACTGGGCAGTACGAAATTGCAACCTAGATCATCCTAAGGTAGGAACCCACAGAAAGCTTCAAATGAGAAAGATTGATGAATTATGCCACGACGCGTATGAGAACTCACGAATTTACAAAGAGCGGGTTAAGGCCTTTCACAACAAGCACATATCCAGAAAGATCTTTCATCCTGGTCAAAAAGTTCTACTCTTTGATGCCAAGCTCAAGCTGTTCCCAGGAAAACTAAGATCAAAATGGATCAGACCTTACCTCGACCGACGAATCTTTGGAAATGGAGCCATCGAGATCAGTCCACTTAGCCATGATTTAGAACCTTTCATCTTGAATGGTCAGAGACTCAAACCATTCATTGACCCTACCAATACAAATTTGGCTGAGATATCCTTTACCCTCCATTCTCCCTGAGCTCATTGAACCTAGTCGATGGCGTAAAACTCAGCACTTAACGAGAAGCAACTCGTCATTTATGAAAAACCCGAAATCTTTCTTTACATTCCTATGCTGAATTCATATTGCACTTTAGGGTTCATCCATTAGCACAGCCACCCCACCTCAGGTACTTGTACCCAAGTTTTGAAATCGTTCGCAATAGTCACCTCGACCTGTTCACTCACCCAGAACCTGTTCTAATGAATGATCTAAGTTGAACTCGAACCCACCTAATTTACAATGGGGACATTGTAAATCATAGGCATAGGGGGGTATGAAAGTGCAAAACGCCGTGAAAATCATCTTACAAGAAAAGGTTTCATCAAAAAAATCACATATCCCAAAAATACCAAAAAAATGAAAAAATTCTTGAAAAGAAATAAAAAAAATTCTAAGGGGAGAGAAAATTTTGAGGCCATACAAATCGCGAGGAGAAAAAGGGGAAAAGTGAAAAATATCAAAAAAGGAGCACAAAATGAAAAGAAAAAGAAGAGATAGCCATTAGTAAGAAATTAAGGGATTAATTGAGTTCTAGACCATATCAAGAAAAAGAAAATGAAAGGAAAAAAAGTGCTAAAGGAGACACAGAAGACATCAGTAGGAACGCTGATCTTAGGCCTTTTGGGCTAGACTCGTAAGCTTAAAAATTCAAGTATCCGCTAAGATCTGGATAGTCCTCAAGAGGTTAGGGAAAATGCGAAGCTTAGGTATTAGGTCTAAGGCATAGGGAGTATTCGGCCTCGTTAACTGACCTCTTGTTTACGGGACTCAGTAACCTAAGCACCCCAATCCACACACAGTCTGGTTCAGTGCGCATAACTATCAAAATCACGTAAATGTGTTTAAACTATTACGAAAAGGTCACCTAGATTAGGAGCAGCTGATAAACACAAGTTGATTTGGACAAGTTCCCGATGCAGAGAGGTGGGAAATTCCCCTTGAAGATGCACAATAACATATCGTCTCCTCGGTGCTTGTCTCCTAGGATATTTACATATCCTAGTGGGGGCATGTATGCACCTTGTGCTGGTTCAGGTGCTATGGGCGACATTATCACGAAATGTCAACTGCCATGGTCTGGATTTAGCTACAGAACACTATGGGTGGGATTATCTTGAAATCTCGAAAGACAAGGTTTTGGGGGTTGCCATGGGCGGTGCTATCATGAAGCATCAATTGCCAGGGACCCTTCGAGGATTGATGATGGGGACTAGGAATCTGATACAGACCGTGTTGAGAAGCCAATCCGAAGCTAGAAATAAAAAGAAAAGAGAGAGAAAACTCTCCAAACAAAGAAAATCCTCTGCCTCTCTCTTACAAAAACGCACTGCAAACTGAACCGAGGCTAAAATATGTTACAAGCATAGGTGCTTTAACCGCGGAGTCCAACAAACCCTAGGATAGTTCCTATGGGCCTTAAAAAACCTTCACGGCGGACTGAGGCTAGAGCTGGTCGGGTCCGGATCTTGATTGATACTTAAGTACCTCTAGGCCTACTATCGGCATTCTAACCTAATCTACAAAAAAAAGGCACACATCATAGTTTGTGAACATCAAAGGAACTCATGGTCTAGAATCAAAGTTAAAACCTTAAAATTTTTCTAAGGGACTAGCAAAAGCTAGGAATGGGGGTATGATGGGAACACCATTATGATCCCTAACTAGCCCATTTTGACCCATAAAAGAGAATAAAATCTCCTACATAACCAACTGGAGGTCCTAATTCACTGAATAATCTTTCTAAAAGAAAAGTATGAAACAAGGGGTAAAACTACAATTTTACCATTGCAGTACAACAACAGGTTTTCTCAAGGGCTAAAAACAAGTCAAATGGTCTTAACAAGATAATAAGTGGGTTGAATTAGACAGAAAAGGGTTCGTGTGAATTCTGGAAATTGAATGACTTATTATAACCATAAAATAGACCCACTTGATTAAACAAGGTTCTGGTCAGGATAAAATTCACATAAACCCTCTAAAAATCATATAAAAATATTCTCTAGGGTTTAGAACTTTCAATTTGGCCATTGGAACCTATTTTGACCTAGAATAGGGTCTCAGATAAATATTTGCCCTAAATTAGGTTTATACGTAAATTACCTAGTCAAATGTGGTCAAACCTAAAATACAACTTCACCATTGGATTCCTTTGGTCCAAATTAGGTTTGTACCAAAATTTGGACCTAAGGGCAACTCATCTTGACCCACTTTGCAAATAGGTCCAACCTGATTACATTTCTACCCCTATCTTTCAAAAACCTTTACATTTGACCCCCTAACTTCTTCATCGTTCTTTGCAATTTGATCCCTCCACCATTATAGCGGATGGAATCCTACTCTAGTGAACTTGAGAAGGTGATTTCTCCCTGATCTCTCTGAGAATCCCCTTCAAAATTGGAAGGGAGATTCGCTAAGAAATCCCCTCCAATGTGAACCCAATTTGATGCCCTACTTGGTACCCAATCTCTCATGTGTATGCATGAGAGATTCGGGTCTCTATCGACTTGCCATCACCGGCAACCTTACCTTGCCTGGAAGCTTGGCTTCCAAGCACAAAACTGACCTCCAAGGCCTATTTAAGACACCCCAGTTCTCCCCGACTCTCTTAAGCCTGAAATCAGTCGGAGAACACCCTTAAATTTGTCTCTCCTCCTCCGGTCGACTCGCTCATCAAGCTCTGGTGACCTCTCCTACTCTCCCTCGTCGCCTAGCCACAATACCGGTGGCAGGTTCCTCTTCCTCACATTCGTCCGCGTCACGTAGCACCTGCCGATGCCCCTGCCTCCCCTTCGTCCTCGTCGACCATCCTCACTGAGCACCTTCGTCTCCAGCGTCAACAATACAAGCTAGATGCCATCTTTGTCTCCCCATTCTTTTATTCACCACTAGATAAGTTCCTCTCACCCTCTACTCCCTTTCCCCCTTCTTTATTTCCTCAACCGACTACTGCCGCATTCCACCACCATCATCCCCTTCACCTCTAGCCACCAACTCCGGCAAGTTTGCTCCACCTCCACAGACCACCTCCCTCCTTGCAGACCGATCCATAAGCACCGCCTCGACTCACTGATCATAACCCCCTACTTATATCACTCTGCCACTCACCCAAACACACCCTTGAACACATCTACACACACGGCCACAATGTGCCCTAGGTACGCTCCCTCCGACGTTCTCATGCCACGCCGACCACCTTTGCACACTCGCCGCACCTTGGTGAAGCTCCCTGGGCTTTTTAACGCGGTCGCAAGGCCATTGTGGTGATTTCAGGTCCAGTAGCTCTCTGCCATTAACGTCGGGCTTGAAGCTTGCTAGCAAGTTTCTCCAGGCCGTGCTCGCTCCAGGTCACAGTCCCAGGTTGTGCGGAAAGTCTTCGTGAACATCTCCAGGCATCCAATTGGTGTTGAGGGCCGTAGCTGTAGCTGCAATCGAAGGAACACCTCTGCTGTAGGCATGCGTGAAAGGGGTGGGAAGATAGTCCCACCTCAGAAAGATTTGAGGTGCTTCACCTGCGTAAGTTGTTTTCTTACCATAAGCTCTTTGCCTCCAACTCACGGGGTGAGGTCCCTCTCTCACCCGACCCGATTGCCTCGTCCGCGACCATGCCCCACGAATCTAGTGACCCGACCTAACTAGCACACCTCGCCCACCACTGCACACCGGTGGGCCTGGTCTTGGGCACGTACCTGACCTGATTACCCGAGAAACGTGGCTCTAGGAGAGAAAAACCCAAGAGAGAAGAAAGAAGAGAGCTCACGCAGGTAGGGGGTAGGTTTTGCTCTGCAGGCCAAAGAGGAGAAAAAGAGAAGCTGAAGGAAGAGAAGGCAGCAAATGCAAAGGAAAGGCAGCTGGCAAGAGAGTGGGAAAGAAGAAAGCTAAAGAAGAAGAAGGCAGAGGAAGCTAAGGGCTAAGGCAAGCAAAGCTGAAGAAAGAAGCCGAAGCCAAAATCAGAAGAAGAAGAAGAAGGAAGGAGACGGTAGAGAACAAAGAAGAAGATTGAAGACAAAGGCAGCCAGCAGAAGAAGCATTGTAGCATCAACATTTTAAGATGGTTGATTTAAAATCAGACGTCCAATTTTGAGCTTCATTCATATACATTAGTTTCTTTAATATTTTATGCTACATATCTACTCCTATATTTTTGCATTGAGACATTGATATTATTGCATATTCTTTTAAATTCTAAGTTGTGATCTCGATTTCTAAACCCCAATTTGCTCCTTGTGTTTGACCTTGGACTTTAAAATTCAAGTAATAAAATCATATTTGTTTTGAGCGCTTTTTCGGCTGTACTACAACGTGATATTCTTAAAACCCGATCAATCACAATAAACAATAGACAAGGCTTTGATTTTTACCCAATTAAATTTTGGTTACTAAGTAAATTTGTCTTGCCTAGGCACGTCTACTTAGTTTTAGGCTTGGGCTTAGAGTGATCTTGGAATGTGATTGGGTGTTTTGGGGGTGTTGCCCTTAAAATTGGATTTAGAGTGTGAGGTGCACAGACAAAGGGTTTGCAATACAAGCTTTAATTGTTGTAGTGGCTTTTATGGTTCAAGTTCTTGTATTAATTTCTTTTAGGGTATCCTTGTTTCAGTCATTTCAAACAAGGTTGTAGTGAAGCACGTAACAGGTTTTGCATGTCCCAATTGTTATATGAATTTCCTTTAAGTATGGCATGCAAATGTACTCTACCCTAGTGTGGAAACCCTAATATCAAATAGGTCTATATGATGCTTTTAAGTCCAATAAGGTTGAAGTGGTGAGACCCAATTAAGGAAAATAATGGTCCTAATGCACCACTGCTAAGTAAAATAAACCTAATTGGTTGCCTAAGTTGAAATGTAGATCAATTTCAATTCAAGTTGGTGAGGGGGTGGACAACCAATCACAGCAAATCCCTTCTCATGCAATCACACCCAAATCAAGCTCAAATAAGTTTGTTTTGAGTCTCTACATTTAAACCCTAATGTGAAACACCTAGGGTTTATGCTTCTTCTAACAATCTGTAGTCAGACCTTAGTCTGACTTAAAATCACTCCCCAAATCAGTAAGTAAATCAAAATAAGATGAAATTTGGTAGAGATCTTCCTTTCTTAATAAGTTTTTCAAGAAATATTTTTTTACGATTTTTACTATTTCATGCAATTTTTCATGAATTTTTTTGTTCCAAGGGGTCAAACAAACCAGATGGACCCCCTGCGAGAAATGCAGTTTCAAATAGTATTGAAAGAAATTCAAAAATTCTTAAAAATTCCTAGAAAAAACTAGGTTTCAGTGGGTTTCCAACGCCACAAATTTAATATCAATATGGTTTATGTAGAGGTCAGAATTACTGTTTGAAATTGAATAAAATTAGAGTATAGACTATTCTGACCCCCTTCCACTATACGAATTTTTAAAATTCGTATAGTATGAATTTTAAAAAATAAAAGGTGGATTTAGAAAGCTTGTTTAAAACCCTAAGATCAGACCAAATCCCAAAATTTTTGGATGCCTAATTTAACAGCAATAAATTTTTAAAATCATTAATAATTTTTGGTTGGATTTCCAAATCTGACTTTGATGTGTTTAAATAGTTTCCAAGCTAAAACACACACCAATTTTTTTTTTTTTAAATTCAAATTTGAGAATTTGAATTTGAACTTTTATATGTATAAAATTTTTTGATTTTTTTTTCTAACCTAAAAAAGTAACAAAATTGAGGATGAAGAATGTACCTGTGGTCTTCACCATGGGTTGATGCATGTGTGGATCCTCGTCTTGACCTACAATGAAAACAAACAAAAGTAAGAAAATCCAAATCTAAACTTGTGCATTGCCTCCCTGGCAACGGCGCCATTTGACAAGCGTGGAAATCGCGAGTTTTCAAAAAATGTCGTAGTATAGTTGCGAAATCCCCTTGACAAAAACATTTATAATATCGAAACTCGATGGATTTTATTCTTTTGAAAACTTGAGTCCGGGTCATTCGTCTCTGGGAGGCATGAAAACAAGTCGAGATCTGGATCGGCTTAATCTAACCTAATGTTTTTTTTTTATCCTTTTGTGTTTTTGATTTTTCGTTTGATAAGCGATAGGCAAATAGACGTGAAGACAATCATAGAAGCGATGATCACACAATATTATTCATGCATAGAATACTCAAAATAATGTCACATAATATCTCTACTAGAAAGCGCATAAATAAAGGAAATCCCTCACGTTGGAAAGGTGCCACTAGGTCCATCAGTCATGTGTGAGGGTGTAGGCAAGGCCATGGGTATACAAACTCGTCTACATGCCTACCAACAAGAGATGGCCAGCCACAAGAGGCTATGGGTGAGCCTTCATGGTCATCCAAGAAGAAGAAGAGGGAGAGGGGGCATCCTCTCTATGGAGAGGAAAGGACACGCCCAAGTGAAGAGAGGAGAAGAAGGTGTTGCACCCTAGTGCTCTCCTTCTTCTTGTTGCCCACATGAAGATGCCTTGGAGGAGATTCTTCTTTAGCCGTCCATGGAGGGGGCCTTGGATGATGAGGACGACCCTAGGGTTTTGGAGGGTGGAAGGGTGTCGCAAGTGGGAGGAGAATGGATGGGAGAGTGAATCAATTTTGTGGCTCTCTTCTCTCCTTGGCTTTTATGGGAAGGCCTCTCCATTTCAAATGGGTCACCACTTTTGGTGGCTCCCAAAATAGCAAGTGCCACCAATGTAGGATCTAGGTTGGTGACCAACTAATGAGGGCCAAAATGGGCAAGTGGGATTTAGGAAAGTGTATGTATGTGTAGGTGTAATTTTCGTGGAGTAGGGTAGTGGGATTGGTGAATCTAGGTTGGGTTACCCTACATTAAGTGGGTGTGGAACTAATTAGGCTTAGGAAAGTTTAATCAGATAGGAGTGAACCTAATTAGGTCTAGGTCAAGTCTAATTGGATGTGTGCATGTGATTAGGCTTGGGTAAGCCTAATAGGTATGAACCAATTAGATCCTGGGTGGATCTAATTGGGCTCAGGTGCACCCAATCAACTATAGATGCACCCAATTAGGTATGGGATGGTTCACTTGGGTTAGGGATAGGATAAGTAGGGATATGGATAGTGGACTAGGCTTAGGAGGTCTCTAATTAGGTTTCCTAGGTCAAAATAGGCAAGATCAGGTTTCTAGCACCAAAATCAGGAACCAGACAACAATATCAGATGTCCAGTATAGTGGTTAGACATCTTATACTACAAAATTGGACATCTGGACAGTAAATAGGACATCTAATTCTGTGTCAGTATGAGTTTTGGCTTCCAGGATTGTTATTTTGCAGAAATCAAACGTCCAGCTAGATGTTTGGACGTCCTAAAAGGTGCTGGAGAGTGTGTTTTAGGTTTTTTAAGGTGGGTTTTGGTCCTTAAGTGTTTAGGAGAGGTATAGGGTGGATAAGAACATGGATAGTGCTATCCATGTTTGGGTTTTGAGGCTAAGGTGCCCTAATGGAGTTCATTTTGGGTTTCGGAAGGTTGTCCTAGGGTTTTTAAGGGTAGGGATAAGGCTATCCTCCTCACTTCTCTTATCTGGATTAGTCTTCTTCTTTCTTTATTGCTTTATTCCACTATCTCCATCCTGGATCACTTTATTACCAACAAATAGTAATAAAAACCATTAAACAGTAGGATATCTCATCTTATTCTAAATAGACTGATGCAATGCATGATATGCAAGATATGAGTGCAATATCCACAAATTAAGCTAGGTTCAAACATTATTTATGTTGATTAGGACCCATGATTGCTGTTTAATCACACAACCCACCTGCTCGTGACAATTCTTACACTCTCAGTTAGACAGAAACTCCTAGGTATTATAACCCTGAGCTTGACTATCCTCCCCAATCTTATAGTAGCCTCTCCTCTTTTATGATAGAAATGCAAAAACAACAAAAAGAAATGATGGATTCTATGGGAGACATTTTGAAGAATAGTCAAAGTTTAACGGAAGAGATTAGCTAGCTTACCAACCCTCCTACAGTCAATTCTGATCCCTACCTCTATACGCCCAATTACCAAGATAATTTTGAGGAAAACAATGACAATAGGGATCTTGATTTGAGGAGTAGCTATCACTTAGATGTTCCCCATGAGATAGGCCCCCCAAAAGGCAACCCTAGTGATAATCCACCTAATATTAATTATAGTCAAAAGAAGGGGAAAATGGCCCCATTAAATGAACTCGACCTAAATGATAGTATTTTTGCTACATTTGATGAAATCGGTCATAGTCAAACGGTCAACCCAACTCCCATTCTAGATTTTGAGGTGGAATTTGCACCCCATTCTAGGTATGCCGAACTTATACCTTACACCTCTGAGGACCTTGCACCTCAGTTAGATTTCCTAGAGGATTGTGATTCTAAACTTAACAAATTCCTGGAATCTTGGATGCCGAATGAACCCATATTGGATGAAAAGGGACCAACACCTATCATTAAACATTCTGAGGATTTACAGGTACTTGATAAATGCCAATTTATCATCATTCTTATGCCCCAAAACAAACCTAGATCTTAGGGTTTTAACTTTGCAAATGGGTTATTGGGCTACATTTAGGCATTTACCTAGGATAGGCAAGCATTGCATTTTTATGTACTTTTGATGCATTTATCTGAGTGTTAGGATTAGACAGAATGTTAGATCCCACATACCTTGGCACTCGGGAAGGTAGAAGATGAAGAAGAAGCTCTTATTAGCTGGATTCTAGCCAGATCCAACTCATCTTAGCTAGATCCAACTCATCCCAACTGGATCCCAGCTCTTTCTAGCTTAATCAACTCACCCTTAGCTCCATTCAGCTACTCTCAACTGAATGGTAGCTATAGCTAATTCACCTTAGCTCCATTCAGCTCATCTCAGCTGAATGGTAGCTCCAGCTAGTTCACCTTAGCTCCAGTCAGCTCACCTCAGCTGAATGGTAGCTCAAAATAGCTAAAGGCAGTTGATCCTAGCTCTATTCCAGCTCTTCTAACTCAGAAGAGTTCACTGGAAGTTCAACCTGACTAGGACTAGCTACTGACACCAACTAGCTAGACCTGGTCAACTGATGGTGACCTTAACCAGCTCAGGCCAGCTCAAGTCTAGGTCCCGGAGACCTATCTTAGCTCAACTTAGTTGAGCTGAGCTACTTGAACTAAGCTAGCTACTCTAAGTAGCTAGGTAATCTTCGGGAAGACCAGACCTAGCTCACCTCAACTCAGATTAGAAGAATCTAGCTCAGATTAGTTTGGCTTAGCTGCTAGGAAAGAAGTAGGTAGTTAAGCTAGCTTCTGAGCTCTACTTCAGCTCCCTTCAGCAGACATCAACTCCAGTGCAGCTCCTTCCAGCTACCCACAGCTCTTCTCCCCTAAAACCATAGCTCCAATGCCACCAACCCTACTTCATACTGGCTAAGCTAGCTTATCTTAGCTAGGCACCTCCTTGGCAAACCAACCTAACCCTAAAACCCTACCTAAATAGCTCCACCAAATAATGCTAACCCTAAGTCCACCCAAGCTACCTAGTCCACCTTACTTTCGGTGTCAACTGTAGGCAACCTTCCACCCCACTACACCACCAAAAGACCCCTCTCCTTTGGCATCAAAAACCACCTTAACTACCCCTTTCCATTGGTGCCAAAACCCCCACATCCTAACCCTACACCTATCTGTACAACCCAGCCTAGCCATCCACCTACCCACCTTCTAGAACCCTCCTAGGGTGGCGCCAAACCATGGCATCCCTCCATGGTTCGTGCCAACTCCATGCACCTCTCCACCACCATAACTTCCCCCTTCACACCCTTAAAGATGGCGCCAACTAACCTAAGCCTTAGGATCCCCATAACCACCACTAACTACCCACCAAACCTAATCCCAGCCCTACACCTAAGCCTACACCAACTACCCCTCATCTACCTCTATAAATACCCACCATAATCACCACCAAAAAGCAATCTTCTCCCTTAGTTAGGTCCATCAATATTCCACCCCATCTCCATGCCAAGGAGGTAGAAGGAGAGAAGAAGATCAAGGGGGCAACCTACCCACCCCCTTGGTGCCTTCTTCCTCTCCCTCTTCTCCCTTAGCCACGCTAAGGAGGAGGTCACCTTCATCAAGAAAGGATGGCCAAGCAAAGAAGGAGCCAACAAGGTGGTTGACGCCCACCTTGGAGGAGAGCTTGAAGGAAGGCCACTTGAGGAAGGAAGAGAAGGAGATCTCTATATTCAAGTGTGGGGCAACAACATTTGGAGTAAGAGCCACCTAGATCTTCCATCAGAATCAACCCTTCTTCTTTATCTTCCCCTCTAATTTTTTTGTTAGCTAGTAGTTTAATGTTCTTATAGAAGCATTCCTCTACCTTTATTTGACTCTACAAGTAATACAAAAATTATTTCGCCTTCCAATTTTCATGTTGCAATTAGTGTGTTCTTTCATGTTGTTTTCATAGTTGTAGTGAACACACTCCCCTCTTCTAATTACCATAGGCACACTTACCTAGGGTGAGCTTAGAAGAGAGGACTTCATTCTTGTCACCTAGGGTTAGTTGTAGTGTAGTTTTGTCTTCACATATCCAAAACCTGATTATTTCTAAAAACCCTAAAAATAACAAAAATCAAAATCACAAAAATAAAGTGCAGATTTGAGAGGTGAGAGAGAGAGCCATTCATGTGATTAACAAATTGGCCTCCTTGGATGACCCTAGATACTCCACTATCTACGTATTATAAATTTAAGAGTTGATTGCAGATTTATGCATCTCAACGACACTATTTCATATAATTAACAAATCGCGTATTTCCTGCATCAGTATCCGACAAAAGTGACCATGAGAAAATTGATATTGAATTAGACTAACTAGATCAATATTGGTCTTAGGGACACGAAGAGTTGATTTTTGAGGAAGCACTTGATCCTGGTGTGAAAGATTTTCCTGAGTCTCAGGGGTCAGAGAGATGAAACATAGAAGAGGATAATGATGAATTTGAGGGGCCTGGACTTCGAGGATGGAGTAAATCAAGGGGAAAATATATTTTGTTCGAGGACTTGCCCCTTGAAGATCTGATTGAATTATCCAAATTTGGATTCCTACATAACTTTAACTATCAAGATCATCCTCTCAAACATTCGGAAGAGCTGAAAATAATTACTACTCTTGAGGAAGGAATCTATACACCCCAGAGATAGGATCATAGCATCGAATAAGAACCTGGGGATGTCGTTATTGAGGACACTCACAACCCTATTACATCCAACCCACTTCTACAGGATAATGAAATGGGCGACACCCTTGAGCGATTCAATTTGAAAGATGAACATTTGGACCCATTCCAGAATGCACACAATAATGATATGTGGCATGGAAGGCAATTAGTAACTAAGGCTGCTTCTAATGACATTCAGGAACTAGAATGGTTGTCAAGGATTAATGCCGAATCGCTCAAGCCCCCTTTAACCCTCTTCCTATCCCGCACCAGAGAGACTTACACTCCTGCAGAAACAACTTCCTAAAATCTTTGCTCACATTCTTGATTAACGAGGGGATATCCAGACCAATACATCCTGTGGTAGAGTGGCGAGTTTGGATCGACGCTTTTCCATGGCAACTCATCAATCTTAAGGTATGGTTCTTCGCACCCTCTATTGCCGACACATATTTTATTGAGGAGCCTTTGCCTCCTCACTGCACACTCCCCGAGGTCACTACTCATTTGTATTATGTAAAACATCCAACACTAGCTTAGGAGTACCCTATTTTCACTTGCTTCTGGTGAGCATTTGGCCTCACTATCTATCACCAGCTTGCTAACATCTTAGGTTACTTACACACCAGGTCAAGTTTATTACGTATCTTCTTTTGGTCTCCTTCTGCCTCCCTTCTAGAGCCTGAATTGCAAGGCATCCCAACTCTACCTCAGGTAATATCTTTCCATGCTTTTGCTTTCCAATGAAGACATTGTTAGATTTAGGCATGGGGGGTATAACCTGAGTTTATTCATTGCATAACACATATTCAGCATGTAAGTAGGGCATCCATCTTGCACAAAAAAAATAGAAGAGAAGAGAGAAGAAGAGAGAAAATCTTTGGAAGTTGAATTTCAAATAGGTTGAGAAGGAAAAGGAATGAAAAGAAGAGAGAGACACCGATGATAATGTCATCATTAGCCATATCTAACTCTATTTAGTCATAATAAATGGAGAAAAATGCTCCTACATAACTGCTAGAAGACCATAATTCATTACAAATCCACTCTAAGAGAAATGCATTAAAACAGGGGTAAATATGCAATTTTAATAGTATAACATAATTGCAAAACAATCAAGGGGTTTTCCAGGGGTTCATTAAAGGTCAAATGGTTATAAATGCTTAATAAGTAGGTTCATGCAGACAGAAACAAGTTTTCACGTATTTTGAGAATTAATGGACATCTAAAATCCAAAAAATAAACTTGTTAATTAACTAAGGTTCTGGTCAAGATAAAATTTACCTAAACCTTCTAAAGATCATATAAAAATATTCAATAAGGTTTGGTATGCTTGCTTTGACCATTGGAAACAATTTGACATAAAACAAAGTCACAGACAGATAGTTGAACTAATTTTGGTTTTTATGCAAATTACCCAATCGAACGTGGTAAGAATTGAAATCCAACTTGATCATTAGATTTCTTGGGTCCAAATTAGGTTTGCACCAGAATAGGTCCAACCAAAGATCATCTTGACCTAGTTTGCATTTTGTTCTAGTTTAACTCTTTCTCTCTCATTTATGCCCTTAACTTTAAAAATATTTATATAAAGCCCCCCATCTTTGTCATCATCTTCACACAAAAGCTCCTTCTGCCATTGAGGTCAAACCCGACCTCCAAGCAACTTTGAATGGCCTGAATCCTACTCTAATGGCAATCAAATCTCACCAAAATTGGTGGGATTGATGTTTACACATGGGCGAATAATCTGAGATCATTGCAGAGTTCCAAATCCCCATGGATTGCTCATGCAAGCGCAGGAGAATCATGGGTTCTTTTCCTTCAAGCCCAAGACATGAATCCTTCTTTCCTGATCTAGAGCTCTCCCTGAAGCTCTATAAAACTAGGCCATGCGTAACCTTCTCAACTTAGCTTAGTTTGGAGGTTGGACACCCCCTCTTCCCTTCTCCTCGATCTCCAACTCCACCAACTCTGGTAAGCCCCTCTGTCTACCTTCCTCGTCTGCTCTCACAGACCAAAGTGAGCAAATTCCTTCTTCCCACGATCTTCCGTGTCTCGCACTACCGGTGAGAGCCCTTCTAGACCTCATTCTTCCTCGACGTCCCCCATCAAAGTCTTCTCTTCCACGGCACCAACCACACCATACCATGCATCCTTCTTATCCCCTTTGATTGTTAAAGTAGTTAGTTAGGTTCCTTTTAGTTCTTAGGTTAGTTTCCTCTACCAAAAACCAAAAATAAACCCTTGACGCCTTCTCCAACCACCTTCATCCTCTGCAATGGCCGAACCTCCAGCAAGGTCCTCCACACGCTTCACGACACTCCCAAAAGCTCCGCCACATCACACTCATGAAAACCCCTCTCCTATTCCTTCATTTCGACTACCCAAACCCTTTGTCTACCAACCCATTGCCACACCACCATCTCCGAGCTCATCTAACCTCCACGCTTCACTAATCACCATGAAACCAGTGCCACTACACTCCCTGTGGTCTGGCGATGCTTATGAACTATTTCAATATGGCCAAGAATCCTTATTCTTTAGTTTTAGGTCTCGCCGATCTCGACCGTCACCACTACCGTCGCTGCCTTGTTCTTCATGTTCGAAGGTCACGAAAGCCCCAGGTGCAGCCCAGGGCACACCGGTGGCTCCCAGGGATCGCTCCAGGTCTTCAATTGCTACTGAAGGAGCCTCCATCAACCTCAATTAGCCACAGTAGCAGTAGTGCTGGATACATGAAGAATGTGGGACCCTTTAGTCCCACATCGTGAATGGATGAGCTGACGAAGCCGCATATATTGATTTTATGAAGTACCATATTGCCTCAGACACATGGGTTGAGTTCCCACTACACCGACGCACACTAGACCTGCCTAAGCCCTTATCACTCCTCGACTGTGACCCACACTCGCAACCCTGGACCCAGGTACGCAACCCTAATACTCGATTACCCAATTATCTGAGAGAGGAGGAAAGAGGAGAAGAGGAGAGAGAGAGAGTGGGAGAAGGGAAGGTTTTGCTCTTCAGAGAAAGACCCCAACACTTAGTCGCTGGGAAGCTTGCGAAGACCCTTGCGAAAGAGAAACCAAGGAAGAAGAAAAGAGAAGGTTTGCAGAGGAAAGAACAGAAGAAGGAAAAGACTTGAAGGAAGAGAAGAAGAGGAAGAGGTGAAGCAAAGTAGAAGAGGAAAGAAGAGAGCCGTGCCTGAAGGAGAGAAGAAGAAGAAACTAGACAGAAAGAAGAAGAAGAGAGTAGAATTGAAGAATAAAGAAGAGTTCTATAGTAGAGGACATTTAAGTCATCTGATTCTCAAATCAGATGTCTGAGTACTGTTCATTTATTTAACATCAAATGAATAGTTGATATATATGTGCTTAGGCTAATAATTGATGATCTAAATCACCATTATTTTATCTCAGATCTCCTTTTGTCACATTAAACTCTTAATATACTCATATTATACAATGAAGACCTATTTTGAGTAGAGATTGTTTATTGAATATCATGATTATTGTGCTTAATGAACGTGTTTCGCGTGGTGGAAATCAGGATTTGGAGGATGATAAACACCAGTTTATCATCATTTTTATGCTTTAAAACTAACCTAGCTCTTAGGATTTTACTCCGCAAACGGGTTTTTGGGCTGCATTTAGGCATAAATTAGGATAGGCATGCATTGCATTTTTTATTGTCATTTTAATGAGTTTTTGTGAGTGTTAGGGATGTACATATGCACAGATCCCTAAAACCCTAGCACTCAAGAAGGCAATTGGTGAAGGAGAAGCCCAGACTAGCTGGAACTCAGCCTAATCCAGCTCACCTCAGCTTGATCCAGCTCACCTCAGCTTGATCTAGCTCACCGTAGCTGGAACCTAGCTTACTTGAACTAGGGTTAGCTCATCCCAGCTCCATTCAGCTAATCTCAGCTGGATGGCAGCTCAAGAGAGTTCACCTTAGCTCACCCTAGCTCAAGTCAGCTCAGATCCAGCTCAACTTAGCTGAGTCTAGCTCACCTCAGCTCCCACGAGTTCACAGGGAGCTCTAGCTAGCTCAGCTGAGTTGACAGGAGTTCACCCCAGCTCAGATCCAGCTACATCCAGCTCCACTCAACTCCAACCAGCTGAAGAAGAATTCATCCCAGCTCAGGAAGCTCAAGTCCAGCTCACAGGGACTCAGCTTAGCTCAATTCAGTTGAGCTAAGCTACCTTAGCTGCCTCAACCAGCTTGATTCTCCCCGGGAGCACCAGACCCAGCTCACCTTAGCTCATTTTGGTAGAAGCTAGCTCACTTTAGCTTGGCTTAGCAACTAGCAAAGAACTAGCATGCTAAGCCAGCTAGAGTAGCCCATGCCAGCCTCTTCAGCAGCAGCCAGCTCCAGCTCCAGCTCCAGACTTCTCCTCCTCAGCTCCTTCCTCCAAACCCTAGCTCCAACACCTTCTCCTCTACTCCACCTTTAGCTAAGCTAGCTTAGCTTATTTTAGCTTAGCTTAGCTTAGCTAACAACCAGCTCCTTGGCCATTCATTACCTCCAAAATCAACCCTAGCTAGCTCCACCAACTCAAGCCTACCTAAGCTAGCTACCCTACTCAAGTTGGCACCACCTCTTAGCCATCCCTTCACCCCATTATCTCCACCAAAAGACACTTCAAGTTGGCGCCAAAAAACCATCCCTAACCACCTCTATATTGGCGCCACTTTCAGCCCCTTAATCCACCCTACACCTACCCACATAAGCCATCCTAGCCATCCACCTGACCCCCCTTCTAGAATCCTTCTTGGCGCCAACTTAGACCCTCTTCTAGAAGCCATTTTGGCGCCAATATCAAGGGGTGTCAACACACATAACCACCCCTTAGGTGTCCCTTAAGGTGGCGCCTAACACCCTTGGCCATTGGATCCTTAACCACCTCCCTCCTTCCATCCTAGCCATCCATTTCAAAGGTCACCATAGCCCCCCTCCTATTCTATAAAAGGCCACCACCTACCACCATTTTTGAGGCATCCTCCCTTAGTGTATTTTCTACCTACATCCACCTATACCTACGCCCAAGGAGAAGGAGTAGAGAAGGAGATTAAAGGGGCACACCACCAGCCCTTTTGGTGCCTTCTTCTCCCCACTCTCTTCAACTTCGGCCACGCCAAGGAGGAGGACTCTCCCACTTCAAGGAGGATGGCCAGGCAAAGGATAAAAGCTTAGGGTGGACGTCCACCCTTGGAGAGAAATTTAGGGCACGCCCCCTTAGGGCTTGCCTTGGAGGTCATCACCTTGGCGGAGTTCTGCAAGGAAGGAGTTGAAGGATTCTTTTCAAGCTTGGGAGCCACCAACCTTGGAGCAAGAAGCCCTCTTCTTCACCATCTATTTAGAGGATTTGTGTTTTCTTTCTTTATTTCAATTATCTAGTAGTAGAAGCATTCCTCTACTAGGCATTTTTGTTAAACACTTTATCAATTATCTAGTTGCCTTCTTCGCATATCTTGTTTGCATTTCTATTTACTTATTTTCAGCATTCTTCACTTCCTCTCCCTAATTATTCTAGGCCTCCACTTGCTTAGAGTGAGCTTAGGGAGAGGCTCTACTTGCCACTTTAGAGTAGTTTACTTAATTGGAAGTGTAAACACTTTTCCCGCCATAATTTCGCATGTTGCCTTAGTTCAAAAATAAAGAAAAATGGTATATTGAAAATTACCAAAAAGAAAGTTGAGATATATTCCAAGCAAGAGAATCAATTTTGCAACCATATTGCCTCCTTGGACGACCCTAGATACTCCCCTATCTAGGAATATAAATTTAAGAGTGAAAGTGGATTTACGCGTTACAACGACGTATTTTAACAAACCGCGTATTTTCGCCATCAGAGGAACCCGTCGTCGTAGTCGCAAAACTCATTATCAAATACAATTTTACCGAAACTCCAAGGGAGACCCCAGTCGAACACAGGGAGGTGACGTTTACTTTGTTTGAAAACTGCACATCATTTTATTTCTTTTTGGTGTTTTGTTATATATATTTTTTTGTTTTTATAAAGGACACAAACAAGATGGATCACAATACTGATGGAATCAAATATGATATATTGCACAAATGTCTATTACAATAATCTACGAAAGCATAAAAGAGAGTGATGAGAGAATCTCCCAAATCAGCTATTCGGCGAGACGACGATGCCTAGCGGAAACTTGGACAAAGGAGTTGAGAACCGGGACGATGGAGGTGAGATGCAGGAGGACGCAGGGTAGAGGAATGCTTCATTGAGGCTTTGGAATGGAGGTGAGGAGGCGGAGGTGATTTGCTACCGGAATGGAGGTGGGAGGTGATGAGTCGGCCTGGATAGGTTGTTAATATGATGTTTTTATCGTTGAAATATGTATAGTGGTTAACCTAATTCAGACCTAACCATCTCTTTACAAAATTTTTAACCTGGCCTAATTGATTTTATCTTGTCACTTTTAGGCCCAGGGTCGAACTCAGGGAAGTGGGGTTAAAGTCGAGTTTCTACGTTTTCCTTAAAACGCGTCTCTTCTGTTCGTTTATTGTGTTTTTGGTGTTTTTCTTATTTAGGTTTTTTATGGTAATCCTTGTTCTTGAGCCACACCCTCAAAATTGTGTCCTTGGCTTTTAGCCAAACAGAGTCCCAAAACAAGTCTTGCTACTCGCAAGACGGGGTACCTGCAAATCAAAGATTATCTTTTCACTTTTATACCTTTTTTTATCTTTTTACTAAGAAGGAAGCTAACAGATAGAAAGTAAATATAGTAGCTATCGATATATATTTATATGTAGTATATATATAAAGGGGTGGGGGTGGAGGTGACAATGGAGTGTAGCACTATGTCGAGTCAGTTGACGTCTAGAGAGACGCAACCAACACGACTATGTGCCGCGTGGAGTGTGGATGGAGGATGGATGATGTATGGGACCACGCTTTTTTTTGTACGCGTGTATCAGGGAATATCAGCAACTGGTGCAGATATCTGCAGATATCCCCGTGATACAGCGTATAGTAAATAACGTGAAAATATATGTACATATGTATGTATATGAGTAAATATATCTATATGTATATAAATGTATAAGTATATATGTATAGATATATATAGATATATATGTATTATATATATATATATAGGTGTATATGTATATATATATATATGTATGTATATATGTATATAGCTATGTATATATGTATATAAGTATATATATATAATACTATATAGATGTATATATATATATATGTCTATAAGTATATATGTATCTAGATATATATATATATGTGTGTATATATATAAGTATATAGATATGTATATATATATATGTATATAAGTATATATGTATATATATATAAGTATATGTATAAGTATATAGATATATATATACGTGTATATATATATATATATATAGATATATTATATATATGTGTGTGTATACATAAATATATAGATATACTATGTATATAAGTATATATATATATATATATAAGTATATGTATAAGTATATAGATATATATAAGTAGATATATATATATATATATTATATATATATGTATATATATTATATATATATGTATGTATACATAACTATAGATATTACTATGTATATAAGTGTATATATATATATATATATATATATATGTATGTATATATTATATATAGATGTATATAAGTATATATATGTTACTATATATAACTATACGTATAGTGTAAGTGTGTGTGTGGGTGTGTGTGTGTGTCGGTGAAGATGTGTGTGTGTTGGTGTAGTGTGTGTCTGTGAGTGAGTGAAAAAGAGAGAGAATACGTGAGAGAGAGAGAGCGGGAGAGAGAGATCAGCAGAGAGAGAGAGAGCAGGCTGGAGAGATCGCGAGCGCGGAAGATGGCAGCGAGTTAAGACGTCTGCTCGCGGCGGCGGACGTCTGACGCCGCGTCGTCTGAAGGCGGAGGCGGACGTCTGAAGACGGTGGGTGCGGGCGCGCCTTCGCGTAGGGTTCTGCAGGCCTGCGCGAAGTCGACGAGCGGGCGATGGCGCGGAGGAGCGAGCATGGAGGAGGTCTGCAGGTGGTCGCGGAGGGTAGCGGAGGGGGGCAGGGGTTGGCGTGAGGCCATAGCCGGCCGCTGCAGTGCGCGCGGCGGCGGGCTACGGGTGCACTGCGAGGCGGACAGAACGGAGACAGAGGCGGGGAACGCCCTGCAGACGCGCGCGAAGGCGGTGAGCGACTGCGGGGAAGGTCGCGGAGGAGGCGGGGGGTGCTGCTGCTGCTGCTGTCGGGCTGCTGCTGCCGTGGCTTCAAGCTTCGAAGCTTGGAGCGGCGGCAATGGCATTAAAGAGAAAAAACGAAGCGAGGGAATGCACCACGCCCACCGGCTCGTCGAAGAGCTGGGCGGTGGTGCTCCCACTGTGGTGGTGTGCACCACAGTGGGTTCTCCTGCTCGCCGGGTGCCTCCTCGACGGAGGGCCGACGTATGGGAGGGGAAAGCGGTGGAGAAGATGGCTGCGGGTTTTTTTTCAGCAGTTGCAGCTGCTGCGTCGCGAGGATGAAGCTGCAGCTACTTATAGAGGAGGGGAGAGTGGTGTGTCGGCTGCAGCAGGGAGAGGGTGTGCGAGTTGCAGCTATAGGGAGCGGCGTTGGCAGGGAGAAGTGACGGGAAGAAGTGCTGCGGGCTACTGCATGCAGCTGCGGGAAGAGTGCAGCCGCGGGAAGGAGAGAAAAGAAGAAATCAAGAGGAAAAATAAAAAGAGGGTGATTTTGCAAGGAGGCACTTGAAGAAAAATGTAACTATGTAGGCGATTGTTTCACTCCTCTTCCTCTCTTGATTAAATGCATGCATGCAAGTGTTTTTACAAATGCGATTACAGGATCCTATTATGCAATGTTAATGCTAGAAAATAGCACAAGAAGGTGTTATTACAGGCGTGTTTTGAGGTGCAAACAGGAGGACGTTTCCAAGGAGACCTATGAAGGTGGTGGGATGAGGGACGAATATTTGGTTGGATAAAGGAATGCTACACTAATAGGAGGCCTTTGGAGCTTGAGAGTAAGCTCTAATGGAGCTTTGGTAGGCTACTAGAGCTTACGAGTAAGTGGGAGTAGAGTAGGTAGAGATGAAGAGGAATGGGGGGGGTAGGGGTGTTTATATAGTGGAGGGAAGAAGAAGAAATTTGCGTAGAGGGTTGTAGTGACAGTTGCAACCATCGCTAAAGATCCCTGCAGCTGTCATTGAAGATCACGCCCCCACCACTCATGCCTTCAGCTAGCCTTGCGCCTATGAGAAATTAGTGACAACTGTAAGCATCACTAAAGGTCCACCCAAGCTGTCGCTGTTGCCTCCAACTCACGCTCACGCACGCTCATAGCTGGATTAGGCGTGAACCATTGGCTGTCGTTGGATTAAAAAAGGAAGGTTGTGATGGTGCGGAGATCGCACGTTTAGATCTCATGCTCGTTGGCTAGTCAGATTGGGGGTCAGTTGGCGTGTGATCTAATGTGTGTAGATCGCGTCGATTTGATTGCGCCACGTTGCATCCCTCTCTGCCACTTGATGACCATCAAACAGGCACAATTCGATTGTGCACGTGCTCTCGAGATTGCCTCCCCCACCAATGCTCGAATTCGCGCTTGCGATTTGTGAGCGCTTGCCTTCACCATTATGCCGAAGCAGCAATTTGTCAAGTGGTGGTGCAGTCGCCTGGTGTAGAGTGCCCCTCAGCTTTTGGATTGTGATCCAACGGTTGGGATCTCTCCATGCGTAATGCTGGGGCAGCCATGGTTCATGTTGGGAGGTCTGGATGGTGCCACGTGGCACCATCTGGACCGTTCATCTTCTTCTTCTTGTAGAAGGGGCTACGAAGCTCTGATCGGGGTGATTTTCATATTAACAGACTGCAATCGTCACTCCGGATTCATCTGTACAGTTGGATTCTTCATCCGAAGTCCGTAAAGATGTCGCACTACCTCCTGGACATATAAAATGGAAGAATTAATGTACATAATACACAACTATCCTAAATACCATGCAATGGATGTTATACAGTATTTATAACATGATATGCAATGCTAAGCCTAGGAACTATCATAAATAAGCATTTTATCATGAATTCATGTGTGGTTATCATACTCCCATGCTTACTTTTTTGCTAGTCCCTAGCAAACCTAAATGCTATGGATAAAAGTAGAATCAGGATTCGATTACTTAGGCAAAAGTTAATTACTTTAGAAAATCTCAACCCCAAGACCTAATTACAAAAACTTAATAGTGCCCAGGTGTCTACTAGAATGCAGACCTCCCAAGCCCTCACCTTATTTGAAAGGAGAAGATACACAAATTTTTTTTTTCTTCCTTTCTAATTTTTTTGAACTTTTGGACTTTGAGAGTTTCAGGATAACCTTTTATGACTACCCGACCCGCCCAAGACTCAAAACGGACTCTAAGTGCTAAGCATCTAGTGACAAGAGTGAAAGACTCACTAGGCGACCATTAAAATGGACTTCGGGTTTCTACGACCCTAGGTGACCTTGCCTAGAGGTTTATGTTTTCGAACGGTAGCTTTCTCCCTACTTTTATTTATGGGGTCAACACAAGGGTGAACCAAGTGTATATCCCCCTAGTTTATTCTAGTTCCCAATTTCTTCCCTAAGTGTTTTGGGAATTATTGTGCATTTTTGTAAGCTGGGCTCTGGACAACTGGGCAATGGGCTGTTACCCATGGCAACTTGCTAGCCATACTCGTGCGGTGAAGTGTGGTTTTATTTTATTTTTTTAATTTTATTTTCTCCTTTTTCTATTTCTTTTTTCTTTTCTTTTTTTTTTTTAAGTAGGTGGCTTCTCTGATCTAAGATTTACCTAAAGGTAGTATGAAGAAAATGGTCTTGTGGCTGGGCTCTGGACAACTAGCCGATGAGCTGTTACCACTGACAACTTGCCAGCCATACCATCCTAGATGGTTCATTAGCTACCCAATTTTCGAAGGAACCGCCGAAAAGTGAGTTAGTGCAAAAAGTGTGTAGATGCTTAGGCTTAAAGTCCCCTCAAATCAGAGGGCGAGTTGATAAGTTGTATAGTTATCACCCTAATTTGTTTACTAGATTAAAGATGAATTTGAATTGGCGAGGAATCAAGACTAAGTTCACATTTAAGTGAACACTTAGGCTAATTAAGCCCGAAGACATGAAGAGTCTAAGTATTTAGGTCCCAAAGTATCAATTCCTAAGGTTTGCAACTCCTAATGCCTAAATTCTCTCTCTCTCTCTTTTTAAGACGAAAAATAGGAAATTACTGTTACGGCTGACAAAAAGATTCATAAGAAATATCCACCTCCCCATGCATAGGTAATGCAATGTCGTCATTGTTAAAAATGGAAGCATGCAGGAGAGTAGAAGTGGAAGAATAGCACCTGGTTTCTATGAGATTCTAGTCAGCTCAAAATAGTCTTTATATGTGCTGAGTTTAGTGCCTTCAGCTAGGCGAGGTCCTCAATCAAAAATAACTAACATTGAGGCTACAATAACACAGTTTCCGGGCCCTTAGATTTGGGTCTTGGAGAGTAAAAATGGGCTTGCCAAAGAGATGATCAATGAAAGTGGCAAGCTGGTGGTGCAGCGAGAGCCCAAATGGTCTCCAATAGGAGTTTTGCTGATTTAGTATAGAGTAGGTGTGGGTGGATATAGAATTTGTGCAATGGTTGGGTGAAAAAGGATGATGAGGGTTTGGTGATGAGTTGGGGGTTTATAGGTACTTTAGAATATCTAACATTACAAGAGTTTCTCCCCAAAGTTCAATTTCATCCTCACAATTTGGGTGCTTAATCCAACCATCTTGATCTTCATGATTCCCACCCAAATGTTGAAAAATTAAGGATGAGGACATTGTTGGGTTTTAACTTGATTATGAGAATCATCCAACAAATTTTGAAATTCATAAATATCTTCCTCATCCTGGGTTGCCACAGTTTGTTGTATGTCTTTATTGTCCTCAATTATCCCTGCAACCGTGTGATTTTCTTCCTAAGTTTGGGTTGAGTTGGTCCTTAAAAGGTTGTCTAAGGTATGTATGACAATTACCTCCTCTATTCTGCCAAGCTCCTCCATCAAACCACACTTAATTTTATCCTTCTTTGAGACCTCAAAAATATTAAATCGATTCACAATCAATATTCCCAGAGGCCATTTCTATATTTCCTGATTCACAATCAATCCTTGCCTTAGTGATAGCCAAGAAAGGCCTTCCTAAAATAATCGGGGTGTGGTTGAGCTATTTTGGTGCCTCCATGTCCAGGACCATCAAATCAGCAAGGTAATGCAAATCATTAACCTTAACTAAAACATCATCCAAAATACCCCTTGGTTTTGTAATGGATCTATTGGCTAATTGCAATGTTATGTTAGTGTGTTTTAGGTAGCCTATACCCAATTCCATGTGCAGTGAGGTGGGGATAACATTAATGGAAGCACCCAAGCTGAGAAGGGCCCGGTCAGAAGTGATGTTTCCTATTGTGTAGGAAATCAATGGGGCTCCCGAGTCCTGCTTCTTAGGAGGTAGCTTGTTTTAGATCAGTGTGCTTGTGTTATCAGACAAGAATACTCTCCTAATGTTTTCAGATTTCACTCTACACTTTGCTTTATATGAATTTAGTAAACCTATTGTGTAGGAGGGGATTGATCCGATAGCCGCAAGGAGTAAAATGATTGTCAACTTGAAAGCCTGAAGTAAGGACATCCTTTCCTCCAATTTCTCCTTCAACTTTTTCTGTTTTCCCATACAACAACATACTCCTAAATTAGACTCTGATGTTTTGTTCATAACATTCTTAGTTGGGAGTCTAGAATTCTTACTACGGGGGTAATGCTATTGCCATGGGGTTGGGTAGGTCCCTTGTGTCTACTGCCACTCCTCAAGGTGATGGTATTTGCTGTGGCAAAATGTTGTTGGTTAGTGCTTTGGGGAGGGTTGGGAAAAATAGGAGGCTCCCGGTTGATTATGGTAGGACTTGGTTTGCATCGGGAGGGGCTGGGGTAGCCTAATGATAGCATGAGCTTGAGCATGCAACACCCCATCATTACCAAACCCTTGAGGCCCAGCGCCTTGGTTCTGTATATTCCTTAGGTTTTGTATAGGTTGTGATGGTAGAGATCTGGGCTGTCGGTTGTTTGCACCAAGTCCAGATTGCAAGGTGTCCAGCGAAGTTTTGATTTGTTGCATGAGATGGAGCTTTGACCCTTGCATTTCTACCATCTTCAGGTTTAAATCGTCATTCCACATGGAGTGATTAACCTAATTCAAGGGAAACTAAGTATATACATGACCCTAACCCATTTGTTTTTGCGATATATAGTTGTTGGGTCGATATTGGGTCTGCTGCCCCTGATCTTTCCAAGGGACGTTAGGGTGATTTTTCCAACTAGAATTGTAGGAATTCGAGTAAGGGTTGGCCCTAACATTCTCCTGCACAGCATGAAGATCCTAATAAGATGAGGATGAAGAAGGATCAGAAAAACTAGGATCAAAGGCCCTAGTTTGGAACCCATAAGGTTCTGAGAAGAGTTGGCCCGAAGGTCGGGCTGACTCCAGTTGGTTCACAAACTCCCGTCCCATAGGAGCTTGCAAAGAATGGAATCCCAATCCCTAGGATTGAGTGGATCTAGAAAAATTAAAGTTTTCGGACATCCACTCTTCCATTCGTTTAGCAACCAGATCCATCTTATCTAATTTATTGCAGATCAATTCCATATCAAATGTATGCGAATCTTGGACCTCATTGGCATTTGATCTAGTTTGTTGGGATCGGGTGAAGGTTTCCATGGAGGCATGGTTTAAAGGGTTTTCACTCATTTCCTTAAACAAATCATACTCACTATCTGCATCTTTGTTGAGGAAATTGCATCTGCAAGAAGCATCCACATGATTATGGAGTTGATCATTCAACCCGTGATAAAAAATCTACACAAGTTGCCATTTAGGCACCTTGTGGTGTGGACACTTCTGCAGCAGATCCTAGAATCTCCCCCAGGACCCATGAAACAATTCCCCATGCCACTGGGCAAAAGCGGTAATTGCCCATCGCAACGCATTGGTTTGCCCAATTGGGAAGAATTTCTTCAGGAAGGGTAATTTCAAAGCTGTCTAGGTAGCAATCAGCCTTCCAATGGTACGATACCAATGTGCAGCCTTATCCCTAAGTGAATGGGGGAAAAGCCTCATGAGCATCTGTTCTTCATCCACATGCCACGATTTGGTGGTCTATACTAGAGTGATCAGGTCCTTCAAATGTTGTAATGGGTCCTTTGAGCCAAGCCTGTGAAAGTGTTTAATTAGCCTTAAAACCTGGGGCTTGATCTCAACATCACCAGCGAGGATCACAACGCTGGGACGATCCTCATAATTTGAAGGATCATAAAAATCCTTCAAGGGTCGAGCACCCTGACCATTCATTCGTTGGAACCATTGCTGCATCTACTACAATTCTTCCAACTGCCTCTGAATAAACTCCTGCTACTTCGGGGGCGGGGGAGGTGCTTGTTGATCAGCCATGGGATCTACTTGGCTAAAACTCAACCTTTGCCTCCGGGAATGGTCAATAGGTCCTTCCAAAAGAGGGTTCAATGACCTCCTTCCAAGCATACACTGAAAGGAAGTCGGAAGGACGGGGAAGAGAAGGGACCCTTCAACAAAAAAAATACATGCCTGTCCTTAGGTTGGGTAGCCTAAAGGTCTACAGACTCTCAGAATCCATCTTAAGATTATAGACGATTTACTCTACTTATATCCAGGCAATCAAACTGGTTAAAAGGTGGAACTGGGGAGAAGGTTCTTCCTTTAGCTTACGCCTCTGGTTCTTAGTGTACCCCTCTGCCGTAGTCGTTTGATGCTACTCCCCTAGATAGACATCAAATTGACTTGTATAAGCAGGTTAATTGTGAACAATCTCAATCTGGGCCCTGAAAGGCGATCAATCCTTATGGCCAACATCTAATCAATTTTAGTTAGGCTTGGGATATTGGTGCTTTTGGAATGTAATGGGCCCTTAATGGGTTGTGCCCTTAATAATTTGTTTGAGAATATGTGTATGTCCACAACCAAAACATTTTCAAGCAAGATTATTGAGGATGAAGTGAATTTTAGGGTTCAAATCTTGCTTAGTAGCTTTTAGGATTCAAATATTAGGTATATTCAACAAAGTTTTGTGAGGCAAGCCAAGTTTTGAAAGCACGAGTTCAAGTGTTTTTCTTTTATAAATCAAGAAAATATGGAGTGCCTAGCTTGACCTAGATATTGAATCCTTTGGGGTAGCTACAAAATGAATCTCTTTTAAATTATGTGGTGCGGCCCAAACAATTCAATCAATCGACCCAAATGCACCACAGATTAAGGCACACAGAAAGGTGATTAACCTAATATGATTTCTACTCCTTTATGTGTTGAATTGGTGTACCGGTTCCATAGGTCAGAATCCCAGTTGAGTAGATGAAAATCAAGTCAGGTTATGTGCCTCAAATGTGGGTGTATAAAGTGTGTATATTGATTCATCCCTCAGAAAGTATCTTTTTATTTTTTTTTTTATAAATGCGGGGGTGAGATGAGTGGAGGTGGCAAACAAGTCAACCAAAGTCTATCCTAGGGTTTATGCAAGCACCTAAATAGATTTGGTCTTGGTTATGAGTGTGGCAAAATGAAACTAGTGGGGGGGGATGTGGGGGACACTTACAAAGTACTCTACCCACACTTTACTCTAGTCTACCGTACTTGGATCTCCATGCTAGGGTACCTGCAAGACAATATATAACTGATAAGCAGGATTAATAATATGTAAATGCAAAGAAGCATAAAAAACAGGAATGTAAATTCTGTTGCCTCCCTGCAACGGTGCCAAAATGATGAACGTGTTTCGCATGGTAGAAATCAGGGTTTGGAGGAACCTGTCATTGTAGTCGTAAAACTTTTTATCAAATACAATTTTACCGAAACTCCAAGGGAGTCCCGGGTCGAACACAGGGAGTCGACATTTACTTTGTTTGAAAACTACGCTTCGTTTTGTTTCTTTTTGGTGTTTTGTTATATATATTTTTTTATTTACATAAAGGAAACAAATAAGACATATCACAATATAGATGAAATCAAATATGATATATTGCACAAATGTCTATTACAATAATCTATGAAAGCATAAAAGAGAGAAAGGTGATAAGGAATCTCCCGAATTGACCATTCGACGGGATGATAGCGCCTGGCAGAAGCTTGTACGAAGGAGTTGAGGAGCGAGACGATAGAGGTGAGATGGAGGAGAATGCAGGGTAGAGGAATGCATCACCGAGACTTTGGAATGGAGGTGAGGAGGCGGAGGTGATTTGCTACCGAAATGGAGGTGGGAGGACGGCTCCAAGGCGACCTATGAAGGTGATGGGATGAGGGATGAATATTTGGTGGGATAAAGGAATGCTACATTAATAGGAGGCCTTTGGAGCTTGAGAGTAAGCTCTAATGGAGCTTTGGTAGGCTACTAGAGCTAAGTAGGTGGGAGTAGAGTAGGTAGAGATGAAGAGGAATGAGGGGTGTAGGGGTGTTTATATAGTGGAAGGAAGAAGAAATTCGTGTAGAGGGCTGTAATGACAGCTACAAGTGTCACTAAAGACCCCTACAGCTATCATTGAAGATCGCGCCCCCATTGCTCACGTTCGCAGCTGGCCTTGCACCTACTATCAATTAGTGACGGCTATAAGCATCACTAAAGGTCCGCCCAAGATGTCGCTGTAGCATCCACCTCACTTTCATGCAAGCTCATGGTTGGATGAGGCGTGAACCATTGGCTGTCGTTGGATCAGAGGCGGATGGTTGAGATGGCACAGAGATCATGCATTCAGATCGAGCGCTCGTTGGCACGTCAAATTGGGCGTCAATCAGCACGTGATCGAATGCATACAGATTGCGCGGGTCTGATTATGCCACTCGCCTCCCTCTCTGCCTCTTGATGGCTCTCCAACAGGCGCAATTCGATTGCGCCTATACTCGCGAGATTGCCTCCACCCACCGAGGCTCGAACTCGCACTCGCGGTTTGCGAGTGCTTATCTTCACCAATGTGCTGAAGCCGTGGTTTGTCGAGTGGAGGGTGGTGCAGTTGTGCAGTGTAGAGCACCCCTCAGCCATTGGATTGAGATCCAACGGCTGAGATTTCTCCAGGCGTGAGGCTGGGGTGGCCGTGGTTAATGTTGGGTAGTCTGGATGGCTCCATGTGGTGCCATGTGGACCATCCATCTTCTTCTCATAGAGGGTGCTATGGAGCTCGGATGGGGGTGATTTTCGCGTTGACGGACTGCGATTGTCACTCGAGATTCGTCTGTACGGTTGAATTCTTCATTTGAAGCCCGTAAAGATGTCGCACTACCTCCTGGCCATATAAAATGGAAGACTTAATGTACATAATACACAACTATCCTAAATGCCATGCAATGAATGTTATGTAGTATTTATAACATGATATGCAATGCTAAGCCTAACAACTATCATAAATAAGCATTTTATCATGAATTCATGTGTGTTTATCAGTGCTCATTTATTTTTTGATTAAAGATGAGTGTGTGAATTCCTATTTGCTCCCTGTGTTCGACCTCAGACTTCATTTAGATATTCGAGTTATAACTTGTATTTGTTGAGGAGCAATTTAGGAGACTTTACTACAACAAGACTCAATTAAACTTTTGAAGATCCCTGTTCAACATTTTGGCATTGTTGCCGGGGAGTAATGCACAATTTGTTGCTATTCTTGTTTCTACCTGATTATATCTGAGCACTAAGTTGCTCTTGTTTATTTCTTGTGATTTTGTGAGGTACATTACGAGGAGATCTTCTGTGCAAAACAAACCCCTCCAAAGGCTAGGTAATCTCTTTTCTTCCTTAATCTCCTAATCCTAGGAAGAGAGAAAAGGAACGAAACTACTTAAGAATCGCCTGCCTTATTTGCACAGTAATTTCCATTCAAAAGGCAAGTTTCTTGATTTGCGAAAAAATTCGTATTTGATTGAAGCTTGAGATGATTTTTTTAGAGATCCCCACCCTATTTTCTGTACCTATTAGGGATTATGTTTAAATTCTAAACATCTTGGACTACTCACCTTCTTGCTTGAAGTCCAAGGTGTACATCTTGAGATTTAATTGGACTTGGAATAGAGCTAATTATGGTTTTTCAACATTAGGGTTTGAAGAGTTAGCACACACTTTGCCTACATTAAAGGAAATTAACCCTCCCGCATTTGTGTGCTACCCAAGCCCCTGTTTGAAAAGATCTAATAAAAAAGAAACCTAAAAATTAGACTCTAATTTCACTTGAACCTTAAAAATTGTAGACATAATAACCTAAGAATCAATTCAGGGTGATTTCTGGGTCTTGATTTAGATTTCATTCTGCCATCTTTAGGGCAGGTTAGGTGAAGTTGACCTACATTGTATGCCAATCAACCTCAAAATTAGGTCACAATCAAATCAACTTCTAATCAAATGAAACTCAAGGCACTAATTAGGCAAAAATTGGTAGACTTTGGCCATTTTTAATAAATCAAATGCCTTATGGCTTGATTCATCAAATTCGAATGGCATTTCTTTGGCCAGAAGGTTACTCAAGGGTCGAGCAACCTTTGAGAAGTCCTTAATGAATCTTCTGTAAAAACCCACATGCCCAAGGAAAGAGCGGATCTGTTTTACGGATGTGGGTGGAGGAAGTCTAGAGATAGCATCTACCTTAGCTTTGTCAACTGATCGCACGTGTTTCGCGAGTTTGAAATCAAGGTTACAAGTAACCCGTTATCGTAGTTGCAAAATGCATCTATCAAATAAAATTATATCAAAACTCCAAGGAAGTCCCGAGTCGAACATGGGGAGGCGAATGTTTGGTTTTATGAAATCCGCGCTTCACTTTTATTTATGTTGGGTCATTTTTATCTTTCTTAATTTTTTTGGCATTTTTAACAAGCAAGAGATTAGGTCGATGAAAACTCTATCTACTGGCAAAAATATAAGAGGGAGAGGGAGGGAGAGAGAGAGAGAGAAACAATCATCTATTCATGAACTACTATTTGTTACAACTATGAAAGCAGGAAAACTACATTACAAAAGCATAAAAAGATCGAAAGAGGTGAGAGAAATCCCCCTCAACGGTTGCTCGGTAGACAACTCGCTCTAACGTCGCCTGGAGGAAGGTGGTGAGGAACGAGACGAAGGAGAACGGAGCTGAAGGATGGATGATGGGGCAGGACGGCGTCGTGGTGAGGATCTTCTTCCTGAAGGGTGGTGAGAGGACGACCACGGGATGCTCCACGAATAAGGATGAGAGGTGGGAAAACCATTTGGTTTTCTACTCTAGAGGAGCATCCAGGGCTTGGGACAAGCTCTCTTTAGATGGTTTGGAATGGTAGTGGTAGGTCCTTTTATAGAGGAGGAAGAAAAAATTTGCATCTGGGTCATTACTGACGTCCACAAACGTCGCTGCAGCTGTCGTTGAAGATCCACCCTTCAATTCCTCTTTTTGGCACGTGTAGACCATTAGTGACAGCTGCAAGTGTCACTAAAGGCCTGCGTCACTGAAGATCCACACCTGCCCTGCTAGCACACGCATCGTGCGCTACGTGTGCTCCCCGCACCGTATTGCGTGCACATGCGTTGGCATGTGATGCTCTGCTATTGCATGTAGCTACGACTGTGTGTGGTGTGTTGCTGCTGCATGCGGCTGCGGTTGTACATGTGCACTGCTGCAGGTTGGCGTTGGGCAGCTTGGATGACATCACGTGGTGGCACCTAGGCCATCCATTCTTCGTTCTTTTGTAGAGGGTGCCATGGTGCTTAGATCAAGATGATTCTCGCGCTACTAGACTGCGATCGTCACTCTGAATCCATCCGTATGGTTGGATTTTTCATCCGAAACCCATATGGAAGTCGCATTGCCCCCTGGCCGTTGATCTTCCTCAGACTTTGTATAATGTTACGGTTAACTGATCTAGACGATTTCAGAGGCATTAGACTCTAATCGTCGTCTTACTCAGATCCGTACTGTCCAATCATCCATCCGAGGCTCTGAAATAAGTCTTCTTCTCTCCTGACCATAAAAAGGATCTAATTAACCTAAAATATATACAACTATTTTAAATGCAAAATTATGCATGTTATGCAATATTTATAACATGAAATGCAAATCTAAGACTAGGAACATGCATGAATGGGCATTTTAACCTAAATAGATGTGTCTATGTCATACCCCCATGCCTATCTTTTGCTAGTCCCTAGCAAAATTATACTACATGCTATGTATAAAATCAAAATAAGGATTAGATTGCTTAGGCCTAAGTTGTTTATTAACAATAGAAAATTTCAACTATGGTCCTTAACTATGAAGACTCAATAGTACTTGGGTGCCTACCAGAATGTAGACCGCCCAAGTCCTCACCTTATTTGAAAAGGGAAGATACATTTTTTTTATTTTTCTTCTTTTCTAATTTTTTTTTATTTTTGGAGTTTGAGAGTTCCGAGATAACGTTTTACGCCTACCCGACCCGCCCAAGACTCGAAAAGGACTCTAAGTTCTAAACATCTTGTGAAAATAGTGAATGACTCACTAGGCAGCCATTAAAATGGACTTCGGGTTTCTATGACCCTAGGTGACCTTGCCTAAAGGTTTATCTTTTCGACTGGTAGCTTTCTCCCTACTTTTATTTATGGGGTCAACAAAAGGGCAAACCCAGTGTATATCTCCCCGATTTATTCCACTTCCCCACTTCTTCCCTAAGTGTTTTGGGAATTATTATGCATTTTTTGTGAGCTGGGTTTTGGACAACCGGCCAATGGGATGTTACCCACAGCAACTTGCCAGCCATACTTGTGCGGTAATCTGTGGCTTTGTTTATTTCTTTATTTTTTTCTCCTTTTTCTATTCTTTTTTCTTTGTCTTTTTTTTTGTTTGTTTTTTTCTTTAAGTAGGTGGCTTCCCTGATATAAGATTTACCTAAAGGTAGTATAATGAAAATGGTCTCATTACTGGGTTCTAGACAACTGGCCAATGAGCAGTTACCACCGACAACTTGCTAGCCATACCACTTTAGATAGTTCATTAGCTACCCAATTTTCGAAGAAACCACCGAAAAGTGAGTTAGTGCAAAAAATAGTGTCTAGATGCTTAGGCTTAAAGTCCCCCCAAATCAGAGGGTGGGTTGATAAGTCACATACTTATCATCCAAATTTATTTACCAACTTAAAATGAATTTGAATTGGCGAGGCCTCGAGACTATGTCCACATTCGAGTGGACAGCCAGGCTAATTAAGCCCGAAGACCTGAAGAGT
Source organism: Thalassia testudinum (assembly GCA_037157565.1). NCBI lineage: Eukaryota > Viridiplantae > Streptophyta > Magnoliopsida > Alismatales > Hydrocharitaceae > Thalassia > Thalassia testudinum. Next base: position 162,228,886 of record JAZHRO010000031.1, on the reverse strand, counting down.
TTAAGTGTTTAGGTCCTCTCATATCATTTCCTAAAGTTAATAACTTCCAAATGCCTAAGTTCACTTTTCCTAATTTCTTGCTTTCTTTTTCTTTTTAATCTCTTTGAATTTTCACTTTTTTTATAAGAAACTAAAAGAAATTGTATAGAGTTAACAAAATAATCTCAAGAATTGATTATCCATCACCCCATGTCTAAATGATGCAATGTCCTCATTGTAAAAACAAAGACATGAAAAAGGCGGAGTAAACATAATATCACCTGAACATCATGAGGAATCCGATCAGCTCTGTAGAGAACGTGAAATATAAACACGTGCTAAATTTAATACGTTCAGCTAGGCATAAAATACATACATGGAAGAAATTGAGAATTCACAAGTGTGGGTCAGAATCAAAATAAAAATATTATTTCTCAGACCAGCCAACAGAAGATGTCCACAGACGTGGACCAAATTATGATGCAAGCCCATTCCCCAGGGTCGAGTCGATCTCAGGTTTTGGATGAAAATCACCCAGAACCAAACGTTGTTGTGTTTGCAGGGCAAGGCCTGTGGTTTAGTGGTGTGCAACCCAAGACCAATGTGTCGAATAATGGGTAAATATGGTTTAATAGGTGCAGTTGTCCACTTAACATCTAGCTTAGAAAAATAATCAGTTATTTCGAGCTTGGGTTGCACATGAAAGATATCGTAAGGGTTCTGGTAGAAAGTAGGTGGTTTCAGGTCAATAGGTACCCTTAGATCCAAATTCAAAGTTCCCTCAGAATTAGCCTCCCAAATTTTTTTTCAACAATTTTATCTTCCAACATCAAGGGCTCAGGCTCCATGACCTCTAGCATGTCATTCACCCCATATGATTCTCCCAAGTCCAGAAATCGTGGCTGAATCAAGATTGACTTGGGTACAATGATCTCAGAAGTCAGCTCTTCGGGGTGCAGATGAGGAATGAGGTCACTGATTGAATCATCAAGTAAATGAGGATTCGAATCCTCCAAGTTAGCCCCAACCGAATCAAAATCTTCAATGATTGGGCTATCACATGGTTCATCATGCTCCTCGAGCCCATTTGTCTCACTAAACTCATCTTTTTTAAGCTCAAGTGAGACTTCACTAAGAGATTCCTCACCCTCAAAATCAAAGAATTTATGATCCTCATTTATATATGTCTCAAAATCATATGTCATTTCATGGTCCGTGGAGACATATTTTTCATCATTCTTTGACTCTAGGATCTCAGGTGAGAAACTTGATTCATCCATAAAGGATTGCTCTAGCCCAACCTGGTCATCTCCAATCTCAAAATATGTATCCCCCCCGATAGGTGCCTGAGCAGGTTCAGACATTGGCTCTCTTGATGGGGGTTCATTTAGAGAATCATCTCAAGATTTGACTAGGGTAACCACAAATTTCATCCTCAACCTCGACAATTTCCCAAGAAGAAACTCACCTAGGTCCCTATCCCTAACACTTTGGAGCAAATCAAATAAAGAACTATTAAGCTCATCGATCTTTTTTTTATCATAAGCCCCAATGCTTCAGTGCATGGTGTTGGCTGGGCTTCTAAAGATTGTATGGTGTTCCTCAAGTTAGCCAACACCCTATCTTGGATCTGGTTCACCTGAACCGACTAGTTCGATTTAGGGTTGGGTGGGTTTGGGTTCATTCTAGGGGAGTCAAGATATTGAGGTTCTTGGGTTCCTCCCTGATAGTAGGTCATCTAGGGTTGTTCAAAGAATGGTGGTGACCTATATTCAACATATTTCTGGGGAGGGTAAGTGTTATAATCAGCATATCCTTCATGGTTGTTGGTCGCACATGTTTCACGTGTTAGAAATCGAGGTTACAAGTAACCCGTCGTCGTAGTTACAAAACACGTCGATCAGATAAAATTTATACCGAAACTCCAAAGGAGTCCCAGGTCAAACACAGGGAGGCCATGTTTACTTTAACTGAAAATCGTGCTTCAATTTGTTTCTTTTTGGTATTTTAGGGTTTTGTTATTTTTTTGTGTTGTTGAAATAAAAAACAAGCAATCACAAGATAGAGAGAATCAAATGTGATGTATTGCATTAACATCTATTACAATAATCTACGAAAGCATAAAAAGAGAGGAAGGTGAGAGGAAATCTCCTGAATCGGTTGCTTGATGAAACGACAATGCCTAGCAGAAGCTCAGACGAAGGAGGTGAGGAGCGGGAATGACGGAGGTAAGATGCAGGAGGATGTCGGGTAGAGGACAGCTTCGGCATGGCTTCGGAATGGAGGTGAGAAGATAGAGATGATCTGCTATTGGAATAGAGGTGGGAGGATGGCTCCAAGGCAACAATGGGGGATGGGAAGTTGGAGGAGTATTTGGTGGGGCAGAGGTTCACTATACTAATAGGTGCCTTGGGAGCTTGAGAACAAGCTTTAATGGAGCGTTGGTAGGCTTGCTAGAGCTTGGGAGTAGGTGGTAGTAGAGTGGGTAGAGATGGGTTGGAAGGGAAGGGGTGTAGGTCCTTTCATAGTGGAGGAGAAGAGGTAAAAAATAGGTATGAGACCATTAGTGACATCGAAGACGTCTCTGGAAATGTCGCTGTAGGTAGCTCATGCCGATTGGCACCCATAGCTAGCTTTGCTGGCATGCGATGAATTAGCGACGGTTGTAAGCGTCGTTGTAAGTCTGCCAGTTTGTCTCTGAAGATCCGCTGCATGCTCCATTGGCGCTGACTTGGGCTCTCTCCATGCACTCGTACGCTTCAAGCACTGGTGCTGCACTGTGCGCATGCGCGCCTGCGTGCGCACGCGTGCACCTGCGCTGCTGTGCGGGTGCGGTGGCGCATGCGAGCGCTGGGCGGCCTGGGCTATGCCACATGGTGCAATCTGGGCTGTCCATCTTCTTTTTGTTGTAGGTGCTGCTACAGAGGTTGGATTGAGTTGATTTTCGTGCCATTAGGCTGCGACCATCGACCCAAATCCATCCGTGCGGTCGGATTTTTCATTTGAAGCTCTAAATTATGTCACCTAGTCCCTTAGTCGTTGATCTTCCTTGGACTGCATATGGTGCTACGGGACTCTGATCAAGGCAATTTCAGAGGCGTTGGACTCCGATCGTCGTCTTGATCAGATCTATACGGTCGAATCGTCAATCCAAGGCTCCGAAATAAATATCCTTCTCTCCTGACCATAGAAAGGATGCAATTAACCTAAATTATATACAACTACTCTAAATGCAAAATGATGCATGCTATGTAATATTTATAACATGAAATGCAAATCTAAGCTTAGGAACATGCATGAATAGGCATTTTACCCTCAATAAATGTGTTTACATCATACTCCCATGACTATCTTTTGCTAGTACCTAACAAAATTAAACTACATGCTATGTATAACATCAAAACTAGAATTAGATTGCTTACGCTTAAGTCATTTATTAACATTTCAACTAAGGTCCTAAACTACGAAAACTCAACAGTACCCAGATGCCTACCAGAATGCAGGCCACCCAAGTCTTTGCCTTATTTGAAAAGGGAAGATACATTTTTTTTATTGTTTTTCTTCTTTTCTAATTTTTTTGTACTTTTGGAGTTTGAGAGTTTCGGGATAACTTTTTACGGCTACCCGACCCACCCAAGACTTAAAAAGGATTCTAAGTGCAAAGCATCTTGCGAAAATAGTGAAAGACTCACTAGGCAGCCGTTAAAATGGACTCCGTGTTTCTACGACCGTAGGTGACCTTGCCTAGATGTTTATCTTTTCGATCGGTAGCCTTCTCCCAACTTCTTTTATTTATGGGGTTAACACAAGGGCGAACTCAGTGTATATCTTCCCGATTTATTCTACTTCCCCACTTCTTCCTTAAGTGTTTTGGGAATTATTATGCATTTTTTGTAAGTTGGGTTTTGGACAACCGGCCGTTGAGCTGTTATCACCGACAACTTGCTAGCCATACTCGTGCGGTGAAGTGTGGTTTTATTTATTTTTTTATTTTCTCTTTTTCTATTATTTTTTTCTATATTTTCTTTTCTTTTCTTTTCTTTTTTTCTTTTCAAGTAGGTGGCTTTCCTGATCTAAGATTTACCTAAAGGTAGTACAATGAAAATGGTCTTGTGAGTGGGCTCTAGATAACCGGCCGATGAGCTGTTACCACCGACAACTTGCTAGCTATACTACCCTAGATAGTTCATTAGCTACCCAATTTCCAAGGAAGCCGTCAAAAAGTGAGTCAGTGCAAAAAAAGTGTGTAGATGCTTAGGCTTAAAGTCCCCCCAAATCAGAGGGCGAGTTGATAAGTCGCATACTTATCATCCCAATTAATTAGCCAAATTAAAAATGAATTTGAATTGGTGAGGACTCGAGACTAAGTCCACATTCGAGTGGACACCCAGACTAATTAAGCCTGAAGATCTGAAGAGTTTAAGTGTTTAGGTCCTCTCGTATCATTTCCTAAAGTTAATAACTTCCAAATGCCTAAGTTCTCTTTCCTAATTTATTTCTTTCCATATCTTTTCCAAATTTTCAAATCTTTTTTTTATAGGAATCAAATAACAGGAAATTACTATTACAGTTGACAAAAAGGTTATAAAATATGTCCACCCCCCCATGTTTAGCTATTGCAATGTCCTCATTGTGAAAAATGAAAACATGCTGGAGAGTAGAAGTGGAAGAATAGCACCTGGTTTCCATGAGACTCTGGTCAGCTTGGAACAATCTTTACATGTGTTGAGTTTAGTGCCTTCAGCTTGGCAAGGTTGTCAATAAAAAATAACTAAACATTGAGGCCACAACAACACAGTTTTCATGCCCACAAGTATAGGTCCCGGAGAATGAAAATGGGCTTGCCAGAGAGATGAACAATGAAAGTGGCAAGCTGGTTGGTCGGGCATGTTTCACGTGTTAGAAATCGGGGTTACAAGTAACCCGTCGTCATAGTTTCAAAACAAGTCGATCAGATAATATTTATACCAAAACTCTAAGGGAGTCCCAGGTTGAACATAGAGAGGCGACGTTTAGTTTAAGTGAAAATCGTGCTTCATTTTGTTTCTTTTTGGTATTTTAGGGTTTTATTATTTTTTTGCATTTTTGTAAGAAAAAAACAAGCAAATGAATCAAAAGATAGAGATGTGGAACAAAAATGGTATAGATATCACTTCAATGTCTATTACAATCAATTATGAAAGCATAAAAAGAGAGGGGGTGAGAGGAAATCTCCCGAATTGGTTGTTCGGCGAGACGACTGTGCATGGAGAAAGCTCGAACGAAGGAGGTGAGGAGTGGGTCGATAAAGGTGAGATGCAGTAGGATGTCAGGTTAAGGAAAGCTTCGACGTGGCTCAAGAATGGAGGTGAGAAGACGGAGGTGATCTGCTACCGGAATGGAGGTGGGAGGATGGCTCCAAGGTGACCTATGAAGGGGGATGGGAAGTTGGAGGAGTATTTGGTGGGGTAGAGGTTCTCTATACTAATAGGCGCCTTGGGAGCTTGAGAATAAGCTCTAATGGAGCGTTGGTAGGCTTGCTAGAGCTTGGGAGTAGGTGGGAGAAGAGTAGGTAGAGATGGCTTGGAAGGGAGGGAGTGTAGGTCCTTTTATAGTGGAGGAGAAGAGGCTAAAAATGGGTAAAGGAGCTTTAGCGACCTCCAGATCATCACTGGAAACATTGCTGTAGACAACTCACATCAGCTCACACCCTTAGCTGGCTCTGCTGGCTTGCAACGAAGTAGCGACAGCTGTAAGCGTCGTTGTAGGTCAGCCCAGCTGTCACTGAAAGTTGGCACCAACCGTGCCTACGCCCGCACTGTGCTACCGCCCATCACTCGCACGGCGGCCTGCTAGTGTGCGATGGCGGGTGCGCGTGAGCTGCACAGCTACTGTTGCTTGCGTGCGCTACTAATTTGAAGATTGGGGGGCTGCAGGGATTCGAACTCCCGCCCCTCCCTTGAGAGTCGCTGCTCCCACCATTACTCCAAGTCGACCTTTGCGTCGCAAGGAGTTTAGTGCAGACGCTCCCCAGCCGTTGGATCTTGATCCAACGGCTAGGATTCAAGGGTGCAGATGATGAATGGTGTGGGTGGTGCCTGCTGGTCGGTGGTGGGTAGTCTGGATGGCGCCACGTGGCGCCATTTGGGCCATCCGTCTTCTTCTTGTAGAGGGTGCCATGATGCTCTGATTGAGATGATTCCTGTGATGCCAAACTGCGATCGTTGCTCCAAATCCATCCATATGGTCGGATTTTCCATTCGAAACTCGTATGGATGTCGCATTGCCCCCCTAGCCATATAAAATGAAGGAATTAATATACAAAACATACAACTATCCTAAATGCCATGCAATGGATGCTATGCAATATTTATAACATGATATGCAATGTTAAGCCTAGGAACTATCATAAATAAGCAATTTATCATGAATTTATATGTGTTCATCATACCCCATGCTTACTTTTTGCTAGTCCCAAGCAAAATTAACCTAAATTCTATGTATAAAAGTAAAATTAGGGTTTGATTATTTAGGCAAAATTCATTGATTGCTTTAAAAAATCTCAACCCCAAGACCTAATTACGAAAACTCAACAATGCCCGGGTGCCTGCTGAAATGCAGACCATCCAAGCCCTCACCTTATTTGAGAAGAGAAGATAAAATTTTTTTCTTGTTTTTCTTATTTTCTAATTTTTTTATACTTTTGGAGTTTGAGAGTTCTGGGATAACTTTTTACAGCTACCTGACCTGCCCAAGACTCGAAAAGGACTCTAAGTGCTAAGCATCTTGTGAAAATAGTGAAAGACTCACTAGACGGTCGTTGAAATGGACTTCAGGTTTCTACGACCCTAGGTGACCTTTCCTAGAGGTTTATCATTTTGATCGGTAGCTTTCTCCCTACTTTTTTTATATGGGGTCCATAGAAGGGCGAACCCAGTGTATATCTCCCCGATTTATTCTACTCCCTACTTCTTCCCTAAGTGTTTTGGGAATTATTGTGCATTTTTTTTGTGAGATGGGTTCTGGACAACCAGTCGATGAGCTGTTACCACCAACAACTTGCCAGCCATACTTGTGCGGTGAAGTGTGGTTTTATTTATTTTTTTAGTTTCTCCTTTTTCTTTTTTTTTCTTTCTTTCTTTTTTTTTTCCTAAGTAGGTGGCTTCCTTGATCTAAGATTTACCTAAAGGCAGTATAATGAAAATGGTCTTGTGGCTGGGCTCTAAGCAATCGGTCGATGAGCTGTTACCACCGACAACTTGACAGCCATACCACCCAAGTCAGTTCATTAGCTACAAAATTTCTGTAAAAATTGTCGGAAAGTGAGTCAGTGCGAATAGTGTGTAGATGCTTAGGCTTAAAGTTCCCCCAAATCATAGGGCAGGTTGATAAGCCGCATATTTATCATCCCAAATTATTTACCAAATTAAAATAAATTTTAATTGGCAAGGACTCGAGACTAAGTCCACATTTGAGTGGACACTCGGGCTAATTAAGCCTGAAGACCTGAAGAGTCTAAGTATTCAGGTCTCAAAGTATCAATTCCTAAAGTTTACAACTCCTAATGCCTAAGTTCTCATCTCCTAATTCTAATTTTTTTTTATCTTTTTCAATTTGTTTTTAACAATAATCAAATAACAAGAAATTACTGTTACAAATGACGAAAAGGTTATACAATATGTCCACCCCCCCATGCTTAGCTGTTGCAATGTCCTCATTGTGAAAAAAAAATGAAAGCATGCAGGAGAGAAGTGGAAGAATAGCACCTGGTTTCCGTGAGACTGTGGTTAGCTTGGAACAGTCTTTACATGTGCTGAGTTTAGTGCCTTTAGCTGGCAAATGATTAGCCCATGGTGGTTACGGCAAGGTAAGACCAACCTTGTCCAAGACAGGTTCAAGGAGCACATGGTCAACAAAGGGTTTGAGACGCTATCCATTGACCTTGAAAATATCACCTGTCTTTGGGTCAGAGATTTCGACGGCCCTGTTATGGAAAATCTGCTCAATAATGACGGGCCATCCCATTTAGACCTGAGTTTTCTGGGGAAAAGCTTCAATTGAGAATCGAAAAGCCAGACCTTCTGGTTCGGCTCAAAGCTCTTACATGAAATCATTTGGTCATGGAGATCTTTGGTCCTTGCCTTATAAATTCTGGCATTTTCATAAGCATCATTATGAAGCTCCTCCAACTCAGATAGTTGGAGTTTCCTGGTTTTCCAGGCCAACTCAAGGTCCACATTACATTTCTTGATGGCCCAAAATGCCCGGTGTTCAAGTTCTATGGGAAAGTGACATGCCTTACCAAACACCAGACGGAATGGAGACATATTGATAGGCATTTTGTACGCCATACAGTAAGCCCAAAGAGTATCATCTAGCTTTTGGGTCTAGTACTTCCTATCAAGCCTAACGATTTTCTGTAAAATGTTCTTGATCTCCCGATTGGAGACCTCGGCCTATCAGTTTGTCTGAGGGTGGTAAGGTGTGGAAATCCGATGGCTCACCCTGTATTTCCCAAGTAAATTCCAAAACTGGGCATGAGTGAAATGTGTGCCACCATCACTGGTAATTGCCCTAGGAACCCTGAACTGACTGAAGATATTTCTCTTTACTAAATCGATGACCACCTTGTGGTCATTGGTTCGGGTGGGAATTGCCTCAATCCATTTGGACACGTAATCAATAGTGACTAGAATATACTGGTGTCCAAATGAAGGAGGGAAGGGTCCCATAAAGTCGATGCCCCAAATATCAAAAATTTTGACAGAAAGAATTGGGTTCAGGGGCATCATATCTCTCTTAGCCATGTTCTCGAGTGTTTGGCATCGGGTGCATGACTTAGAGAATTCCTAGGCATCCTTAAATAATGACGGCCAATAGAATCCGGATTGAAAAATTTTTGTGGCCATCTTTTTCCTGGAAAAGTGTCCACCACACGTAGATGTGTGGTAGAACTCAAGTATGCTATGGAACTCAACTTTCAAGACGCATTGACGAATAATCTAGTCTCCACCAATGCGATACAACTCGAGATCATCCCAAAAATAATATTTGGCCTCAGACACAAATCTATCCCATTGTTGTTTGGTCCCATCTTGGGGGATTTAACTAATGGCCAAATAATTGACAATATCCGCAAACCAGGGGGTTCGGATACCCGAGACTGTGAGGATAGTCTCATCCAGAAAAGTATCAGAGATCGGGACATCCAGATGAGGAGAATCAATTAGGATTCTCAAGAGGTAATCTGCCACTACATTTTTTGCCCTAACTTTATTCCTGATTTCAAGATTGAACTCTTGTAGCAGTAGAATCCAGCAAATAAGCCGAGGTTTGGCATCCTTTTTGGCCAAGAGATGTTTCAAAGCTGAGTGGTTAGTATAGATGATGACACAAGAACCTAACAGATAAGCCTTGAATTTTTCCAAAGCGAAAACTACGGCTAGCAATTCTTTTTCAGTAACAGTGAAGTTCATCTGGGCCTTGTCTAGAGTTTTGCTAGCGTAGTAAATCACAGAGGGCTTTCTCTCAATCTTTTGACCCAAGACAGCCCTGACGGCATAATCAGATGCATCAGCCATAATCTCAAATGGGACTGTCCAAACCGGTGGTTGCAATATCGGGGCACAGGTGATTGGCATTTTCAATAAATCAAATTCCTTATGGCATGATTCATCAGATTCGAATGGTGTGTCTTTGGCTAGAAGGTTACTCAAGGGCGAGCAACCTTCCAAAAATCCTTAATGAATCTTCCGTAAAAACCCACATGCCCAAGGAAAGAGCGAATCTATTTTACGGATGTGGGTGGAGGAAGTCTAGAGATAGCATCCACCTTAGCTCTATGAACTTCAATTCCCCGACTAGAGACCACGTGACCCAGGACGATGCCTTCCTAAGTCATAAAGTGGCTCTTTTCTTAGCTAAGGACCAGTTGTGTTTTGATGCATCTCTGAAGGATCAATTCCAGGTTATCCAAGAAAGACTCAAAAGAATCTCCAAAAATGGAGAAATCATCCATGAACACCTTAAGACAATCTCCCACCATGTCAAAAAAGATGGCCAGCATTCACCTTTGAAAAGTTGCAGGTGCATTACAAAGCCCAAACGACATTCTACGGAATGCAAAGGTTTCGTAGGGACATGTGAAAGTTGTCTTTTCCTGGTCTTTGGGATGGATAGGGACTTGGTTATATCCCGAATTACCGTCCAAGAAGAAAAAATATTTTTGCCCAACTAACCTTTCGAGGATTTGATCGATGAATGGCAAGGGAAAGTGATCCTTTTTAGTGGTTGTGTTCAGCTTCCTATAGTCAATACAGACTCTCCAAGCAGAAGCTGAATGAGTGGTGAAGGTTTCCCCTTTCTCATTAGTCATAACGGTTATTCTCACCTTCTTGGGTACAATCTAAATAGGGCTAACCCACGGACTATCTGAGATTGGGTAAATAATCCTAGCATTGAGCCACTTGATTATCTCTTTCTTGACCACTTCTCGCATATTCAGGTTTAGTCTCCTTTGCATTTTGCGAGAAGGGTGGAATCCATCTTCCATGAAAATAGTATGATTATAATAAGATGGCTCGATCCCCCTAAGGTCATGGATGGTCCAACCAATTGCCTCCTTGTTGTTCTTAAGGACCTTAATTGACCTTAATTCTTGCCCCTTTGTCTAATCAGCACTAATAATAATAGGGAGCATGTTTTCACATCCTAAGAACTCATATTTCAAATTTTTGGGCAATGGTTTTAATTCCATCTGGGGTGGGTTTAGAATAAAAGGAAGGGAGGATGCTGATGAAGATTCATCAGGATGATCCAGTGGAAGAGGCTAGAATGAACAAAATCAACAGCCTCTTCAGGATGTGGTAGGTCTACCATGGAGGAGGGTTGTGGGTTGAGTTCGTTAAAGCAAATGGAGTCCTCGAGTGCATTTATTGTCATACATGTCTCAAGATCCTGATCCTCGAGTTCCTCAATGAATCCACAATCCTCAAATCCTCTTATCGCTTTAAAAATATCCAGAGTTGATTTCTTATCCCCAAAGGCAATCTCCATACTACCGCTTTCATAGTTTATGTTGGCCATGGCAGTAGCTAGGAATGGACGCCCCAGAATGATTGGCGTGCTCCTCAAATCATTATGTACATCCATGTCAAGGATGAGGAAATCTACAGGAAAATAGAAATCCTTGACCCCAACAATTACATCCTTAATAACGCGTCTTGATGTGGTGATCGATCGATCAGCTAATTGTAGCGTTACTGAGGTTGGCCTGAGTTCACCTAACCCAAACCTCTCATAAAGAGAAGTTGGGATTAGGTTGATGGATGCACCTAGGTCCAATAGTACACTATCAAAAGTGTCTTCCCCAGTAATGCATGAGATCAAGGGGGCACCTAGATCTTTCTTCTTTTGAGGAAGGTGATGCAAGATCACAGAACTTGTCTGCTCAGAGAGAATCACCTTCCTCGGAGTGGGTTCTCTCAGCTTACACTTTTGGGTACACAGTTCTATCAAGAATTTAGCGTAAGTTGGGATGTGCTTAATAGCATCGAGGAGTGGAATATTGATCTCTACGCTCTTGAATAAATTCAGAATCTCCTCGTTGCTGTCTAGGGTTTTCTTCTTCTTGGTTTAAGGTAATTCAGGGTTCTGGGTCTGCTTCCCACTTCTTAAGGTGACAGAGTTTGCAGAGGCATAAGGGTTTGGGTCTTGAGGTGGATTAGTGAAGATTGGAGGGCCTTGGTTGGTCATGTAACCAAAGGAAGAAGAAGAGGGACCCTGCTCAACCACTTGAGCATGTGTGTGTGGGTCCCTTTGATTCCCATACCCTTGGGCTCTATTGTCCTGATTTTGCACATTACGCGAGTTGGGTACGGGTTGAGATGGTAGGGATCCGAGTTGTCGGGTGTTTGCAATTAACCCGGATTACAAGTTATCCAAGGATGTCTTGATTTGTTGCATAAGCTGAAGCATGGACCCTTGCATTTCCACCATCTGCCAGTTTAAATCAGCCTACCTTGCAGATTGTTGGGCATTCCAAGATGGTTGATTAACCAATCTAGGGGGCAACTGGGTGTGTACTTGACCCTAACCCATAGGTTTTTGAGATTCATAGTTGCTGGGTCAAGATTGGGTCTGTTGCCCCTGATTTTTCCAGGAGAAGTTAGGGTGGTTCCTCCATCTCAAGTTAAAAGTGTTGGAATACAGGTTGGACCTAACATTCTCCTGCATTGCATATGCATCCTCATAAAATGAGGATGAAGAGAAGGAAGGATCAGAGAACTGGGATCAAAGGCCCCAGTTTGGAACCCATATGGTTCTGAGAAATCCTGGCTCACAGATTGTGCTGAATCGAGTTGGTTCACAAATTCGCACCCTGTGGGAGCTCGTGAGGAATGGAATCCCGAATTCTGGGATTGAGTGGGTAAAGAAGTGTTTCCTGAATTCCCAGACATCCATTCTTCCATTTTCTTAGCAACCAAGTCCATTTTATCCAGTTTATTACAAATTAATTCCATGTCAAATGAATGAGAATCTTGGATCTCATTAGCACTTGACCTAGGTTGTTGGGGCCGGTTGAATGCTTCCATGGAGGCGTGATTAATTGAGTTCTCGCTCATTTCCTCAAACAGGTCTTATGCGTTATCCGCATCCCTGTTGAGGAAATTGCCTTCGCAAGAAGCATCCACGTGATTACGAAGTTGCTCAACCAACCCGTGATAGAAAATCTGCACGAGTTGCCATTTCGGCACCACGTGGTGTGGACACTTCCTCAAAAGTTCCTAGAATTACTCCTAGGCACCATGAAACGATTCCCCCGGCCGCTGGGCGAAATTGGTAATCTCCCGTCGTAAGGCATTGGTCCTTACGATAGGGAAGAATTTCATCAAGAAAGTCTATTTAAGAGTAGCCCAAGTTTCAATCAGCCTTCCTATAGTCTGGTACTAATGTGCGGCCTTATCCCTGAGAGAGTGGGGGAAAAGCCTCATGATCATTTGCTCTTCGTTCACATTCCTGGCTCTGGTGGTCTAAACCAAAGTGGTCAGATCCTCCAGGTGCTAGAATGGGTCCTCTGAGACAAGCCCATGGAAATGCTTAATCAAACTTAAGACTTGGGGCTTGATTTCTATGTCTCCAATGGAATCATGATGCTAGGACGTTCCCCATAGTTTGAAGGATCATAAAAATCCTTCAAGGGCCGAGCGCCCTGACCATGCATACGTTGGAACCATTGCTGCATCTGCTGCAATTCTTCCAACTACCTCTAAATCAGCTCCTGGTTCAGAGGTGGGGGAGGTAGTTGTTGATCAGCCATGGGATCTGCTTAGCTATAGCTCAACCTCTACCTCCTAGAGTGGTCTAAAGGTCCTTCCAATATAGGGTTCAATGACCTCCTCCCAAGCATACACTGGAAGGAAGTCGGAAGGACGGGGAAAAAAGGGATCCCTACAGCACAAGAATACAAGCCTGTCCTTAGATGGGGTAGCCTAAGGTCTACTGACTCTCAGAATCAGTCCTAAGATTATGGACGATTTACTCTATTTATGTCCAGGCAATCCAACCAGTTAGGAGGGACTGGGGAGAAGGTTCTTCCTTTGGCTTGCGCCTCCGGTTCCTAGTGTACCCCCTAGCCATGGTCATTTGACGCTACTCCCCTAGCTAGATATCAGATTGACTAGTATAAGCGGGTTAATCATGAATAATCTCAATTTGGATCTCGACGAGTGAATGAATCCTTAGGGCCAACGTCTAATTAATTTTAGTTAGGCTTGGGAAACTGGTGCTCTGGAATGTGATGGGCCCTTAATGGGTTGTGCCCTTAATGATTTATTTGGGAATGTGTGAATGTCCACAACCAAGAGGTCTTCAAGAAAGATTATTAATGATGAGGTGAGTTTCAGGGTTCGAATCTTGCCTAATAGCTTTTAGGATTTAAATATTAGGTGTTTTCAACCGAGTTTATGAGGCAAACCAAGTTTGTTGTTGAAAGCATGTGTTCAAGTATTTTCTTTTAGAAATCAAGAAAAATATGGAGTGCCTAGCTTGACCTAATTATTGAATCCTATGGGGTAGGTAGAAAATGAACCTCTTTTAGTTTAGGTGGTGTGGCTCAAACAATTCAATCAATTGGCTCAAATGCACCACTGATTAAGGCACACAAAAAGGTGGTTAACCTAATATGATTTCTACTCTTTTATGTGTTGAATTTGTGTACTGGGTCCACAGGTCGGAAGCCCAGTTGAGTAGATGAAAATCAAGTCCGATTATGTGCCTCAAATGTGGGTGTATAGAGTGTGTATATTGATTAGTCCCATAGAAAGTATCTCTTTCCTTTTTATTTTTGTTTATATGCGGGGGTGAGGTGGATGAAGGTGGCAAACAAGACAAACAATTCTATTCTAGGGTTTACGCAAACACGTAAGTAGATTAGGTCTTGATTATGAGTGTGGCGAAATGAACTAGTGGGGGGAATGTGGGGGACACTTACAGAGTACTCTACCCGCACTTTACTCTGATCTACCACACTTGGATCTCCATGCTAGGGTACCTACAAGATAGTAGATCAAAGAAAAGTAGGGTTAGTTCTATGAAAATGCAAAGAAATGCAATAAACGATAAAGTAAATTTCTTTTCCTCCTCAGCAATGGTGCCAAAATGGTCGGGCGTGTTTTGCATGTTAGAAATCGCGGTTATAAGTAACCAGTCATCGTAGTTGCAAAACAAGTCGATCAGATAATATTTATATCGAAACTCCAAGAGAGTCCAGGGTCAAACACAGGGAGGCAACGTTTACTTTAAGTGAAAATCGCGTTTCGTTTTGTTTCTCTTTGGTATTTTAGGGTTTTGTTATTTTTTTATATTTTTGTAAAAAGAAAACAAGAAAACAAATCACAAGATAGAGATGTGGAAGAAAAATGGTATAGATATCACTTCAATGTCTATTACAATCAACTATGAAAGCATAAAAAGAGAGGGGGGTTGACGGAGAGATTTTTGCTTACTTATGATAGCAATAGAAGAATATGTCGTTGTAATTAATGTGGTTTCTCAATCCAAAATTAACATAGATTGAATTTAAACGACAATAAAGGATGTCGTATCCATAGGGAGGAATAGGCCAATAAATTCACGAGTCAAGGAATACACAGTTCGCAGACTCTTCTACAACTTTAATGCGAGGAATATGTTATTTTAAATGAAGCTTGCAATTTTCTTAAAGGTTCAGGGGTATTTATGCAGTATTCACATCAGGAATTAAGCTCCAAAAACATGTGTATGATGCATGTGTAATGGCTTATCATTTAAATTCAACTTTCATGCAAATCTGATTTGAAATTCAAGGTAGAATCATGCACATAACACAAGTAAAATAATTTCAGGAAAGTCTGAGTGCATCAATGCAATGTGGCCTTAATAAAATATTAATATAAAATTGGGAATGGTATTGAATGTAATTATTAATGGAGAGAAAAATAGAGGATTTCTCCTCTCTCCTCCTCGCGTGTGCGGCCTTGCATGGTTGGCTGCGAGAGTCCACGGGGAGGTGCACCTCGACAAGGGCTACGCAACAGCGGTGATGCGGCGGCCGGTGGTGGTCGGCAGTGCTGGACGGAGGAGGATGGCCACTGCTGCAGCCGCGTGGCTGGTTGTGCGCTGGACGCGTGTGCAAGGCGTGGCCTTTACTGCCTGCAATGCAGTGTCTGGTGGGGTGATGGCGCTGGTACGGGCACGAGTGGGGCAAAGCACCTGAACAAATCTGCAGGCGATGGAGATCGCACAAGGTGCAAGGCGGTGTGAGCGATGGAGGGCGCTTAGCACCTGCGACTGATTGCTGGCTTGGATGCTTGCATGAAGGCAGCACCTGCGGCTGCGCGAGGGCACCAGATGCAGGGCGGTGTGAGCGCTGGTGGCGAAGGCACGCTGTAGGTGGGAGCGCAGGTGGCGAAGGCCCGCTACAGGCGGGGCTGCGCCTCCGGGGCACCTGTAGTGGAGAGGGTGTGGTGCTTGCGGGCAGAAGGTTGAGAAGAGTGTTGGTTGGACACAGGCGATGGCGTTGGCGCAGGCTTGAAGGGCGGTGAAGCTCGAAAGGGGTGTGCGCTTGTGTTGAGTATTGGTTGGAGGCATTGGGGGGTGGTGATGGTGGCTTCATTGCACACTTGGTTCACAGGGTCCGCCCTCTCCACGGTAGAGAAGGTGGAGATAATTCTCCGCCAGGGGGAGGAAGAAGATGAAGATTGATCCAACTTTTCCCAACTTTTTTATCTCCTCTCCCTGCGTGCATGAGTTAAGGGATTTTCAAATCCCTTTGCTATTTTTAGCCGACAGCTATTGAGGGTGGCCGGAGGATGGGGAAAAAATATGCCGCCGGTTGTTTGAAAGGGGAATTTACCCTCCCCTCCTTATTCTTTTCTCAATATTCTTCCTGCACATAAGAACATAAAATCATTACATATTAAGTTATAGAATACTATAAAATAGATGTAAACTTAAATCATGATGCATGCAAACATTCTATAACTTAATGTAGTTATTAACAAACCTAGAAGGTACGATTAAAGTTACTTAGGCATAATATTGATCCATTAAAATGGACTCATCAAATACCCCCATTCCTAAGATTTGCTAGTCCTTAGCAAAAATGAAAAATAATAGAAGTAATCAGAAGATTTCTTCCTTTCTTATTTCAAAACTTTAGAGATCCAGATAAATGTGAAGTGATGATAGCTTAAGTAATAGATCAATGTGAAAAGCAAATTCGCATTGGGAGTTCGTACTTTACCCTTGGTAAATATTGCTGTCGGGATAGGCAACTACTTCCCTCGAGGATAAAGCAGAAGATAATCTGTAATTTGACCCTGACGTTTGGCTTAGGTTGGAGATATCGAGTAGAATGGATTTGTATTTGGGGGCACACACTCATCTGGTGATACATGTAGTCTAGTACTACAGACTCTAGATCTCTAGACTACTAGACAAGTCAACTCAGAGAGAGGCTAAACTGTGCTCTCTTGATGTTCCTGGGCGCTCGCTCTTTTCTTTCTTTTCTTTCTGAGATCACAAATGTCGCCAGATTTAGTAATTGTACTCATTGTTTGGTGGCCTCACATGACATCCACACTTCAATTAAAGTCCCAATAACTCAATAACTAAGTTAGAGTCCTCAACCAGTATTTGGGCGATCAGAAATACTAAAAGGTAGGTATGGGTCATATTTGGTGGAACGCAATAGGTGTTCTGTTGCCTCAGAAAAAATATAACCTTGGACTCTTTTCTTTTTCTTTTTGTTCTTCTTCTTCTCTTTTTCCTTTTTCTTTTTTTTTGTTTTATTATTATCTCTTCTTGTTTTTGTTTCTTTTTCAATCAACACAACGCGATACAGACTTTTGTTTATGAGGTATTATTAGGGATGATGATGGTCAAGAGGAAATTGTGTGGCTTATTTGGTGGAAGTGCCTATTCTCGGCACCAGGAAGGAATGGATAGGACAGGCGTAATTCTGACCTTTGACCTTATTATCCTCCTTCAGCCAAGGACTCTATGAAGGACGGTCGTAACCATCCACCATAGTCATAGCTTTTTTAAGACTCAATCTCTATGTATCTGCCTTATTGGGTGACTCTCAGGAATTCACACAAAGTACGCACACAGGAACAGAGAGTGAAAACTATACCTAACTCTGAAGTATCATCATCTAATTATCCAAAACTTAAGAGTCCTTGCACTAGACTTAGCGCACCAGTAATCTCTCTACTTTCTTCTCACAAATATAAGGTCGATCTACTAGAAGATAGTATGCCTGACTCCCTATCACCTGTCCAAGGGTTCAGTAGACTACAAATTCTTATTGGTTTTCCTCAAGGATCCATTACCAAGTCTACGTGTACATGAAATAAATGTGCTGGATTCTAAACTTAAGAAATAATTCAAGGAAAAAAAAAACTCCAATGATAAAGATATTTTGCTAGGGACTAACCCAATCAGCTCAAGAAAAGAGAATTTTTTTTTAATATGCTAACCTAATTGCATGAATACTTCCTACAATGCAAAATGCACCCCCCTATGCCTAAATCCCACAATGTCCCATTGTAAAATTAAAACAGGAGGAGAAAGGAAAGAAATCACCCGATAACGGTGTAATTCAGGCCGCTGGGTTGCCTCCCAACAAGCGCTGCATTTTCTGTCAGCAGCCAGACTTAGAAGGCTGGTTCCAAACAGAAAAAGTTAGGCCCTAAAAATATGCGTAACAGTGCAGGCCTAGAAAATAGGTAGCCATGGATGTTAGCGAGCTGATGATGCAACGTAATACCAAATGCTTGCCAAAAAATATGAAAACGAAGAACCTCGTTGGCTACCTTGGGAGGTCTAGGAATAATAAATAGAATATGAAAAGGTGGAAGGTAACAAGGATCCTCCATAGCAGGATGGGTTTTAAAAGATATAAACATTATTAGTTCAAACCCTTGAATGGCGAGAGTAAAAGTACAAGCATCAATCCACACTCGCCATTCTACCCAAGGATGTACAGGCCTGATATGTTCTCTAGAAAGAATGTACATGACCAGAGATCTGAGCCAAGGATCTGTTAGGGAGTATAAGGGTTGTTGGTAGTGTTGGAAGGTAATGGTTAAGTCCAATGAGGGCTTAGTTGGTGTCAGGTCCAATTCCAACAATGATTCAGATTGTGTATACTCCCTAACAATTGTAGACAACTTCACGTTACCCTACCTAGCATTAATGATAGGAGTCATATTTGAATCAAGGGTAGACTCCAAATTACAACTCTTTGATGGCAGGGTCAAAATATCTGAATCATTATCATTAAGCTCATCCCCAGATTCGTTTGGTTCACTCAAATTTTTGTCAGGGTGTATATGTGATTCATTAATGAAGATAGAAGTTGGATCAGTATCCTTAATTATTCCTAAAGGAGGATCAGTCTTAATATTTTGGAGCAAGCCTATATTATTGAATTCGTCATTCTTCTCGGGGTATAAATCCTCAATTGACGTGTTTTTTCCCCGAGAGTCTCCTATAGACTTCTCATTATTTTGTTTGTCCTCCTCTAATATCAACTCCTGCTTTGATGGAGGATGACTCTCAAAAGAAAGGAGGAATCTGGATTTCACCATATTGTTTATATCCTTTGGAGGTAAATCCTCAAATGATAAATAATTCCCCTGTGATTCACTCCAGATTTTCAGTCCAAGTTCCTCTATTGGGGCATCCTCGTTTTCTAAATTAGACTCTTCATATCCCTGAGACCAAAATTGATCTAATTCATCCTCCATTCCGTTAGGGTCACCTTCATTGGGTGCATTTAAATCATCAGGATACTGAATGATAGGTGTTGATTATGTAAGTGGAGGTTTAGGAGTAGGCTTACTAAGGGTAGAATGAGATTCCACCAAATAATCAATAGGGGAAGTGATAGGAAGAATACAACCTTGACCCTGGTTGGTAGGGGTAAAGAGAATATTGCCATTGAGGTCAAGGTCCTCAAGAGGTACCATCTTCCCTTACTTCTGACTCCAATATAGCTCAGGTGGATAATCTCCATGATCGTTCTCCTCTAGTGGCTGTGTCTCATTGGGAGAGTCTAAGTGATAGCTACATAAAATTGGATCCCTATTATCATTGGGTTCCTCCGAATTATTTTCATGCTCAGGGTCTTATGGGGAGGGATCAGAATTACTGGGAAGTGTGTAGCTAAGTTGTCTTATTTCTTCATTTAATTGTTGACTATTCCTCAACATCTCTCCCATGGACTCCATCATTTCTTTTTGTTGTTTTTGCATTTCTATCATAAAAGAGGAGAGGCTACTATTATCAGATTGGGGAGGATAGTCAATTTCAGGCTCTGGTTGCCTAGGGGTATCAGTCCAACCTCGATACGGAAAATCATGAAGGGTGGGAGGGTTGGGTGTTTGCATGGAAGTAGGGATTTCAGGGTTAGAAAATCTCACTCCTAGGCTCTGCTCAAAAGTGGGAGTTATCAAGCCAGTACTCCCTGGATAAGAATAAGAATAATCCCATGAATTGTCAATGTACCCATTAAAGGATGAATATGCTCGGGGCTTAGAATCCTTATTAAAAGATGGGAAGTATTGACTCTGATAGTTTAAATGATAGGAGTAAGGGTGATCCATTTCTTTAAGCAAAACAGTTTTAACTCTCTTAGGATTCAAAAGAATTCAGAATACAAGTAGAAACCTCCTAGAGAGTTCTACTATCAAAGCAAATGCAAATTCAGTGGGATCTTGTTTTTAGTAGATTGTAGGTCTTAGAATTAAATGTTCAATTGGTGGCCAAACAAGTTTTGCAAAAAATTACGCTTCCTAGGCCAACCTTCGCTGGTGCCTATAACCTACTCGCAAGGGATGGAAGTCTCGAATCGAACCCACACGTGAGGAACCGAAGTAACTTGGTGGATAGGCTTGTTGATTTCCGACTAACTTCCCTTGTGGTGCAAAAGAGAAGAGGTAGAAATTTATTTAGTGACCTTATGTGTGAGGTGTACAGTGTCTCAAGTGTGCAAACATACGATCGTGTTTTGATTTTTGAAATTTTGCAAATAAGATCCTTTTGCACACAATTTTTAGTCATAGATTTTAATGTCCAACCTCTTAACAGTCCCAATTTTTAAAGTGACCACTGAATTAATTTGATTCAAGCACTTTAGTGGTCTTAGATTTGGGTTCAATGCATATGCATGACAAGTAATTGATGCTTAAGGGAAGACGTACCTTACTCCAGCTTTCTTCGTGTAGTGTATGCAATGTAGTAAAATAAACTAGATGCTACTCATTCAGCCCTAGATGGTTGTCCTATAGATATGCAGCTTCTAGCAGGCAGTTTGATTTTTCTTTTTAATAATAATAGGCAAGCATACCTAATCTAACTAACTAACAAACATGTAGTTCAAATAATCCTAGAATCTAAATAAATGGGAACACGCTCCCAAAAATATGCTCCCGCATACAAGAGCGATAAGAAATAAAGAGGCACTGGGAACACATTCCCAAAAATACCCTACAAGGGTCCAAAAGACAGTAATTAAATTCTAATGTCTATCCAAACTAAATCTAAACTAAGCTCTACTGACTAAATCAAAAACAGGCTCCTCCGTAAGCCTATGTGCATGGGATCAAGGCCCACGTGTTCCTGTTACTGGCCTCCAGGTGGTGTCAAGCTCCACTAAAAAGAGTGTCTCCGCTGTGCGCGTCGTTCAGGTTCAATGTCATCGCTCTGCTATGCCTCTCGCTGTGTCAAAATCGTCGCATAAAAAAAAAGATCAGATGATTGTGCAACTCAGAATCTTAAAAAAAAATAATAACATGAATCTATTACATCTGTTGCCTCCCCGGCAATGGCGCCATTTGACGGAGAGATTTTCGCTTACTTATGATAGTAATAGAAGAATATGTCGTAATTAATGTGGTGGAAATCTCTCAATCAAAAATTAACATAGATATGAATTTAAACCACAATAAAGGATGTCGTATCCATAGGGAGGAATAGACCAATAAATTCACGAGTCAAGGAATACACAGTTCGCAGACTCTTCTGCAACTTTAATGCGAGGAATATGTTATTTTAAATGAAACCTGCAATTTCCATACAGGTTCAGGGGTATTTATGCAATTTTCACGTCAGGAATTAAGCTCCAAAAACATGTGTATGATGTGTGTGTAATGGCTTATCATGTAAATTCAACTTTCAAGCAATTCTGATTTGAAATTCAAGGTAGAATCATGCACATAACACAAGTAAAATAATTTTAGGAAAGTCTGAGTGCATCAATGTAATGTGGCCTTAATAAAATATTAATATAAAATTGGCAATGGTATTGAATGTAATTATTAATGGAGGCAAAAATAGAGGATTTCTCCTCTCTCCTTCTTGCGTGTGCGGCCGTGCACAGTTGGCCGCGAGAGTCAGCGGGGAGGTGTGCCTCGACAAGGGCTACGCAACGGCGGTGACGTGGCAGCCAGTGGTGGCCGACGACGGCCGGACGGAGGAGGATGGCCGTCGGCTTGTTGGAGGAGGATGGCTACTGCTACAGCCGCGTGGCTGGCTGCACGCTAGACGCGTGCGCAAGGAGTGGCCTTTGCTGCCTGCAGTGCAGCGTCTGGTGGGGCGATGGCGCTGGTGCGGGCATGGGTAGGGCAGAGCGCCTGAACAAGCCTGCAGGAAATGGAGATCGCGCAAGGTGCAGGGCGGTGTGAGTGCTGGAGGGCGCTTAGCACCTACAGCCGATTGCTGGCTTGGGCACCTGCATGAAGGCAGTGCCTATGGTCGTGCGAGGGTGCTGGATGCAGGGCGGTGTGAGTGCTGGTGGTGAAGGCGTGCTGCAGGCGGGAGCGTGGGTAGTGAAGGCGCACTGCAGGCATGGTAGTGCCTACGGGGCCCCTACAGTGGAGAGGGCGCAGTGCCTGTGGGCACGATGCCTACGGCCAGAAGGTTGAGAAGAGCATTGGTTGGACAAAGGCAACGGCGCGGGCGTAGGCTTGAAGGGTAGTGAGGCTGGAAAGGGGTGTGCGCTTGTGTTGAGTATTGGTTGGAGGTGTTGGGAGGCGGTGATGGTGGCTTCAATGCACTCTTCGTTCACAGGGTCCGCCCTCTCCACGGTGGGGAAGGTGGAGATAATTCCCTGCCAGGGGGAGGAAGAAGATGAGGATTGATCCAACTTTTCCCAACCTTTTCATCTCCTCTCCCTGCGTGCATGAGTTAAGGGATTTTCAAATCCCTTTGCTATTTTTGGTCGGCAGCTATTGAGGGTGGCCGGAGGATGGGGAAAAAATATGCCGCCGGTTGTTTGAAAGGGGAATTTACCCTCCCCTCCTTATTCTTTTCCCAATATTCTTCCTGCACATAAAAACATAAAATCATTACATATTAAGTTATAGAATACTATAAAATAGATGTAAACTTAAATCATGATGCATGCAAACATTCTATAACTTAATGTAGTTATCAACAAACCTAAAAGGTACGATTAAAGTTACTTAGACGTAATATTAGTCCATTAAAATGGACTCATCAGGGGTGAGAGGAATCTCCCGAATCGGTTGTTCGGTGAGACAACGGCGCTTAGTGGAAGCTCGAACGATGGAGGTGAGGAGCGAGACAATGGAGGTGAGATGCAGGAGGACGTCGAGTTAAGGAAAGCTTCGGTGTGGCTCTGGAATGGAGGTGAGAAGATGGAGGTGATCTGCTACCTGAATGGAGGTGGGAGGATGGCTCCAAGGTGACCTATGAAGGGGGATGGGAAGTTGGAGGAATATTTGGTGGGGCAGAGGTTCTCTATAATAATAGGTGCCTTGGGAGCTTGAGAACAAGCTCTAATGGAGCGTTGGTAGGCTTGCTAGAGCTTGGGAGTAGGTGGGAGTACAATAGGTAGAGATGGCTTGGAAGGGAGGAGGTGCAGGACCTTCTATAGTGGAGGAGAAGAGGCTAATAATGGTTAAAGGACCTTTAGTGACTTCCAAACCGTTGCTAGAAACGTTGCTATAGACATCTTACATCCACTCATGCCTTAAGCTAGCTTGCTGGCATGCAATGAAGTAGCGACGACTGTAAGCATCGCTGTGGGTCAGCCTAGCTTTCACTGAAAGATGGCATAAACTGCACTTGCACCCACACTGTGTTACCACCCATCTCGCACGCTGATCGTGTGACGGCCTGCTGGTGTGCGCGCTGGCGTGCACTAGCACGCGCGCGTGTGCGGTGCACTGCCGTTGCTCCTTGAGTGCGATGTTGCTTGCGTGCGCTACTAATTTGAGGATTAGGGGGGCTACGGGGATTCGAACCCGCACCCCTCCCTTGAGAGTCGCTGCTCCCACCTTTGCACCAAGTCGACCTTTGTGTTGCGAGGAGTTTGGTGCAAATGCTCCCCAGTCGTTGGATCTTGATCCAACAGCTAGGATTCAAGGGCACGGATGATGAAGGGAGTGGGTGGTGGCTGCTGGCCGGTGGTGGGTGGTCTGGATGGCACCACGTGGTGCCATCTGGGCCGTCCATCTTCTTCTTCTTGTAGAGGTTGCCACGGTGCTCAGATCGAGATGATTCCTACGATGCTGAACTGCAATCGTCGCTTTGGATCCATCCGTATGGTTGGATTTTCCATCCAAAACCCGTATGGATGTCGCGTTGCCCCTTTGGCCATATAAAATGAAGTAATTAATAATATACAACTATCCTAAATGCCATGCAATGGATGTTATGCAATATTTATAACATGATATGTAATGCTAAGCCTAGGAATTATCATAAATAGGCAATTATCATGAATTTATGTGTGTTCATCACTGGTGATGCAGGGAGAGCCCAAATGGTCTCCAAGAGGAGTTTTGTTGATTTATTACAGAGGAAGTGTAGTTGGGTATAAAAATTGTGCAATGGTTGGGTGAAAAAGGACGATGAGGGTTTTGTGATGTGCTGGGGATTTGTGGGTACTCTAGAATACCTAATGTTTGAAGAGTTCTTATCCAATGTTTAATTTCATCATCACATTTTGGGTTCTTAAACCAACCATCCTGATCCTCATAATTCCGAACCACAAGTTGGACCTCAAACTTTAAGCATTCAGGATAAGGATGTTGTTGGGTTTCATCTTGATCATGTCAATCATCCAGCAAATTTTTGATTTCATGTATATCTTCCTCATTTTGCATTGCTACAATTGGTCGCATCTTTATTTTGTCCTCAATTATTTCCGCAACTGTGTGATCTTCTTCCCAAGTTTTAGTTGAGTTGGCCATTAAAAGGTTGCCTAAGGTATGTATGGTCATTACTTCATCTATTCTACCAAGCTCCTCCATCGAACCACACTTAATTTTGTTCTTCTTTGAGACCTCAAAACTATTGAATTAATTTATCTTATCCCCTGAGGCCATTTCTATATTTCCTGATTCACAATCAATCCTCGCCTTGGCAGTAGCCAGGAAAGGTCTTCCCAAAATAATCAGAATGTGGTTGAGCTGTTTTGGGGTTTCCATGTCTAGGACCATGAAATCAGCAAGGTAATGCAAATCACTAACCTTGACTAAAACATCCTCCAAAATACCCTTGGTTTTGTAATGGATCTATCGGCTAACTGCAAGGTTATGTCAGTGTGTTTTAGGCAGCCTAGACCCAATTCCATGTGTAGTGAGGTGGGGATCACATTAATGGAAGCACCCAAGTCGAGGAGGGCCCAGTCAGAAGTAATGTTTCCTACTATGCAGGAAATTAGCGGGGCTTCTGGGTCCTGCTTCTTAGGAGGTAGCTTGTTTAGGATCAGTGTGCTTGTGTTATCGGAACAAACTACTGTCCTATTATTTTCAGATTTCACTTTACACCTTGCTTTATATGCATTCAGTAAACCTATGGCGTAGGTGGGGATTGATCTGATAGCTACGAGGAGTAAAATGATTGTCAATTTGAAAGCCTGAAGTAAGGACATCCTTTCCTCCAATTTCTCCTTCGACTTTTCTATTTGCCCATACAACAACAGCATACTCCCGAATCTGACTCTGATGTTTTGTTGATCACATTCTTAGTTGGGAGTTTGGAATTCTTGCTACGTGGCCTAATGGGGTTGACATGGGGTTGGGTAGGTCCCTTGTGTCTACTACCACTCCTCAAGGTGATGGTGTGTGCCATGGCAAAATGCTGATGGCTAGTGCCTTGAGGAGGGTTGGGCAAAACAAGAGCCTCCCAATTGATTATGGTAGGTGACGAGTTGATTCTTCACTTTTAAAGTCGTTTGTCACATAAAATGACGCGTCGTTTGTAGTTCTATGTGGTGGAAAAATTGACTAATCAATAATTAATATAACCACTCAATTAGGAGCAGGTCATGTCCACAGGGAGGCAATTGCCTAATTAAACTCGTTAATATCAAAAATGAATGTTCCCTATTGATTTTGTCAAGAAATCAAGCCAAATCCGCTTTCAGATTAGGTAAACAATAAGTGTAAATGTTGAAATAGTAATTTTGCAAAACTAAAGGATATATTTTGCAATGTAGCTTAATAAAATAATAATAAAAGTTGACAATGGCACAAAATGTAATTATTAATAGGGGCTTTATTGTAGCAAAACAGGCGAAATTCTTCCCCTTGTCCATGCGCGAGGAGGGAATGGCCGGAGGTGTGAAGCTCGGAGGAGGATCTCTAGACCGAGGGCTCTGTGATGGCAGTCGCGACGAAGTGCGAGGTGCATCGAGGTGGTCGGATGGAGGTACGGTAGAAATGGGTTCCGGTGGTTGCTGAAGGGTTCACGCGGTGGACGCGCAACCTGTGTGGGTGCACCTGCTGCTGCGTGCTACAAGCCGCATGGGGGGAGGTGCTGAAGGATGACCCGCGTGCTGCAGCTAGAGGGCACGCAGCGAGTGCTGCAGGTAGCAGCGCGGTGAGGTGCAGCGCGCACTGCTGGAGGGGTGCGGACACGTGTAGTTGGAGGACAAGCAGGCGTGGTGGTGGCACCTGATTGCACAGCAAAAATACACCAACAATTGTGCCATGTTGTGCTATTTCCTAGCATTACCGGTGCATAATAGGCAACCATAGTCGCATTTGTGAAAATACACACATGCATTCATTTATTTGAGAGGGGAGGAGAGTGAAATAAATGGCCTTGTAATTGACAAATTCTTCAAGTGCTGCCTTGCAAAATTCACCATCTTTATTTTTATTTTTTATTTTTTATTTAACTTTCTTCTTCGCGGTTGCACGGCATGGCTGGCCTTCCTCACGCCATGCTCTGCAGCAAGCTTGCCCTACAGCAGCATGCACAGCCATGCACAACCAGGGCATGGCTGTGCTTGCTTTCTTCCTCTTTAAAAAGGGCATGGCTTCCTTCTTTGAGCAGAGCCTGGTCCACCCACATGAACAACACCTTCTTCTCCAGGCCGTCTCCTCCTCTGTCCCCTCCATACGCAGCTGCTCCTTCCTCTGAGGAGCTAGTTTGCGGGCAGGAGCCACTCACAGTGGTGCACAACCACCACTGCGAGTCCCACTACCACCCAGCTCAACAAAGAGCCGATGGGCGTGGTGGTTCTCTCTCTGTTTCATCGTTTAGCCATTTCCGCCATTGCCACAGAGCTTCAAGCTTTGAAGCTCAAAGCTCCACAGCAGCAGCAGCAAGGCCCTCCAGCGCGCACCTGCAGGCCGCCCTCGTCACCCGCTTCTTCGCGCCCGCACCCACTTCACCACGCAAGCAGCCCAGTCGGTGCAGACCTTCCACGCACGTGCCAGCTCGCGTAGCAGCTCCCGCACTCACAGCACCGAGCACAGGCAGTCGCGCGAGTCGACCATGCACTGTAGCCTCTGTTCACGCTAGTCAGCGGAACACTGTGGCTATAATGTGGTGACCAGTAAGTTTCTCACTTATCTGGTCTCCCGGTGCGCCGCTACCGGCCCCAGCCCGCGTCTGTGTCTCTCCCCGCACCCTCTCAAGCGCCTGCACCCACGTCTGCCAGTGCCTGCACCCGCCCACGTCTTTGCCCGCACTCGCCTCTTCACGCAGCGCGATGCACTGCGGTCCTTCTCCCTCGCACTCACTCCCTCAAGCGTGCGTCTTCGAGTGCCTACGCGCGTGCGCGTGCACTTGGCATCAGACGTCGCCCACTACGTGCAGACGACTTAAACGCCCGCGCTTCTTCTTCAGCAGACGAGCTCTCTCTCTCTCTCTCTCATAGTACTCTCTCACTCTCTCTGCAGACACATACACACACACACACTCACACTCTCGCACACACACGCTCTTACTTATACAATATTGTATACTTATATATATATACATATATATATATTTATATCTATATATATTTATATACATATATATATATGTACATATATCTATACATTTATTAGTACCTATATAACTAAGTATAAGTATATATACAAATATATATACACACATATACACACATATTTATACATATATATATATATATATATATACAAATATACATACATATATACATATTTATCTATAACTATATACATATATATATATATATATACATATCTATCTACATATATCTGTGTACATATATTACTATATATATATATACATATATATATATACATCTATAGAGTTATATATACATACATATACATATATATATATCTATACATATATTTATTTATACATATATAAGTACACATATACCTACAAAATTATAACCATATATATATATATACATATGGATCTATATTTACATATATACATATATATATATATATATTTTCATATCACCTACCATACAATGTATCGCGGGAATATCTGCACCAGTTGCTGATATTCCCGAATACACACGTACAGAAAGCGTGTTCGCACTCATCTTCCACCAATCCACCTTACACTCCAGACTTGCCGGTACTCAGTCTTGCGAATAGCAAGACCAGTTTTGAAACCCTGATTTGGCTCAAAGCTAAGAACTTGATTTTGAGGATGTACCTCAAGGACAAAAATTAGCAGAAAAAAATCTTAAATAGAAAAACACCAAAAACATAATAAGCGAACAGAAGAGATTCGTTGTAAGAAAGGCGTAGAAATTTATTCACTTCTAATCCCACTTTCCTGAGTTCGACCCTAGGCCTAAAAGTGACCAAGATAAAATCAAGTAGGCCAGGTTAAAAATTTTGTAAAGAGATGGTTAGGCTCAATTTAGGTTAACCACTATACGTATTTCAACGATAAAATCACCATATTAACACAACCTATTCAGGCTCAATCACACCTCTTTTCATGGCGTCATTGCCAGGGAAGTCGCATTCAAGTAAGTTTCTACTCCATTCCTTTAATTTTTCTCTTCTCACACCCTTCTCTTCACGGGTGTTTTTGTTTATTGCTGTGCAGGTGAACCAGTTGCAAGGAGAAGATAGGTAGACAAAGTCGGAAACATGGGAAGATCCAAGGCGGGAACGAGAGCGTGAAGACGTCGACACCACACTGGAGCTTCATACACGTTGCTGCACAAGTAGGTCTTTCTTTCATAGCAACCTAGGTTAACTTGTAACCTTAATAAAAATAATAAAAAAAACTAAAAAAAAAACTAGAAAAACTTCTTGGGATTTCTTTGGGGCAAGTGGATTAAAAATCACTTGTTTGATTGTTTGCCTTCACTCCCACCGCCCCAGGATTCCCCGCAAAACTTCGCATAGCGAAGATCCACGAATCTTGATTCTTGAATCTTTCACCGTGTGAACTATTTTTTTTTTAGGCAAAAATAAATAGATTGATTGCCATCCCCCTTTGCCTCATTTATCTGTAATTCGAGATCACCTTTTTGGTGGGGAGACTTGGAATTGAGTTGATTCCAACCTCACCACGACCTTTCACGTGCCTAAGATTCGATCCCAAATACTTCAACCCCAACAATTTAATTTTCTTTATCTTATGGTTGAGCCGTGTGTGTGGAAATCATTCTGGTGATTGGGAGCACTTGAATTGAAGTGCTTTGACTCCCTTTCACACTAATCTAAAATTGATTCGTGCATCCACACATAGAAATCTCCATCTAGGGAAGCCCATTGCATTTTAGCATGCATTAACCAATTGACATTGAAGAAGGGTTTGTTGGGCTTAGAAGAAAACTTGTATTCTCTCAAAACCTGGAGATTAGTTGAATTGGTAATTCAGAGAAATCCTAAAATCCATACTACTTAAGGCTGAATTCTAAAAACCATTCACCAATTAAAACTTCAATTCGGGGAGATTTCCCCGTTGCATGCTTGGTTTACATACTCTACAAAATCAATCACTTGGGCATTACCCGTAAATAATGCCCTTCACATTCCAGAAGCACTTGATCCTAAGCCTCTAACTAAAATTGGTAGTAACTTGACCCTGATTAAGGATTGGAGGTCTAACTACCTGCGTGTAACTCCTACGTGCTGGTGAGGGTTCCCGCGTGCTATCGGGTGTCTAAGACTGGGGTAAACGGCCTTTTAATCTGGCCCGGTGTTTCCACAGTGCTCGCATTCGGTTCCGTAGTTCGTGATAGTAGGTAACTTAGATCTTTAGGTCTAAGGGCACACTGTAGAGGTTAGGAATTTTATTGTATTGATTTGTCATCAAGTGTACCTTTGCGGCGTCATTTCTCTCATCTCTTTTCCCTTCATATCCCCCCCAATTCTTCCTGCGGTAGTGCATGTTTGGGAGGAGGTCACAAAACCCTGAACTGTGTGAATTGCCCGATAATTTTAGAAAAGAAGCCGAATCATCCTCCTCCTCCATAAACATGGCTGCACGCCTACCCCCAAATCCCGAGGGAGGAAACCGCCCTCAAAACCCACTAGGTGGTGGAGCCTTAGATCCCATAACCCGCCTCCAAGCCCAAATGGAAATGTATAATGAACAAATTTAGGCCATTAGGGAAACATTGGACGAAATGCAGAACCCTCCCGAACGGGTGGAGCCCAGGTCTCTTAGCTCCTATCAGAATCCCGCTGCTATAGAGACCATAGGACAAATTCGGGTTCCCATGGGCGGGGATGACTTTGAACTAAAACCTAACATAATTGGCCTGATAAATTTTCACTTCCATGGTCTTGCAAGTGAAGATCCTTTTCTCCACTTGGAAGACCTAACCCGATTGGCTGAAACAGTTAAACCAAGAAATATCGGGTTACCTATAGTCCTCATGAAAATGTTCTCATTTTCATTGCAAGATAAAGCGTCCCAGTGGTTACGCACCCTTGGGAGAACCATCCACTCTTGGGAAGAGATGCGAACAACGTTTCTCAAGAATTCTTCCCAATCGGGTGAACCAATGTGCTTCGCCGTGCTATCACTTCATTTATGCAACAAAATGGCGAACAATTTCATGAGGCATGGGAGAGATATAATGACCTCCTCAGGAAGTGTCTGCACCATGGTCTGCCTAAGTGGCATATAGCCTAGATTTTCTACTATGGGCTAAATGAGACTTTGAAGCAGATTGTAGACGCTTCCTGCGGAGGGAATTTTATGAATAAAGACGAGAATGGAGCATTTGAATTATTTGAAAATATGAGTGAAAACTCAATGAGCAATGCCTCCATTGTCGCCTTTAATCGTACCAGCCTACCCCGTAATGTCCACGAAGTTGACACGGGACCCTCCCACTCATCCACAGATCTCAGCCTTATCGCACAGAAATTGGATGAAGTCTCCGTCGTGCACAAGAAGCTGGACAAGATTCTGGCCAACCCCGCCCGTTCTATGGCAAACACCCCCACTTCACCACTTCGTCACAATCCCAATTATTCCAATACCAGGCTTATCCCATGAAACCCCCGTAAGACCTTCCTTACCGAGTGTCGCACCGAGCGATTCAGTAAGTCATGTCGATCTGGCTTCTGCGAGCCTGTATTTTGACATGGAGGACCAAGCCTCCGTGTGCTGGGACGCATATTTACATGAGAACATGTCTTCTGGCATAGAAGACGCTTGCACCCTGGGGAACGACCCGTTCTCTGCAACTTATAACCCAGGGTGGCGAAATCATCCAAACTTTGCATGATCCAACAACCCACAGCGCCAAAACCAAGCGGGTGGACCAATGCGACCGTCCGCACCCGTCATCCCAAGCGCCCAGTCTAATCCTATGGCGAATTCGCCACCGAGTCCTTGCATACCGCAGGCAGAACACGCATCAATTCGTCTTGATAAATTGATGCGAATGATGACAGAAATGTCAAAGCGACATGAAGAGAACATGACCTCTCTTCAGCACCAATTGGCACAGTAGGATGCTGAGATCAATCAACTACACATGGTGACTCGATCTCAGGGCACTCTTCCCGCCCAACCTATTCCCAATCCGTGAAATTTCGCACCTCGTGGTCCTCAACCACAGGTATGACCTTCTCAGGGGCAGGTTCATCAAATTCTGTAGGCTCCGAGCATTCCGCCAGGATTTTAGGCTAATCCCATTGCAGTACCTCACTCTTATGTCCCTATTGCGAACCCTCCACCGCCGTATGATCCCACTGGACCTGCATCATCCAATGCAATCACTACGAGGAGAGGTAAGCAGACCGTCGATCCGCCTCAACCTGATCCTGGCCCGTCTTCTTCATCGCCCTCTCATTCGGGATGTGCATCGCATTCGTAAGAGGACGATACACCCAAATTGGTGCCAGAATCAGTCTCATTCCCTGAGGCTCTACTGAGGGAGCCAAAAGGCAAGAAGAAGGATATGCAAGTCTTTGATAACCTACGTAATTTATTCAGGGATGCTGAAATCAAGGTACCCCTGCTCGAGGCTATCGACCACATACCTACTATCACCCGATTTTTCAAAGACTACACAACACCCAGGCGACAGTCAAAGAAAACTAAGAATCCGGTGGTTCTCTTGCCTCATGTGAGTTGTGCTATACTGTCAAATCTACCACAGAAGTAGAAAGATCCGGGCACACCGCTTATTTCCTGCAACATCCAAGGATGCAATTTTAACCGTGCCTTGCTTGATCTAGGATCTTCCATCAATCTTATACCAACCATCATGCTCAAAAAATTCTCCTTGGGAAATCTGAAACCCACCCCTGTCACATTACAATTGGCAGATCGTTCTGTCAAAATTCCGAAGGGTGTGGTGGAAGACGTGGTGGTTAGGGTCAACAGTCTCTGTTTTCCTGTTGACTTTCATGTTTTAGATATGGAAGTTCCTAGCTCACTTTTTGATTGTCCTATATCCTTGGTCGACCTTTCTTGGCCACAGCCCGCGCCTATATCGACTGCGAGTCGGGCTGTATTGAGATTGCCGTTGGACCTGAGAAGCTCAAGCTTAACATCTTCAAGGCATCCAAGAACTTTGATTGCGATTGCATCAAGGATGACACGTCTGACGAGGACATGGCCGTCAGTGCGTGTATTGGACTAATTGGGACCTATTCTGACTGTTGCAGATTGCATGATGATTGCCTGACTGACACATATTGTGACGTTCCCCCATCCCTCCCTATTCCTATACCTTCTCTTGACCAGACTTCTGACGAGGTTTTCTCCACTTCCCATACCTCGTGGTCTGAGTAATATCCGGGCTACTCACCACCGGTCCGCACCCTTGAAGACCGTATTGCCCTTTCTTTACTGCCAAATCAGGTGGATTTGCAACTCCACACTGGGACCTTGAGCCCATATACTTCTCACTAGGGCTATACCTTTTTGGATCCATCTATCCAAGAAGTCCCTCTTCTTGGCCAATCTGAGGGCCAACTTCTTCCTCCTGACTTGTTTTTTGATCAGCCTGGGACACTCTCATCCTAAGAAATGCCAGATCTTTCACCATCCACCATCACTTTTCACTTCACCACCCACCATCCACCCACCCTACCACCCTGCTGTATACCCTGCACCTCAGCTCTCGTTACCCGATCTTTCGTCCTTCCTCTACCCTTCCCTGCATGCATATGAGGACATAGCATCGTTTGGCATGGGGGGGTGGATAGGCATCCATAGGATCTATGTATTTTACGGTATCATGCAGTTCCATCTATCTGTCTATCTATATATATATATAAAATGGTGTTTAGTAATGATCTGAAGGCTGAAACAAAAATATAATAAGTGTTTATGGATATTCAACCATTGTTTTGAAGACTTTCTAGGCCACAGAAGCTTGATTCGCTCAGGCTCGGCTTAATTCACTTGAGCATTGACAGGATAGATCGGAATCTCTCCTAACTAAGGACGTATTCTTGTACCTGAGACACCAGGACAAGATCCGTTGGTTTGCTTCTACTCGAGAGCCTAAGTAATCTTGGTTCACACTACACATATCAAGAAAGACCAGGTGAACATAAGATCCAACCCTAGTGTTCATTTGGGAAGGTGGAGTCCTTACCTGTGCGTGCAGGTAGACTTTTTATCCTAGGCTTTAGTCTTGTGTTTAGGAGAGACTCTTTCCACCAAAAAGAAAAGTGTGCTCCTCCAAATAATGTTGTAAGAGATATACTGACACATGTTTCAAAAAAAAGGATGCAAATAAGTAAGTATATCTCGCAAATATCTATAAAGTCTTCCTC
Organism: Thalassia testudinum; assembly: GCA_037157565.1. Classification (NCBI taxonomy): domain Eukaryota; kingdom Viridiplantae; phylum Streptophyta; class Magnoliopsida; order Alismatales; family Hydrocharitaceae; genus Thalassia; species Thalassia testudinum. Next base: position 162,194,921 of record JAZHRO010000031.1, on the reverse strand, counting down.
CTACAAAAGTTCTTCAGGGCAGAGTGCAAATACCCTATTTTCTTTAAGCCACAAATGTCATAAAATGGGAGTTGAGTTTCCATCATCTTTTTAAGGGTCAATTCGAAGACATGAGCTGAAACTGGGACCAACCTGTACTTAAAAATTCGTGAAACCCTAGGCTTGAGTCTTAATGTTCATCTGGTCAGTCTTGATCCTTCACTATGCACAAGCCATAATCTCTTAAGCTCTTGAGTACGGTAAAAACCTCCTGGCTCCTGGAAATCGTACTTAAGGTTTAAATATCAAGAGTCTAGGTTAGTTGAGAGATGGTTTACGTCATGTGAGACTTAAAGTACTGGTAGTATTCTCTACAAGTGGTTCTCACAATATCCAACAAATAAACACACCTATGTCACCTCTGAAGAAAATCTTTAGCTTAAGATCATTTCTAAATACAATACAAAAAAAAGTTTTGCTAGGGACTAGCAAAAGATAGGCATGGGGGTATGATTGCACAGCAAAAATACACCAACAATTATGCCATCTTGTGCTATTTCCTAGCATTACCAATGCATAATAGGCAACCATAGTCTCATTTGTGAAAATACACGCATGCATGCATTTATTTGAGAGGGCAGGAGAGTGAAATAAATGGCCTTGTAATTGACAAATTTTTCAAGTGCTGCCTTGCAAAATTCACCATCTTTATTTTTATTTTTTATTTTTTATTTAACTTTCTTCTCCGCGACTGCATGGCATGGCTGGCCTTCCTCGCGACATGCTCTGCAGCAAGGTTGCCCTGCAGCAGCATGCACAGCCATGCATAGCCAGGGCATGGCTATGCTTGCTTTCTTCCTCTTTAAAAAGGGCACGGCTTCCTTCTTTGAGCAGAGCCTGGTCCACCCACATGAACAACACCTTCTTCTCTAGGCTGTCTCCTCCCCTCTCCCCTCCATACGCAGCCTCTCCTCCTTCTGAGGAGCTACTCTGCGGGCAGGAGCCGCTCACAGTGGTGTAAAACCACCACTGTGAGTCCCACCACCGCCTAGCTCATCAAAGAGCTGATGGGTGTGGTGGTTTCTCTCGGTGTTTCATCATTTAGCCATTTCCGCCATTGCCACAGAGCTTTAAGCTTGAGCTATATATACATTGTTTAGCAGCAAGGCGGCAGCAGCAGCGTAGCCCTCCAGTATGCGCCTGCAGGCCGCCCTCGCCTCCAACGCGTGCCTGCAGGCCGCCCTCGTCTCCCACTTCTTCGCGCCTGCACCTGCTTCTCCGCGCAAGCAGCCTAGCCGGTGCAGACCTTCCAAGCGCACGCCAGCTCTCACAGTGGCTCCCGCACTCACAACACCAGGGATAGGAGGTCGCGCAAGCCGACCATGCACTGTAGCCACTATTCATGCTAGTCAGTGGAACACTATGGCTACAGTGCGGTGATCAGTAATTTTCTCACTTATTCGGTCACCCGGTGCGCCGCTACTAGCCCTAGTCCGCGTCCGCGTCTCTCCCCGCGCCCACTACAGTGCCCCGCGCCCGCATCTGCCAGCACCTGCACTTGCCCGCGTCTTCGTCCACTTCTTCGAGCACGCACTCGCCTCTTCACGTAGCGCAGTGCGCTGCGGTCCTTCTCCCTCGCACTCACTCCCTCAAGCGCGCGTCTTCGTGCGCCTACGCGCGTGCGCGTGCACTTGGCATCAGATGTTGCCCGCTGCGTGCAGATGACTTAAACGCCCACGCTTCTTCTTCAGTAGACGAGCTCTCTCTCTCTCTCTCTCTCACAGCACTCTCTCACTCTCTCTGCAGACACATACACTCACACACTCACACTCTCGCACACACACACTCTTACTTATACAATACTATATACATATATATATATACATATATCTATACATATATTAGAACTTATATAACTAAGTATAAGTATATATACATATATATATATACGTATATATACACATATATTTATACATATATATATATATACAAATATACATACATATATACATATATATCTATAACTACATACATATATATATATATATATATATACATATATTACTATATATATAAATACATATATATATACATCTATATAGTTATATATACATATATATACATATATATATATCTATACATATATCTATTTATACATATATAAGTACACATATACCTACATAATTATAACCATATATATATACATATAGATCTATATTTATATATATACATACATATATAAATTTTCATATCACCTACCATACGTTGTATCGCGGGAATCTCTACACCAGTTGCTGATATTCCCCGATACACGCGTACAGAAAGCATGTACGCACTCATCTTCCACCAATCCACCTTACACTCTACGTGGCACTTTGTCCTGTTGGTTGCGTCTTCCTAGACGATGACCAACTCGACATCGTGCTCCACGCCATCTCCACCTCCACCCCACCCCTTTATATATATAATATATACATATATATACTATATTTACTTTATTCCTGTTTCTCTTTCCTGCCATTAAAGAGATAAAAAATATATAAAAGAGAAAAGATAATCCTTGACTTGCAGGTACTTAGTCTTGCGAATAGCAAGACCAGTTTTCAAACCCTGATTTGGCTCAAAGCAAGAACCTGATTTTGAGGGTGTACCTTAAGGACAAATTATCAGAAAAAAATCTTAAATAGAAAAACACCAAAAACATAATAAGTGAACGGAAGAGATTCCTTGTAAGAAAGGTGTAGAAACTTATTCACTTCTAATCCCACTTCCCTGAGTTCGACCCTGGGCCTAAAAGTAACCAAGATAAAATCAAGTAGGCCAGGTTAAAAATTTTGTAAAGAGATGGTTATGATCGATTTAGGTTAACCACTATACGCATTTCAACGATAAAATCACCATATTAACACAACCTGTCCGGGCCTGACCACACCTCTTATCAGTGCCGGTTGTAGGTGCTACAGGGAGCGCTGTGGGTGATGGCGTGGGCGCATGCAGTGGCTGAGGCACTGCAGGATGCACGCGGGTGCTATAGTGGGGGTGGGTGGAGGTGCGGGTTTTGCAGAGCGCACAAATGCGCGTGGTGGTCCTGTTGGCGCCGCTGCAGGTGCAGTAGAAGGCACTGCAGATAATGGCGCAGGTGCATGCAGGCACTAAGGCGAGGAGACGCAGGCGTGCGGTGGCTAGGCTGGAGGCAGGGTGCGCTGGAGAAGGAAGTGAGGGCGTGCGGTTGCTAAGAGGAGGACATGGAGGCTGCTGCTGGATCTGGCTGAGAGGCGCGCGAAGACAATGGCTGGGCACTGCCTACGCACGTGTGGTGATGCACGATATGCAGCTAGAGGAGCGTGGCTGCTGCTGCATGTGGGGATGTGGCGTGGTCTAGAGGAGAGGCTAGCTGCGGTGGTGGTTGCTGGTGATGGAGGTGAGGGTGGTGATGTTGATTCTGGTGAGGCACGGTGATGGAAGCATGGCCATCAGGGACACATGCTCACGGTGTTGGACGAGTCCACCAGTTTGGTGCGGCGAGCTGTCACCTCGCTGGCCCATGGTGTGGTGGAGCTCGACCTTAGAGACCACGGTGGTGGAATGGAATACATGGTGGTGGAGTGGGGCGGTGTCTCATCGAGCTCGGCAGCCTCCTCCTCTCCCTTGTAGTCAGCTGCCCCGACCAGATCCAACACACCCGCTCCTCCATGAATGGGGTCTTGACTGCGGTAGCTGGAGGAAGAAGTGCAACCGTTGCTCATAGAAGAAGAATAAAATAATAATAAAATATTATGGTTATTTATATACAAACCCTCAACTTTTATGTTAACTTAAAATAATGCATGCAATGCACCTAATTGGTTAACTAATTAAATGAATGCAATTCTAAGTTAATTCTAAATGCATTTAAATATGAATGCAATGCATGAATTATGTAATTAAATTAGAACTATAAAATAATCTATTTAAATCCTAATTATGCTAAATAAATGTTAGAATTAACTTAATGTCTAGGCACTTAAGTACTTAAATAGCCCATAAATATGGGCTAATCAGTAGGAACTTGGTTCCCACCTTCTTGGGTACAATATGAATGGGGCTAACCCACAGACTATCCGAGATTGGGTATATAATCCTAGCATCAAGCCACTTCATTATCTCCTTCTTGACCACTTCTCACATATTTGGGTTTAGTCTCCTTTGCATCTCACGAGAAGGGCAGGATCCATCTTCCATGAAAATATAATGATTACAATAAGATGGCTCGATTGCCCTAAGGTTGTGGATGGTCCAACCAATTGCTTCCTTGTTGTTCTTAAGGACCTTAATTAACCTTGATTCTTGCTCCTTAGTCAAATCAGCACTAATAATCACAGGGAGCATGTTTTCAGGTCCTTAGAACTCATATTTCAAATTTTTGGGCAATGGTTTCAATTCAAGCTGAGGTGGGTTTAAAATAGAAGGTAGGGAGGATGCTGATGAAGATTCATCAGGACAATCCAGTGGAAGAGGCTGAACAAAATCAGTAGCCTCTTTAGGATGTGGCAGGTCTATCACGAATGGTTGTGGGTTGGGTTCGCTAAAGCTGGTGGAGTCCTCTAGTGCACTGATTGTCATACAAGTCTTAAGATCCTGATCCTCGAGCTCCTTAATGAATCCACAATCCTAAAATCCTCTTATCTCCTTAAAAATATTCAGAGTTAGCTTCTTATCCCCAAAGGCATTCTCCATACTACCGCTTTCACAGTTTATGTTGGCCTTGGAAGTAGCTAGGAACGGACGCCCTAGAATGATGGGCGTGTTCCTCAAATTGTTAGGTACATCCATCTTAAGGATGAGGAAATCTACGAGAAAATAGAAATCCTTGACCTTGACAATTACATCCTTAATAATGCCCCTCGGTGTGGTGATCGAACGGTCCGCTAATTGTAGAGTTCTGAGGTTGGCCTGAGTTCACCTAACCCAAACCTCTCATAAAGAGAAGTTGGGATTAGGTTGATGGATGCACCTAAGTCCAATAGTTACCTATCAAAAGTGTATTCCTCAATAACGCATGAGATCGAGGGGGTACCTGGATCTTTCTTCTTTTGAGGAAGGTGATGCAGGATAATAGAACTTGCCTGCTCAGAGAGAATCACCTTCCTCAGAGTGGGTACTCTCGGCTTACGCTTTTGGGTACACAGTTCTTTCAAGAATTTAGCATAAGCCGAGATGTGCTTAATTGGGTCGAGGTGTGAAATATTTATCTCTAGGCTCTTGAATAAATTCAGGAGCTCCTCGTTGCTATCTATGGTTTCTACTTCTTCGTTTTCAATAGGGCCTCAGGGAATGGGATATGGGTGGTGTTTTCAATTTTCGATCCCTAGGCCTTATTGTCTTCAATCTCCTTCTCTCTCTCAAGCTCCCCAGGGTTTTGGCTTCTAGAAGGTAATCTAGGGTTCTGGGTCTGCTTCCCACTTCTCAAGGTGACAGAGTTTGCAGAGGCATATGGGTTCAGGTGCTGAGGTGGGGTAGTGAAGATTGGAGGGCCTTGGTTGGTCATGTAACCAGACGAAGAAGAAGATGGGGGACCCTGCTCAACCACTTGAGCATGTGCGTGTGGGTCCCTTTGATTCCCGTATCCTTAGGCTCTATTGCCCAGATTTTGCACATTGTGTGGTGATAAATGCCAGTTTATCAACATTATTATGCATTAAAACAAACCTAGCTCTTAGGATTTTACTCCACAAATGGGTTTTTGGGCTGCATTTAGGCATTAATTAGGTTAGACATGCATTGCATTTTTTATTATCTTTTTTATGTGTTTTTCTGATTGTTAGGGATGAATAGATATACAGATCTCTAAAACCCTAGCACTCAAGAAGGCAAATGGTGAAGGAGGAGCTCAGACTAACTGGAACTCAGCTTGATCCAGCTCACCACAACTGGAACCTAGCTGACTTGGACTAGGGTTAGCTCATCCCAGCTCCATTCAGCTAATCTTAGCTGAATGACAACTCAAGAAAGCTCATCTTAGTTTACCCTAGCTCAAGTCAGCTCAGATCCAGCTCAACTTAGTTGAGTCTAGCTCATCTCAGCTCCCACTAGTCCACAAGGAGCTCTATCTGGCTCAGCTGAGTTGATTGGAGTTCACCCCAGCTCAGATCCAGCTACATCCAGCTCCACTCAACTCCAGCTAGCTGAAGAAGAACTCATCCCAACTTAGGAAGCTCAAGTCCAGCTCCCGGGGACCTAGCTTAGCTCAAGCTAACTGAGCTAAGCTACCTTAGCTGTCTTAACCAGCTCAATTCTCCCCGGGAGCACCAGACCCAGCTCACCTCAGCTCATTATGGTAGAAGCCAGCTTACTTTAGCTTGGCTTAGTAGCTAGCAAAGAACTAGCAAGCTAAGACAGCTAGAGTAGCTCCATGCCACCCTCTGCAGCAGCTGCCAACTTCAGTTCAGCTCTAGGCTTCTCCTCCTCAGCTCCTCTCCACAAACCCTAAGCTCCACTTGCATTTTCCTCTACTCTATAGCTAGCTAAGCTAGCTTAGCTTAGCTTAGCTTAGCTAGCATCCACCTCCATGGCACCAAAAACCTAACCCTAACTCCACCTACATAACCTACCACTCCAAGTCGACCTAAGCCTACTTAAGCTAGCTCCACCTCTACTAAAAGTTGGCGCCACCTCTTCACCACCTTTTACCCCTCAACTAACCACCAAAAGACACCTAAAGTTGGTGCCAAAACCAACCCTAGCTACCTCCCTTTTGGCGCCAACCTCAACCCCCACATCCACCCTACACATAACTCCTCCAAGCCCTCTCCACCATCCACCTCAACCCCCTTCTAGAAGCCTAGAAGTTGACACCAACCCATGGCACCTCTCCATGGTTGGTGCCACTTTTAGGTGTCCCTTGGCCACCCATAACTACCCCCCTTACACCTCTTAGGTGGCACCAACCATCCTTAACCCTAGGATCACCTAACCACCTCCATCCTCCCATCTTAGTCCTCCATTTCAAGAGTCACCTTAACCCCTCATCCTACCCTATAAAAAGACCACTACCCGCCACCATTCAAACCATCCTCCATTAGTGTTTACTTCCACTTACATCCACTTATACCTACGGCCAAGAAGAAGGAGTAGAGAAGAAGATTAAAGGGGCACATCACCAGCCCCTTTGGTGCCTTCTTCTCCCCACTCTCTTCAACTTGGGCCACTCCAAGGAGGAGGAGCTTTCCACTTTAAGGAGGATGGCTAGGCAAAGGAGAAGAACCTAGGGTGGACGTCCACCCTTGGAGGAGGAGAATTAAAGGTGGTAGCTACCACCTTAAGGGACACAATTTCAAGGAAGGAGAAAGAGGAACCCTTTTCAAGCCTAGGAGCCACTAAGCTTGGAGCAAGGAGCTTCCCCTCTTCACCAACAATTCAGGAAGATTTGTGTTTTATTTTCTTTATTGCAATTATCTAGTAGTAGAAGCATTCATCTACTAGGATTTTTTGTAAAACACTCTCTTTTAATCAAAGTTGTCTTCTTTAATCTTTTTGTTGCATAGTCTTGTAGAATTGTTGTTTAACCATTTTCACTCCCTCTCCCTAATTACTCTAGGCTTCCACGTGTGTAGAGTGAGCTTAGGGAGAGGTTCTACTTGTCACTATAATAGTAGTGTAGTGGATTAGTATAGAGAATTTTCTTGCTATCAACAAACCCACCTTGTTCTCGTTATTTCAAAACCAAAAAAGGAAATCATATATATAAAACACCAAAAAGAAAGTCGAGTTCCATCTTTATGTAAGGGATTTTAATTTTGCAAACATTTGGCCTCCTTGGACGACCCTAGATACTCCCCTATCTAGGAATATAAATTTAAAAGCGATTCCATTTTTATGCGTTGCAATGACTTAAAACCCTAAATTAACAAACCATGCAAAAACGCGATCACGTGGTGATAAACACACATGGATTCATGATAAATTGCTTATTTATGATAGTTCCTAGGCTTAGCATTTCATATCATGATATAAATTTTTCATAAACATCCATTGCATTGCATCTAGGATGGTTGTATATTATGTACATTAATTCCATCATTTTACATGGCAAGGAGGCAGTGCGACATCTTTATAGGCCTCGGATGAAGAATCCGACCGTACGGATGGATTCAAAGCAATGATCGCAATCCGTCAATGTGGGAATCACCCAAATCTGAGCTCTATAGCACCCTCTGCAAGATAAAGAAGATGGATGACCCAGATGGTGCCACGTGGCGCCATCCAGGCCACCTCACTTGAGCCAAGGAGCCTCCAAGCCCGCCGCAAGATTAGATCCCAGCCGTTAGATCTCAATCCAATGGCTGAGATGTGCACTCCATGGCTGAAGAAGCGCCTCATTAAGCGAGGTGTCACCAGAACCATTGGATCTCCATCCAACGGTCGTGGGCATGGGAGCTTAATTAAAAAATGAGACACAAGACGACCCTCAGCATTGTGGTCTGCGCCTCCACTCTCAACGCGTGGCCATGCGTTTGAGACCCCACATGCGGATTTTATCCACTGAAGCGAAGGTGGGAGGAAATGGAGCTGCCGATGGAAGATCGGGCAGCAAAGGAAGCGGCTACATGGACGAATCGTAGAGTGCGGCACATGGGCGTCGACGCACATCGAGAATGCGCCATCTGACGTGCGCGACATCCGACGGTTGAGGGCAAGGCGTGCAATTCAAATTTGGCGAAAGGGCACGATCTTCTCTCGGTTGTTCGATCCTTCATCTGACGGTCAGGATGCATCTGCGCTTCTGTGCACGATGACAGTTGCGGGCGTAGGCGGTGGGTGCAAGCTTTACAATGACAGAAGGGCGGGCCTTTAGTGATGCTTATAGCTTCACTAAATGGCCTGCATAGTGCATGTGCTAGCCCAAGCAATGAAGAGGTGCGGATCTTCAGCGACAACTCGAGCGGCCTTTAGTGATGCTTATTGCTGTCACTGAATGCCTATGCGCGAGCCTCTCTCCTTCCCTCCATTAGATAAACACCCCTACACCCCCCATTCCTCTTCATCTCTACCTACTCTACTCCCACCTACTCCCAAGCTTTAGCAAGCTACCAACTCTCCATTAGAGCTTGTTCTCAAGCTCCCAAGGATCCTATTAGTGTAGCAAACCTCTGCCTCACCAAATATTCATCCATCTTCCCATCCCCATTCATAGGTCACCTTGGAGCCGTCCTCCCACCTCCATTCCAGTAGCAGATCATCTCCATCTTCTCACCTCCATTTTTGAGCCACGTCGAAGCTTTCCTCAACCCGATGTCCTCCTGCATCTCACCTCCGTCATCCCGCTCCTCACCTCCTTCGTCCGAGCTTCTGCTAGGCACCGTCGTCTCGTCGAACAGCCGATTTGGGAGATTTCCTCTCACCTCCTTTCTTTTTATGCTTTCATAGTTGATTGTAATAGACATTGAAGTGATATCTATACCATTTTTGTTCCATCTCTATCTTGTGAATCGTTTGCTTGTTTCCTTCTTATAAAAATACAAAAAAAATAACAAAACCCTAAAATATCAAAAAGAAACAAATCGAAGCGCGATTTTCAGTTAAAGTAAATGTCGCCTCCCTATGTTTGACTCAGAACTTCCTTGGAGTTTCAGTATAAATTTTATCTGATCGACATGTTTTGCAACTACGACGATGGGTTACTTGTAACCTCGATTTCTAACATGAGAAACTCGTGCGACCAGCTGGTTGGGTACAAGTTGGGATGGTAGAGATCAAACGTTGGAACCATTGTTACAATTCTTCCAACAGCCTCTGAATCAGCTCCTGCAGGTTCAGGGGCGGGGGAGGTGGTCGTTGATTAGCCATGGGATTTGCTTGGCTAAAGCTCAACCTCCACCTCTGGGAATGGTCTAAAGGTCCTTCCAATCTAGGGTTCAATGACCTCCTTCCAAGCATACACTAGAAGGAAGTCAGAAGGACGAGGAAGAGAAGGGGCCCTACAGCACAAAAATACAAGCCTGTCCTTTAGTTGCATAGCCTAAAGGTCTACAGACTCTCAGAATTCGTCCTAAGATTATGGATGATTTACTCTACTTATGTCCAGGCAATCCAACCAGTTAGAGGGAGGGACTGGGGAGAAGGTTCTTCCTTTGGCTTGCACCTCCGGTTCCTAGTGTACCCCTAGCCACGGTCGTTTGATGCTACACCCCTAGCTAGACATCAGATTGACTAGTATAAGTAGGTTAATCATGAATAATCTCAATATGGATCCCAATGAGCGAATGAATCCTTAGGGCCAACGTTTGATTGATTTTAGTTAGGCTTGGGAAATTGGTGCTTCTAGAATGTGATGGGCCCTTAATGATTTGTTTGAGAATGTGTGAATGTGCACAGCTAAGAGATTTTCAAGTAAGATTTTTAATGATGAGGTGAGTTTTTGTGTTTGAATCTTGCTTAATAGTATTTAGGATTCAAATATTAGGTGTTTTCAACAAAGTTTTGTGAGGCAAACCAAGTTTTTTTTTCTAAAAAGCACGTGTTCAAGTATTTTCCTTTAGAAATCAAAAAAAATATGGAGTGCTTGGCTTGACTTAGTTATTGAATCCTATGGGACAGCTACAAAATGAACCTCTTTTAGATTAGGTGGTGCACCTCAAACAATTCAATCAATCAGCTCAAATGCACCACCGATTAAGGCACACAAAAAGGTGATTAACCTAATATGATTTCTATTCTTTTATGTGTTGAGTTAGTGTACCGAGTCCACAGATTGGAATCCCAGTTGAGTAGGCGAAAATCAAGTCATGTGGCTCTGATGCGGGTGTATAAAGTGTGTAAATTGATTCATTCCATAGAAAGTATCGTTTTGTTTTTTTTTTTATAAAGTGTTGGTGAGATGGGTGAAGGTGGCAAACAAGACAAACAAAGTCTATCCTAGGGTTTATGCAAACACCTAAATAGATTAGGGTTTGGTTATGAGTGTGGCGAAATGAACTAGTGGGGGGGAATATGGAGGACACTTACGAAGTACTCTACCCACACTGTACTTCGATCTACCACACTTGGATCTCCATGCTAGAGTACCTGCAAGACAGTAGATCAAAGACAAGTGGGGTTAGTGCTATGTAAATGCAAAGAAGCATAGAAAATAATAAAGTAAATTCCGTTGCCTCCCCAGCAACGGCGCCAAAATGATCGCACGGGTTTTGCGTGTTTGAAATTGGGGTTACGAGTAACCCATCATCGTAGTTGCAAAACTTGTAATCAAATATAATTTATACCGAAACTCCAAGGGAGTCTCAGGTCAAATGCATGGAGGCAACATTAACTTTGTATGAAAATCGTGCTTCGATTTGTTTCTTTTTGGTGTTTTGTGGTTTTGTTATTTTTCTTGTTTTTGAAATAAAATGACAAGTAATCACAAGAGAGAGATGGAAGCAAATATGATATATTTCATGAATGTCAATTACAATAAACTATGAAAGTGTAAAAGAGAAAAGGAGTGAGAAGAAATCTCCCAAAGCAGCTGTTCAGTGAGACGATGGCGCCTGGCAGAAGCTCGGACGAGAAAGTTGGGATGTAAGATGATGGAGGTGAGAAGTAGGAGGACGTTGGGTAGACGAAAGCTTCAGCGTGGCTCCAGAATGGAGGTGAGAAGGCGAAGGTCATCTGCTATCGGAATGGAGGTGGGAGGACGGTTCCAAGGCGACCTATGAATGGGGATGGGAAGATGGAGGAGTATTTGGTGGGGCAAAGTTTCGTTACACAAAGCTCTAACAGGGCGTTGGTAGGCTTGCTAGAGCCTAGGAGTAGGTGGGAGTAGAGTAGGTAAAGATGGCTTGGAAGGGAGGGGGTGTAGGTCCTTATATAGTGGATAAGAAGAGGCTAGAATAGGCATGGGACCATTAGCGACCTCCAAGATGTCACTGTACGTGTCGCTATAGACAGCTCATGCCCACTCACACAGCTGGCCTTGCACCTATGAGCAATTAGTGATGGCTATAAGCATCACTAAATGTTTGCCAAGCTGTTACTGAAGGCTGGCGCCAACCAAGCACACGTGCATGCGTACATGGGCTAGCACGTTCTTGAGATGCGTTGGCGAACACATGCCGCATCAGTGCCCATTGAGAAGTGCCACGTGGCAATGCCTCCACCGCTTGATGTCATCTAACGAGCGTAATTCGATTACCTCTTCGCGCGATTGCCTCCCTCCGCTGCGGCTCGAACTTGCGTCTTGCATCCATGGAGAGAGTGCCTCACTGTTTGGCTAAGGCACGCTTTTGGTCAAGTGCAGGGAGCTGCTATCACGCGGTTTGGGCTCCCCTCAATTGTTGGATTGAGATCTAATGGCTGAGATCCCTCCATGCGGTGGGCTTGGGGACGTACCGGCTCAGGTGGGGCAGCCTGGATGGCACCACGTGGCACCATCTGTGCCGTCCGTCTTCTTCTTCTTATGGAGGGTGCTACAGAGCTCTAATCAAGGTGATTCTCACGTTGACAGACTGTGATTATCGCTCTGAATCCATCCGTACAGTCGGATTCTTCATCTAAAGCCCATAAAGATGGCACCCTGCCTCCTTGCCATGTAAAATGAGGGAATTAATGTACAAAATATACAACTATCCTAAATGCAATGTAATGGAAGTTTGTGCAATATTTATATCATGATATGCAATGCTAGGACTAAGAACTATCGTAAATAAGCATTTTAAGCTGAATTTATGTGTGTTGATCACCTGGCAATCTAGGAAGACTATTTAGGAAACCTGAGTCCCAAATGAGCATGAAAGAAAAGATGGTTGAGAATGCTTATAAACACCATGAAGGATATTTTCATAGGGAGATTCATAATAAGTTTAAGAAAACAATGGACCACATTTTGAACCGTATAGAAGTGATATGGATACAACTAAACCATGGTTCAACCTAGGATGATCTCCTAGTAGAACACATTGAATTGGTGAAATTACACAACAATGATTGTCTGCAATATTGGTCAAATCCTTCAGTTCCGAAAGAACTCCATATTTTTTTAGAGAAATGGGGAGAATTGTTGAATATATTATATAGAAACATTGATAAAAAATACCCATCAGAAGTTAATAAGACATCTTGGAGTGATTTTAGTGATCAACATAATTTCCCAACTCTCGGGTTCAAGAATCAAGGTTGTTGTGGACCCCTGATGTAAACACATTTATATCACATAAACTATCTATTTATGCATGTTCACATAAACTGTCTATTTATGCATGTTCTTAGGCATATAGTTGCATCATACGTTATAAATATTACATAACATGCATCATCTTGCATTTAGGTTAGGTTGTATGAATTTTAGGTTAATTTCTCCTTTTTATGGTCAAGTGATAGGGCGACATTTAATTGGGGCCTCGGATTGAAGATCCAATCATACGGATCTGATCAGGGCGACGATTGGAGTTCAATGACTACAAGATCGTCCTGATCGGACTTCCATAGCATCAGATGTAGTTCGAGAAAGATTAGAGGTGAAGGGGCCAAGATGGTGTAAATTCGTACATCAGATGACAAATCCGATAGCATGGATGGTTCGAATCGACAATCGCAACCCAACAGCGTGAAAATCGGTTCAATCCGACATCCGTGGCACCATCTACAAGGTATAGAAGATGGACGACCAAGATGGCGCCATGTGGCGGCATCTCAACTGCCTACACTGGTCATGCACACCAGCTACCCTCTCTCCCTCATCAGCAGCTTAATCAACCTCAGTTGTTAGTTCTTGATCCAACGACTGAGGGTAGCTTGGCACAGTGGTCGCATGCCCTCACACTAATAGGGAGGCACTGGTTTGAGCGACGCCTTTCCTCAAATCGAGCGCAAGCGTGGGCGTGACCAAATTCCTCTATTGGATTTGGATCATGCGGCAGCGGGGGCGCCACATGGAGCGATCTGGGCTATTAGTTGAACACGGTGATCTCACGCGAGCTTGAATGCTCGATCAGACGCACTCTCAATGGCATGAGGTAGGCACGATGCATTTTGGGCCATCTGATCTTGCGATCAGATGATTGAGAATGCACGGACGCGCATAAGCATTGAAGCCAAAGGAGAAATAGTGGTGGGGGGCGTGTGGACCTTTACCCACGTTTAGGATTTAGTGACGAATAAATTCGTCACTAGAGACCTGTGCATTTAATGATTAAGAATGAAATGACCCATTCGCCCCTTCATTCTTCACCTATAAATAGCCTTAAGACCCCCACACTTTCTTCATCCCTTCCTCTCTTCTCTCACCCCCTCCAAAGCTCTAAGAGCTTGTCCCAAAACTAGGATGCTCCTCTAGAGTTAAAAATATAATTTTTCCACCTTCTCACCTTGTTCGTGGAGCATTCCACGGTGGTCCTCTCACCGCCATTCGAGAAGCGAATCCCGCTGCGATGTCACCCTACCCCGTTCTCTATCGTTCCTCGTCGTTCTCCTTTGTCCGACATCTCACCACCTTCGTCTGGGTGCTCTGTCATCGTGGCTCGTCCTCCGAGCAGCCATCGAGGAGGATAACTTCTCTCCACCTTCTCCTTAGTACTTTCTAGAGTAGATTTACCACTTTCTAGTGTAGATTTCTTGCTTTCTACTGTAGTTGTTAATTGTAACAGACATGATATTGTGGTTATGATATTCTTGTTCATTCTCTCTCTATTTTGTCTTTATTTGTATTATTCTATCTCTCTTCTATTAATTATTCTTTAAGTAGATAGCTAGTTTAGATTTAATTCGATCAGTTAATCTGCTTCGTGACAATAAAACAAACGCGATTTTTAATCAAACATCCACCTTCCTGTGTTCGACCTAGAATTCCTTTTGAGTTTTGGTAAAATTTATTTGTTGGTGATTTTTCTTGCAAATTGCGCTACAATGACAGATTTTTCAAAACACAACTCTGTTTGTGTAGATTTTTCTGCCTCAACATTTTGGTGCCATTGCCAAAGATTTTCCATAGAATAACCCCCAACCCAAATGAATTCAAATTCAAATTTCATAACAATTGGTATTCCTGATTTTGAGATGGGTTAGGAGGATCCAATTGCAAGTGTTCCCGATTTTGAACCAGCACTAGGAAACCAAGAAGCTGGTCCATCGAGCTTAAATTTTCTCGACATCTGTGATAATGAGCTTAAAATAGAACCTCTCGAGAGTGTAAATTCCACCTATTATTCTGATAAGGTGACTCTCGAGAACAATTTTGACATCCCTGTAGAGCCCAGCCTAGATCCTAGTGGCCCAATGCCTACCTTTAACCTAGAATCTAGATCTGAGACTAATTGGGATAATTATGAAGCCCAATGTGATGAGAATCAAATTTTAAATCTAGAATATGATTCTAGGCCTGTGTTTGATGAATACACCTCTCCAACCTCCTTAGAGACACTAATTGATTTTTCAAAAGTCATGCCAATCTATGATACATAAACTGAGGAGTTGGAAGAGTTAGGATTTGATTGGGTCTACCCTAAGAGCCAAGAACCTGGGCCTATGCTTACTAGGGATAACTTTTTGAGCTTGGAATATGAAATTAGGGCAGATCCAAGTCAGGTTGCTGATTCCACACATCTTGGTTCTCTTTGTGGTGGAACTTCCGATCTAGAATCGGGTTCAGAACATGATCTTCACAAATTCTCCAATGATTTCAAATCCTATTCTGATTTTAGAGAACCTTTGTTTCCTGATGATTACGAACTTATCTACGACCTCAGCATCCATGACTCATTCTTCGACTTTGACTCTAAGGTCCCTGATCCTGAGATCATTGATTCAAAATCACGTTCCATTGAGATGGAATCATTCCTTTTTGATCTTCAGGAATCAGAAACAAGTGCCGAGAGTGTCTACAATCCTGTGTTCGAATCTTTTCTTGACTTAGGTTTCCATGATCCTATAAGCACTCTTCAGGCGTTTACCTTTGATTTTGATGGCCATTATGAGAACTCTCTGGATGAACCTACCTTTGAAACCTTTCTAGAGGAGCCCTCAACACATAGTTTTGAAAGAAATCACCTCTTCTACACCACATACAGAACCTTCTCGAATCCAAACCCAACCTCAACCCGCAACCGAAATCAACTTCTACTTTGATTCACCTCTCTCATCTGGTTGCATATGATTCTCCTCCATCTTTTGATCGGGTTTCAAACATCGATCAGAATGCAAATCACGTTCCATCTTTTTCTGATCACTCCTGTAGGGTTCCTACATCCTCCACAAACTCTTTTTCATTTGAGGATCCCTACTCTGACTAGGCTGATCTGATTCAGCTAAACCCACATTTCGCACTACCACATCTTTCTAAGTCAAAGAATACTTGGTGGGCTCTGCATCTACTGATTCTCATCCATCAACTCACCAGATTGATTTGATTTGGGCTGCATCATCAGCCTGTTGATCTAAACAAGCACCTGGTTGGACCAACCAGGCTTTTGATTAAGGTGCTTGTTTTACAAAACTCCTCCGATTTGACCACTCCTCTATAATCATCTTCTGCTCAGCTGAAGGCATTGAATTGAGCACTTAACAGGAGGCAACCCATCATTCCAAAAACTCAAGATTGTTCTAATTATGCTTTTGAACTTCATGTCTACTACACTCTGAGTTAAGTTTTAGAACAGCTGACCCCACCTTTGGTATTCGTATCAAAGCTTGAAATCGTCCGCAGCAATCATCCCAACCCGTTCACCCACCTTTTGACCCTATTCTAACCATGAACCAAGATGATTTCATACCCACCGGTTTACAATGAGGACATTGCAAAACATAGGCATGGGGGCATGTTAAAGTGCAAACACAGAAAAATTCAAGTTTTTGAAGGGTTCTCGCAAAAAATTTTTACTCATTCAAAAAACCAAAAAAATAAAAAATTTGAATGAGAACAAAAAAGATGGAGAAAGGGGAGGAATTTTTGTGAGCTTAATTTTATATCATTCTTGAGGAGGAAAATGGAAGGTGATTTAAATGTGAAAAAGGAGCAACAATTTCAAAGAAAAAAGTGTTAGTCATTAGTAAATGATTATGGACTCTACTTAAGTTTTCGACCAAATCAAAAGAAAAAATTAAGTCCCAGAATAACAAAGAGACAAAGAGTTTAGCATGAGTGCTGATCTTAGGCCTCTTGGGCTTGTTTTAGGGCATAAACATTCAAGTATCTGTTAAGATATGGATAATCCTCAAGAGGTTGAGGAAAATGCAAAGCTTATGTATTAGGTCTATGGCTTAGGGATTATTCGGCCTTTTTAACTGACCTCTAGTTTACGGGACTCGGTAACCTAGGTATCCTAATTCGCACACAAGTCTGGTTCAGTGAGCTTAATAATCAAAATCATGTAAAAGCATTTATTCTATTCTGAAAAAGCTACCTAGATTAGGAGTGGCTTATCAACACAAATTGATTTGGATGAGTTCCCAACATGGAGAGACGGGAAATTCCCCTCGAAGATGCAAAATAACATACCATCTCCTCAGTGCTTGTCTCCTAGGATATCTAAATATCCCACCAGGGGATTGTAAGCACTTTGTGCTGATTCAGGTGGCATGGGAAGGATTATCCTGAAATATTGATCGCCAAGGCCTGAATTTAGCTACAGAACACCATGAGCGGCACTATCTCGAAGTGTCGAAAGCTAGGGTTCTAGGGGTTGCTATGGGTGGTGCTATCTTGAAGCATCGAAAGCCAGGGACCCTGTGAGGATTGGTGGTCTGATACAGACTATGATTTTGAGCCAATTCGAAGCTAAAAATAAAGAAAAGAAAATAAGAGAGAAAACTCTCCAAAAATACAAAAAATTCTTCTATCCCTATCTCTTACAAAACACACTACAAACTGAATCGGGACTAAACATGTTACAAGCACAGGTGCTTTAACCGCTGGGTTCAACGAACCTTAGGGTAGTTTCTGTGGGCCTTAGAAACCTTCACGGTGGACTGAGGCTAAAGCTGGTCAGGTCTAGATCTTTGTTGGTACTTGAGAACCTCTAGGCCTACTATTAGCATTTTGACCTAATTTCTAAAAGGAAGAAAGAATCAGGACTTTGAGCATCAAGGCATGGTCTAGAATTTGAGTTCATTTCATAAAGAGATTACTAAGGGACTAGCAAAAGTTAGGCATGGGGGTATGATGATAATGTCATTATCAGCCATAGCTAACTTTTTGTAGTCATAATCAACAGATAAATGCTCCTACATAACTGCCAAAAGACCATAATTTATTGCATATCCATTATGAGAGAAATGCATTAAAATAGGGGTAAATGTGCAGTTTTAACAGTATATCCTAATTGCAAAATAATCACGAGGTTTCCCAGGGGTTAATTAAAGGCCAAACGGTTATAAATGCCTAATAAGTGGGTTCATGCAGACAGAAACGGGTTTTCACACATTTTAAGAATTAATGGACATCTTAAACCCTAAAAAGAAACCTACTTAATTAACTGAGGTTTTGGTCAAGATGAAATTCACCTGAACCTTCTAAAAATCATAGAAAATATTCTATAAAGTTTAGTATGCTTGCTTTGACCATTGGAACCCAAGTTAACTTAAAATAGAGTCTCAAACAGATAGTTGCCCTAATTTGGGTTTCTATGCAAATTACCTAGTCAAACATGGTCATAACTAAAATCCAACTTCACCATTAGATTCTTTAGGTTCAAATTAGGTTTGTAACAAAATTTGAGTCTAATCAAAGATCATCTTACCCAAGTTTGTATTTTGGTCCAGTCTAACTCTTTCTCATTTATGCCCTTACCTTTCAAAATATTTACATAAAGCCCCCCAGCTTTGTTATCATCTTCACACAAAAGTTGCTACTGCCATTGAGGTCAAACCTGACCTCCAAACAACTTTGAATGGCCTGAATCCTACTCTAATGGCAATCAAATCCCACCAAAATTGGTGGGATTGATGTTCACACATGGGTGAATAATCTGAGATCATTGTGGAGTTCCAAATCCCCATGGATTGCTCGTGCGAACACACGAGAATCATGGGTTCTTTTCCTTCAAGCCCAAGCCATGAATCCATCTTTCCTGATCCAGAGCTCTCCCTGAGCTCTATAAAACCAGGCCGTGCACAACCTTCTCAAATTAGCTTAGTGTGGAGGCTGGACACCCCCTCTTCCCTTCTCCCTGACCTCCACCTCCACCAACTCCGGCGAGCCCCTCCATCTACCTTCCACTTCTACTCTTATAGACCATAGCGAGAGGATTCCTTTCCCATGATCTTTTGCATCTCGCAATACCGGCAAGTGCCCTTCTAGACCTCATTCTTCCTCGCCATCCCCCATCGGAGGCTTCTCTTCCACGGCACTGGCCATACCATACCCGGTATCCTTCTTACCCCCTTTGACCATTAAAGTTGTTAGTTAGGTTCCTTTTAGTTCATAGGTTAGTTTCCTCTACCAAAAACCAAAAATAAACCCTTGACGCTGTGGCCAACCACCCTCGTCCTCCGCTCTGGCCGAACCTCTGACAAGGTCCTCCACACACTTCACACTCCGAAAGCCTCGTTAACGCTCCCAAAAGCTCTGCCACATCACACTCATCAAAACCCCTCTCCTATTCCATAATTTCGACCACCCAAACCCTCCATCGACCAACCCACTGCCGTATCACCATCTCCGAGCTCGTATGACCTCCATGCTTCACCAATCACCACGAAACCACTGGCACTACCCTCGTCATGGTCTAACGATGCTTATGAACTATTTTAATGTGGCCGAGAGGCCTTATTCTTGAGTTTCAGGTCTCGCCAGTCTCCGCCATCGCCACCGCTGTTGTCGCCTTTTTCTTTGTGTTCGAGGGCCATGAAAGCCCTAGGTGCAGCATGCAGGTGACTATCAAGGACTGCTCCAGGTCTTCAATTACTACTGAAGGAGCCTCCATCAGCCTCAATTAGCCATAGCAGCAGCAACACGGGATACATGAAGGATGTGGGACTCTTTAGTCCCACATCATGAATGGATGAGCAGACGAAGCCGCATATATTGATTTTATGATAGTACCTTGTTGCCTCAGACACATAGGGTGAGGTCCCACTACACCCACGCACACCCGACCCACCTAAGCCCTTATCACTCCTCGGCTGCAACCCATGCCCATAGCCCTAGACCTGGGTACACAACCCTAATACCTGTTTACCCGGTTATCTGAGAGAGTAGGAAAGAGAAGAGGAGAGAGAGAGTGAGGAAGGGGAGAGTTTTACTCTTCAGAGAAAGCCCGCAACACTTAGTCGCTAGGAAACTTATGAAGACCCTTGTGCGCGAGAAGCCAAGGAAAAAGAAAAGAGAAGGCTTGCAGAGGAAAGAAAAGAAGAAGGAAAAAACCTGAAGGAAAAGAAGAAGAAGAAGCGATGAAGCAAAGCAGAAGAGGAAAGAAGAGAGCTGTGCCTGAAGGAGAGAGGAAGAAACTAGATAGAAAGAAGAGAGCATAATTGAAGAAGAAAAAAGAGTATTGTAGCATAGAGAATTTAAGTCATTTGATTTGAGAATCAGACGTCTGAGTACTGTTTATTTATTTAACATCATTTGAATAGTTGATATATATGTGCTTAGGTTAATACTTGGTGATCTAAATCTCTATTATTTTGTCTCAGATCTCTTTTTGTCACATTAAACTCTTGATATACTCATATTAAGCATTGAAGACCTAATTTGAGTAGAGATTGTTTATTGATTATCTTGATTATTGTGCTTATTTATATTTTGATTAAAGATGAGCATGTGAATTCCTATTTTCTCCCTATGTTCGACCTCGAACTTCATTTAGATATTTGAGTTATAAATTGTATTTGTTGAAGAGCTATTTAGGAGACTTTACTACAAGACACATTTAAACTCATGAAGAGCCTTATTCAACAAACATGGAGAGAAAATATGCAAAAATTGTGCTGGTCCCAGCATTTGATTATGGAAGAATTACCTAAGTTTTGGGTTGGAATGAATGGTTAATTAAGTCCTGAAGTGCTAGAAAGGAGATAAGTGAGGGACACCGACTTTAGGTCTCCTGGGTCTTTTTTAGAGCTTAAACACACACGTACTCATTAAGATATGTTCTATTCCTCAAGAGGTTGAGAGAGTTCTGAGGCTGATGTATTAAGTCTAAGGCTTGAGGAGTATTTGGCCCTATTGCCTGCCCTTTGGTTTGAGGGACTTAGTAACCTAAGCATCCAAAAATTACACACTGGTCTGGTTCAGTGTGCACAAAGAAGAATAATGCTAGGAAGTGTCTATTCTAAAAATGGTTTCCTAAAAAGTTGACTTAGGATCGGCTTGAAGACACAAGTTGATTAGATGAGTTCCTGGTCCGGAGAGGAGGAATGTAAAAATGATCCCCTCGAAGGTGCGCTATAGCATATCGTCTCCTCGATGCTTGTCTCCTAGGATATCTAAATATCCTACCGGGGTCATAGAAGTATTTCGTGCTAGTTCATATGCCATGGAAAGCATTATCTCGAAATGTCAATTGCCAGGATCTGAATTTAGCCTTGTTGCACATATGCACAGGTGCTTTAACCGCTGGGGTCAATGAACCTCTGGGCAATTTTTGCGAGCCTTAGAAACCTTCATGGCAGACCTAAGGCTAAGGCTTGTCAGGTCTGTATCTTGGCTGGTACTTAAGTACCTTTAGGCTTATAGTTGGTATCTCGATCTAGTCTCTAGAGGAGCGGCACAATAAGTCATCCTGGCAGTAAAGTCTGGCCTAGAGACCTATACTGTTTCGTATGATTTTGCTCGGGACTAGCAAAACTTAGGCATGGGGATGTTTGATAGGTCTACTTTAGTGAGCTAAATTAGAGCCTAAGTGCATTATCACTGAAATAAGAATTTAATTTAGAGTATGCATTATATGGACAAAATTATGTAAGCTTTAGATTTATCATTTCATGCATTGCATCATAATGGAAGGGACAAATTCGAAGGAATCATACTCAATTTGGAATGCCAGATATTTAATTTGTCACATATGAGAAAGGAAAGAGTTCTCCACTTCCCATCTCCAATTTTGGGAAGGAGTGGACTCTATCCTAATTAGAAGCTTCCCCATGAGAGAGTTTGGAAATCACATACACAAACGAAAGAAAGAAAGAAAAAGAAAACAAACCTTCCTTATTTCTCTCTCTCCCTCAAATCTCTCCTCTCTTTGATGACTCTTTCTCTCTTTGACTCTTTCCTTCTCTAATTCTCTCTTTCAAGCTATATACGTGTAGGGAAGTTAAGGTAGAATGATCATCCCTCCATGAGAGGTTCTTCCTCTCCATCATCTTCCTCCACGAGGAGGAGACCTCTCAACTCCACCACCACGATTCCATGACCACAGCCACGACCACCACCACATCTCACCCCAGATGTTCAACACCGCGTCTTGCCCACAACTACGACAACAAACCACCACCATGCTCCGCTTCATCCTCAACGAGCGTGGTGACAACACGCCCCTCGACACGGCATCTGCGACTACGTCTACGACATGATCACCGCATCTTGCCCATGACCACGATGATGATCACCACCACGTCTCACCTCCAACAACAACCACGACACCACCACTGCGCTTCATCTTTGCCATTATGCACCATCCCTCTTATTTAAGATGTACGGGAACCTTCCTGGACGTCCAAAGTCCCCACACCTCTCCTTCCTTCAGACAACTAAGCAGCCTCAACCAACACCTCCTCAACAGAATTGCACCTCCAACAGCCATGCACATGCACCACCACCTTTGCGTGCACTCGCCAGCACTGTCCAACAATGATGCATAGTGCCAACCTCCTCCACGGGCCTAGCCATCATCGGCGCCACCAACGAGCGCACCTCCTCCTCAAGCATCCAACGCACCCTCCTTGCATGCACATGCATGCGTGCCACCCACAACAACAACAACAGCCGGCCTCCCCATCCTCTTCTTCTTCTCCATCAACAGGGATGAGGAACCCAACAACCACCATCGTTCCTCTACATGCAACCACCGCCATGGACCTCCTTTCTCCACATCGTTGCCTTTGTTGAGCTCGCTTGAACTCCACGAGACCAGCCATGCCCTAAATCGCGCCATCTGCAACCCCACGCAAGCACGGATCCTCTCCCACCATCGATGACATCCTTCTTTCCAGTGATCGCCGCTGGCCACCATTCGATGCACCATCACCACCCATGCATAGCCCTCATCGCGACCAACCTTTTCTAAGCTTCCCGTGGTCCACCATCGCCTCTCCTCCAGGCACGCATGAAGGGAAGAAAAGCTCTGTTTTGGGTTTGATTGTTATTTACATTTGCATGCCATTGATGAGATGTCGGACTTTTGATTTTTCTATTATTATATTAAGGTGAATTGTAGTAGTGCACTTGTGCTTTCTCATGTTCAATTGACTCCTGTTATGCACATCATTCGACATTGCATTTGGATTTAGATTTACACAATTCCTCTCTAGTAAGTGTGTAATTGGACATTACATGAGATGCCACTACTGATCACATATTTATTGAATATTTTATTGAGGAAAACTTACACATATAACCTTACATTCTTAAATTATTGTGTGTCTTCCTCCTTTCGTTGCATTTCACAGTGAATTTGAGCACGGATCTCACATTTGAATGGATGAATACAAGGCAAAATTATTCATGAATTTATTGATATGTTCCTCCCTATGGATATGACCTAATCCACAGTGGTTAGTTTTACTGATAATTAGTTTTGTTCAGGATTTTTCCACCATGATTTACACATTACAACGACATATTTTCTGATACAGTATTTTTGCAAGCGAAAATCCCCCATTCAACAAACTGTGAGATCTTAATAATAAGGGAGCTCCATGAAGAATATGCTCTTCTTTTTAAATCCAGAATTATGTAAATCTTTAAGATCTTTCTGAAACAGAAGACCCAATCTGATGTTACTAATCTATTGTAACTTTTCCATTATTTTGTATCCTGACAACCTGATTGTATTTGTTCTTAGAAAATTTTTTGGATTCTTGGATGAATAGCATCTTAGTTTACCATCAAATTTGTCTTTAAACTTGTATTGTCGCCATCTACGTTCAATTGGTAGGAATCTACGATGTCCTAAATAACATATTTTATTGCTTTCAGGTAAACGCAAGTAATGAGTATCATCCATACATGCAAGACATGCCAACTTCCCTTTAGTTCTCCAACCAAATAAATTTGCATAAGCTGGGAAATCATTAATAGTCCACAACAGTGCTGCATGTATCTTAAAAAATTATTTCCTAGTTGCATCATATGTTTCAACCCTGTTATACCAGAGCAATTTCAACTCGTTGATGAGTGGTTGCATGTAAACATCAATTGCATTTCCTAGTACCTTCTTCCAAGGGATGAAAGCATCAGTATCATAAACCAAGATCTCATACACATCCATGGTGGAAAATTATATGTAAAGATCACCACTAGCCATATTGAATATGACGGATGCATATTTTTGAAAGGATTGAATCCATCACTTGCAAGACCAAGCCTAACATTACATGTTTCCTCTGCAAATAGAGCATGTTTGTTATCAAATCCAGCCCACTCATTAGAATCTGTCAAATGATGATAAACGTCAGTTTATCATCATTCTTATGCATTAAAACAAACCTAGTTCTTAGGATTTTGCTCTAAAAATGGGTTTTTGGGTTGCATTTACGCATCAATTAGGTTAGGCATGCATTGCATCTTTTATTGTGTTTTTAATGTGTTTCTTGGAGTGTTATAGACAAACAGATTGACAGATCTTTAAAACCTTGGCACTCTTGAAGGCAACTGGTGAAGGAGAAGCTCAATCAAGCTAGGACTCAGCAAATTCAAGCTCATCATGGCTGGATACCAGCTCCCTTGGCCTAGGGTTAGCTCCATTTAGCTCATCTTAGCTGAATGGTAGCTTAAGGAAACTCATCTTAGCTCAACCCAACTTAAACCAGCTCAGATCTAGCTCAACTTAGCTGAGTCTAGCTCATCTCAGCTCCCATCAGTTCACTGAGAGCTCTAGCTAGCTCAACTAAGTTGACAGGAGTGCATCTCAACTCAGCCCCAGCTTATTCTAGCTCCTCCTAGCTCATGGCAGCTGAACTCCATGCTAGATGAGCTACCACTTGTGAATTAGTAGCTTAGCTAGCTCTAGAGTTCTCATCAGAGGTAGTTCCAGCTCAACCTAGCTCCAACTAGGTTGAGACCAGCTCAACTTAGGTCAACTACCCAAGCCTATCTACTAGCATAAGAACTAGGTAGCTTAGCTAAGTAGTTGAGCTCCCGATGAAGCTACCTCAGCAAATTCAGCTCCAATTATAGCAGCCACCAACTCCAGATTATTTTCTCCAGATCCTCCTTCATGAAACCCTAGCTCCGCCACATCTACTCTACTAGCTAAGCTAGCTTAGCTATCTTAGCTAAGCTCCCAACACCACCCAAGCTCCATGGCCGTCCACTACTTAACCCTTAACCCTAACCAAACCCCAACCTAATCCACCTAAATTTGTGCCAACCGACACCAACCACTCACACCCCTTGATGTTGGCAACAAAAACCCCTCATGCATCCCTTCATTTTGGTGCCATGTCCTTAAATCCTAGCCCTACATCACCACCTAAAGCCATCCCTACCACCAACCAAACCCCTTCTAGAAACCCTCCTTTGGCACCAACCTTAACCCCCTTAAGTACCCTAAACCACACCCTAGTTGGCGCCAAAAACCACCTCCCACACCCATTCATTTGGTGCCAACACCTCCTCCAATCTACACCCTACACACCACCTCCAACCTATCCTTACCCTTCATCTAGTGGCGCCACCTACCCTCTCCCTTAACCAACACAAAGTTTCACCAACTTCACTTAAACCCACACCAACCACCACCTCATGCAACCTTCCCCTTGGCGCCACCTTATATCCACCCTCCATACACCAACCACCACCCTACAACACCATCCTAACCCTACACATGTCCTACATGCCACCTAACCCTACAACCATAATCCTTAACCCTAGTCCCCACCTAGGGTTGGCACCAAATTGCCATGCATCCCCTCATTTGGCTCCATCCATTATCCACCCTAAGATCTCCTAACCACCCTCTACAAGCCATCCTAACCCTCCATCCACTAACTACCCTTAACCCCTTCCACTCCTATAAAAAGACCACCACCCACCGCCATTAGATCACCTTGGGCTACATATTTTCTACCTATACTTCCTCCTACATAGACGGCCAAGAGAAGAAGAAGAAGAAGAAGATTAAGGAGATACTCTGTCCCCTTGGTGCTTTCCCCTCTTCTCTTCTCTCTTGTACCCACACTAGCCAAGGGAAGAAGTCAGGCAAAGGAAGGAGACCTAGGGTACACGCCTACCCTAGGAGAAGGATTTGAGGGTGGTACACAACCACTTTTGGAGGAGAATTTAAAGGTGGTCCATGCCACCTATGGAGGAGTTTTTGAAGGTGGAATTCCATCCACCTTGGAGGAGCCATTCAAGGAAGGAGAAGAAGGAGACCTTTTCAAGCCAAGGAGTAGCTAGGCTTGGAGCAAGAAGAATCTCTTCTTTATCAGATTTTGTAAGAGGCATTTTGTTTTTAGCATTTCTGTATTTTTAATTTCAAGTAGAAGCATTCCTCTACTATTTTTGTAAAACACAATTCCAACAATTCAATTTGCCTTCTTTTCAATTTTTTGTCGCATTTGTTTTTTATCTTGTTTCTAGCACTTCTTCACTCCCTCTCTCTAATTACTCTAGGCCTCCACGTGCCTAGAGTAAGCTTAGGGAGAGGCTATTTCTGCCACCTTAAGTTTAGCTTAGTGAATTAGGAGTAATCTTTACCCCAACTTTGCGATTACTTTGTTATTCAAAAACTCTAAAAATCTAATATTCAAATATCAAAAAGAAAGTTGATTTCCCACTTTTTGACCAAGAGATTAGAATATTGCAAACATTGCCTCCTTAGACAACCCTAGATACTTCCACTATCTAGGATTAAAAATTTAAAAGCGATTACGATTTGGCTTGTTACGACTTAAAAACCTGCTTTTACAAATCACACCATTTTTCAAAATAGATGATGCATAAGTCCATCTCATGATTTGTTATTATGATGCCATGTCATCCACTTTGTAGTTTTACTCGACATGAAAAGATGTTGTAGCCTAGGAATTAAAGGAAAGTAACGCAGTACCTTCCTTGATCATTTCTTCCCTAGTGTATTTGAACTTGCATTTTCTTTATATCTTCCTTCTCCACATTGCAGGCAACTATTCGAGCATGCATTTTCTTTAGTGTACAACATACAATCATTCTTACAAGTATCAATCTTTTCACACTTCAAGCCAAGTATGCGAAACTATTTTTTCACATCATACCATGACTGAGAAAAATCTTTGAGATTATTTAACAACTCTTTTATGAACTTAAGGACATCAGACATTAACTTAGATGTTGCCTTATTCATCACTTTAATTTGAAACATTCTCAAAAGAAATAACAACCTTGTCATGGAATTAATTCCAGGAGCAATGGGTTCCTTTGCTGCCTTCAATGCATCATAAAAATGATTACAATCTCCAAACATGTTATCATTATCTATATTATCAGCATTTGCAGCCCTCATCTCTTCTAACATCTTTGCAACATTATCACCTCCAATATCTTCAATGCGATTCTCAACATCATTATCAAAAGAAGGATAATTGATTTCTTCTCCATGTCAGGTCCAAACTATGTAGTGAGGTCACCAACTGGTACAAATTAAATGTTCAAATACTGTGTTATGATCATGCATAAATCCATTCAAACAACTTTTGCATGGACAAACAACTCTCTCATAGATGTCTCCTCTTCTATATTGCTTCCTATCTTCATGGAATGCCCAGTCTAAAAATGAAATCACTCCACTCTTATATCGAAAATAATTAGAAATTCTCAAACTAATCGAAGACTTATCCATGGAAACCTATAATCAAATAAACCCACAAACAATGAAAGTAAGTTACATAAAGAAACATTGGATATTTGTATATTTTAGTTATTATTTTCACTTGATATCTCATCCCTGAAGATTTGATCACAACATAACTTGTTTCATGCAACCCGTGCTTGGAGAAATTTCGACAGCATCTCCCTACACTTCTCCAATATACCCCCCAAGACTAACCTCAACTAGTTTCCTTTAACACCCAATTTAAGGTGTTTAAGAAGCCTAGGTAAGTTTAGTTTGTATACTAGAGAAGAGTAGAAAGATGTCATCAAGATTTCTCCAAACATGGATTACATGTAACAAGTAACACTTAAGTTGTGATCAAATCTTCAAGAACCCTCCTTAGTTCTGAACTTTACCGAACTGAGGATGATCAAAACTTATGGCATGTTATAAAGATAATGCATCATGCATGTATGTGAGATATATACATACATTAATGCATTGTCCGTATGATAGGATCATAAGTCTTGAATGAGCAGGTATATTAATACAATTTTACTTATCCTTTCAACTTGTACCCTAAGGGTTTTATTTCTTATTGTTTGTCATTGATGGCATCTAAGGTTGTACAAGTGTAGATATCTTTAAATTGCATAAATAAATACTAACAAAGAAAAGAACAGCAATAACATAAGTTAGACATTGTGTTATAAAAATTCAAGACATTGTGTCATAACAGAAGGTAATTCTACATAGTTCTCAAGACAACGTGACATATCATAATGGAAGTCTGCAAAAGCATGATAGATTGGATGTCACAAGACTTGGCTAATGCAGTAACTACTTTGGTTGCCAAAAGAAGATTACATTAATCTGATAACCATAGTATATATATATAACAAGAGTATTAACTACTCTTAGATTGTAATTGCTCTTGCCAATAACAAAAGTATTAGCTAGACTAAGGTGATTATCAGAATACGATTTACCTCCCCTAAAAATAACTACATTTCTCTTTATCCCAATTGTACACAGAAGTGGTAAATACCCTGAGTAGTTAGTTAAACAAAACCTAATTTTTTTCCTAGTAAAACTGGAAGCTTACCTGATGCTCAGGTCACTCTTAGAAATTTACTCCCTAGAGGAAAAGTATGTACCCACTCCTGACTCAATTGCTAGATTACTTGTCATCTCCATATGACTATTTTCCTAGTTTCGTCTAGCAAAACCCTTCTTTTCCTATTACAATTTATTATACAATGAGAACTAGGATCTCAAGAGGGATATAGAGCGCTCTAGGACATATGCGTTTTTATTAAACAAGAGTATTATACCCACTTGAAGTCCCTACAGCTATACTATATCCACAAGTCCCTACAGCTATACTATATCCACACCTATGGATGTCACAAAAGAGCAATCCTTATTAAAAGTGATCGAATAGCATATTATTTTTCATTGCATGTGCAAATTAATGCCTTCTATATAATGGGTGAAAGTGCTTGCATGCACATTTGCTCTTTAATTTATTCAAGAATTATATATCACAACTTTTAATTTTAGTCATCATGTTTCGTCTCCCTCAAAGGCTCATATCGATAAACATAAGCTCTCTTTGGATTCCTCCCTTCCACACCCCACTCACACATCAACCTAAATTTCTTTCACTACTTCAAACTGAGTATAAGTTTGAATAAAGAATGGATAACAGGTTATTTCTACTAGAATAGGTGCTCTAGAGGGACATTTAGATCATGCAAGGAGGACAAAGTGTTTACATATAGACCATTCATTATCCTTTTCTTAATTCAGTTTAAACTAAACCAATCCACGGTCCTGTTATTATTTGCCTAAAGTACATCTATGATGTTTCTGGTCATTAAAGTGAATGTAAATTCTATTAAACATGGAAGCATTTGATTGAGAGAAATGATGAATTTTCCTTTCATAAGTCCAACAATACAACCGAATTGGTTGTGAGAAGTCTATCAACATAGAAACTAATTATATCAGAGAAATCACATTGAATGTAAAAATGAAAAAAATCACATTGAACCTGTAAGCATCACTCACTTGATCAGTATTCCAGTGGTGTTCTCTGGCAACGTGGGAGGTATTATCGAAAAATTATTATATGACAAATTCCTTCCAAAGAAGACAACTAGGAAGGATTAGCAACTCACAATTTTTTTACTAGAAAGGAATCTTCCACGGCTGCAAAATTAATTCCAAAAGTATACTTACAACACTTCAACACCGAGGTCAGTAGATCTCCTTGAGCCAATCCGCAATCAATAGATACACCAAGTACTATAACAACAATAACCCTTGCAGTCAGGATAGCAAGAGAAGTGGAGTTAGAGGAATGGATGAAATGAAGTGTACTAGCATGCTCGATAGTGGTAATAGAGGTGTTGCCAAGGAAGAGAGGCGGCGACCTCGAAGGGGAGGAGTGGCGCTATTGGGGAAGGGATGGTCGTGGGAGGCACCTTCGTCAGGAAAGGGAAGGGGGCAGCAGATGGTCGAGGAAGCTACACCGTTGAGGATGGGCCTGGGGAGTCAAGGGAGGGGAAGGTGATAGGGGCAATAGTGGGTTCTCGATGTGTTTCTTGAGGGGAAGGAGAGGTGATGCTGGGGTGGGGATGGTCGGAGGAGGTGCCTTAGGTTAGCAAGGTGGGAGCTGCACCATCGGGGATGGTTAAGAGAGGGGGGGCTTGATTGCGCAGCAATCGTAGGTCTTAATTGACCTAAATTAGGCCAGGACTCAGCATAAGTTAGGGTAATTCATGCATACGTAAGTATTATCTGCATCTTTACTACTTTCCTTTAGCTATGCACAAAATAATGTTATAATGTGCTGATTAAGTGCATTATGTCAATTATAGGTAATAAGCTGGATCTGAGCTAGATCAGGAATAATGGGTTTTGCAGCCGAGCTGGAGTAGAAGACTTAGATTAGATCTAGTAGATAATAATGTAAGGGAGTTAAGGTATGCTACTCTATTAAGTAGGAATAAAGCAGTAAAATATGAAGAGCTTAGGTCCATCCTAGCCTTAGGATAGCCTAGAGACTTCCCCAAGCCTTAGCCACCCTTAGATTAGGTCACCGCACCCTAGGAAACCTTAAAACCCTAATTCCAACCTTTATCTGGACATCTAGATGAATTATAGGACATCTAGAACCCTTAGCCAACTCCCCCACACCTTAAACCCACTTCTGCAGTGTGATTGGACGTCCAGACACTTGGTCAGACATCTAATTTCTGCAAAATACCCAAGATAGAACCTTGAATCCTTCCAGACTCTGATTGGATGTCCAAACAACAAGTTTGGACTTCTAATTTTTGAGTATAAGACGTCTGACACTTTTATTGGACATCTGGAACTGCTCTCTAGTTCTAGTTTTGAGATTCAAGCCTTGATCTTGGATCTCTAGCTCCCTAAACCCAATTCCAACCGCATAGGAACCTAAATTAAGGTGCCATAACCCTAGTACATCACCTCTAGACCTCCCTAAGGACCTAGTTAGGTCCTCACTAAACCTAATTGACTTGGATCTTAGGCAATTCCATCAGCCTATTCAATTGCACTCATTGAGTCCAATTGAGCCCTGATCTCAGCACACACTATCCAATTGGACTCAGTGAGAGTCCAATTGACCTAGACCTAACTTAATTGAGTTATTTTACTCTCAATTAAGTTTCCACACACACAATTAAACTTGTATTATGTTTAATTGCCCTTTACCTTAGTGAATTAGGGTTTACAACCCTAATTTGAGTCCTACCTTGACCTAAACTCACTAGAACCTAACCTAATCAACCTAGCCACCTAAGTTTCGACCCACACACACCCACACACACCATCTACACGAAAATATCTAGCCTAGAGTTCTCTAGAACTCTCTACCATGTGTTGTTGCCTTGGTTGCTAAAATTAGCAACCAAGAGCCATTCAATTTTTAGATGCACATTTAGTGGATCTAAAAACCACCATCCACCCTCTCTCTCTCACTCTCCCACGAGCTCCCACCATAGGCCTCTCTAGAGAATTCCATAATTCTCTAGAGAGCTTCCCTTAGGTCTATAAAAAGACCTAAGGGGTGGCCATTTGCACCCATCCCATTCTTGGCACTCATCCGTCTAGGTTAGCTACATCTCCATCTCTACTCTACCTCCACGAGGAGCACCACCATGGAAGCCATCATCTCCACGCTAGGATGCTGGATCACCTCTCCAACCTCTCTCCAAGGGCTGGCCTAAGCACCATCAGCCACCCCTCCTCTCATCCACTCAAAGGCCATCGGAGCCCACCTTCGAATGCCCTTCTTTTCTGTTAGATTAGTAGCTTAGCTCTTCATAGTTTTATTGCTTTCATTTACTGCTTAGTAGTGTAGCTCTTATTCTTCCCCAATGATGCATGCAAAATCCCCCCATAGATTCCTGTATGCGATCATTTTCTGCTAGCTAGATTGTTGTTTTTCAAGCTTTCCTTTACAAGCTTTCCTCTACATTCCATGCTGAAAACACTCTCTTGAATGAATGAAAGAAAATTTTCTATATATATATGTCTATGTGTTGAGAATCACCATGAGCTTATTGCAATAAATTTTTTCTGATTAAAGTTTCCTATTTTTAATTCCTGATATTCTTGCAACTAAGCATGTCGTACTTAAATATGTAATAATCATAAACTGCCATGCGACTTGTAAATAAGTAGAGCGATAAAAGGTCGATTTCAGATTTGAGCAAATGCCTCCCAGAGACGAATGACCGGGACTCAAAGTCTTGTTATCTTTTTATAAATATTTTTTGTTGGATTGTATTGCACACTATACTAGATGCCTTTTCTTATCAAATATGCGCTCTACGACTACCAAACAAAGCTACACCATTGAGGAGGGGGCAGGGGAGTCGAGGGAGGAGGAAGGTGATGGTGGCAGTGTGTTTAGGGAAAAAGTGGAGGGAAAATTTCTTTTCGTACCAAAACCTATGGTGATGGTTTTAAGTGGAACCATGGCAATAGGCTTCGGTGACGGTTTTTAAACCGTGATGGATGGCGGCAATGTGTTTAGGGAAAAATTGGAGGGAAAATTTCCTTTCGTCCCAAAGCCTATTGTGACGGTTTTAAGTGGAACCGTGACCATAGGCTTTGGTGACAGTTTTTAAATCGTGACGGAAATGTTGGTAACAAAATATATATCCTTAGTTTCTTTAGTCATGATTTTAGGTGGAACCATGACCAAATAACCGTGACTAAACCTTACTTTTCTAGTAGTGGGGTGAGGATGGCTCCATGTGGTGGTGGTTACAAGATGAAGGGCTAGGTTTAGTTGGTGCCTCATGGGGGGATGCATAGGTGTTTTTGGCACCAACTTAGGTGGTAGTTATAGGGTGGTTAAGGTGGTTATAGGGTGGGTTAAGGTTGGTGCCAGGGGGGGCTTCTAGAATAGGGTTAGGTGGATGGTTGAGATGGGTTTAAAAGGAGATGGATGGTGGTGATGTGAAGGGGTTTTGGAGGGAAAGTTGGCACCACTTTTGTGGTGGCTAATGGAGGTGGTGGTGTGAAGGGATGCAAGGATGGTGGCACCAACTATAGGTGGAGGTAGGTGGTAAGTTTAGGTGGTGGACTTGGAGTAGAGTTAGGGTGGAGTTAGGTTAGGGTTTAGGTTGGTGGTAGACAGCCATGGAGTGGATAATGTAGCTATGCTAGCTAATCTAGCTTAGCTAGTAGGTGAGTAGAGGAGGAGGTAGGAGGGAGCTAGGGTTATGAGAAGATGAGCTGAGGAAGAGCAGTTTGGAGCTGCACTGGAGCTGGTGATTGTTGAAGAGCACAGCAAGGAGCAACCTTAGTTGGCTTAGCTTGTTAGTTTTTGCTAGCTGCTAAGCCAAGATAAAGTGAGTTGGCTTCTGCTGAATTGAGCTAAAGTGAGCTGGGTCTAGTCTTCCTGGAGGATACCTAGCTAGCTAGAGTAGCTAGCTTAGGTTAAGTGGCTCAACTCAACTAAGTTGAGTTGAGTTGAGTCTTCGGGAGCTGGACTTGAGTTGGCCTAAGCTAGTTGAGGTCATCTTCAGTTGACTAGAGCTGAGTGGAGCTGGAAAGAGCTAGACCTAAGCTAAGGTGGACTACTTTCAACTTAGTTGACCTAGCTAGAGCTCCCAATGAACTGATTGGAGCGAAGATGAGTTAGACTCAACTAAGTTGAGTTGGATCTAAGCTAACTTAATCTAAGTTGAGCTACCTTGAGCTATCATACAACTAACATGAGCTGAATGGAGCTTGAGAGAGGTAAACTTAACCTAGGTGAGCCGGTGTCTAGCTGGATTTAGCTAGGGTTCAGTTGAATTAAGCTTCCTCTTCACCTGTTACCTTCCTGAATGTTAGGGTTTTAGAGATCTAATTATCTGTTCATTGCTAACACTCATATAAACGTGTCAAAAATACAAAAAATCATGCAATGCATAACTAACCTAATTGATGCCTAAATGCAACCTAGAAACCCATTTGCAGAGTTAAGGTCCAAATAGCTAGATCTAGTTTAGGGCATAAGAATGATGATAAACTGATGTTTATCAACGTTCACTTAGGAGAAATCTTATTTTTAATCCTAAACTTGAGAGAGTCTTTACGAAAGCCAACCAAGAAAGAAGAAAGATGGTAGAAGAGAGACCAGAAGTAGAAAATGGGGTTGGTGAAAATCAAAGAAGTTTGAGAGACTATTTCTTACACAAAACTCACCAAGCCTTACCTATCCGAAGGCCTGGAGTGGATAATCCTTTTGAAATCATGAGGTCTATTCCACGATGAAACTCCAATGCTTTACTGATGACGACCTGATGAGAACCTTATTTCCATTCTCCCTAAATTATAAGGGCAAACACTGGTATCATACCCTCGATGCAAGGGTAAATGATTGGGTCACCCTTAAGGGAGAATTTTTGAAGTACTTTTTTATGAGTAAAACCAATCATTACAGAAAAGAGATTATGGATTTTAAGCAGCAGGAGGGGGAGCAATTTCACGAGACGTGGGAGTGCTTTAATGACCTGCTTAGGTTGTGCCTCGACCATCAAGTGCTAAGATGGCAATTGGTCGAGAGGTTCTATAATGTCTTATCTGAACGACATAGGCAAACCATTGATGCCTCTTGTGCTGGAACCTTCATGAGCAAAATTGAGGATGAACCCTAGACTTTATTGAAACATTAAGTGATAAGTCCATTCATATGTCCTCTACCTATCAAGAAAGGAAACCATTGATCTTGCAAAGTAAGATGGAGGCCCATGAAGCTAGGGAAACTTGGTATTTTGCTTATAAAATTCAATTGTTAAACAAAAATTTTGATAAGCTTTTAGCAAACCCCGGAAAGCACTTGCAAGCAGCCTCTAGTGTCCAGGCATTGAGTGAATGCTCCATTTGCCAAACCATTACACATGCCACTGTGGAGTGCCACCTGGCAAATCAATTCCCTGAGTTGATACAGGCCAACTTGAATGCGGCCCATGGTTGCTGACCACCCCCTCGTAATAACCCATATTCCAATACTGACAATTCGGGGTGGCAGAACCATCCAAACTTCACATGGAAGCAAGGTGATGCTTCTACCTCAGGGAATGTAAGACCCCAACCTTCTCGACCCTTGTACTAGCCATCCTATACGAATCCTCCTCTAAGTAAGCCCTCTGAGATGGATGAACTAAAAACCATGGTGAAAGTGATGCAAGAGCATTAGAATATGATCACTTTATCTCATAATAAGATGATCACTGATATGCAATCCCAAATTGGTTATCTTACGGAGGTAGTTAGGTAGTGGGATCTAGGGAAGCTGCTTAGCACTTCTGAGGAGAACCCAATGGGTAAGGGGATTATTTTCATGGAGCACACTCAAGCTGTGACCGTGTTGAGGAGTGGCAAAGAAATTATCAAACTTGATAACACTCCTATGGTCACCCCTCAGAATACCCCTCCTACAGTGAACTCAACTTCCACCCTCATCAAGGAAGAGCCTCACTACCCTCCCAAGCTTGAAATCATCCACTCATAGGATGTCGTTGTTTGGCCACTCTTTTCCCGACATGACAACCCCTCCACCCTGAAGCCAAGGGTGCCCTATCCAAAGCACCTATCCGCTCCCGAGGAATCTTCTGTTGGCTCATTTGGAGCAAGGATAGGATGGATGAGATTATGGACACTTTCAGGAAAGTCCACATCAACTTGCCTTTGTTGGATGCTGTAAAGCAGATCCTATCCTATGCCAAATTTCTATGGGACCTGTGCACCTAGAAACGTAGATCTAGGAGACAGGTCCAAGCTAAGGTCATCCTGCCTGACCATATTAGTTTGGTGCTCCAACATGGAACACCCCCCAAGTTGAAAGACCCAGGAGCCCCGTATATTTCAGTGGTTATAGGTAACCAATGCATTATTGAGGCTCTGCTCAATTTGGGCACAGGGGTGAACATTTTACTGAGCTTTGTCTACAACCTTTTGGGAGGAGGTGATTTGAAGCCTAGTTTTGTCATCTTCTAGGTTGCAGACATATCACATAAAGACACCACGGGGATTGCTAGAAGATGTCGTTGTGAGAGTGAAGGACTTCTTCCCTGTTGACTTTCTCATGCTTGATATTGACCCATCTAATAATCCCACCAAGTCGTCCATTATTCTGGGATGCCCCTTCTTGGCCACAGCTAAGGCCTCTATCAATTGTAGATCGAGGGCACTTAAAATGGGCTTTGGGAATAAGAAAATCTGGTTAAATGTCTTTGATGCCTACAAGCAACCTGGACTAGAAGATTGTTCCTAGATTGAGGTGGTTGACAAAATTATTGAAGAGGCTACCTCAATCTCTTATGTAGAGATCCCCTTCAAATCATCATATCTAAGGACCATCCGCTGATTAGTGAAGAAAACGAAGGGGATATGCCCGAGTTGGAAGAGTTGTTGGGAGTACACATAGAGTCTTTGTCTCCTCCCTAGACTCTAAAGGAAGATCCGCTACCTGAGGCGAAAACATCTCAATTGGTACCCTCAATCCGAAAAGCTCCCAAGTTGGAGCTCAAACCCCTCCCAAGCACACTGAAATATGCTTTCCTTCGCCCTAATGACACTATCCCCATTATCACCTCATCTGCGTCATCTAAATTGCAGGAGGATGCATTGGTTCAATGTTTACAGAGGCACAAGGAAGCTATTGCGTGGACCATAGCCCATAGCTAATATTAAGGGTGTTGACCCCTCCCTCTGCATGCATCATATATACACGGACGAGTCCATGAAGCCCTTTCATGACATGCAAAGAAGGCTCAACCCTAATATGCAGGAGGTTGTTAAGAGGGATATTTTGAAATGGATGGATGTAGGCATTATCTATCCCATTTCAGATAGTAAATGGGTTAGTCTGATACATGTAGTGCCCAAGAAGGCAGGAATCACTATGGAAGAAAATGACAAAGTAGAGTCGGTGACCACCACACCTTCAATTGGCTGGAGGGTCTGCCTTGACTTTTGTCATCTAAATACGACTTCCTAAAAAGACCATTTCCCCTTACCTTTTATTAATCAGATTTTGGAAAAACTGGCAGGGAATAAGTACTGCTTCTTAGATGGGTACTTTGGGTATAATCAGATAGCTGTCTTCCCTGATGATTAGGAGCATACCATCTTCACAAGTTTGTATGGCACATTTGCATTCCACCGAATGCCATTTGGGTTATGTAAGGATACTACCACGTTCCAACGATGTATGATGGCTATCTTTTCTGACATGATCGATGAGTTTGTTGAGATTTTCATGGATGAATTTTCCATCTATGGCTCATCGTTTGACCTATGCCTCTCGCACCTTGATAAAGTTTTAACCTATTGCAAAGAGGCTAAGCTGGTGCTTAGTTGGGAGAAGAGCCACTTTATGGTCCAGCAAGGTATTATTTTAGGGCATGTAGTGTCCGAGAAAGTGTTCGATCTACTAATGACTATGCAATCTGATGGCAATGAGCACAAACAAACTAAATACAACAAAAAGATTTGCACAAATAATAAGCAAACCACACGGACACAAAATGTATAGTGGTTCCCCACTCACTTGGGTACTCCACTACCTAAGCCTCCCAGCTTAGGATTTTAACCTGATTCCCTCAACCCCAAGGGAATCAATTTACTATACGAGGCAATTCACGGGTTAACTCAACCCAAATACAACAACGGGTTTGTTACAACCCAAATAATGAGCAAAAGCTCAATTGCAAATAAAGAACAAATGTAAGACAAAAGAAATCTTATAACTAAATACCTAAGCCCCTCAACAAGTATATAGATATATTACCGATTTGAGAGCCTAGTGAAGACATGAATTGTCTTGAGAATGCGTGAAAATAAAATGTCGAAAACTTTGCAAAAGCATAGAGATTGAAACCAGCAAACATTAGTTTCTTCTCTTGAGAAGGTGAAAATATGAAATATAGCTCTAGAATTTTGCTCTTCTATTTCTTATGTGCAAACTAAGAGTCCTAAGATCATTTTATAGAGTTAGGATCTTAGTGGGATGTCTACTAGACGTTGGGATTTAAATCCCAACGTTCATATTAACAAAATTAATTTTCTCGCCATTCAGTTTTGAGCCAACGGCTAACTGGTATCGGTACTAGTGACTTACTGTTTTGTATTTTAAGTTAACTTGTCACAAACAATACGTATTGGGTACTGGTAATAATCATGAGTACCGGTACTCATTGCTTCCAGATTTGGGTTTTAAATACTTAACACAAATTTGTAACCCACTTGTATCGGTACAAGTTTGTTTCTTTGAAAAAACCTAAACCTGTGATTCACATGTATCGGTACTAAACTTTAGTACCGATACTTGTGGGTTAACAAGTACCTTTTTAAATATGAATAGAAGATTACTAGCCTATTTTTGCAAATACTTCAAACATTAAAAAACTATCTTTTAAACAACACGTACTTTGAAATAAATCAAATGATCGTAATATTCTATCTTAATTTATCTCTATATGATTTTTACGATCTACTTCTTGTTTCTTTGTTAAGAGGCATACATTCTAAGAATAAAATAAAAACCTAATTTAATAAACAAAATAAACTCCAGATGATCTTCTATCATCAACTCCTCCTTGTCATCTTGCCTCCTTCCCATAGTTCAATGTTTGCCTTGATCTTCACCTAAACCTGAAAAACACTCAATTGCAAACATTAATCCATAACAATTTTGTTAACACCAAAACAAGATATGGAACAAGGTTCCAACAGAAAGGATTAGAGGTGGACAGGGCTAAAATCGAGCCCATCTCTAAACTTCCACCGCTCAACAATGTTCGTCAAGTTAGATCTTTTCTTGGCCTTGCTGGATTCTATAGGTGCTTCATTTAAAGATTTCAGTAAAATCTCTAAGCTACTTTGTGACCAATTAGCAAAGGATGTTGCCTTCGAGTTTGATGACAAATGTGGTGAGGCTTTCCAGGTCTTGAAGAAAGCCCTTATTACTGCACTATTCTCCAAGCACCAGATTGGACCCTCCCTTTTGAGCTTATGTGCTATGCATCTGACTTCGTAGTGGGAGTGATCTTAGGTCCAAGGGTTGATGGTAAATCTCATGTTTTGCATTATGCTAGCATGACCCTTATGGATCCTTAGTAAAACTACACTGTTACTAAAAAAGAACTTTTCACAATAGTGCTTGCTTTGGAAAAGTTTCGATCTCATTTATTTGGATCCAAGGTTTTGGTGTACACTGACCATTCTGCTTTAAAACACCTTCTTGCTAAGAAGGACTATTGGAATTGTATATCACGGATTTAGTTAGAAGAATCGTAGTATAGTTGCAAAATCCAATTCAATAACAAGATGTGAGTCCTGGTCAATCTCAGGGAGGCAAAGTGTGGTGACTTTGATTCTAATTTCTTTTCCATTCTCTACTCTCTCAACTCTCTCAAAATTGTATTCTGGTGTTAGCAACGCGTAAATAAGATTCACCAGTCGTGTTATTCACTTGTAAAACGTATGCATGTCAGGAATATCACAAAGGTGAAAGTGTGTGTTTCAATGCGCACTACTTCTATTACACGATGGCGATTAACAGAAAAAGCATTTATCGTTAGATCTTCAACATCTTCCAAAATCAACATTACTATTTAAAACAAAATAAGAGATAGATGATAGTGATAACAAGCGACTTTATTTCCTCAAATGATCAAGTCATTACAGCTGGTTCTAGAGGAATGCTTTACAAATGGAATAGAAATCTAATTATCATAATAGAAAATTCGATACACGCGTGGATCTTGAGAGATTACGTGTACACATTGAGTTGGTTATGGCTATGCTACTAACAAAAAATTAATGTGTGAATTAAAAAGCAAAGAACTTTAGCTACGAAAAAAGAACCAGGCACCAGAGGTTGTCTCTAGTGGTCATGTGTGGCTTTAGGTGGTAAGAGGGAAGGAGGGACAACCATGGTGGGTGGCTGTCGAGTACGTGGAATCGCATTTTTGAAAATAATTTTGTCATAGTAGAGTGTGAAAACACCTTGATAAACAAATATAACGAGAGTAGTAAGTCCTCGTCGAACTCAATGAGGTAGAAAGATGATTTGATTTAATACTGAGTTAATATAATTAGAACTAAAACACTATGAAGGATATAAAATAAATCAACTCCATTAGATAATAATCAGGCAAGTGTTCCAATTAGTTGAATGCTTGATAGCAATAATAACTAACTACAACAGGAGTTACTAGAACTATAAGTACTAGAACAAATAAAAACAAGTATCTAGTCTACTAGAATAAGGGCACCAAGGGTGGTCCTTGGTGGCTTTTGGAGAGGCGTGGAGTAGCAACAGCGGTGCACCAAGGGTGGCCTTGGTGGACATCTCGGATGAAGAGGGCACTTCAGAGCAGAAGGGAGTGGGAGGCCTGGAGGAAGAGATTTCTCTTAAATAGGGGGTATGGTGTCCTTTTTATAGCTAAAATGAGGGGCAAAGTAGGTATTTTGGGTCCCCAAACCATGCACAACTCTGGAGTAACTAGATCTGTCGATTGGTAGATCAAGGAATCAGATCGCGCCTCAAAAGAACCTCTATTGTGCCTTCATTGCATTCACTAGATGGGATCATGCCATGTGGCACACGCTGGGCCACCTGATTTGCTGCCATCGCTCTCCTCACGTGCGCACGCGGGCTTTTGAAATCAGTCGTCTAATGAAGGAGATCGACGACTTAAAATGGCCGTGCTACGACCTCACTGATTTGCATACAACGACGTGTCCAACAGCACGGTATCTTGCGTGTCCATCTATTGTCTCGATCCGATGATCCACCGTGCACCATGTGGCTCATCCCGATCCCTTAGATCAAGATCGCATGTCTGAATTTCAGACAAGGCCATCGGCTCTAATTTGGCCTACTAATTGCACCTCGAACGCGTGTACTCTACTTTTGTGTGAAGGCAGTGACTGCAGATTGTCGTAGTTACGTTTTTCGGGTGCGACTGGCCTCAGCCGTTGGGTAATGATCCAATGACTGAGATTGATTTCTCCTGAAGAGATGCAGAAAGGTCAATGATGTGGCTCAATTGTGGTTGCTGGATGATAATCCAATGGCCCTTCTTTTCTCTTCAACAGTTGAGGGCAAGGAGGTGGCCATTGGGATGGTGCCAGGTGGGGCCATCCTAACCGTCCATCTTCCCACCTTTGTAATTGGTGCTACAAGGCTCCAATTGAGGTGATTTTCGTGCCATCAAACTACGATCGTCGCTCTAAGTCCATCCATACAGTCGGATTTATAATCCATGACTCTGAATCATCTGCAATTATTATTGCCTCTCAATTAGAACATAAAATAACATTATTATTTACAAAACTAACAAATCAACTAAAATGCAAAATATTGTTCGGTGAGTAATTCACGTTTTAAAAGATTCTTCAATTGCAGTATAGCGCAAAAACATGACGAGAAATGAATTTATATAAAAAAAATTGGTGAGTACTGGGTTGTTCGCAAGGAGGCAATCTCGATTTTTGTAGAAGCGTTTCAATAAAACTAATTCTAACTAGATATATATATATATGTATATATGTATAAAGTAGATATCCAGAGAATCAAAATTTTGTTGCAATTAGATGATGTTTTTCATAATAGAAAATCTAATAGAGACGATAGATAGTAGATAGATAGAAAAAGAGAGAGAGAGAGAGAAGAAAGTGGTAGAGAAATGATGCCGCTTGTGGGATGCTTGTGCGAGGTGTGGCAGCACCTCAGATCCAGAGCATCGGGATAGAGAATTGCAGAGAAGACGGTAGAAGGAATCTGGAGTTGATGGGAGAGAGAGATGCTTCAATTGGGGGGGCCTTGGGTCTTCTTTTATAGTTTTGATGGAGTGCAAAGGGGGTATTTTGGCCTTAAAACCATCCAACAACCCTTATTTGATCAGATCTATTGATTGGGAGATCAACGGCTCTGATTTGGCCTTAAAATACC
The DNA here is from genome assembly GCA_037157565.1 of Thalassia testudinum. Lineage (NCBI taxonomy): Eukaryota > Viridiplantae > Streptophyta > Magnoliopsida > Alismatales > Hydrocharitaceae > Thalassia > Thalassia testudinum. The sequence continues at coordinate 162,152,549 of JAZHRO010000031.1, read as the reverse complement.
TTCACTTGCACCTAAAATGCTTGGATTCAACCTAGTGGCAATGTGCCAGCTGCTGCATCGTCGATCTTCAATCATGCAGCTCTGATTCCTCCTCATGCACGTGCTTATCTTCTTCACTCACCGCTTGCCTTCAAAACTCGCCTCAACGTCAACCATCCGATCGTAATGAGCGCCACTGCCTTAGCGTCAAAGCAAGCACGTGAGATCGCGTGTCTGCCTGTGACATGCTCTCATCGTGCCATGTGGGCGCATCTATGCCTTACGATCACGTGCAATCGCACCCGCACAGCCAACACCGCTTCAATTTCGTGTAGTGCACGGCTTAAATGCATGTCACCCACTTCCCCGCAAGGGCATGCGCGCAAGCCAATGTGCTACGCGAACCTTTTGTTATATATACTTGTTTGTTTCTATTCATGCTTATCCAGTCTGGGCGGGTGTCGTGGTGCGCTCGTGACCTTTGGATGGAGACCCAATGGCCCAAAGCATGCGATGTGGCCTTCCTAGATGGGGCGGTTGTGAGGAAGCAATTGTGATGGTGCCACATGGTGCCATCAAGGCCATTCATCTTCTTTTCCTTGTATTTGGTGATGTAGACCTCAGATCGAGTATATTTTTGCACCGTTGGACTGCGATCATCAATCTGGATTCGTCCATGCAGTTGGATTCTTCATTTGAGGCTCGGATCTTTGTGCTTTGGCTTTATGATCTTTGTTCTTTTATGGACTGCATAAGGTGTCCTGGTTGTCTGATTAGGACGATTTCAAAAGAGTTGGACTCCCATCGTCGTTCTGATCAGATCTATTCAGTCTGATCTAACATTCGCAACTTTGAATCACCTGTGATTAAAATCATCTCACTTTTAGGTCATAAAAGGATGATATTATCTATATGACTAATAAACTAGCTATTATGCAAATTATGATGCCTATGAATGCATTAGTCCTAAGTTATGCTAGGTTCTAGCTTAATTCAGGTGATTTACGTTGCATGATTACTGTGCAATCACACCCCCATGCCTAAATCTTACTAGTCCCTAGCAAATGCTTGACTAAATGTAAAGTGGTCCAACATGAGTAATTTTTATCAAGAGTTTGGCTAGAGGTTTATGTCTTTTGTCTTCATCCGAAGCTTTAGTAATCCAGATAATCGTGAATGTGTTTTGTTGTAGCCTATGCAACGGATCCAAGTGAAAGCTAATTCTCATCTAAAGCTCATACTTGACCCTTAGTAAGAATCTATTGGGATAGGCAAACTCTTTCCCTTAGGGTTATAAGGTAACCTGTATATTCAGCCCCGGCTTTTGGGTTAGGTAGAAGATTTTTGAGTCAAGTGGATTTATTTTTGGTGGCTCACACTCATCTAGTGCTACCTATAGACTAGTACTTTAGAACCAAAATTTCCAGATTATTAAATAATTCAACTCAGAGAGAGGTGAGAAACTGTGCTCTCTTTAGTTCCTTTGTACTCGTTTTCTCTCTTTCTTTCTCTTCCTTTTTCTTTTTCTTTTTCTTTTCTTTCTTTTTGAGGTCACAATCTCACCAGATTTATCAATATATTTGGTGGTCTCTCTTGGCATTAACACTTTGATTAGGTTCTGATAACTCTATGACTAAGTTAGAATTCCTCAGCCCATATCAGGCAACGAGAAAAACAGAAAAGTTGGTCAAGGCTGCATTTGGTGGATCGTGAGGGTAATTGGTGTTGTTGCCTCCATACACTTGAAATAAACTCTATAAACACTTATGAACTCTTTTTTTTCTCTACTTTCTTTCTTTTCTACTCTTCTTTTTCTTTCTTTTTTGTATATGTATATTTTTTATATGCATAGACATATATACATCTTTTTTTTCTTTTTCTTTTGCATCCAAACATCTACTAACGCAACATAGTAACACATACGACTTTTATTCACGAGGCATTATTCAGGATTATGGATGCTCAAGAGGATATTGGGTGGCTTATTTGGTGGAAGTGCCTATTCTCGACACTGGGAAGGGAATGGATAGGACAACGTATTTCTGATATTGATATCAAAATCCTCCTTTAGTTGAGGATTCCATAAAGGACAATCATGACCATCCACCTTAGTCATAGTTTTATCAGAACCCACTCTCTACGTATTTTTCCTTATTTGGTGGCTCTTAAAAGATGTTTGCATTAAGAACTTGTACGCAGAAATCGAGAGCGAAAACTATGCCTAACTCTGAGTATCATTATCTCATTATCAAGAGTTTAAGATTCCTCTACTCTCACCTCACACTTATTTGGTGGATCTGTTAGAAGATAGTTTGCCTGACTCCCTAATTACTATCCAAGGGTTTAGGAGAAGAAGCAATACTTCTTCTCGACAAACTAAAGATGTTTATCAATCTTCACAAAGGATCCATTGCAAATTCTACTTGTAGGTGTGAAATTATACAAGATTCTAAACTCAGGAATCAACTTAAGAATAAATTGATAAATGCCAGTTTATCATCATTCTTATGCATTAAAATAAACCTAGCTCTTAGGATTTTACTCCGCAAATGGGTTTTTAGGCTGCATTTAGGCTTAAATTAGGTTAGGCATGCATTGCATTTTTTATTATATTTTTAATACATTTTTGTGAGTGTTAGGGATGTACAGATATACAGATCCCTAAAGCCCTAGCACTCAAGAAGGCAAATGGTGAAGGAGAAGCACAGACTAGCTGGAACTCAGCTTGATCCAGCTCACCACAGCTGGAACCTAGCTCACTTGAACTAGGGTTAGCTCATCCCAGCTCCATTCAGCTAATCTCAGCTGAATGGCAGCTCAAGAGAGTTCATCTTAGCTCACCCTAGCTCAAGTTAGCTCAGATCCAACTCAACATAGCTGAGTGTAGCACATCTCAGCTCCCACTAGTCCATAGGGAGCTCTAGCTAGCTCAGCTGAGTTGACAGGAGTTCACCCCAGCTCAGATCCAGCTACATCCAGCTCTACTCAACTCCAGCCAGTTGATGAAGAACTCATCCCAGCTCAGGAAGCTCAAGTCTAGCTCCCGGGGACTTAGCTTAGCTCAACTCAGTTGAGCTAAGCTACCTTAGCTACCTCAACCAGCTTGATTCTCCCCGGGAGTACCAGACCTAGCTCTCCTCAGCTCATTATGGTAGAAGCTAGCTTACTTTAGCTTGGCTTAGCAACTAGAAAAGAACTAGCAAGCTAAGCCAGCTAGAGTAGCTCCATGGAAGCCTCTTCAGTAGCAGCCAGCTCCAGTTCCAGCTCCAGACTTCTCCTCCTTAGCTCCTCTCTTCAAACCCTAGCTCCAATACCTCCTCCTCTTCTCTATAGCTAGCTAAGCTAGCTTAGGTTAGCTTAGCTTGGCTTAGCTAGCACCCTGCTCCTTGGCCATCCACCACCTTCAACTCAACCCTAGCTAGCTCCATCAACTTAGCTCACCTAAGCTAGCTATCCTACTCCAAGTTGGCAGCACCACCATCACACCCCTTCACCCCATCACCACTACCAAAAGCCACCTATTTTCCCTCCAAAATAACCTTCTAGAACCCTTCCCTTTTGGCGCCAATTTTCCCTCCAAAATTCCCTTCATCTCCACCATACACCTCTCCTTAAATCCATCTCCACCATCCACCTAACCCCCCTTCTAGAAGACCCTAGGATGGCGCCAAAATGATGGTGTCTCTCCACCACCAAAAGCCACCAACACCACAATAACCACCCCCTTAACACCCCTTGAGTTGGCGCCAATTGCCCTTAGCCTTAGGATCCCCAACCACCTCCATCTCTCCATCTTAGCCCTCCATTGCAAGAGTCACCTTAGCCCCCCTTCCTACTCTATATAAACCTAGCACCTACCACCATTTTAGAGCATCCTCCATTAGTGTAATTTGCTACCTATACCACCTATACCTACGGCCAAGAAGAAGGAGTAGAGAAGAAGATTAAAGGGGCACATCACCAGCCCTTTTGGTGCCTTCTTCTCCCCACTCTCTTCAACTTGGGCCACGCCAAGGAGGAGGACTCTTCCACTTCAAGGAGGATGGCCAGGCAAAGGGGAAGGACTTAGGGTGGACGTCCACCCTTGGAGAGAATCTTAGGGCGCACCCCTTTAGGGCTTGCCTTGGAGGACATCACCTTGGCAGAGCACAGTAAGGAAGGAGTTGGAGGACTCTTTTCAAGATTGGGAGACACCAACCTTTGAGCAAGAAGCCCTCTTCTTCACCATCTATCTAGAGGATTTGTGTTTGCTTTTCTTTATTTTTATTTTTCTAGTAGTAGAAGCATTCCTCTACTAGGCTTTTTTGTAAAACACTTTTCATTAATCTAGTTGCCTTCTTTGCAATTTCTTATTTTCATTTCTACTTGCTTTGTTTTTAGCATTCTTCACTCCCTCTACCTAATTATTCTAGGCCTCCACTTGCCTAGATTGAGCTTAGGGAGAGGTTCTACTTGCCACTTAGAAGTAGTATTTTAAATTTGAAGTGTAAATCACCTTCCCGCCACCATTTCACATGTTGTCTTAATTCAAAAAAAAAAATGATATATTGAAAAATACCAAAAAAGAAAGTTGAGATTTTTATTCCAAGCAAGAGAATCAATTTTGCAAACATTTGGCCTCCTTGGACGACCCTAGATACTCCCCTATCTAGGAATATAAATTTAAGAGTTGATCGATTTTGCGCATTACAATGACGTATTTAGCAAACCGCGTGAAATCTCCATCATAAATCCCTCCCCTATCTAGGAATATAAATTTAAGAGTTGATCGGTTTTGCACGTTACAACGATGTATTTAGCAAACCGCGTGAAATCTCCATCATAAATCCGTAATAAAACCTTAATAAAAATTCTTTATGCCTAAATGCATTTTTTTTTACATAAAAATAAGACATGCAATGTCCACCCCCCCATGCCTATTCATTACAATGTCCTCATTGAAATGTTTGCATGAAAATCAAAATATAATAATCAAGAGGAGGGGATATCACCTGACTATTCTTGTAAATCCAGGTCTGCAAGGATGCAGAGGATGCAAAGCTACCTGTAACGAATACTAGGTTGCCTCCCAGCCAGTGCTAAGTTTCACATCATTTGTCGGACTTAAACCCAAAAATAAATGATCAGATGGATGGGTTGAGTCAAGATTAAAATGAAGATGTGATCATGTAATGCAAGGATCAGTGATCCTCAAATGTGGATCAGCTGATGGTGAATACCAAGCCCAAAAGGTCGAAAAAATAAAGTGAATAGGCTTGAAACTATTTACAGCAAGAGAGAAACATTAGGGTAGGTGCCATAGTGGAAAGTAGATAATGGAAACCTTAAGAAGTGATGCATGAGGAAGGCAGATGAGGTGGACATAGGGTGGTTCGTGGGGAATACATCATATGGGTTCTAAAAGTGATGGGAAATGAAAGGAGGAACCCGAGTGGTGTAGTTTGAAATGGTATAGGGAACCACTTCACAAGCCAAGCTAGGTATGGATGGATGCTGAGTAGGTGAGTCAAATAAGATCCAATAGTCCATCTCAATAGTTTTGGACTTACCAGAATCCTCAACCTTATCCCTGGGGTGATTAAAAGTCCCATTTGAGTCGCCCAAATCATGATGCAAGTCTTCAAATGTAATGGATGGAAATTCATTATTCCTTAGAATCATAGTCCAAGGGGGAGTAAGATCAGAATCTAGATTAGTCAAGATCTCAAATTCTTTTAGTTCTGTGGACTTCTGAATTTGATCCCAATTGTTTTTCTTTTCAATTACATCTTCTAAGGGATTATTTTTCTGCTCCTCATCACTCAAATCAAACTCCTTAGGATTTCATGATTTAGATAAATTCTTTGCTTCTTCAGATAGATCCTCATAAGTCATCCCCAGTAATTCTACAATTTCCTGAACATCTTTTTCATAAATGGATTGTCAGTTTTGTTCAATCTTGAGATGTTGAGGATACAAGTTAGATTTTTCTTCAAAACTCTGATGGATGGGAAGAGAAGGGTGCAAATTAGCTAAGAAAGAAATGGAAGTAGATTCGGCTTCAATATTGGATATCTTAGAATGATTAGTATCACCAAATCCTAATACCAAATCGTTTAAGCATATCTGATCATGGTAATCCTTAGAAAAGATGACATCAGAGCCATCCAACCGTGCTTGGCTGGGAGTGTCACTGTCCCTAATCTTTCTATATTCTTGATCTTGCTTTGATTTTCCCAAATCAACCATGTAGTCTAATTATGTTTCTTTAAATATAAAATACTCATACTCCCGCCCACCATGGATTGGCTCCTCAAAATAGAATGGTTGCAATTCAGGGCCTAAATCAAGATATAATTCCTCAATTGAGCCTTCCCCCTCAAAGTTAGTTTTTGGGATATCAAAAAGGATTGTTCTACATAATCATGAGGCTGGTGGGTGGGCTCAGTGTATGTGGAGGTTGGGATTTGATAAGATGTCATACTTAAGGTTGGATCCTCAACCTTGAATGGCTTACCACCAACTTGTTTCATACTCAGACCAGTTTTATCACCTTGTACTTTCCAGATTCTATTGAGTTATTTTGTTAGATTATCTGTATTTCTTTTATTAGCTTCTCTCATCCCCTGGACTACTTGGAGTAATTGGGTGATCTCAGGATCACTTCCATGGTCAGGGATTTGATTAGGCTGAGGATAATAATTTCCAGGATTTCTTTCCTCAGTCGAATCAGAATATCTATCATCTGAATACCTAGGGTAAGAATCATATCCTTGGTTAGGTGTTGTAGGGTTATCCCAATGACAAGGTAAAGTTGTTTGGGTAGAATTGGGATAATTTGCAAAGTGATTTTGAGGATAGGATTGATATTCTAGGTGTTGGGATTCTGAGGAATATCCCTGATCCAGGGAGATGAGTTTAGCTAAATTGGTCAAGATAGTTGGTCATGCCAATTAGGTGCTGGTCCTGCATGGAGAGTGTCTTTTGAGGTTGTAGAGATCCTTGATATCCAGTGATTCGTGTGGGATTTGAGTTAGGCCTAGCTATACCCAGGGAACATGAGGTGTAGGCAAGGGAATCAAGTCCTGGGTGTTGGGGAGAGTTCTCCCATCCTAAACAAGTTGAAGGGAAGGGTTGGGATAGGGAGAATAGTGTGAGGCAAAAGAGTATGGTCCATGGTTTCCTCAATCTGTTCTTCCTCATGGCAATTAGTCATTGGAATGTATTCAAAAAAATTAGGTCTTCTCTTTAGTTTGGTCTCTAAAGGTGGTACCAAATCATGGTTCAGAGACCTTTTAGCATCAATGTACCAGAAGAAAGTTAATAGATGAGAGAGAGAAGACAGATGAGAGAAACCCTCGCTCGCTCAATGTAAGCAATCAAACTGATCCTTATAGTGTCAACCCTAATTAGATCTAATCCTGGCTCCCCAAAACACGATTGGGTTAGATCAACCCTTGAATTACTTAGCTGGCCAGAAGGGTGGGACCCCTTAGGACACCACTAAAGGTTAACGCGGCTACCGCACCAACCTTTCTTGTCACCAATGGGTCCAAGTAGACAAGTCCTTGACCTTAGCCCAATCTATTTTCAAGTCTCCATGTCTATTAATCCTGCCTAGGGCATGTTTACTCAGTTTTAGGCTTGGGTTTGATGTGCTTTTGGAATATGATGGGTGTTAAGGGGTGTTTTCCATTAAAATTGATTTTGAAATGTGTGAAGTGCTTAAGCAAACAGGGTTCACAAGCAATTTCTTATGATGAAGTGTCTTTTAGGATTCAAATGTTTGTGTTAATGAATTTTAGGGTTCACTTGATTTAATAATTTCAATCAAGGTTCTGATGAGGTACACAAAGAGTTACAAATCTCAATTTGTTTGATAGATTTCCTTTAAGTATGGAAATGAAAGTGTGCTCTATCCTTAGCGTGAAACCATAAGCACTGATAATTCTAAATGATTCTTTTAGGTCCAAAATGATGAGTGGTGTGACTCAAGCAATAAAATCAATTGGTCCTTATTGCACCACTAACTAGGCACTCACAAAATATTTTTTCAAGAATTTTAATGCACGTTTTCTATTTTTTTCTGATTTAATGTGTACTGGGGTTTTGTAGTTTGTTTTGACCCCAGTTGGTGATTGGATAATCTGTGCAATCAAACATGTAAGAAATAATTTTTTCAGATTTTTTATAAATTATTTATTATCTCAAAAATTCAGTGCCTCAAATTTAAAGTCAATCGAAGTTGTATAAAGGTTCCTATGATATTTTGAACTCCGGAAAATCAGAAACAATAACCGTATTGATAACATATCAATACACAAATTTTCAAAATTTTGATATGTTTTTCCTAACTTTGAAATCTACATCCAGTAAAACTTTGAGAATTTTTGGACATACGGATCTCCAGGATTGAATTTTTAAGTTAAAGTTTTATTTCAGCCCAAAATCAAGAAATTTTTTTTCCAATAGCAAACAAATTCTAATTTAATCCTAGGGCTCAAGCAAATTCTAAATCTAACTAATCTAAACTACGGGTTCTTACCTGAGGATCGAACCCACAATTCCCATTGTCATGTTTCATTCTGATTTCCTTGTTTTCCTTCACACACGAAATCAATGAAAATAGCAAGTTAAAAATCTCAAATTTGAACCAAAGAAAGCTTCAAAAATTTCTATTGCCACCCCAGCAACGGCACCAACTTGTTCAGTGCGTAATTTGCATTTTAGAAGATTCTTCATTTGTAGTATAGCATGAAAGCACGATGATAAATAAATTTATATAAAAAAAATCAGTGAGTACTGGGTCGTTCGTACGGAGGCAATCTCGATTTTTATAGTAGCGTTTCAATAAAGCTATTTCTAACTAGATATATATATGTACATATGTATAAAGAAGATATCTAGAGAATTAGAATTTTATTGCAATTAGATAAGTTTTTCACAATAGAAAATCTAATAGAGACGATAGATAGCAAATAGATAGAAAATGAGAGACAGAAGAAAGTGGCAGAGAAATGACGTCGCTTGTGGGATGCTTGTACGAGGTGCAACAACACCTCAGATCCAAAGCGTCGGGATGGAGAATTGCAGAAAAGACAGTAGAAGGGATCTGGAGTTGATGAGAGAGAGAGATGCTTCAACTGGGGGGGCCCTAGGTCTTCTTTTATAGTTTTGATGGAGGTCAAAAGGGGTATTTTGGTCTTAAAACCATCCAACAATTCTTATTTGATCAGATCCATTGATCGGGAGATCAACGACTCTGATTTGGCCTTGAAAAACCTTCATTTGCGCATAAAACGAACAGATTCAACCTCATGGCAACACGTGGCAGCCGCTGCGTCTCCAATCTTCGATCATGTGTCTCTGATTCCTCCTCACATGCGCACTTATCTTTTTCTCCCACCGCTTGCCTTCAAAACCCACCTCAACATCAGCCATTCGATCATAACGAGCACCGCTACCTTAGCGTCGAAGCAAGCTCATGAGATCACGCGTCCACCTACGTCACGCTCTCATCGCGCCACGTGGGCCGCCTGCACCTTATGAATGCGTGCAATCGTGCCCGCACAGCCAACGTTGCTTCAATTTTGTGCAGTGCACGGCTTGAATGCGCGTCACCCGCTTCCTCGCTCACACGTCCGATCCAATGCGCTATGCGAACCTTTTGTTAGATATACTTGTTTGTTTCTATTTATGCTTATCCAGTCTGGGAGGGTGACATGGCGCACTCATGACCGTTGGATGGAGATCCAATAGCACATAGCATGCAATGCGACCTTCTTAGATGGGGCGGTGGTGAGGGAGCGGCTGTGATGGTTCCATGTGGTGCCATTATGGTCATTCATCTTCTTTTCCTTGTATTTGGTGATGCAAACCTCCGATCAAGTTGATTTTTGCGTCGTTGGACTGCGGTCATCGATCCAGATTCATCCGTGTGGTTAGATTCTTCATTTGAGGCTCAAATCTTTGTCCTTTGGCTTTATGATATCTGTTCTTTTTTGGACTACACAAGGTGCCCTGGTTGTTTGATCGGGACAATTTCGGAAGCATTGGACTCCCGGCATTGTTCTGATCAGATCTATTCGGTCTGATCTAACATCCGCAGCTTTGAATCATCTGCAATTAAAATCATCTCTCTTTTAGGTCATAAAATGACGATATTATATATATATGAGTAATAAACTAGCTATTGTGCAAATTATGATGCCTATGAATGCATTAATCCTAAGTTATGCTAGGTTCTAGCTTAATTCAGGTGATTTAGGTTGCATGATTTCTATGCAATCAAATATGCTGCTCATGTAGGCATTATTCCTAAGTTAAGCTAGGATCTAACTTAATTTAGGTAAATTAGGTCCTATGATTGCTGCGTAATCATACCCCCATGCCTAAATCTTGCTAGTCCTTAGCAAATGCAAGATTAAATGCATTTTATCAGGAGTTTAACTAGAGATCTATTTCTTTCTTTTCATCCAGAAATTTAGAAATCTAGATAATTATGAAAGTGTGGTGTTGTAGCCTATGTAACGGACCGAAGTGAAAAGGCAATCCACAACTAAAGCTCATAATCGATCCCTTGTAAACTCTATCGGGATAAGCAAACTTCTTCCCTCGATGGTATAACAAAATAATATGTAATTTTAGCCCTGGCTTTTGGTTTAGGTGGAAGATGTCTGTGTTAGTGGGTTTGTATTTGGTGGCTCACACTCCTCTGGTGATACATATAGACTACTACTACAGAGTCTAGATTTCTAGACTATCAAATAAACCAACTCGAGAGAGGTAGAGAAACTATGCACTCTTTAGTTCCTTTGTACTCATTCTCTCTCTCTCTTGTTCCTTCTCTTTTCTTCTCTTTTCTTTTCTTTTCTTTTTCTTTTCTTTTTTAGCTCACAGCCTCACCAGATTTGTAAATAAATTTGGTGGCCTCTCATGGCCTTAACACTTTAATTAAGTTCTAATAACCTTATAACTAAGTCAAAAATCCTCAGCCAGTATTTGGGTGGTTAGAAATACTGAAAAATAGGTCAAGGTTGTATTTGGTCGATTATAATGGTAGTAGGAATTGTTGCCTCAGTATACTTGACACAAAATAAACATACCTCAACACCTTTTCTCTTTTGTTTTTTTTCTCTTTCTTTCTCTTGTCTCTTTTTTTTTCGAAAATTTTTCAATTTTTTGCTGATATATCTACCAACACAATGCAATCCAACACACACATGCACTTTTTCATTCATGAGGCATTATTGGGGATTAGTGATTTTCAAGATGATATCAAGTGGCTTATTTGGTGGAAGTGCCTACTCTCGACAATGGAAAAGGAATGGATGAGACAACATATTTTCTGACCTTGACATTAATATCCTCCTTTAGCCGAGGATTCTGTAAAGTACAGTCATAACCATCCACCTTAGTCTTAGTTTTATTAAGACCAGCTCTCTACATATTTGCCTTATTTGGTGGCTCTCAAAAATTCACACAAAGACTTTGTATGCAGGAACCGAGAGTGAAAACTATGCCTAACTTCGTATATCAGTATTGAATTATCTAGAAATTAAGATTCCTTATACTAGACTTAGAGTACCAGTAAACTCTTTACTCTCACCTCGCAATTGTTTGGTGGACTAATAGAAGATGGTTTTCCTAGCTCCTTAATTACTGTCAAAGGGTTCAGGAAAAGAAGCAATGCTTCTTTTCGACAAACTAAAGATGTCTATCGGTCTTCACAATGGATCTATTGCAAATTCTACATGCAAGTGTGAAATTGTACTGAATTCTAAATTTAGGAATCAACTAAAGCATATGTCCTTAATAAAACCTCTTGATAAAAATTTGTTTTCTAAGGTGTTGGTAGGAAAAGTTTTCTGCTTTTGTGTACCACCCCCTCCCATGCCTAAGTTCTTGCATGTCCTCATGCATGAATAAGAGAAGAATAAAGTAAAACACGACGTAAGTGGATAGAAATCACCTGGAATTGCTCCTGATTTGTCATTCAACCTATGCCAACATAAACTTGACATTCACAATATGCAAAACAATATGTAAAAATGAAATATGCTATGTATAAAACAGAAAGTAGATGTTATGCATAAATTCTAAGTGTAACGCCTCTAGCTAGGAGAAAACTCAATCAAATTGATCTGTGATTGCAAAAGAGAGGGTAATCAAAATGATAGGTGATGAACGTGTTTCGGAGAATGAAAAGTTGGGGTTAGGAGAAACACGTCGCTATAGTCGCAAAACATGTTATCAAATAAAATTTCACCAAAACTCCAAGGGAGTCCCGGGTCAAACACAGGGAGGCGATGTTTGTTTTCATTGAAATCCATGCTTCGTGTTGTTTCTTTTTGGTATTTTTAGCGCTTTGATATTTTTTTGTGTTTTTTTGGCAAAGAAACAAACAGGATAGCTCACAATATAGTAGAAAACAAATTGGATATATAAAATGATGTTGAAATGCTTACTACAATAAGTGGGAAATAAAGAAAGAGATAGAGGTGAGAAGGAATCTCCCAAAATGGTTGTCTGGCGAGAAGACGACGCTTGGCGACAGCTTGGATGGTGGAGGTGAGAAACTAGATGATAGGGGTGAGATGCAGGAGGATGCCAGGTAGAGGAATGCTCCACCAAGGCTCGGAACAGGGATGAGGTGGAGGTGATCTTCTATCAGAATGGAGGTGGGAGGATGGCTCCAAGGATCCTTATGAAGGTGGTGAGAGGGGAAAGGAATATTTGGTGGAGCAAGGGGACATTACACTAGTAGGGGACCTTTCGAGCTTGGGAATGAGCTCTTGGGATCTTTGATGGGCTTTTAGAGCTCTAGAATAGGTGGGAATAGCAAAGGTAGAGATGAGGTTCAAAGGGGAGGTGAAGGGATGGAGGTTGCCATGGCCTAGGCATTCACTACTGCACACCAGACATGCGTACGCACACACTGACCGTGCACAGCTACACGCAGCGCAGCATACTATTGTAGTGGAGAAATCATCACAAAAAGATTGAGTTTTGAAAACCCATCGTCGTAGCGTAATTTGTAAGAAAAATCCGTCAACAAATAAATTTATCGAAACTCAAAAGGAATTTCAGGTCAAACATAGGGGGTGAACGTTTGATCAAAAATCATGTTTGATTTGTTGTCACGAAGTAGATTGGCTGGTCGAATAAAATCTAAACTAGCTATCTACTTAAAGAATAATTAATAGAAGAGAGAGAGAGAGAATAATACAAATAAAGAAAAAATAGAGAAAGAATAAACATGGATTTTATAACCACAGAGTAATGTTCCTTACAACTAACCACTACAATAGAAAGTGATAAAAGACAAGGTGGAGAGAGGTTATCCTCCTTGACGACTGCATGGAGGATGAGCTGCATTGAAGGAGCGCTCAGAAGAATGTGGTGAGATGCTGGATGAGGGAGAATGAAAACGGATGAGGGAGGACGAGGCAGGGCGACGTTGCAGTGGGTTCCACTTCCTGAACGTTAGTGAGAAGACAACCACAGGCACTCCACGAATAGGGATGAGAAGGTGGTAAAAGTCTAATTTTAACTCTAATGGAGTATCCCAGGTTTGAAACAAGCTCTTATAGCCTTGGAGGGGGTGAGAGAAAAGAGGAAGGGATGAAGAAAGTGTGACTTGAAATGCATTGTGCCTGTGCCTTCATCGCATGCTTGTGCCACTCCTCACATTTGGGTGCACCACGTGGCTGCTCCATCGCTGTCCATCGTGTATTTTATGGCCCAATTTGTTCGCACCCATGCTTAGGCCTTGATTTGAGGCATGCAGGACTCGATCCTGCACCCTCTTCTTCGCAAGCGACGTTAAGACCAATGTGCCAAGTACTCTTTTTTGATGTGCGGATGATTTTGCACTCAACCGATCTTCGTCGTTGGATCATCATCCAACGGTCGAGATCTTATGTCGCTTAGGCCTTCAGAAGTCAAGCGAAGGAGTTGGGTCGATGTTGGGTGGCTGGGATGCCACCACGTGGCACCATCCTGCCTGTCCATCTTCATATGCTCGTAGGTAGTGCCACAGATGTCAGATTGGATCGATTTTCATGCCATTGGTCTACGATTGTCAATCTGAACCCATCTGTGCGGTCAGATTTGTCATCTAAAGAATGGATTTACATGACTTGGCCCCTTGACCTCTGATCTTTCTCGGACTGCGTCTGATACTATGGAAATCCAATCAGGGTGATCTTGGAGTCGTTGAAGTCCGATCGTCACCTTGATCAGATCCGTATGGTTGGATCTTCAATCCGAGGCTCCGATTAAATATCACCCTGTTCCCTGACCACAAAAATAGAAAATTAACTTAAACTTTATACAATCTAACCTAAATGCAAGATGATGCATGTTATGCAATATTTATAATGTATGATACGACTATACGCCTAGGAATACATATAAATAGATGGTTTATGTGATATAAATGTGTTTACATCACACCCCCATGCCTATCTTTTGCTAGTCCCTAGCAAAACTACATGCTATTTATAAAAGGAACAGAATCAAATTTCTTGGGCAAAAGTTACTTTCCAACACTTAGGGATTTCAACTAAAACCTGAACTATAGAGACACAACAACGCTAGGTGTCTACCAAAATGCAGACCGCCTCAAGCTCTGGCCTTATTCAAAGAAGGATTTTTTTTTGCTTTTCTTCCTTTCTAATTTTTTTGAATTTTTGAGTTTATGATTTCAGAGCAGCTTTCTACTTCTACTCAACTCACCTAAGACTTAATGAGAACTATAAGTTTTAAACATCTTTTTGTGTGAAGTGCTAGACTAATTGATCATCAATTAGAACGAACTTCAGGTTTCTATGCCCCTAGGTGACCTTAAAAGGAATTCTACCTAAAGGTGTATGTATCTGACCGGTACCTTTCTCCCTACTTTTATTTTTATGGGTCAACATAAGGGCAAACCCAGTGTACATCTCCACGGTTTATTCTACTTCACTTCTTCCTAAGTGTTTGGAATTAAACGTGCATTTTTGTGAGTTGGGTTCTGGACAACCGACCAATGGGCTGTTACCCACGATAACTTGCCAGCCATACTCGTACGGTGAAGTGTGGCTTATTTCATTTTTTTTCTTTTCTTCTTTTCTATTTTTCTTTTCCTACTTTTGGATATTTTCCTTTTTTTTTTTTCTAAGTGGCTTCCCTTATCTATGATTTACCTAAAGGCAGCAGGAAAAGAATGGTTGTGTGATTGGGCTCTAGACAACCGACCAATGGGCTGCTACCCACGATAACTTGCTAGGCATGCCACCCTAGAAGGTTCATTTGCTACCCAATTTCTGTAAAAATTGCTGAAAAGTGAGTTAGTGCAAATAGTATGTAGATGCTTAGACTTAAAGTCCCCTCAAATCAGAGAGAAGGTTGATAAGTCATGTACTTATCACCCCAACTTATTTGCCAATTAAACTTTGAATTTAGAATGATGAGGACTCGAGAAACAAGTCTACATTTTAGTGGACACCCAGGCTAACTAAGCCTGAAGACCTGAAGGGTCTAAGTGTTCAGGTCATATCGTATCATTCCTATGGTTGAAAAGTTTCTTGAGCCAAGTTCTCTTTTCCAAATTCAATTTTTTTTTCAAAAATAAAGAGAAAATAAAAAGAATCTACGGAGCTAACAGGATTATTCAAATAAAGATATCCGCCCCCATGCCTATCTAATGTAATGTCCTCATTGTATTAAAAAGACATAAAATGGAGAGGAGTAGAGAAGAAAGCACCTAAATTTTATGATTAATAGGTCGGCTATAAGATGAAAAAGAGACTGTATACATGTTGAATTTAGTGCCATCAGCTAGGCACACTATACAAATAAAGAAGAAATAAAGAATTCATAGGTGCAGGTCAGAATTAGGATAAAAAGATTCACCTCAGGACCTGCCAGTAGATGTCCACAGATGTGGATTAGATTGTGGTGCAGACCCATAACTCATGGTCGAGTATGTCTAAGATTTTGGTTAAAAATTATCCAAAACCTAAGATCAGCAAGCAAGCGGGGTCGGGCCTGCAATTTGTGAGGATGCAACCGAAGTCCAAAAAGTCAGATTGCGGAGAAATTAAGCTCAAAAGGATAATCAATGAATTTGTGCTTGGGTTGCACATCCTCAGAATCAAAGATGTCATAAGGGTCCTGGCAGAAGGTTAGGGGTTTTAGGCAAATCAGAACCCTTAGACTCGATCCTCTACTTCCTTCAAAATTTGCTTCCCATATCATCATTTCCCACTTCCCATCCTCCATAATCAAAATTTTGAATTCTAGGACCTCCTACATATTAATCACCCTATCAGAAATTTCCAAGTCTAAAAGTTGTGACTGAATCAGAATTGACTCAGGTCGAATGATCTCAAGAATAGAATCCTCATTATGCTCAATGGGGTTGATTGAAGAATGGGGCTTTGAATTGAATCCTTCAAGAAATGAGGATCCGAATCCACCATGTGAGCCCAAACAGAATCAAATTCCTCAAGTTTAGGGCCATCGAATGATTCATCAAATTCCTCATGCCCGGTCGTCTCACTAAAATTGTGTGCTGTAAACTTAGGTGAGACTTTGCATAATGATTCTTCACCTTCAGAATCAAAGAATTCTAAATCTGCATTAATGTATGTCTCAAAATCATCAATCACTTTCTGATCCATGGTGACATACGTTTCCTCATACCCCAACTCAGGGATCTCAGGTGAAGAAATCAGTTCATCCTTATTTGATTACTTTGGAATAACCTGGTCAACCCTGGTCTCATAAAACATGTTCCCCAATACAGGTTTTTGAGTGGATTCTGACATCGGCTCTCCTGTGAGGGGTTCATCTTGGGAATCCTTCTAAGATTGCACTAGAGCAATCACAAATCTCATCCTCAATTTTGATAACTTCACAAGTAAAAACTCACCCAGATCCTTATCCTTAACATCCTGGAGCCAATCTAACAAATACTTGTTAAGATCGTCAATCATTTCAATCAGAGGCTCCAATTTTTCAATATAAGGTGTTGGCTTAGCTTCTAAAGATTGTATGGTATTCCTTAAGTTAGACAACACCTTATCTTGGACCTGGTTAACCTGAACCAAATGGTTTGGTTCAGGGTTTGGTGGGTTTGGGTTCAGTCTAGGGGAGTCAATGAATTGAGGTTCTTGATACCCTCCCTGATAATAGGTCATTTCAGGTTGTCCATAAAGAGGTGATGACCTATATGCAATGTAATCTAGGGAAGGGTAAGGATCAGCATATCCTTCATGATTGTAGATCATATTAAGTTGTCTAAATGAGGGCGGTGATCTATAAACAATGTAGCTCGAAGAAGGATAAGAATCAAGATCATGGTGTCCAGGGTTAGACCTTGAACACAGTGGTCCAAAACTGCATCCCCAATCAAGATTATCCCAACTAGAAGATGGATGAGAATAAGTCTGGTTGGAATAATAATCATTTTGGGAATAGGTGGTGCTGGGAGGGTAGGAATGGAAATGCGAATAGGATGTGGAAGGACCCATGATAGAATGAGAGGAAGAAAGGTGCCCTACAATACAAATAATCAAACTTGTCCTTAAGTGGGCTAGCCTAAAGACCTACAGATTCCTAGAACCCATCTTGAGATGAAGAAACGATTTGATCTACATCTTTCCAATCAATCCAACCAGTTAGAGGGAGGGGCTGGGGAGAAGGTTCCTCCCTTGGCTTTCGCCTCAAGTTCCTTTGATAGCCCCCAACCGAGATCATTTGATTCTACTCCCCTAGCTAGACATCGGATTGAATGGTAGAGTAGACTAATAAAAAATAATCTCGATTTGGGCTCCAAAGATCGAGTCAAATCCTTAAGGCCAACATCTACTCTGTTTTAAAGGGTTAGGTTTCAATGTGCTTTGGAATGTGATGGGCCCTTTATCTTGGCTGAGCCCTTAAAGATTGATTGATATGTGTGTGCATGCACAACCAATGGTTTCAAGCAAGATTATTTTTGGATGCAGTGAATTTTAGGGTTTAAATCTTGCTTAGTAGCTTTTAGGATTCAACTTTAGGTATATTCAATCAAGTTCAGTTGTCACACCAGGTTTTGAAGGCACAGGTGAAGATGTCTTTCACTAAAACTTAAAAGAATGTGGAGTGCCTGGTTAATCCTAAAAGTTGAACCTATTTGGCAGCTACTTGATGAGTTATTTTTAGTTGAAGTGGTGCAACCCAAACAACTCAAACAATTGGCCTGATGCACCACTTAATTAGGCACACAAGTGATTACCTAATTTGATTTTTATACAATTATGTGTTGATGAGTGTACCGATCCCAAAGATCGAGTTACCAATTGAGTATGAAGAATTAGAAGAGGTTGTCTACCTCTGTGAGATTTTTTTTATTTTTTTCTTTTATATGCGGGGGGCATTTGTTGAGCCCATATTTGTGGGCTAATTAGTTACTTAATTGCCTAGACATTAGATTAATATTGACATATAAATAGCATATAATAAGATGTGAATAGATTGGTCAAATTATTCACTTATTTGCATATTTCATGCATTGCATTCATATCTAAATGTGTTTATAATTAACTTAGAATTTCATGCATTTAATTAGTAAACCAATTAGGTGCATTACATGCATAATTTTGGTTTAACATAGAAGTCGAGGGTTTATGCATAATTAACCCATCATTTCTTTTTCATTTTATTTATTTATTCTATTCATTGTTAACGGCAGATGGGATCAGCTAGCCACCATTGAAGGACTGGAAGAACCGGATCTCCATCACTCGTCCATTTGAATTGTAGATGGCTACAAGAGAAGGGGAGTGGCTACCATGCTCAAGGAAGCCACCACCCACTTCACCACCTTGCATCATCACCACTGCAGGCCTCCGTGGCTGAGCTCCACCACACCGTGGGCCAACAAGGTGATAGCTCACCGCACGAAGCCAGTGGACTTGTGCCATCACCGTGCGCATGCTTCTCTGACGGCCACACAGCCATCACTGTGCAATCGCCAAATCACCTTCCCTATCCATGCACCACCAACACCTCCATCTTCTTCTTCTTCTTCATCTTTCTTCTTCTTCTTCTGTTCTTTTCACCTAAAAAGAACTCATAACCTCCTCACTGCACCATCTTCACCAGTAGCATGCACGACAAGCAGCTGCGCCTCGCACCCATCCATTCCACGCCTCCACGCGCAGCTTGCTCTTCTCCTCCACATGCTCATGCGCTCACGTAGTAGCTGCAGCTGTAGCAACACACACGACCTGTGTGTGCCTCCTCGCTACGCCCCCTCACCTCCAGCACGCACGTCTCCTTGCTATGCCCCCAGAGAACCCTCTGCTCCAATCGTGTGTGACCTCGGCGTGCAAGCCCTTCGCCGCTTGACCCTCGATGCACAGCTCCTGGTCATGCACAACCGCGCTTCACACCCAGCAGGGACACCACGTGCATCACCTTTCTCCCCAGCTCCCCATGCAGCTGCATGCACGCACCCGCGTGCCTGTCGCATGCACCACTAGTAGCTAACCCTCTCTGCGTGTGCCTCTCCTTCTACTTCAAAAGCAGTAGCACGCTGCCATCTCCGTTCCCTCCTCTCCACAGGTAGCAAATAGGGGTTGTAGCCAGCCACCCACCATCCATTCCTCCTCACTGCCACCATCTCCAGCTGCCATTCTTCGAACCACCACCACCATCGGAAGTGGCTCGGAGGTCTTATCCTTTACCATGAATCTCGCCTCCAGTTGTGGCCTACCATGCACGTGCGCCAAGCACGAAGGGAATCCCCTATTCCACTCTCAATTAATAATTACATTGGGTGCCATTGTGAGATTTTATTAGTATTATATTATGCCACATTGCAAAATATATCCTTCAGATGTGCATAATTACTATTTTAGCATTAGCTCTTGTTGTTTACTTATTCTAAAAGTGATTTTGACTAGATTTCTTGATGAAATTTATCGTGAACATCTATTTTTAACTCGTACGAGTTTCAATAGGCCATTGCCTCCTTGTGGATATGACCTGCTCTTCTCGAGTGGTTTATTTTAATTCAATACTTTGATTAGTCGATTTTCCACCACTTAGAAATACAAACGACAAATCATTTTAATTATCATCTTGTTACGAGAAAATCGACTAGTCAGTGAGGAGGGTGGAAGTGTCAAACAAATAATCAAAACTAACCTTACAGTTTATACAAGCTCCTAGGTTAATTTGGGTTTGTGTTATTAGGTAGTGGAATGAAATCTAGTGGTTGGGGAGGTGGGATTACTTACAAACCCTCCAACAACACTTCAATCTACCACTTTTTCCTGCCTTGTGAAAGTACCTGCAATCACAATAAGAAAGGAGAGAAGTGAGGTAAATGATCAGTAAGTTGGAAAACATGAAAAATCAAAAAGTGTCGCCTCCCCAGCAATGGTGCCAAAATGTTTAGTGGAAAAATTGTCATAAAACATTGAGTTTTGAAAACCCATTACCGTACCGTAATTTGCAAGAAAAATCTGTCAACAGATAAATTTACTAAAACTTAAAAGGAATTCCAGGTCGAACACATGGAGGCGAATGTTTGATTAAAAATCGCATTTGGTTTGTTATCATGAAGTAGATTAGGTGGTCGAATAAAATCTAAACTAGCTATCTACTTAAAGAATAATTAATAGAAGAGAGAGAGAATAATACAAATAAAGACAAAATAGAGATAGAATAAACATGGATTTCATAACCACAGAGTAATGTTCATTACAACTAATCACTACACTAAAAGTGGGAAATCTACACTAGAAAGTGATAAAAGAGAAGGTGGAGAGAGGTTATCCTCCTCAACGACTGCTTGGAGGATGAGCCACATTGACGGAGTGCCTAAAAGAATGTGGTGAGATGCAGGATGAGGGAGAACAAAGATGGGTGATAGAGGACGAGACAGGGTGACATCGCAAAGGAATTTGCTTCCCGAACGGTGGTGAGAAGACAACAGCAGGTGCTCCACCAACGAGGATGAGAAGGTGCAAAAATTCTAATTTTAACTCTAATGGAGCATCCCGGGTTTGGGACAAGCTCTTAGAGCTTTGGAGGGGGTGAGAGAAGAGTGGAAGGGATGAAGAAAGTGTGGGGGTCGGAGGGCTATTTATAGGTGAAGAATGGAGGGGCAATTAGGTCAATTCATGTTTAAAACATTAATGTCAGGGTCTTTAGTGATGGATTTATTCATCACTAAAGCCCTAAACGTGGGCTTAGTGTGTGCCCACCTGCGCCTCTTCTTTTCCTCTACGCTCAAAATGCCCGCGTACGAGCACACGCTCCTAGCTATCCGATCGCAAGATTAGACGACTTAAAACGCATCGTGCCTACACCTTCATTGCGTGCTTGCACCACTCCTCACATCTGGGTGCACCACATGGCCGCTCCATCACTATCCATCATGCATTGCATGGGCGAATTTGTCTGCACCCATGCTTAGGCCTTGATTTGAGGAACGCAAGACTCGATCTCACACCCTCTTCTTTGGGAGCGACGTTAAGAACAATGCGCCAAGTCCTCTTCTTTGATGTGCGGATGATTTCTCGCTTAACTGATCTTAGCCATTGGATCTTCATCCAATGGTCGAGATCTTGGTTGCTTAGGTCTTCAGAGGTCAAGCGGAGGAGTTGAGCCAGTGTTGGGTGGTTGGGATGGCGTCATCCTGGCCATCCATCTTCATATGCTTGCAGGTAGTGCCACAAATGTCGAACTGAATTGATTTTCACACTGTTGGTCTGCAATCGTTGATCCGAACCCATATGTGCAATCAAATTTATCATCTGAAGAATGGATTTATACCACTTGCCCCTTAACCTCTAATCTTTCTCGGACTGCATCTGCTACTATGGAAATTCAGGGCAATCTTGGAGTCGTTGAACTCCGATCATTGCCCTAATCAGATCCATATGGTTGGATCTTCAATCTGAGGCCCCAATTAAATATCGCCCTGTTCCCTGACCACAAAAAGAGAAAATTAACCTAAACTTTATACAATCTAACCTAAATACAAAATGATGCATGTTATGTAATATTTATAGTGCATGATGCAACCATATGACTCAGAACATGCATAAATAGACAGTTTATGTCAGTAGCTAGAGCATCTATGCAGCATAGCTGGAGATGAAGGGAGGCCGATTGGCTGTTGGATCGTTTGTGGATGGTATGGATCTCGTGGAAATTGCTCGCGCTTTACTGGTGTTTGAATTATGTGCTCAACGGTGCTCAAATTGTGAGCGCTTGATCACAATTGGAGGGTAGAGATTGCGCGAAGATCACACTCTTGGATCGTTGATGGATGGTCGAGGATCGTGCCTTTGAAATTTCACAGTCGCACACATCATGCCTCTCTGCGATCGGATGACAAAGAGCATGCATGGACGACTTAAAAGAGCGCCCTGGATGAGCCGTGTCTAATCTAACGTGCGTATGTACATCATCAAGTGGCATCTGATCGTGCGTGTGCCACACTAACTGCTCGATCAAGATCGAGTGGTCCAATTCCTTCTGGCACTAAGGTTGTTGCGGTGCATTGAAGCTCAAACTCGCATCCTTCTTCTGCGGAGAAGGTGCGCTACCACTTGGCCATAGGCACTGGTTGGTTGCTTAGAGATTAATGCTGCTGTGTGCCTCGACCGTTGGATGAAGATCCAACAGTCGTGATCAGATCTTCCTTGTTGAGCTTTAAAGGAGGCTGTGTGAGGTTGGGCGCTTCTCAGCCATTGGATTAAGATCCAACAACTGGGATCTTTTCTTGTGGTGAGGCTGGGGAGGCTGTGGCTAATGTAGGGAGGCCTGGATGGCATCACATGGTGCCATCTGGGCCATCCATTTTCTTCTTATTATAGAGGGTGCTACGGTGCTTTGATCAACGTGATTTTTGCACTGGCAGATTGCAATTGTCACTCCGGATCCATCTGTATGATATGATTCTTCATCTGAAGCCTGTAAAGATGTCGTACTGCCTCCTAGACATATAAATTATCAGAATTAATACACAAAATACACAAACTATCCTAAATGTAATGCAATAAATGTTATGCAATATTTTTACTATGAAATGCAATGCTAGGCCTAGGAACTTCATAAATAAGCATTTTATCATGAATTCATGTGTGTTTATCAATAGGGACTTTGAGTTCCATTGCCCGCAACAGGCTAGAAACTCAAATGAACTGCCCATGAATACCAAGTCCAAAAGGTCAGAAAAATACAATAATGGGACTTGGAGTGGGTTGTAGCCAGGTGCTACAAGGGAGATAAAGATAAATCTAGGTGCCAGGTTGAAAGGTAGAGAGTGGCAACCTTATACAATGATGTACTAGTAATGCAGATGAGATCGATATAGAGATAGAGGTGGGAAACAAATCATACGGGTCTTGAAAGTGGTGAGAAATAAAAGGAGGGACCCGAGTGGTGTAACTTGAAATGGTATAAGGAACCATTTCGCAAGTGAATCTGGGTGTGGGTGGGTGTGTAGTAGGTGTGTCAAATAAGACCCAGTGTTCCATCCCAACTGCTCCCAATTTGCCCAAATCAATCTCATTCTTGGGTTAATCAAAAATTTTGTACGAATCATCCAAATTCTGTTCATGGCACGAATCCCTAATTATGATGGGCAACAATTCATTATCCTAAGGTGTCGAAAATCAGAATCTAAATGAAATAAAGCCTCAAATTCTTTCATTTCAGTACTGTGGCTTATGTGAAATCCTAGATGTTGGAATCCAAGAGTGAAGATGTGAAAGAAGATGTAATAGATTCATCCGACCCTAAATCCAAAAATGCCTCAAGATTTTTCAGATTTTCCTCATAATCAGAAATGGGGTTTTTATCATATTCTTCCTCAACTTTGATTGGATTCTTTGCTAGTTCAAAATTAATCCCATGGATGCATGGAATCTCATGTAGATCTATGTCCTCAATGTATTTATCATTTGAGCTTGTCATGGGGTTTTCAAGCAATTCCACTCTAGATCTTTTGGAATCCAAATCATGTGCCTCATCAATTACCTTTGGCAAATCAATATTCACCACTATGTCAGCATCATTATAAATCAAATCTAGAATGTTAATTTTAGGGAGCGGTACAATAGAAATAGGATCAGCAGTAGTCGTCTCATCCAGATCTTTAGTTGCCTGACTTTAGGGATGTCGGTGATCTCATTGATTAGTTTGTTCCCTTTAGATTTCTTCACCTTAGGCTGTTCCTTGGAAGGGTTAGAATAGGAAGAGGAGCTAAACTGAGAAGTGGGTGTTGAAGTATCATGACCCACCAACCTATATGGTGGGTCCTTTGTAGATTTTCTGCTCCTCAATGACGGGTCAACTTTTACTTAACAAGATGATAATTAAAATGATTTGCCATTTGTAGTTCTAAGTGGTGGAAAATCGACTAATCAAAGTATTGAATTAAAATTAAACCACTCGAGAAGAGCGGGTCATGTCCACAAGGAGGCAATGGCCTATTAAAACTCGCATCAGTCAAAAATCGATGTTCACTATTGATTTCCCAAGAAAATTGTGTCAAATACCACATTAGATATGTGTTTAAATGAAAGCACAAGCTGAAATCGTATTTTTGACAATCAAGAGGGAGTTCAATGCAATGATCACATTAATAAAATATTAATATAAAGTGGCAATGGCATTGAATGTAAAATTTAATTGAGAGGGAAACAAGGGATTTCTTTCCCTTGTGCTTGCACACAAAGGAGGACGCAGCTGGAGATGAGGCTCGCGGTGGAGGACAAGTGAGGCAAGGGCTCCACGGTGGCGGTCGCGACGAAGTGCAAGGCAACCCAAGGTAGCCAGATGGATTTGTGGAAGATGATGGGTTTCGGCAACCTGTTCAACTCCTGAGGTGGCTGCTCTAAGCACGAGCGTTTCTACTGCAGCCACACGAGGAGATGGAGGTAGCGTTGGCTGCTAGTGGTGCATGCGGTTGTGCGGGTGGCCGAGGAGAAGGTGCAGCTACTACTGTACGCAGTGGAGGCGCTGCTGGCCGCACATGGGAGAGGTGGCGTGCGTCAGTCGCTCGGGTCAAGAGGTGCACAAGATGGCTACTAGCTACACGAGGGGATGCACGCAGGTGTGTGGGAGGTGCGGTGTTGGTGGCACACTTGTCTGCTGCGTGTGTGGGTGCCCTACTGGCTACACGTGGAGGTGCGCATGGGAGGAGGATGGTAGTGGCGGAGCGGCACTGGTGAAGGAGGTGGTAATTGGTTTCGTTGGGGAAGAAGATGAACAGTGAGAAGTGATTTTGGTTTGTGACAAATGGTGGTTGTGAGGAGTGGTTTCCCTCTCTCTATCACATCGAGGAAAGTGGAGAGGGATGGAGGCTATTGGTGGTGCTGGATGTGGTGTTGGTGGTGAGGGGAGTGGCCAGAGGTGTCTAGAAGGCACGGTGAGGCAGTGGATGCATTGGGTTCCTTCGAAGGAAAAGAAGATGATGGTCGCATAGTCGGTGTGGCCACATTCATGGTGAAGTGGAGTCATGAAGGTTCACGCATGGTGTTGGCATGAGTCCACCGGCTTGGCATGGTGAGCTATCACCTCACCAGCCCACGGTATGGAGTTCTGCCATGGAGACCACAGTGGTGGATGGAAAGCATAGTGGTGGAGTGGGTAGGTGTCTTCTCGAGCATGGCAGCCTCCCCTTTTCCTTTATAGTTGCTGGAGTGATTTTGAATGGAGCATTGGAGGAGTGGAGGAGCTTGCGGCCAACAAGATCCACTTCTCCAACTTCATTACTGCCTTGAATGGCCACTAGAGATGAAGCTCCCTTTTGATGTTCGATCCTACAACATGATACGATTAAAATATGGAAAAGAAATTATTGCAAATTTATGAATGAACCCTTATAAATTATTAAAATAGAATTTACATCTAACAATGAATGTAATGTCATGTAATGCATATACAAGCAAACATATGAATTAATTTATTTACATTCTAATGCAAGCTATGTTCACACAAATATTAATCTAATAATTAGGCATTAAAGTAATCAAATAACCCACAAATATTGGCTCATCACTTAGTGTGACAGCATTTGCATTGGCATATTGTCCATATGGTAGGGGAGGGGCAGAAGGGGTAGATTAGGACAGGGTTGGCAATAGAGTTGGCTGAGCTAGAGCATAACCAGGAGGTACAAGCGGTGCCTGTAATACAACATGTGCTTGTCCCTGTGGTGCCTAGAACCTAGGTAGGGCGCCCTAGTTTTGCACATCCTTGGATTTGGGACAACTTGGGATGGCAAGGCTCTCTACACTCTATGTTCCTGTAGCATCTGGCTTTGCATACTCTGAATGTTTTGAATCTGATCAGCCATTGTTTTCATGAGCTTTAAATTCTCATGTGTTGATTTTCACATGGATTCCTATAACTCCTCTCTTAAATCCTCCAAAGGGTTGGACCGCTTTGGAGAATGATTGGTATCATGGTGCAACGATTGATAAATGGGATGTGACTGCTGCTGAGATGGGAATGGTTACTGCCTCGAGTCTATGTTTTGTGTATTCCTGTATTGTCTGGTCTAGTAGTGTGGATCTTGATTTGGTCTCTGTGAATTACCAAACTAGGAAAGGTTCGGATGCTGGCGCCAACTAGGATTATGCGTCTCTGAGTATGGATTATTACGCCTGTATCCATTGATAGCATTGACATCTTCATAGGTCGAAGATGTCTGAGATGTATATTCATCAAGGGAATATGCATTAAAATCATCATGTGGTATGTAACCTTGATTATACGGTATCAGTTGGAGATTATTCATGGGTTCCTGATATGTAGGATCCCACGAAGATGGAGAAGATACATCCTGAGTGAGTAAATGCACTCGAGCAGGAGGAACTTGGGATGCAAATGAAGAGTGAAAAGCAGCAAAATTGCTAGTAAATCTTGGTTGCACAGGGATTAATTCATCAAGCTTCTTTTCCACCAAATCCACCTTATCCAGCTTCTCAGTGATAATGTCCATATTAGCTCGGGCTGACTCAGCCTATGCCTCATGGACATTAACCCGTGCTGTCTAGGTCGCTAGAACTAGTTCATAGATGCGACATTCATTGAGTTCTCTGCTAAGGACTCGAATAGCTCAAATGTGCTATTTTCATCTTTTTAGAGGAAATTCCTACTGCTAGATGCATTAGCCAGGTATCGATGTGTGTCATCCAGCCCATGGTAGAAGATTTGAGCTAAGTGCCACTTGGGCACACCACGGTGCAGGCATTTCCTGAGAAGATCATGAAATCTATCCCAGGCATCATGCAATTTCTCCCCTGATTCTTGGGAGAAAGTTGAAATTGCACACCTCATCGCATTTGTTTGACCAATCGGAAAGAACTTTTAGAGGAATTCATGATGTAATTCTGCCCAGGTTCCAATTGGCCTCCCGATGGTTTTGAACCAATAAGAAGCTTTATCCTTAAGAGAGAATGGAAAAAGCTTCATGAGAATAATCCCTAAATCAACATTTCTAGGTGGAACCATTTTTGCAATTCGACTCAAATCCTCGACGTGCTGGAAGGGATCCTCATCTGAGTTTCCATGAAAATAACTCTAAATCAGACTTATTATATTTGACTTCAGCTCGAATGCGTCTCCACCTATGAGAATCTGGACTTGGGGTGCAAAAATCATAGCCAACAGATCATAGATGTCCCACAGTTGTTCTTCGTGTGGTGGATGCTGCATTCTACCCAGTGTGGTGAGAATCCTATCAATACTCTACTAATATCTCTATTTTGATTCGTCGACCCTAGCTTCCAGATGAGCCATTGGGTTGAGATTTTCGAGGCCTTGACAAAGTCCAGGACCAGGATTGGCCATCTCAGCTAATCGAGAAGAAGATGAGGGTTAAGAAGAGTCAGGCGAAATGAAAAGTCACCTTCATCGCCTTGTGTTTGGTTCCCAAGGTCCAACTAACTTAGGTCTTAAAGACCTCCTTTCCTTGCATACACCAACAACATGGGTTAGTGTAGCCAAGCCAAACAAAGCTAAGGCCTTGTTAATCAACTTGGTCCTTTAGAATTAGATGACCAGATGTTTTGTTAAGGTTTAAATTCTTGAAGAAAATTCATCAAGAGACCGACTGAAAATGATCTCCACCTTTTAGGTTAGCCTAGCCAGTCTGTAACGAGGGGACTAAGAGGAAGGTTCTTCCTTTGGCTTTCACCTCTGGGGGTCCTTAATAACCCTTAGACGTGGTCGTTTGACACTACCTTACAGGCTAAGCACAAGGTTTGGCCAAAGAGATTGACACCACCAGTAGTTAAAAGACGAATGCAGGTTAATTGATATAATTTTATTTTATTTTCCTAACCTTTTCTTCAGTTTGGGTGTGTGGTGAGTGGTTGATGTAGATACATCTATGTCACATAAACTATCTATTTATGCGTGTTCTTAGGCATATAATTGCATCATGCATTGTAAATATTGCATAACATGCATCATCATGCATTTGGTTAGATTGTATAAATTTTAGGTTAATTCTCTCTTTTTGTGATCAGGGAATAGAGTAATATTTATAGGTGCCTTGGATTGAAGATCCAACCATACGGATATGATCAGGGCGACGATCAGAGTTCAACAACTCTGAGATCGCCCCAATCGGATTTTCGTAGCATCAGATGCAATCTAAGAAAGAACAGAGGTCAAGGGGCGAGGTGGTGTAAAATCCAGACTTTAAGTGACAAAATTGAACCACACGGATGGGTTTGGATCGACGATTGCAGCCCAATGGCATGATAATCAATCCAATCCGACATCCATGGCACCACATATGAGCAAAAGAAGATGGATGGCTCAGATGGTGCCACGTGACACCATCCCACCCACCCACATCACTGCAGCCATCACCGCAACCCTCCTTCACAAAGATTAGATTAATCTCCACCATCGAATCATCATCCGACAATGGAGAGTGTTGGAGGATTAAATCACAAATGTGACCAAAGAAAGGCTTTAGCGCTACAGATAAGGTGCAACGTACGTAGAGGTCGAGTGTTCGAGTCTTCCGCGATGCGCTCCCTCCTCACACTCGAGGGCTGGATTGAGTCGTTCGATCTCGAATGAATGGCAGAGATGCGAGCCACGTTGCGCATAGCACAGATGCGTGTTCAGATGCACAAGGAAGACATGCGATTATTCATGCCCCAGTGGGTGTTCTCAGTCATAATCAACGTGTGATCTCAGCCTTCCATCAACAATCGAACGACTAAGGAGATGTGGGCACGTGGAATGCATCAAGAATAAGAAGCAGCATTCATAGCTTTTAAGCCATCCGATCTCTTGATCGGACGACTAATGGCGATGGGGCACGATCATGCGCTCAACGCCTAAAGGGGGAGAGACAGGCGACGTGGTCGCCTCTGAGATGTCGAATGCAGAGTGAGCGATGGGGATGAGGGTCACAGCTACAGCAACGTGTGTCTAGAGTGACGCACGTATCTGTCACTAAAGAGCCTTACATTAATGTTTCAAGTTTAAAATGACCTATTTGCCCCCTATTCCTCACCTATAAAAGGCCCTACGCCCTTCACACTTTCTTCATCCCTTCCATCATCTCTCTCCCTCTCCAACAGCTAAGAACTCAAGTTCTAAAGCTCACTCTAGTGCTCCCAAGCTACAGGAAGCTCCGCTAGAGTAAAAATGCAAATTTTTCCACCTCTCATCGCCTTCGCGGAGCTCTCACTAGCTATCTTCTCACCCTCATTCTAGAAGTGTATCCCACAACGTCGATGCCCTACCTCACCCCTGGCTCTTCCTGATCCATCCTCCATCATCCATCCTTGCTCTCTTTCTTCTAGGCGACATCCGTCCAGCTCATCCTCCATGCAGCTGTCGAGGAGGATAACTTCTCTCCCCCTTCTCTTTATCGCCTGCTAGATTAAATTTCCTACTTTCTAGTGTAGTTGTAATGACATTATTTTGAGTATAAAAGTTATTTCTCTCTCTCTCTCTCTTTCTCTCTCTCTCTCTTTAGTTGTAGTGTTTATATTGTAAATAGAATAGTAATTATTGTGAATGTCTTATTTATAAACAAAAATTACAAAAAAAAAAATATTGTGGATTTCAAATCGATGTAGCCTCCCCATGTTTGACCCAGGACTCATTTTGAGTTTCGATTAAAAATTATTTGATTGACGGATTTTCTTGCGAATTGCACTACGACGAGTTTTCTAAACTCAAATCTTTTCGCAACAAATTCCCATCCAACATTTTGGCACAGTTACCGGGGAGGCAACGCTCTTTGATTTCTTGTGTTTTCCCACCTTACTTTTCTTTTACCTCACTTTTCTCTTTTCCTACTATGATTACAGGTACTCTTTTGAGGCGGGCAAAAGCGATAGATTAGAGTAAAGTACTGTTGAAGGGTTTATAAGTATACCGTACCTCTCATCCATTAGTTTTCATTCCATCACCTAATAAAAGAAACCCTAATTAACCTAGGAGATCTCATAAACCCTAGGCTTAGTTTGGTTGTTTGTTTGCCACCTCCACCCACCTAACCCTCCCCTCATAAAAAAAAAAAACTAAAAAAATTCTCACAGAAGTACACAACCTCTTCTGATTCTTCATACTCAACCAGTAACCTGATCTTTGGAACCGGTACACCCATCAACACATAATTGAGTAGATATCAGATTAGGTAATCACTTGTGTGCCTAATTCAGTGGTGCATCAGTCCAATTGTTTGAGTTGTTTGGGCCGCACCACTTCATCTAAAAACAACTCATTGAGTAGCTACCTCTTAGGGTTCAACTTTTAGGAATTAACCAGGCACTCCACATTCTTTTAAGTTTTTAAAGGAAGACATCTTCACCTTTGTTTTCAAAACTTGGTGTGCCAACTGAATTTGATTGAATACACCAAAACTTGAATCTTGAAAGCTACTTAGCAAGATTTAAACCCTAAAATTCACTGCATCCAAAAATAATCTTGCTTGAAAACCATTGGTTGTGTACACACACCCATTGAAACTGATCTTTAAGGGCACAACCCAGATAAAGGGCCCATCACATTCCAAAGCACATTCAAACCTAACCCTAATTAAAATAGAGTAGACATTTTCCTTAAGGATTGGACTCACTCTTCGGGTCCTAGATCAAGATTATTTTTTATTAATCTGATTCTACCATTCATTCTGATGTCTAGCTAGGGGAGTAGAGTCAAACAACCGTGGTTGGGGTGTATCAAAGGAACCTATGGCAAAAGCCATGGGAAGAACCTTCTCCCCAACCCCTCCCTCTAACTCGTTGGATTGACCCGAAAGAACTAGATGAAATCATTCTTTTCATCTCAAGATGGGTTTTGAGAGTGCAGATCTTTAGGCCATCCCACTTAAGGATAGGTTTGAGTGTTTGTATTGCAGTGCACCTTTCTTCCTCCCGTTTTGTCATGGATCCTTTAACATCCTACACAGATTTCCACTCCTACCCTCCTGACATTTCTTATCCCTAATATGATGATTATTATCTCGACCCGTGCTACAATCAACCATTTACTAGTTGTGATAACTCGGATTGGAGATGCAATTCCAGACCTTCGTGTTTAGCCACTACAAGAAATTAGGCTTTTGGCAATAAATACTTACTGGTGATTTTACAAAACTGATGGTAATTTTAACAACCTTAGTGACAGTTATGTTGGAATTGCCGATAT
The DNA here is from genome assembly GCA_037157565.1 of Thalassia testudinum. Classification (NCBI taxonomy): domain Eukaryota; kingdom Viridiplantae; phylum Streptophyta; class Magnoliopsida; order Alismatales; family Hydrocharitaceae; genus Thalassia; species Thalassia testudinum. The sequence goes on along the minus strand of JAZHRO010000031.1, from coordinate 162,120,908 downwards.
ACCTAAATTATTTCTATTACTGGTGATTTTAAACCTTCAGCATAGGTTAAGTTTCATCGAGATAAACCCTCACCTAAATAACACTTAAGCAAAAAATTAAAAAAAAACAAAAAGCACCCCACCCCGCTAAGCAAACTGATGCCCCCAAACCCCTATGCCCCAAACCCTCACCCAACCATCATCGAGAACACTTCCCCCTCACCCAACCATAGCCCTCACCTGACCACAACCCCAAACCCTCAATCATCCCCACTAGTTCTTCCTCACCACGATGATGACAACACTTTCTCCTTGACCTCGTCATCCTCCCTCCACAAATCCCCCTCGCCGATTACCACTCCCTTGCCTTTGCCGATCACCATGCACCTCCACCCCAAGTGCAGTGGATGCCACTGATCAACCATGTAAGATCATTGTTCCTTCTTCATCTTCATGGATTTATGGTTGATGTAGTATGGGATGCCATTACAACTGCATATAAAGGGGAGGAGGTGGCGGTAGGGGCGGTGTTCCCATTCGCGGAGGCCATGAGGAAGGGGAATCTATTTCTGGGTTTGTTTATGCCATATAAAGATATCAAACAGATATTCTAGGGGATCGTAGAAAGTAATTTTTCTCTATCATGTTTTGCATACTGGAAAAGGATGAAATCCATTTTTCTTCTGAATTCAACCTTGGAGGACCAAAGGCAGAGAAATGAACAAGTGAGAAGGCAATTGCAAATGCTTTCTTTCTTTTTTTTCTTCATCAAAGAAAATGTTTTCATTTTTCTCTCACAACAGAATTGTACATGCATCAATATCTGAATAAAAAAAATAAAGAAAAGAATCACCTGCTGCTTAATTCATTCTAAAAGTCCTTTTTCCTTCACTGAAGGTTCATATGTGTAACAAGCCTTAGAATACTGCTGGTCATAGACGACCAAGTTGATAGTTAAATAAGTTCTTCTGCTTGTGCTTCTATCCTTTCTAAATGTGTAAAAAACTTTCATCATCAATGACTCCCACACTCTTCCATAGGCAGCACTTGTACAATTGAAACATGGACATGCTTATTGGAGAACTGGTACTATGAGCAATAATATTCTCACATCACCAGGAAACCAAACATTAACATGTAAATCTTATGGGATTATGTCTTTTACAATTATTACTTGCCAGAGTAATGTTGGCCACAAACCTCCGTTATGGTATGCCGAAGGCTTGACGTTAATAGCCCAATTCAACAACGATAAGAATCAATTAAGATGTTGGACAAAAGGAGTAGGTTCAAAAGAAGAAGACTCATGTATTCTTTAGATCAGATCCTGTAATTATTGGCCATTCTTGACATTCAAGTGTGAGGTAACAAATCTTAAAAGGCATAACAGCCACCAAGTTAGACCATTTGGCTTCAACAAGGTCGAGAATTTCATGGGATTGATGCCATGTTGGAAGACTACATACTATAGCCCACAAGTTACCATGGGAGAAAAATAAAAAATCCATGTGCCACTTAGCTGGTGCCTACGACCTCCAGTGCGTGTTCTATTTAGAAAAAAATGTGTTAACTGAAATTGTTACTCTGCTCCTTGGCCACCCACATCTTTCCTTTGCCCACATTGACTTTCTTTTTGCCTGATTATTTGAAAGTTACTTCTAATATAGGCGTGTGCACCATTTCCACAATCTAGAGTTTAAACAGAGGAAGTTCATTTTTTTGCCCCTATACATTTTTCTTTGTTGCATTTGTAGCTGGTTTGACCCAGATTTTGTAGCCAATATGTTAGGCATCACAATCCCCACATGAATGATATCTGTTGTCTACTTTTTGATGTGTGTTTCATAGTTTGAATTTGTACTAGATTAAATTTAGTTCTTATGCTTTATATCTATAACCTAGAATGTGATTTTAAATAATCCGATGCACTTGCATTTGGCAAATTTTTCCTAGAACATTGTTACACTAGAAACAACTGCTCCTTAATCTTACCTCACCTCTCTAATATGTAACAATCTAAAGTGCTACTTCTCTATTGATCTTCCAGGTATTATGAGGGACATAATGAGTTAAAAGTTGAATCTGAGCTCTCGAACTTCATCTCAAGTAAGGTTCAGGCCACTACATCTTTCTATTTTAAAATTCATCCATTCCATATTTTGTGCATACTAGAATGATTGCATGATGGGTTAAAAGTTTTGCATATTTTGTGCTTAGTTGAGAAATTTAGCATTTATGGTATTCATGCTACTTATCTATTGGCCCAACCAATAGATAAGTAGAATGTTGTCAACATTGCGACAAGAATTTCAATAATTTAAAAGCATCAGGCTTGTTATGTAAAAGTAGAAAAGGTCTTATGTCAAGTTTGAGATCCCTTTACATCTCAAAAAGAATGTTTAAGGCACCTTAAGAATTTCTAATTTGTTTTAGTTAACTCAGTTGTTTAGTGTTGGATTCTTTGCCATGTTATTAGAGCGTTTGCATAAATGACTATTTATTCTCATCTCCAACAAGCACATTTCAGACTTAGGGTGTTGCATCTTTTATTTTATTTTTCCTTTTTTTTTTCATTTGAAAGAAATGGGATTTTGTTGTGCTTCTTTCTCTTTAATGAAATTTATCTATATATGTATACCACTTGAACATTTTTCCTTTGAAAGGAAATTAGAGTAGAAAAGTTCTATGATAATTACTTTTGATTGCCAATTTTAACACATTATATACTGTAGGCACCACCGAAACATTTATTTTTGCATTTGTGTACCGTAGCTATGAACCAAATTAATAGCTAGTATCTTATGCCTTTTGTATAGTGATGACACTTTTATTAAAGATTTCTAATTCTAATGTCATTTGATTGATACCTTTTAAGATTCTTATATTCTCTTTCTATTTGAGGTTTGATCCGCAAGACTTTTCACGCATCCAAGGTTTTACAATAGGTTCTACTCAAATTTGAAGGTATCACCTGATCTTATTATAATAGATTTTAGGTTAATCATGAACCTTAGGGTTAATAGGTAGGTATATGCATGCGAGTGTTGTAGTGGGGTGTGATCTTATAAATAATTGTATGCATGTGATGTAGTGGGATGTACCCATGTTTAAATTATAAAATAAGTTTATTTTTATATATAATTGTGATGCTAAACAAGTATATTTGAGAAATATACTAGATTACACGGGAAACTTTGCTAATTTAAGTAGGGTTCAGACCACTTCCCTTAATGCAAAAATGGTCTTTATACCAACTAATTTTAGCTAGCTTCCTTGAGCACCCTTCATTGGGTGTTTTAGGAATCAAGTTAATGTTAGTCACGGGGGTATGCTGGAGAAGTGTAGGGAGATGGTGCCAAAATTTCTCGAAACATGTGTTACATGTGACATAACACCTAAGTTATGATCAAAGTAGTTATGCACTCCTTTGTGTAACTTACTTCAATTTGTGGCTGTCATTTTCATATTTAGGTTGATATGGACAAGTCTTGGATAACTTTGAGGAGCATCGACTACATTCGTTATAAGAGTGGAGTGATACAGTTTTTGGATTGGGCATTTTGTGATGATAGGAAACTACTTAGGAAAGGAAGATTGTATAATAAGATCTTATGCCCATGTAAGAATTGTATGAATGGATTGTCAATCAAATGAGATATTGTATTTGAGCATCTCATATGTGATGGATGGTGGCTTCATTACATGGTATGAACCACTCATGGGGAGGAGCTTGCGGAGAGTTCGGAACGATGCACCACTCTTGAATATTCTAATTATGTAGGTAGTGACAATGTTATGACAATGTTGGAAGAGATGGCAGATGGTCAGGAAAATCTACTCGACGATGAAAGTATGTTCCGTGATTATAGTAAGTTTTAGGATGCATTAAAAGCAACAGAAGAACTTATTGCTCCAGGGATTAATTTAATGTCTAGATTGTTATTCCTTCTTAAGATGTTTCAAATTAAGGTAAAGAATAGAGCAACTTCTAAGTTATTGTCAGATGTTCTCAAATTTATTGGAGAATTGTTAAATACTCCAAAAGATTTTCCACAGTAATGGATGATGCTAAGAACTAGTTTCGTGTCTTAGGGCTAAAAAGTGAGAAGATATATGCATGCCCTAGTGATTGTGTCCTGTATAGACATGATAACAATAGCTTGGAAAGTTGTCTAGAATGTGGCAAGTCAAGACATAAAGGTGAGAAAGGAAAAGGGAAAAGACAACCTCAGAAGGTATTGCGTTACTTTCCACTGATTCGAAGACTATAATGCCTATTCATGTCTAGTAAGACTGCAAAGTGGATGACATGGCACCATGAAAGTAAGTCATGCAATGGAATGATGTGTCATCCTGCAGATGCTGATGAGTGGATTGCATTTAATAATAGGTATCTAGATTTTGCATTAGAGGCACGGAATATACGTTTAGGCCTTGCAAGTGATGGATTTAATCTATTTGAAAACAACTATTCTCCATACTCTATATGGCCTTTTGTGATAGTTACGTATAACATGCCTCCTTGGATGTGTAAGAAATCAGCTTTTATGATGTTAAGCATACTCATACCTGGGCCAAAGGCCCCTGGAAATGCTATTGATGTTTATTTGCAGCTAATTGTAGATGTGTTGAAAATCTTATGGAACTTTAGTGTCAAAACTTATGATGCACACAAAAAACAATTCTTTCATATGCTAACTGCGTTGCTGTGGATGATAAATGACTTTCCTCCATATGCTAACTTGTCTGGTTGGAGCACAAAAAGGAAATATGCTTATCTTGTTTGTATGGAAGATATACACCATCTTTATTGTGAGACAATAACAAATTTTCTTGCTTGGGGCATCGTAGGTTTCTTCCAGTTGAACACAGATGGAGGAGTAGTGATTTTAAGGATAGATTTGATGGTAAATCATATTTTCTTTTACTCAATAAGAAATCTAAAAAACGTATTCATGATAGATATAATTAGGTTGCCAAGGGACAAAATAATGGCTAAGTTGCATGAACTTGTAATGTTTGTTTGGGATGTACATTTCAGAGTGACATCGATCACTTGCATGGGTTTAAAAAGAAGAGCATCTTCTTTATGGAGTTACCTATTGGCAGGTCTAAAATTCGTCACAATCTTAATGTCATGCATATAGAGAAGAATGTGATGGTTGATATTTTGGATATGTTGAATCTAACAGATAATCCAAAAGATACTTTGAAGACACAAAATGATTTAATGCAAATGGGCATTTGCCCTGAGTTACATGTTAAGCAGAATGACGGTGGTAGAGTTGACTTCCCTGATGCATTATATACACTAAATCAGGAGCAAAGATAGAAAATATTTACGTCCTTAAAGGAAGTTAGGGTTCCAGATGGATATTCTTCAAATCTTTCTAGGTGTGTAAATGAAGCACAGAAGAGGATTAGCGGTCTCAAAAGTCACGACTATCATGTCTACATGCAAGTACTGTTTCTGTTAGCAGTTCGAGGAGTACTACCTCAACCAGTGTTCGACACGATAATGAAGATGAGTAACTTTAAAGTTGTATGCTTAAGGAGCATAGATTGCAAAATGTTAGATTATTGGGACAGACAAATTGTAATCACGTTGTGCAAAATGGAACAAATTTTTCCGCCTACATTTTTTGATATCATGGTACATCTCATGCTTCATTTAGCTAATGAAACAAGGGTAGCTAGACCTATACAATTTCGATGGATGTATCCAATTAAAAATTTCTTAAAGAAACTTAAGGATTATGTGTCGAAAAAGGTGAAACTAAAGGGTCAATTGTCGAAGGATATCTCATTGAGGAATGCATTAATTTCTGTTCGATGTACATGGATGGGCCAAATAATCATTTTAGCCATATTGAAAGGAATGATCAAGGTTAGTACAATAAGTACATTGATGAACACCTTTCTATCTTTGAGATTCAAGGATGGGCAATCTTAAAGACAACATTTGAATTAATGCCTGAAATGAACTTTGCCTTGCGCACTTATACATACTGAAGCAAATCACCGAAGTTGATCCTTTTTATGATGAGTTTGGGCAGAGTTCTAATTCGGCTCATCGTGGCATAGAATTCATTAAATGGTTTACATTACGTGTGCAACAATTAAAGGAAATCAATGACCCTCGATGGATAGAAGATTTTGACATATTAGTGCAAAGCCCATTGACACATGTTCATTATCATTCAGGATATATAATTAATGGGTTTAGATTTCGAAAGAAAGTTATTGATGATGCAAAATCAATACAACTTTCTGGTGTTATAGTTAAATGCAACTTACAATCTGGGTGCGATGGTTATTATGGACAAATTACTAACATTTTTGAGATTAGCTTCACTGATGATCATCGAGTTGTCCTTTTTAAATGTGATTGATTTGATGTGTTCAAAGAAAATATAGGTTTTTGATTGGATCCATGTCATGGTTTCATCAATTTGAATAAGAATAGAAAGATTTTACAGACAAGTGAACCATTTGCACTTGCCATTCAAGAGGAGCAAGTCTTTTATGTTGATGACAATGCAAGAAGTGGATGGATCATACCTATTAAAGTAATGCCAAGAGATTACTACGATGTTCAAAATGATGATGAGCCTATAATGGATTCAGATGCGTATCAAGAGGTTTTCAATGAAGGTGTAGTGGGTCCCAATGTAGTAGATATGGATATATAAAGACACACTATTACATTGAAAGGTAATTACTTCTACTTGGCATTTTTGTACATTGTAAATATTTATAAATGTTATTATTTTTTCATTTATAGTTTCTTTTTTATATAAATGCTATTAACGTTTTGTTATAACATTGCAAATGCCAAGGACGCGATTTAAGAGAAGGTTACCAGACCTAAAGCCTATAGTGGATGTTGCTGACCTTCGGACTACTCACCTAACTCCTCTAGGATATGGGGGTCAGGAGATAGAGGATCAGGATCCTTAGATATCTAAAAATCCTATGCAGCCTGAGACATCTAATGGTATACTATTATTAAACCATATATTATTTTCCATATCAACTTAGGATATGAATTGATAACATGTAGAAATAAGTGTAATAACATGCAAAATTTTTGTATAACATGCATTTAAAAATGTTGCCTTAATGTTTTCCATTTCTAAAGCTTCTTAGAATAGAGTTCCTAATCTCATTTTCTGTGTTTGTGAATAATACTTTATCTCAAATTAGTTGTTGGGAAGCGTGTTTCCTTTCATATTCGAAATCAGTAGAGGCAAAGCATTAATAGATAATATGTAGGAAATGCAAATCATGTTTAAGCTTGAAAGTCGAAACTGCCCTACTTACTTTAAGATTCAAAAATAGGATGGTGGTTTTCATTTTATAGCTACAGAAACACCAACATCCTACACTTCTGAAAACTTCCAACAACAATGGAATGAAAAAGCATTTTGTTCACCATGCACAAATACCAGTCTTGAATTGATCAAGATTTAAAAATTGTATAATGCTTTTAATTTTATAGATACAAAAACACTAATATCCCACACCTTAGAAAACTTCCAATAGCATATGGAATGAAAAATCACTCTGGTCACCATACCCAACAAGTACCAATGATAATACGATTAAGATTTAAAAACAAGATAATGGTTTTAATTTTATCTCTACACCAACACCAAATATCCTCCGATTCCGAAAACTTTTGAAGCATATGGCTATGATACTATTACTTTTTTTTAACACATTTTCTACTCCCCCGTCATGCAAAATGAGTATATTGAGAATACCTCACGGTTGCATATGAAGTTGAATGCAATTTTTCCAGCCTCTCCAATGTTGGACCTAGCTCATGAACTAACATTAATTAACATATTTTGTTGCTTCATCACATTTTGTGATCTGAATCTCTTAAATTAGACAAGAATGTTGCTATTTGTTATGAGCAACCTACTATAAAGCATATGCTAAAAGATTTATGAAATGGTGTGATAACCCAAAAATTTTCACATCAAATACTCAGAAAAATGCATTTGATAACATTAAATGATCACTACTTGATAAGTTCAATTTAAACATTTTGGATGGTCAACTTGGAATGATGTCGTCAGTACCTATATATACCTTGATTGTTACATTGGCTATTTATTTGCTGTAGGTAAAGAACAAAGCAAAAATGCCAAAATTATAATTTTTAACTCATATTAACTGAGTTGAGTTCATTTCAGTGGATTAATATAGTTGGAAAAGTCATGTTTAATCATCCATATTGACCGTAGATGCTTAATCATCCATACTGACCACAGTAATCTACCTAAAATTGTGATCTGTAAGTTTACCATGATCCTCCATTTAATTTGAAATTGGCATCTCACTTTTGATTAGTCTAATAGAAAAAGCTAACAAGTGATAAGATCTCACTTTTGATCTTATCGTTATGCTAAGATCATGTTGCCCATATTATAGTTGCAAAGTTAATAGGTACCAAGTAAAAGTAGTTGCTACCATTTTAATGCCCAATGGACCATTTAGTACCATCCTTTGTATTTCTCTTTGATTCTTTTGTAGTCTTGGACTTGAAATCAAATGACACCTATAATCAACATAAGAAACTTCTATAGATCCCTTGCCATTAGCTATGAGTAGTTCTTTTCTTTTTATCTTTGTAGTTTTGTTCAAAAAAACAAAGGATCCATTTAGTGGGCTCAGTTAATAAAATGACATAGTTGTATAATCTCAGTATATTTCTTACAAAGTTGTTCTCCATTTAAAATAACACAACATATTTGAATATGTTATAGCAAGACATGTCAGAGGGTGCACTTAATGGAAGGATTTTTAGAATGTGAAACCGGGAGAAAGGATTAAAGTTGATATTTGTAATGGTGGTCAGGCAATGAATAAACCCATCTTCATTAGCAGGCTTGGGTACCTTATTCGTGCACACATTCCATTTGCCTCGTTTGATTGGTGGAAGGTGGAGCAACGTTATAATGATAATCTTTTACAAGAGCTGGTGGTAATTAGTTAATCTCTCATTTAAATTTATGTTTAATTTGCATATTACTAACATAGTGCTTATTATGTACACGATTTTTGATTGGGGAAATTGCCCAATTGTGAAAGTAGCCATACTCAAAAGAGTAGGGAAGATGCATAATAATTCGAGGGCAGAAATGAAAGAAAAGGTAAAGATACATTTACATCTTGAAGTATATAACTTTCAAAGTAATTACTAAGTAGTTTTACATTTGAAAAATAGCATTATGATGCACATGAAACATGGGAGAAGGCAGTGGTTGATGTACCTAAAGGCATCGATAAAAATCAATGGATGGTAGCATGTGAACATTGGATGACGTTGCAAGTGATGGTGAATTTTATAACCATCATTTATACATGTATTCTAGCGTTACAAATAATTAAATTTTATTGTGGTATTGTTCAGGAGCAATCGAAAAAGAATAAGGAAAATAGGGCCAAAGCTCCTGGTCCTACACATATTTTTGGAAGAAAGAGTATAGATCAAATGAAGCATGATTATGTGAGTTTCACTACAACACAGAAGATCTTTAGAGACACTAATTAGAGATGAATGTGTTAAACCGTCTTAAATTAATTAAAATTCACTCCTCCCCTGAAAAATTCACACACGTGCCTTGTTGAAAGTGGAAAATTATGCGATCGGAGTTGAATTTGAAAAACCTGTCGTTGTAGTTTGATTTACGAAGCAATCCATCGACAGATAAAATTTTACCAAAATTCGTAAAGAAATTCTAGGTCGAACGCAGGAAGGCTACGTCGATCTAAAATCCACAATTATATTTTTTTGGTATTTTTGTTTAAAAGCGAGATAATCACAATGGAATTGATATTAACACTAAGAGAGCGAAAGAGAGAGGGAGAGAACAATCACTTGATTTATGAATAATGCTTTTATAACTAGAAAGTGGGAAATGATTACAACTAACAAGTAGGAAATGATTATAGCTAGAAAGCGAGAAATTCTATTTTAGAAAGCAATAAAAAGAAGGGAGAGAGATGTTATCCTCCTCAACGATTGCTTGGAGGACGAGCTAGACGGAGCGACTACTGGAAGATAGAGGAAGGGGTGGGAAGGAGGACTAAGCAGGAAGAAGCAGGAACGAGGCAAAACATCATCGTCATCACGGGATCCACTTCCGAAACAAGGGTGAGAAAACTTTGGATTTGTCTCTAAAGGAGCATCCCGGGTGTGGGACAAGCTTCTCGAGAGCTTTGGAGAGCGAGAGATGTGAAGGAAGGGATGAGAATTTCATAGGGTAGGGGTCTCCTTTTATAATTTTAAGGATTGGGGGTAATTTGGTCATTACATATTCAAAAACATTAAATGAAGGGGTCTTTAGTGACAAATTTAAGCGTCACTAAAGACCCCACATTGCTGCTGCCACACGTGCACCCGCCATCTCCTCCTCTCCCACGTGCCTAATGCATGCACACATCCAAGCAGTCTCAGCCGTCCGATCGCAAGATTGGATGGCTCAAATCGCTCCTCGCTCGCTTCAGCTTCGTGCACCCACACGTGAGATCAGGCATAAAACTGGGCATCCAATCACGTGTGCACTCGATTGGACGAGCTGGGCCGTTCGTAGCTGATCGTGCAGTTGAGATCGCGCATATCCACGTGAGGAGAAGCACACCGTGGGCGGTTCAAACTCACGCTCCTTGCACGAGTAGCACCTTAACCACTACGCTATGTAGCGGTTTGAGGCGTGGCGCTGCTTTTATGCTTAGCTAATGTAACGACCCGGTTCCCGAGTCCCTACGAGACACGAGAACCGGACCGACTCGACTAATCCCAAGACCTAGTCGTCCAACGAGGAAGTAACCAAAAGACAGTAAAATAAACCACATTCAGCATGAATATAACTAACAGTAAGAAAGTACAGCAGTAAGGAAAGAAACTACTACAGTAGGTACCACCACAACAGTAAAACAGCATTTATCATATAACAAGAACTGCAGGTAAAGAAGGTACAGCGGAAACAAAAACTACTCACTAGAACAGAAACAAAAGGGGTACAAAAGGCTGTGGTAACTCTACTGGACCCTACTCGGCCCAGCGTCCTCTGCAGCCGCCGGCCCTGGCTGCTCAACACCTGGTCCTGAAAAAGGTAACGAGTGTAACACGTCAGCAAAACGCTGAGTAGAGTGGCAAACTAACTAAAGGCAACATTAGAGTGTACAGTAGCTGTTATGTTCTATTACTTCCTTTATTCACATCTTTCAATTTTTCTCACTATTTCATTTATTTCTCAGATCCTTTACTTGATCTCGAATGTCCTCGTGGGAACGATCTTGATTGCAGTCTTTTCCAAAAGTAGAAGTAGCACGTGGTGCTCTCCTGGCCGGGAGAGTCTTCCGTGGTGATCCTACCCTCAGTCAACCACCCCAAGGTCACTGACAGACGTAACGGTGACTACGGCACGCGCGATAAACGCACAGGTAGCTAGCCCGCACTGGCACGCGGTCAGTCGTTTCCGTTAACGGGTGCGCCCAAAGCACAGCACGGAACCAGGGCAGAGCCCTCTCAGTAACAAGGGTCCAACCCCTCCACAGTAACCAAACCGGGGCCTTGCCCCTCCACAGTCCGCGCACCCTCGCCTGACTACCCTGGTTTGCCCTAGTGGGCCTAACAAGTCGGTGAAGGAGGCTAGCAGAACCCCGGGGCCCGTGGGGTAGCTAGTACTCTCCTAACACTACTAGCTCTCCTCGGTACTACGTACACGAGGGCCAACAAGTCGGTACAGAGCGGCCAATCCTAACCCCGGGTCCCTGGGGCGGTTGGCCCCACTCTGCACTAAACAGGTACAGGTACTTCCCTTGGCACTGCGTACCCAAGAGACAGTACAAACTACATCTCAGTTCCATTCCTTTTTCTTTCCAGGAGTTCCACTCCTAATTCCCCGTAGGGTTCCAGCTCTTTATCTCAGAACATCATATGTTTCACTTTCCAGATTCACGTTCTCAAAATCCATGATCTCAAACATGTTTCTTTATTCATAACAGGCAGCTGTTAATTCAAATTACAGGCAGCTTTATATTCCTTTCCATTTTTCCAAGACTGCAGTATTATACATTCCACTAGTTTTTCCATCCTAAGATTCATGCCACATCCTAGGATCTAGCATACAACTAGTTTTCCAGCCCTAGGATTCATGCATCACCTAGGAGCTATCATTCCATACATTTCTCATTCCTAGGATTCATGCAATGTCCTAGATTCTAGTTATGGTTTCATACTTTAATAGATTTTATTAATAACTTAAGCCACTCTACCAGGTACAACGGGAGTAATGGGGGCGTGATCGGAAATCCCGCGTGCCTCCGCGACTCTCAAGACTGCACTGAACAAGATCCTGTCACAAGGATCAAACACAAGGAGTGTCTCAAAATAGTGTATAGCTACTGTAGATGAGTAGAGGAATTAATTCTGAAGAGAACGCAACTCGAATCGTGGAAAACGGAGCTCGAACGGGCCCTAAATGGGTCGAAAAAGACGATACTGTGCAAAATCAGACGTCTGGAACTCCTTCCAGACGTCTTAAAAAGTGGATCAGAGAATTACCTGTTCAGCGTGGTTTCCCAGACGTCCAGAAGTCTGCGGGGACGTCTGCCTAGATCCCAGACGTCCGATGGTCCCTCCGGACGTCTGGAGGTCACTCCCGCCGTCTGGTACAACTTCCAGACGTCTGATTCGCAAAGGATGGCGAATCAGCGAACCTGCGCACAGCCAACCCCCTCCCTCAGTACGGTCAGTCGACAAGAAGGAAGAAGAAGGCGGAAACTCACCTTTCAGACGTCTGTATGATCTTACAGACGTCGACCTTGCCGTCTGGCTATCAATCCAGACGTTTGATTCTGGAAATTTTTCCAGAATCAGGACCCTGCTCGGCCTCCGCTCGCAACGCCGCCCGCGTCGCACCTCGCGCTCCTGCTGCTCAGGCCGCAGCAGGTCCCTCTCCGCGTTGCTCGGCTCCCCCTGCGCCCTCCGCCAGCCGGCCAAGCCGCTCCGGCGAGCTCGCCCTCACGGCAGAGCTCCGCCCTCGCACGCCGCACCTCCGCGCTCACTGCGGCCGCCGCTGCCGCCCTCGCGTCCGCTCGCTCTCGCGCACAGGAAGGAGAAGAAGAAGGAGACGGTGGAGACGGGAGGGGAGGCGCGCCCCTTTTAACGCCGCGCGGAGAGGAGAGAGAGAAGGCGGCAGGCCTCCTGCAGCCGCAGAGAAAAGAGGGAATATGCGGCCTGCGTGCTCAGGCGCGCAAGCGACTCGCGTGTGTTGAAAATAACGGATTTCCAGACGTCTTGAAACTATCCCAGACGTCTTAAAATACGTCTGGGGCACACATTCGTTACAGCCAATATTGGTCGTTGGATTTTCATCCAACAGCTGAGATCTCACGTCACATGAGCCTTTAGGAGTTGAGCGGAGGGGTGCGGCCAGGTGCGGATGGTTGGGATGGTGCCACGTGGCACCATCCTGATCGTCCATCTTCTTTGTGTTGTAGATGGTGCCACGGATGTTGGATTGGATCAATTTTCACATCGTTAGGCTACGATCATCAATCCAAACCCATTCGTGTGGTTGGATTTGTTGTCTAAAGTGTAGATTGACACCATCTTGGCCCTTGATTTATGAGTTTCCTCAGACTATATCTGGTGCTACGGATGTCCAATTGGGGCGATCTTGTAGTCGTTGAACTTCAGTCGTCGCCCTGATTAGATTCGTACTGTTGGATCTTTCGTCCGAAGCACTGATTAAAAGTCACCATGTCCCTGGCCATAAAAGGAGACAATTACTATATAATTTGTACAATTTGACCTAAATGCATGATTATGCTTGTTATGCAATATTTACAATGCACGATGCTAATATGGTACTAAGAACATGCATTAATAGACATTTTTGGCTATTTAGATGATGCACATCACACCCCCTTACCTATCTTTCACTAGTCCCTAGCAAAAACTACATGCTATTTATGAAAGAATTAGGATTGGATTACTTGGGCAAAAGTCATTTTCAACATTAACAAATTTTTACTTAGGACCTAAACTTCAAAGACACAACAGCGCTCGGGTAACTGCCAAAATGTAGACCGCCTCAAGCCCTCACCTTATTCAAAGAAGGATCTCTTTTTCTCTTTTTCTTCTTTTCTAATTTTTTTTGGATTTTTGAGTTTAGGGTTTCAGAGTGGCTTTCTACGGCCACTCAACCCACCCAAGACTTGATGAGAACCCTAAGTTCTAAGCATCCTTTTGTGAATGTGATAGACTCGTTGATCGGCAATCAGAATAGACTTCGGGTTTCTATGCCCCTAGGTGACCTTAAAAGGAATTCTGCCTAAAGGTATATCTATATGACCGGTAGCTAATGCGAAATTTGGTGTGATTTGTAAAAGTGGATTTTTAATGACGTTGTAACATGCAAATTCGCATATGCTTTTAATTTATATTCCTAGATAGGGGAGTATCTAGGGTTGTCCAAGGAGGCAAGTTTGCAAAAATTAAATCTCTTGCTTGGAATATAAATCTCAACTTTCTTTTTTGTCTTTTTTCAATATATCTTTTTTATGTTTTTGAAATTAAGGCAACATGCGAAGTTGTTGGCGGGAAAAATTACTATAGCTACTATGCTAATCTAAGTGACAAAAATTATCCTCTTTCTAACTCAACCTAGGCACGTGGAGGCCTAAGTTAATTAAAAAGGAGGAGTGAAACTATACTAAAGATAAAGCAAGGTAATGCAAAAAGAAAGAGTGCAACAAGAAATTAAGGCAACTTCTTTTTTTATACTAAAGGAATTTGTTTACTAGTAGATGAATGCTTCTACAAAAAAAACAAATTGAAAACAAAATAAAGACAAATCCTTTAGATGATGATGGTGATGAAGAGGATGAAGCTCTTCTTGCTCCAAGCCTGGTAGCTCCCAGGCTTGAAAAGAAGATCTTCAGCTCCTTCCTTCTATAGCTTCGCCAAGATGATGTCCTCCAAAGCAAGCCCTAAGGGGGCATGCCCTAAGCTTTTCTCCAAGGGTGGACATCCACCCTAGGTCCTTCTCCTTTGCCTGGCCATCCTCCTTGAAGTAGAAAAGTCCTCCTCCTTGGCGTGGCACAAAGTTGAAGAGAGTGGGGAGAAGAAGGCACCAAAGGGGCTGGTGATGTACCCCTTTAATCTTCTTCTCTACTCCTTCTTCTTGGCCATAGGTATAGGTGGATGTAGGTGGAAGTAAACACTAATGGAGGATGCTCTAAAATGGTGGTAGGTGGTGGGTTTATATATAGTAGGAAGGGGACTAAGGTGACTCTTGAAATGGAGGGCTAAGATGGGAAGATGGAGGTGGTTGGGGATCCTATGGCTAAGGGCAATTGGCGCCAACCCAAGGGACACCTAAGGGGTGGTTATGGGTGGTGGCACCCCTTGAAGTTGGTGCCAAAATGGCTTCTAGAAGGGGGGCTTAGGTGGTGCCAAGTAGGGTTCTAGAAGGAGGGATGATGTGGAGGGTGGAGATGGGTTTAAGGGGAGATGTGTGGTGGAGATGAAGGGGATTTTTGGAGGGAAAAGTGGCGCCAACAAGGGGGTAGCTAGGGTGGTTTTGGCCCACTTTTAGGTGTATTTTGGAGGTGATGGGTAGGCTAGGTTGGCTCCAAGTAGGGTTAGCTTATGTGGAGCTTAAGTGGAGCTAGTTGGAGTTGTTAGGTAGGGTTTTTGGGTGGTACAAGCAAAGGAAGCTGGAGCATAGCTAAGCTAAGATAAGCTATCTTAGCTAATGGAGGAGTAGAGGAGGTGGTGTTGGAGCTATGGTTTGAAGAGAGGAGCTGAGGAGGAGAAGTCTGGAGTTGGAACTGGAGCTGGCAACTGCTGAAGAGGCTGGCATGGAGCTATTCTAGCTGGCTTAGCCTGCTAGTTCTTTGCTAGCTGCTAAGCCAAGCTAAAGTGAGCTGGCTTCTACCATAATGAGCTGAGGTGAGCTGGGTCTGGTGCTCCCGGGGAGGATCAAGCTGGTTGAGGTAGCTGAGGTAGCTTAGATCAATTGAGTTGAGCTAAGCTGAGTCCCCGAGAGCTGGACTTGAGCTTCCTGAGCTGGGATGAGTTCTTCAGCTGGATGGAGTTAAGTGGAGCTAGATGTAGCTGGATCTGAGTTGGGGTGAACTCCATTCAACTCAGCTGAGCTAGCTAGAGCTCCCTATGGACTTGTGGGAACTAAAATGAGCTAGACTCAACTAGGTTGAGATGGATCTGAGCTGACTTGAGCTATGGTGAGCTAAGATGAACTCTCTTGAGCTGCCATTCAGCTAAGATTAGCTGAATGGAGCTGGGATGAGCTAACCCTAGTTCAAGTGAGCTAGGTTCCAGTTGTGATGAGCTGGATCAAGCTGAGTTCCAGCTAGTCTAAGCTTCTCCTTCACCATTTGCCTTCTTGAGTGCTAGGGTTTTAGGGATCTGTATATCTGTTCATCCCTAACACTCACAAAAACATATTAAAAAGACAATAAAAAATGCAATGCATGCATACCCTAATTTATGCCAAAACGTAGCCCAAAAACTCGTTTGCTGAGTAAAATCCTAAGATCTAGGTTTGTTTTAATGCATAAGAATGATGATAAACTGGAGTTTATCAGTAGCTTTCTCCCTACTTTTATTTTTATGGGGTCAACACAAGGGCAAACCTAGTGTATATTTCCCTGATTCATTTTACTTCTTTGCCTCTTCCTAAGTGTTTAAGAATTAAACGTGCATTTCTTGAGTTAGGATCTGGACAACCTACCAATGGGCTGTTACCTACGATAACTTGCCAGCCATTCTTGTGCGGTGAAGTGTGGCTTATTTCTTTTGTTTCTTTTTCTTTTCTTTTCTCCTTTTCTTTTTCTTTTTCCTTTCTTTTTTTGGACTTTCTTTTCTTTCTTTAAGTAGGTGGCTTCCCTGGTCTAAGATTTACCTAAAGGCAGTAAGAAAAGAATGGTCGTGTGACTAGGCTCTGGACAACCTACCTATTGGCTGTTACCCACGATAACATGCCAGCCATACCACCTTAGAAGGTTCATTAGCTACCTAATTTTTGTAAAAACCCCTAAACAATGAGTCAGTGCAAACAGTGTGTAGATGCTTAGACTTAAAGTTCCCTTAAATTAGAGGGCGGGTTGATAAGTCGTGTACTTATCACCCCAACTTATTTAATCAAATTGAAATAGAATTCAAGATGGCGAGGACTCGATAAACAAATCCACATTTTAGTGGATACCCAGGCTTATTAAGCCCAAAGACTTGAAAGGTCTTAGTGTTCAGATCCTACTGCATTATTTCCTAAGATTGAAAAGTCCTAATGCCCAAGTATTCTATCCTAATTCTATTTTATTTTATTTTATTTTATTTTTGATAAAAACAAGTAGAATTTACAAGAATTCCATAGAGATGACAAAATGATTCAAAAATGAATGCACCCCCCCATGCCTAGCTGATGCAATATCTGCATTGAGAATAAAAGATATGAAAGGAAGGGTAGAATGTAGAAGATATCACCTGAATATGATGCTCGGGTCAGCTCTGAGTCTGACTAAATAACTGTTGAGTTTAATGCCACCAGCTAGGCGACGTCTAGCTAAAGAAATCATAATGTGATTAGAGCAGTCGTGTCTGAGATGGGTTTTGGAACACTACGGCCAATAAAAGGCTTCAGACGTTGACTGTTGACTTTAAATAAATTACCCGTCTTTGGGTCCGAAATCTGAACAGCCCCATTTGGAAATATCTTATCGATGATGAACAGGCCATTCCATTTTGACCTAAGTTTGCTGGGAAAGAACTTAAGTCGAGAATCAAAGAGGTAGACCTTCTGGTTCAGCTCAAAGCTCTTGTGGGATATCAATTTGTCATGAAGAGCTTTGGTCTGAGCCTTATAGATCTTGGCATTCTCATATGCGTCATTTCTAAGTTCCTCAAACTCAGATAGTCAGAGTTTCCTGGTATTTCCGACTAAATGTAAATCCAAATTACACTGCTTGATTGCCCAGAGTGCCCTATGTTCAATTTCTACAGGTAAATGGCAAGCCTTTCCGTACACCCGATGAAATGGTGACATACCGATAGGCATTTTGTACATTGTTGGTAATCCCAAAGAGCGTCCTCAAGCTTTTGTGTCCAGTCTTCATAATCAGACCTAACCATTTTCTGAAGAATATTCTTGATCTCCCAATTGAAGATCTCAACTTGCCCGTTCATCTAGGGTGGTAAGGTGTGGAGATTCTGTGATTTACCCCATATTTTGTCAATAAATTATGGAACTGGGCATTAATGAAGTGAGTACCACCATTGCTGATGATGGTCCTCGGAATCCTGAACCGACTAAAGATGTTTTTCATGACGAAATCGATGACCACCTTTTGGTCATTGGTTCGGGTGGGAATAGCCTCAATCCACTTGGACAGGTAATCAACAGTGACGAGAATGTACTGGTGTCCAAATGAAGGGAGGAAGGGTCCCATGAAATTGATTTCCCAAACATTGAAGATTTTGATGGGAGGAATTGGGTTTAGAGGCATCATGTCTCTCTTGGTTATGCTCCCAAGTGCTTGGCATCGGGAACACAACCTCGAGAATTCCTAGGCATCATTGAATAAAGACGGCCAATAGAATCCAGATTGCATAATCTTTGCAACTATCTTTTTCTAGGAAAAATGTCCACCACACGCAGATGCATGGCAGAACTCGAGTATACTTTTGAATTCATTCTCTGGAACACATCGACGAATAATCTGATTAGAGCCGATGCAGTACAGTTCAGGGTCCTCCCAGAAGTAATATTTGGCCTTAGATTTGAATCTATCTCATTGTTGCTTGGTCCAATCCTGGGGGATTTGACCAACGGCCAAGTAATTTACAATGTCAGCAAACCACAGGGTTTGGACACCTGATACTATAAGTAAAGTCTCGTTTGAAAAAGTATCAACAATTGGAATATTTGGATGAGAAGAAACTCGTAGAAGTCTCGAAAGATGATCTACCACCACATTCTATGCCCTGGATTTATCTTTGATTTCAAGATCGAATTCTTGAAGGAGAAGAATCCATCAAATAAGCCAGGGTTTGGCATCCTTTTTGGCCAAGAGATATCTCAAGGTAGAGTGGTCGGTGTAAATTATGATGTGAGACCTTAAGAGATAAGCCCTGAATTTCTCCAAAGTAAATACTACAGCTAGCAATTCCTTCTCAGTAATAATGTAATCCTCTGGGCCTCGTCCAGAGTTTTGCTAGCGTAGTAAATGGTAGAGGGCTTCCTGTCAATCTTTTGACCCAAAACAGCCTCGACCGAGTAATCAGAAGCATCTGTCATGATCTTGATGGGGCTGTCCAAACCGGTGGTTGCAACACCGGAGCACAAGTGACTACCATTTTAAGAAAATTAAATGCCTTATAGCATGATTCGTTGAAATCAAACGGCATATCTTTGGCGAGAAGTTTGCTCAAAGGACGAGCAACCTTAGAGAAGTCCTTGATGAACCTCCTATAGAATCCCACATGACCAAGAAATGATCGAATTGTTTGACAGATGTGGGAGGAGGAAGTTTAGAGATAGCATCAACCTTATCTTTGTCAACTTCAATTCCCTGTTCAGAGATTACATGACCCAAGATGATGCCTTCTTGTGTCATGAAATGACTCTTTTCCCAGCTAAGGGCCAATCTTGTTTTCATGCAGCTTTTAAGGATCATTTCAAGATTAGCCAGGCAAGAATCAAACGATTCTCCGAAAATAGAGAAATCATCCATGAAGACTTCCATAAATTCTTCCACAATGTCAGAGAATATGGCTAGCATACACCTTTGAAAAGTCACGGGTGCATTGCATAAGCTGAATGGCATCCTATGGAAAGCAAAGGTTCCATAGGGACAGGTGAAAGTCATTTTTTCTTGATCCTCGAGATGGATAGGGACTTGATTGTATCCTGGGTAACCATCTAGGAAACAGAAGTATTTTTACTCGGCTAGTCTTTCCAGGATTTGATTAATAAAGGGCAAAGGGAAATGATCCATTTTCTTGGCTGTGTTCAGCTTCCTGTAATCGATACAAACCCTCTAAGAGGAAGCTGAATGAGTTGTGACAGATTCTCCTTTCTCGTTAGTCACAATAGTAATTCTGACTTTCTTGGGAACAATTTGTACAGGACTTACCCAAGGACTATCAGAGATCGGATAAATGATTCCTACGTTGAGCCACTTGATAATTTCCTTCTTGACCACTTCTCACATATTAGGGTTTAATCTCCTTTGCATTTGGCGAGAAGGGTGGGATCCATCTTCCATGAATATTCTGTGATTACAGTAAGATGGCTCGAATCCCCTAAGGTCATGAATGGTCCAACCGATTGACTCGTGTTCCTTTATGACCTTTATCAGTTTAATCTCCTGCTCCTTAGTTAATCTAGCACTGATAATCATAGGGAGCTTCTTTTGTGGTCCCAAAAATTGATATTTCAGACTTTTAGGAAATGGTTTTAGTTCGAGCTGGGGTGGGTTTAGGATTGAAGGTAAGGATGATGCTGATGAAGATTCATCAAGTGGAAGAGGTTGAGAGTGAACAAAATTAGTAACCTCTTCAGAATGTGGCGGGTTTGCCACAGAGGGTTGCAGGTCAAATTCATCGAAACAGGAGGAACTCTCAAATGTAGAAACCACCATACATGTTTCAATATTCAAGTTGTCATCCTCAAGTTCGTCTATAAATCCACAATCCTCAAATTTGTTAATTTCCTTAAAAATATCCAATTTCAATCTCTGATCCCCAAAGGTAATTTCCATGCTACCGATCTCACAATTGATATTGGCCTTAGCGGTAACTAGGAACGAATGCCCCAGAATGATGGGCGTGTTCCTTGAATCTTCAGGTACATCCATGTCAATGATAAGGAAATCTACAGGAAAATAGAAATCCTTAACCTTGACAATAACATCTTCAATAATGCCTATGCGTAAGGCGAAATCGATGTTTAAAATAATCACGTTGCAGTATAGTCGAAATCACTTTGAAAACAAATACAATTTTTATTACTCGAAATAGTTCTGAGATCGAACACAGGGAGCTATATGGGATTTAGAAATCAAGATCACAATTTAGAATTAAAAGAGATTGCAATAATATCAGTAGCATTGTGCAAAAATATGGGAGTAAAATGGTGATTTAGATCACCAAATACTCCTACAATATCACCAAAGAACTTAATGTAAATGTTATGAAATGAGAGCTAATGATCTGTCATTTGATGAGGAAATCAGACGACTTAAAGTTGTCTGCTTCTTCTTCTTTTCTTCTTTGTTTTTGTTGTGTCCTTCTCTTCTTCTCTTCTTCTCTTCAAGCCTTCATCTCTTCTTCTTATCTTCTGCTTCCTCTGCTTCTTTCCTTCTATGACTCTTCCTTTCTTCTTCTTCTTCCTTCTGCTTCTTCAACACTGTGAGCCTTGTCATTTTTTTCAGCTTCTGCTCTAGCCTCCGCTTTTTTCTTCTTCTTCTGCCTTTAATCCTGCGAGCCTTCTCTTCTTCCTCAGAATTCGGTTAAGTGTCGCCCAGAGGTTCCTGTAGCAATACCCTCCCCCTACCCGCGCGAACTCCTCCCTTCTTCTCTCTTAGGATCCGCTCTCCCAGGGCCATAGGTATCTAGATTATCGGGTCAGGCGCGTACCCGGATCCAAGCTCACCAGCGTGCGGTGCTAAGAGAGGAGTACAGGTCAGGTTAGGCCAGGTCCGCAGGTGAGGTGTCATGGATGAGACTGAGTGAAGGTGAGAGGGACATCACCCCGTGGTAACTAAGGCGAACAACTATGTGCACTTTTTCAATTTATGCAGGTGCGTAGCTTCAGAAACTTCCGAGGAGGGACTATTCGCGCACCCCTTTCCTCATGCACCTGTAGTAGGGACTGTCATTCCAATTACAGTAGCTGCTGAGGCTCGCAACTGTAATTGAGGACCTGGGATCGTGCGCAAGCCTCTTCTGCATGTTCTGGGACTTCCACCTGGGCGTAGCAGCACCTGGGGCAGCCTCAAGCAAGCTTCGAGCTTGCTCGCCAATGGTGAACAAGAGCTGGAACCTGAAATAAATAGATCGGCCTCTTGGCAACGTCAAAGCGCTCAGCAAGTATCACCGGAGCACGGTTAATGTGTTGGGGGTGGTGGCATGGTGTGACGGTGGCCGTGCTTGCGTACCTAGGTCAAACTATGTGCATGTGAGTGGGTGTGTTCGAGGGGTGACTTGGGTAAGTGGAAAGGTGAGTGAATAGAGGGGAAATGCTTAGTGAGGTGTGGTGATGGTCATGGGCTTGTCGGCGAGGGTTTTGGTAGCCTGTGGAGATGGAATGGCCTCGCCAGAGGTGGTGGCTAGAGATGGAAGGGATGGAGGTGCGAAGGGCGTCAGTGGCCGATTTTGGGAAATAAAGAGAGGGGAAGAAAATAGAAGGGATAGGGAACTTAGCTAGGAAGTTGAAGGACGGGGGGGCAGTGATGGCGTCGGGTCTGGTTTGGCCGACGTCGGAGACAAAGGCGGCTCCGATGAGGTGGGAATGGCGAGGATGAAGAGGAACGGGTGTCTGCTGGTACAGTGAGATGCGGCGAAGAACAAGGAGGTGGAATCTGCCACAAGTATGGTGGTCATACGATGAGAAAAAGTCAGGGGGAATGTCAGGTGTCGAGGAGCCTTCGGCCGTGAGGGGGAGAGATGAATTGAGGGGAATCACAGCTGAATTCGAGAGTGGAGTTGGGAGGATTTGGGCTTCTTTAAATAGGGATCTAAGTGGAGGTTAGGGCTTGGGAAGCAAGCTTCCCAAGCTTGGAAGGTCATCAGACTTGGGAGCTATTAAGATACCCAAATCTCTCATGCATTCACATGAGAGATTGGGAGGGAATCAGAGCTCATCAATGGGTTCAAACAGGAGAGAATTTTTCAGAGGATCTCTCTTCCAATTTTTGGAGATTCTCCAAGCAATCAATGAGATATTCCCTGTCAAAGGTCGCCAGTGTAGGTTTCCGCCATGATAATGGTGGAGGGACCTAATTGTGAAGATGATGAAGAAGTTAGGGAGCTATTCACAAGGGTTTTTGAAAGTTAGGGGTAGAAGTGTAATCAGACAGAACCTTTTTGCCAACAAGGTAAAGGCAAACTCATCTTGGGTCCAAATTTTGGTACAAACCTAATTTGGACCTAAGGAATCCAATGGGGAAGTTGGATTTTTGTTTTGACTACGTTTGAATAGGTAATTTATGCAAAAACCCAAATTAGGGTAAATATCTGTCTGAGACTCCATTTTAGGTCAAGATGGGTTCTGATGGCCAATTTGAAGGTACTAGACCCTAGAGAATATTTTTCTATGATTTGTAGAGGGTTTAGGTAAATTTTATCCTAACCAAAACCTTGGTTAGTTAAGTGGGTCTATTTTCAGGGTTTCAAAAGTCATTTAATTCTCAGAACACACAAACCCTTTTCTGTCTAATCCAACCCACTTGTTATCTTATTAAGACCATTTGACCTTTATTCAGCCCTTAAAAAAACTCATGGTTGTACTGCATTCATGATAAACTGGTAAAATTACAATTTTAACCCTAGTTTCTTGTGTTTCTCTTAGAAAGGTTATGCAATGAATTATGACCTTCAGTTGGTTATGTAGGAGCATTTATTGACTTCATTGGGTTAAAATGAGCTAGTTATGGCTCATGATGGTGTTCCCATCAATGCCTCATGGATTTATGACCGAATAGTCCACTAACTACAGTGTTACTGAAGTCAGTCGAAGTTCACATAATCAGAACTTCTCGTAAAGTGAAGTCGGAATTAGGTTAATAGATGCACCTAGATCCAAAAGTGCCCTATCAAAAGTGTAATCTCCAATGACACAAGAAATCAAAGGAGAACCTATATCTCTCATTTTCTAAGGAAGGTGATGCAGGATAATAGAACTAGCTTGCTTGGAGAGTACCACCTTCTTCGAAACAGATTCCCTCGACTTACGCTTCTGTGTGCATAAATCCTTTAAAAATTTAGAGTAAGCCAGTATGTGCTTGATAGCGTTGAGGAGCGGGATATTGATCTCAACATTCTTGAATATATTCAAGAGCTCCTCGTTACTATCAACAGGCTTCTTCTTCTTAGGCTTAATCAAGGCCTCAGGAAAAGCAACATGAGTCAGATCTTTGGAATCAGGTTCCTGAGCCTTGATTTCTTCTTTAGAGTTCTCCTTTCTCTCCTCAGGCTCTCCAGGATTTGGTATATCAAAATAGTGTGGTTGTGGATCCTGAGTATTTTTTCAACTCCTTAATGTAACTAAATTAGCAGATGCATATGGGTTTGGGTCTTGGGGAGGGTTAGGAAAGATTGGAGGGGCTTCATTAGCCAGAAACCTTTGATTTGAAGAAGAAGTAGAAAAGGAAGGACCCTGCTCAACCACCTGAGCATGTGCATGCAGGTCCCTCTGATTCTTGTACCCTTGGGTTTGATTGCCCAAATTTTGGATATTACGTGGATAGGGTATAGGTTTACATGGCAGAGATCTAGGTTGACGAGAATTAGCAATGAACCCGGTTTGCAAGTTGTCCAGTGAAGTTTTCATTTGCTGCATGAGTTGGAGCATAGATCCTTGCATTTCTACCATCTGTCAGTTCAAATCAGCCTGCCCTACGGGTTGATAGGCATTCCAAGCTGGCTGATTTACCTAATTTGGGGCCAGCTGAGTGTAAACATGACCCTAACCCATTGGTCTTTGCGGAGCATAGTTGTTGGGTCAGAATTGGGTTTGCTGCCCTAGGTTTTTCCAAGTGAAGTTAGGGTGGTTCCTCCAACCTGGATTGTAAGCATTGAAGGGTTGGACCTAACATTCTCCTGTACAGCATAGACATCCTCATAGGGCGAGGATGGAGAGAAAGAAAGGGAGGGATCAAAGAAACTGGGATCAAAGGTCCCAATTTGGAACCCGTGGGGTTCCGAATAATGCTGGCTCACCGATTGAGTCACATATAGTTGATTCACGAACTCCCATCCAGAAGGAGCTCATGACGAATGGAATCCTGAATTCTGGGATTGAGTGGATTGAGAATTGTTCATTGAGTTTCTGGCCATCCACTCCTCCATCCTTTTGGTAACCAGGTCCACCCTATCAAGTTTATTGCAAATCAGTTCCATATCGAATGAATGAGAGTCGTGGACTTCATTAACATTCGATCTGGGTTATTGGGACCGCTTAAAAGTATCCATGGAGGAATGATTGCTTGAATTTTCACTCATCCCCTCAAACAAATCATGCATGCTATTTGTGTCTTTGTTGAGGAAATTGCCTCCGTAAGAAGTGTCCACGTGATTTCTGATTTGCTCAGTCAACCCGTGGTAGAAGATTTGCATGACCTGCCATTTTGGCACCTTGTGGTGTGGACACTTCCACAACAAGTCTTGGAGTTGCTCCTAGGCAACATGAAACTTCTCCCCCGGCCACTGGGTGAAGGTAGTAATCACCCATCTCAGAGCATTGGTATGTCCAATAGGGAAGAATTTCTTCTGGAAAGCCGATTACAAATCGTTCCATGTTGCGATTGGCCTTCCTATGGTCCTGTACCAATGAGCAGCTTTATCCCTAAGAGAGTGGGGATAGAGCCTCATGATCATCTGCTCTTCATTCACGTTTTGCACCTTGGTGGTCTAGGCCAAAGTGGTCAAGTCCTCCAATTGCTGAAACGGGTCTTCAGAGCCAAGCTCATGAAAGTGTTTGATCAGGCTTAATACCTGGGGCTTGATTTTTACGTCTCCGATAGGAATCTGGATGCCAGGACGTTCCCCATAATTTGAAGGATCATAAAAATCCTTCAAGGGCCGAGTGCCCTGCATTCTCTAGAACCATTCTTGTATTCTCTGCATTTGTTCCAGTTGCCTTTGAAACATCTGCTGTGGATTCTGAGGCAGAGGAGGTTGTTGATCAGCCATGGGATCAATTTGGCCAAAATCCAATCTACACCTCCTAGAATACTCTAGTGGTCATTCCAATTAGGGATTCAATGACCTCCTTCCAAGCATAAACTAGGAAGAGGTTGGAAGGACTGGGGATAAGAACCCTGCAGTACAACAAAACAACCCTGTCCTTAAGTGGGGTAGCCTAAGGATCTACAAACTCCCAGAATCTGTCTTAAGATTATAGACAATTTACTCTACTTGTGTCCAATCAATCCAACCAGTTAGGAGGGATTGAGGAGAAGGTTCTTCCTTTAGCTTGCACCTTTGGTTCCTAGTGTACCCCCCAGCTGCAATCATTTGATGCTACTCCCCTATCTAAACAATATTTGTTCCAGTTGCCTTTGAAACATCTGCTGTGGATTCTGAGGCAGAGGAGGTTGTTGATCAGCCATGGGATCAATTTGGCCAAAATCCAATCTACACCTCCTAGAATACTCTAGTGGTCATTCCAATTAGGGATTCAATGACCTCCTTCCAAGCATAAACTAGGAAGAGGTTGGAAGGACTGGGGATAAGAACCCTGCAGTACAACAAAACAACCCTGTCCTTAAGTGGGGTAGCCTAAGGATCTACAAACTCCCAGAATCTGTCTTAAGATTATAGACAATTTACTCTACTTGTGTCCAATCAATCCAACCAGTTAGGAGGGATTGAGGAGAAGGTTCTTCCTTTAGCTTGCACCTTTGGTTCCTAGTGTACCCCCCAGCTGCAATCATTTGATGCTACTCCCCTATCTAAACAATAGATTGATTGATACAAGTAGGTTAATCATAAACAATCTCAGATTGGGCCCCGAAAAGTGAACTAGTCCTTTAGGCCAACGTCTACTTTATTTTATTTAGGCCTGGGCTTGTAGTGCTTATGGAATGTGGCGGGCCCTTAAGATGGGTTGTGCCCTTAATGATCGATTGAGATTGTGTGAGTGCATGCACAACCAGGGTTTTCAAGCAAGATTATTTTTGATGAGTAGATTTTAAGGTTCAAATCTTGCTTAAGTAGCTTTTAGGGTTTGGAATTAGGTTAATTCAATCAAGTTTCGAGGCAATCCAGAAGTTCAAACACAGGTGAAGATCTTTTCCTTTTGCAATCAAATTAATGTGGAGTGCCTAGTATTGACCTAAATTGAAAACCGTATAGGGAAGCTACTTGATGAGTTGATTTTAGGTTAAGTGGTGTGGCCCAAACAACTCAAACAATTTGCCAAAATTGCACCACTGAGTTAGGCACACAAAATGATTGACCTAGACTGATTCTACTCTTTTATATGTTGATTTGCGTGTACCGGTTCCACAGATTAGAATCCTGATTGAGTAGATAAAAATCAATTAGGTTATGTACCTTGAATGTGGGTGTATGTAGTGTGTGTTGATTTATCCCACAAGAAGTATCTTTTTGCTAAATTTTTTTTATGAGGGTGAGATAAATGTGGGTGGAAATCCAAGCAACCAAACTAACCCTAGGATTTATAAAAAACCCCGGTGTTAATTGGGGTTTGAATTAGTGTTGTGAAATGAAATCTATGAAGGGGGAAGAATGGGGAGTACTTACAATTGTCATCAACTGCACTTTACTCCGATCTGTCGCTTGAAGATTCCCTTTTGAGGTACCTGCAAAATAATAGATGACAAAATAAGCAAGTTAGAAAACAAAAAAAAGTGTGTGAAATGCAGAAAGAAAATCGAGAATTGTTGCCTCCCAGTAATGACACCAAAATGTTGAAAGCAGAAAACTACACGATCGGATTGAAAATCCCGTCATTGTAGATCAATTTGCAAAGCAATCCATCAATAGAAAAAATTTTACCGAAATTCATAAAGAAATTCTTGGTCGAACACAGGGAGGCTACGTCGATCTAAAATCCGCGATTATATTTTTTTGGTATGTTTGTTTAAAAGCAAGATAATCACAATGGAACTAATATTAACACTAAGAGGACAGAGAGGGAGAGAACAATCACTTGATTTATGAATAATACTTTTATAGCTAGAAAGCAGGAAATGATTACAACTAGAAAGTGGTAAATTCTATTTTAGAAAGAGATAGAAAGAAGGGAGAGAGATGTTATCCTCCTCGACGATTGCTTGGAGGATGAGCCAGATGGAGCGACGCCTGGAAGATGGAGGATGGGGTGGGAAGAAGGAGGATAAAGTAGGAAGAAGTGGGAATGAGGCAAAACATCATCATCATCATAGGATCCACTTCCAAAATAGGGGCGAGAATGCTTTTGATTTGGCTCTAAAGGATCATCCTGGGTGTGGGACAAGCTTCTCTAGAGCTTTGGAGAGGGAGAGAGGTGAAGGAAGGGATTTGAATCTTGTAGGGTAGGGGTCTCCTTCTATAGTTGCAAGGATTGGGGGTAATTTGGTCATTACATATTAAAAAAATTAAATGAGGGGGTCTTTAGTGATGGATTTAAGCGTCACTAAAAACCCCACGTCGCTGCAGCCTCGCACGCACCCACCATCTCCTCCTCTCCCGCGTACCTAACGCATGCGCATGTCCAAGCAGTCTCAGCTGTCCGATCGTGATCGCTCCTCGCCCGCTTCAGCTTCGCACACCCGCACGTGAGATTAGGCCTGAAACTGGGCATCCAATCATGCAAGCATCCGATTGGATGGTCTGGGCCATTCGTAGCTGATCGCGCGGTCGAGATCGCGTGCATCCACACGAGAAGTGTACCGCAGGTAGCTCAAACTCGCGCTCCTTGCACGAGCAGTGCCTTAACCACTACGCTACGCAGCTGTTTGAGGCGTGGCACTGCTTTTGCACTCAGACAATCTTGGATGTTGGATCTTCATCCAACGGCCAAGATCTCACGTCACACGAGACTTCAGGAGTTGAGCGGAGGGGTGCAGTTGGGTGCTGATGGTTGGGATGGTGTCACGTGGCACCATCTTGACCGTCCATCTTCTTTGTGTTGTAGATGGTGCCACGGATGTTGGGTTGGACCACTTTTTATGCCATTAGGTTGTGATCGTCGATCCAAACTCATCCGTGCAGCAGATTTGTCGTCTGAAGTGCCGATTGACACCATCTTGACCCTTGATTTTTTAGCTTCCTTGGACTATATCTGGTGCTACGGATGTCCAATCGGGGTGATCATGGAGTCATTGAACTCCAGTCGTCACCCTGCCCAGATCCGTATGGTTGGATCTTCCGCCCGAAGCCCTGATTAAAAGTCGCCCTATCCCTAGCCATAAAAGGAGACAATTATTATACAATTTGTACAATTTGACCTAAATGCATGATTATGCGTGTTATACAATATTTACAATGCATGATTCTAATATGATACTAAGAACATGCATTAATAGACATTTTTAGCTATTCAAATGTATACACATCATGCCTAACCCTCCCTTCCTCGCAAAATCTCTCAAAATTTTTTCCCACCCATCACAAGCTCCCGCTCCTCCTGCTCCTCAAATCACTCAATTCGTGATCTAGGCCTCTCACTCCTGCGGTGCCCTAACCCTCCCCTGATCCATTCCTGGGACCTCCCTGTCATCACTGTGCCCTTAGCGTCGCTCCCCTCTCACCGCTCAGTGTTGCTCCCCTCTCATTGCTGCGCCCTGACACTCTCTGGCCCGATCCATCCCAAACCCACTCCTCAAATCCCTCAGCAATGCTCCCCTCTCACACCTGCGTTGTGCACTGCTCAATCCCTCAGCCGCGTGCACTGCTCCTCATCTCCAAATCCTCGACTGACGGCTCCCCTTTGCAACGGTGTGATGAGACACTCATCATGATCTCTAATTACCCTTAATTAACTAGTCTTCCTAGTTAATTAGCTAAGGTTATGAATATATAAGGGTTAATTATAGAATAAGGGATATTTAGTTAAGGACATTAAAATAAGTTTAAAATGGAATTTTATCATTCAATTAACATTATTAATATTTTAGATAATAATTGGACTCGAAATCCTACTAATCATTTCCTTAATTAATATGATAAGTAACTTAAATATAATGTATAACTAAGTATGTAATAACTTAAGTGATTTTACTTACTCTAATAAATTAAACTAAAAAGGTCAAAACTGTAAATTCAAGGTGTAAACATAATATTTACCTTATTTACTAACATATATAAAAAGTTGAAAATGATTTAAGTTAAAATAAACCTTCAAAACCTGGGTTTACATTTTGGTCCTTACTTTTCATTATAGTTGAGTCCTTATTTCTCACATAGGTCCTTAAGTTTTATTACTTCTAGGTCCCTCTTCGTCTTCTTATTCTTCTTCCTCTCCAGCCGAATGAACGGCTGGCGGCAAAGAGTCACCTCACCGCGCGATCACCACCCTGCCGACATCATTCCTCTTTGCCCAAGCTCTTGTAGCTTGTGCTCACCACCTCCACTTCATCCATCGGTATAGATTAATCGAGAATCCTATTTTTCAGTGGGAGATAACCTCACCGTCGTCGGAGATGACGACGGAGGTTAAGATCCTTGAGCTTCTTCTTCGGCCAGACCCTGCCTTTCTCTTCGCTGCAAACTACTATAAATACCCCCTCACACCTCTGATTTTAGGCAAGTTGGCTCCCTTCCCTCTTCTAACACTGCAGCTAAACCAATAGGCTATTCTTCCAAACCTCCAGTGATTCCCCATTCCATCTTTCGACTTCCTCCGTCCACCATAAGTAGCTGAGGAGATCCACCGTAGTCTTCCGCACCACTAACAAAGGCATCGACCCTAGGATTCCTCTGCTCCACCTCAAATCCACCCACCGAAGATCTTTCTCCCACCCTCTGAATTCGTCGTCCACCATGAGACTTCGGCGGAACCCTATTGACCCCTTCGTCTAGGTAACAGTAGACTAGGAGTAGGAGTAGGAGTAAGCTAGCTTAGTTAATTAGTTTAGTTAGTTAGGTTAGAGTAATTTCATATTTTAGTTTCATCTCCTCCAACTCCGGCGAGTTCCTTGAGCTCGCCAGAGATTTAATTTTGTCTTTTAATTCACTGTACACCTTCCTATATCTTCCATGTTCACTTCTAATCCACTTAATTATTAATTAAATCACCTAAATGCCTAATTCAAATCTCACCTTCACCGATTACTGACACTGTCTATGGTGATAGTAATCGACCTAATTCCACCTTCATTGGGTTCCTTCATCACCTATCACCACTAATGAACCCTAATTGAAATTATATTACCTATTATTATCAGCTATAATTAAATGCCTAAATCTTAATTAAGTTCCTGAGCTCGCTGTCCATGGTAGCTCAGGAATAGTTCAAACTATTAATTAAATACATATTTATGATTAATAACATCTGCTGACTTGATTTAACTTCTCAATCGAGTAGTTAAATCAAGTCCCGAGCTTTAACCATTAAAATTTTTAAGGAAACAAACTTACTGTCAAATCTTACATTTTAATGAACAAATGAAGAATTTAATGTGAAACTGAGGTTCCTTGTAACCTTAGGATCATTTTTGGATAAAAAATGGTTAATTTTGTGAATCTATTCAAACAATTTACATTTTCTGGACTCACCGGAGCTTCGACGAGCTCTGGCGAGCCAAAGTTGCGTTGCAGCCTCTTAAACTTGCTAAGTAGCTCCAGATTATTTTAATAAGGATTAATGACTGTTTTAAAGATATTTGTTTGAGGTTTTAATCACTGGAACTAAAGAAGTAACTTCTTCTTCCCCAACTCTGGCGAGTTGGAGAAGTCTGTTAGGAAGGATTTGAGAAGCATTTAAGGAGCTCAGAAGCTTCAGTGCGATCCACTGAAGCTATTTAAGTCTTTGAAACACTGTAACTACCACTGAACAACTCTGTCGAATAAACACCTATTTTAGTTCAGGCGGCAAGCCTGAAACCCTAGAAATTAAGGACAGAACACAAATCTAAAGATCTGATTGAGTTTCTGATGATGAGAAGACTCTAATTGGGGCATTAATTTCTTAGGAGGAAGCTTAGAATAGAAAGTCAATTTTCAAGCTACCATAGTAAAACCTAAGTCTGATAATGGTGTTCTGAGCTTGAATTGAGGAATTGAGATGTGCAATCTGTTTCTGGGATCTTATTTGATGATTTCAAAAAGAATAAAGTTAGCTCAGATGATGTAATTAGTAAAGATTTAGTTTCTACCAATTTGTGTTACTTTTGAACCCAAACCAACAGAAGTATTGTTTTGATGAAATTCAAACTTAAAACCTACCCAGATTGATTTGTTATAACCCATAGAATTAATCTAAATAGATTAGGAACACTTTGAAGTGTCTGTTGCACTTATTGAAATCTGAAAATCAATCTCTGAAGCTTTCAGAGAAGACAAAAGCTTCTCTGCATGTTCTGAAGGTCTTAAGAGTTTAAAATCTATCCTAACAGAAGAGGAATTTCTTATATAACATATACAGACCTTTAAATAGATGAGAGAAGTCCATCTGAGGACTCTCCTGACATGAAAACACTTCCCAGACTTTTTAAAACCCATAGAAACCCCTGATTTCATCTCTTAAATTGAAGAGCAAAACATCATTAAAACATTAAATTGACCCTAAAATTGTGTAGATTACCCTTAGAGCTTTCCAACAAACTTTAAATCATTCAATTTGGAGCTCTAGGTAGAAAGTTACGATCGATTGAATTCGGGTCTAGAAGGGTTAAGTTTGTCCCACCTCGGATATTCACAAGCGAGCACTCGGGGATAAAATTGATTTGTTCCCTTGGCTATGCAATCGTCAGTGCTCGGCGCACCGGTTCCGATTCCTTCTGATCTAAGCATTGTTTTGAGTGTGCGGGCATATGCTTGTGGGTGTGTGTGCCCTTGGGGGCGTGCGAATGTGATTGTGCCCTGGGAGGGAGAGTGTGGCCTGGGAGGCCAGGTTGAGCCGATCTGGCTCAAGACTGTGAACCAATTAACAAATGAACCGAAGCAAACCTAACTGAGATTAGGCAAGGATCGAGTAGGGTCTGGTCCCACCTTGGTCTCAAGCTGTTGTGTATCCTCGAAAGGACCTCGCAACAAATAAAAAGAACTTTTGGTTAAAAAAGTAAAAAAACCCGATTCAGTTGAAAGCTTAAGGAAAAGAGAAGTCGCTGAAGGATGCTAAGTGCTAAAGGAGAAGGCACAGGCGCTAAGAAGAGTTAAGGAAAAAGACTAAGGAACAAAGGAGGAAAAAAACTAAGGGAAGAAGAGAAGGCAGGAGATTAAGGGAAGAGGAGGATAAGAAGGCAGAAACAACATAAGAAAACAGAAGAAAGAGAGCTCGTGAGAAAGAAGAAAAGAAAGAAAGAAGAAGATTAGAGGTTGAAGAGAGATGAAAATAAATGAATTTTCTCTTGTGTAATTACTATTTGTTCTTAATTGTAAAAGGCATGCTTTAATTGGATAACTTTTTAATTGCCTTAATTTCTTAGAATGAAATAAAATTGAAAAACTAACATGTTTACTTGTTAATAATGTATAACATTTTGAGTAAATATGTTTGCATATGGAATTTTGTATGTTCTTCGTAGTTTAAATATTTTGACAAAATTCATGTTTTGAAAATTAAACTAGTTTTACCTCCTAAACTTAAAGAGATAAAAGAAAATTGGTGAATTTGGAGAAAATTATTATGCCTCCCAATGAACGACCTGGACTCAACCAATAAAAATTTCTAAAATGTTAGGTTAATTCGACCCTATACTACACAATCGACACAACTTCAAGTTAACCTAAGTGATTTCTTCTACTCTTAATTAAGTGAAATTAACTTAATTACTGAGTTGGGTGAAACCCACGCTATCATTTTAATGGTGCCGTTGCCGAGGAGGCAATATTTTGATTCACTAAAATTTAAAAAAAGATTAATTATTTAATTAGGAGGTATTTTTGTAAATATTTTTATTTTTACTAACTTTAGTTCTAATTAGTGTGTTGTGTTTTGCTTTTGTTTTTATTTTATTTTATTTTCTGTATTCTTTTCAGGTTTACCTTTGCGAGTAATCTCAGGAGAAGGCGGGAATCCATTTTACTGATTTCATTTTTGTAAGTATTTCTTAATCTTTTGCTTTGTTGCATTTAAATAAAAAAAAACAAAAATACATCTTTTCTGACTAGCAGCAGCATAACATAGGCATACACTCTTAGGAGTGCATATTTCCTGGTAGTAATAAGAGTGATCTGACTCGGGAAATTTTTAAACTGTTTTTCTCGCATCAGTGGGAAAACACGAGAAAACCCGCATAGATCCCTGTCTTTGGGAATTAAAAAAGACCACATATTTTTTTTGAAAAGATATAAAAAGCTGCCATTGTAGTTTAATTGATATATTTTTGAAAAAGATTAACTAAAACAAGAGGAAGTAAAATTGGTGACTTAAATCTATTTGCAGAATGCATGCGGGTTTTTATATCGTTATCGTTTATTGCATGCTATCGCACACACAGCGCGATCACTAGAGTCACACGAGTCTATTTTTATATCTCTCCTCTTTGCACCTCTTAGGGCTTTGGCCGAAGATCAACAAGTCTGTCTCACTACTAGAGCCCTGGGGAGCCAGTAGTAAGTGGTCTCGATCCTAGACCTTAAACCTTTGAGCTTTAAGGTATGCACCTGTGTAGTCACAAATTAGGATGCATATTTTGATACTGTTAGTCTATTTGTTTGTGTCAAATTACTTTGCGTACTTTAGGAATTTCTTCTTTCCTTTGAAAGAAGAGCAAAACCCACGTCTTTTGCACTATTTTGCGGGTTTTTTGTGCCGTTGTTTTCTTATCGGTGGTGTGCGTGTGACTTTGCACATTATTTTTCGTTTATGGACAGGAGGCGATCCTTGCATCTGCCTCTTGCACCACCATTGACAGGTGATCCTAGGCTGGTTGCAGATAAGCAACCAATGATTTTCCCATCTGATCCATCAACTTCTATGGATCCAATGCAAAATCTTAATCCCGAGATCCCTTCTTCTTCTAGTCAGGGGGAGATGCCGCCTTTTGATGTTCATGAGGCGCTCCTAAACCAGAACCTTAGGATGCTAGAGCAAACAAGACAAATCAATTTATTAACAGCAGCCTTAGATAATCTACAAACTTTGCAAACCCATTCTTCACCTCGACCTGAGGCGGGTTTCAAAAATCATGATTTACCGGTCAATCATCCAAGGCCTCTACTTAGAGATTATTATAACTCATCCAATGCACAAGTAGAGCCTAATGTTAGGATTCCTATTGGGGAGAATGATCCATAATTAAAGCCAAACATTATAGGTTTAATCCCCCACTTTCACGGATTTGCATCCGAGGATCCATTTCAACACATTGAAGATATTAAAAATTTATCTCAAACTCTTGGTCCTCAAAATCAAAATAGGGAAATCCTACTAATGAAAATGTTCTCTTTTAGCCTTAGAGATAAAGCAGCTTATTGGTATAGAACTATAGCAAGACCAATCTCAACTTGGGCTGAACTCGAATATGCATTTTTGAAGAAATTCTTTCCAATTGGTTGAACCAATGCTTTAAGGTGAGCTATTACTACTTTCAATCAAAATCAAGGAGAACCAATTCATGAAGCGTGGGAACATTTTCATGAATTGCAAAGGAAATGCCCACATCATGACATCCCTTGTTGGCAACTCATGCATATCTTTGATTATGGTTTACAAGAGGCCGTTCACAATCTAGTCGATGCCTCTTATGGAGGGAATTTTCTAAATCGCGACGCAGAATCTGCTTCAGAATTATTTGAAGGGATGGCGGAAAACTCGATCAACAATGCATCAATGTCTCAATTTTTGTGAGGCGCGAATACGAATCACCAAAATTTGCATAAGGGCATTCATGAGATCGGTAATCCATCCAGTTCAAAGGATTTAGAGATTATTGAAGAAAAACTGGACAAAGTAGATATCGTAGCAAAGCATCTCGACGAGGTTAGAAACACAATGAAGAATCTTACGCCTCTACTTGCTACGAATCCTGCGTATTTATCTATTTTGTAAATTCCCATGGGGAGGGAATTTGTGAATAATCTAGATTCTAGAGATCCATCTTCCTTGGGTTTTCTATCTACTCCACCAATCCAAGGAGGGACCTTTGTCCCACAATCTTACCCACCCTTTTCCCCACCCTTTACTGTTGCAGAAAACATGCCATATCCTCTTGATTTAAACACCATTTAGGGATACACACCAAGATCAAACCCATATTCAATTTCCTATAATCCTGGATGGAGAAGCCACCAAAATTTTTCTTGGGCTGATTCAAATCAAAATCAAAGACCATCATATCCAAATCAGACCCATTTTAATCCACCTCCATTGCCCCCTCAGCAATCAAATTTAAGGCCTAGCCCGATGAGTATGTAGAATTACTCTAGGCCTATTAAAGATACACAGCTAGATCAGATTTTAAGAGCTGTGTCAGAGAGTCAGTGACAAAATGCTGAAGCCCTCACTGAGATTCATAGGCAATGTAAGGTAGAATTGGCTGATTTACGAAATCAAATCACGCTTTTGGTTGAGTCTCGTCAGCTAGGTACTCTTCCATCTCAGCCAATTTCGAATCCTAGGAATCTACCAAATCCTAGGCAAAATCAAGGCCAAGGCCACTTCATTAATCAAGCCTTTGTTCTAATCATAATCCGTCCTCTGTGTTACCTGAACCATCAAACCCGCATCAGCAACCTATTTTGTGCCAAAATAACCCAACTTTTATTGAGAATCAAAACTGACTATGCTGATCTTCTGAACTTGGTGGAATCATCTTATAAATTGCCTCAATCTTAAACGTTTTACATCTTAACCAAAATCAGATCTATTCTTCATAAGATTCACTCTGATCTTTCCGAGATTTTCCACGAGAATCTGATTCTAGGATCTGTAAGATCTATTTTAGGCAATTTCTGGACGAGTTTTGATTGGGTGGTTTAATCTGTTTTCTAATTTCTTTTTATCTAATTCTTTCATAACTCTGTTTTTACCGTTTACCTATCCTTTTTAGGAGTTCTTTATTAGGGTTTACACCTAGCTGAAGGCGTAAAACTTAGCATTTGTACATAGCTGTTTCTTGTTTTTACCCTTTTTGATTTTCTTATACACTTTAAAAATTTCATTTCATATTTTATATTGATTACCTTCATTTAGTCCGACTGGCCACTCTGACCTTT
Organism: Thalassia testudinum; assembly: GCA_037157565.1. Classification (NCBI taxonomy): domain Eukaryota; kingdom Viridiplantae; phylum Streptophyta; class Magnoliopsida; order Alismatales; family Hydrocharitaceae; genus Thalassia; species Thalassia testudinum. The sequence goes on along the minus strand of JAZHRO010000031.1, from coordinate 162,083,833 downwards.
TGTCAGACTTGAAATCGTCCACACAGAGATTTTTAATCTCCTCTTTTCGACTCCTTTCATCACCCTATGCTAAATGAAGTGTAATATTTTTCACCCTTCTTACAATGAGGACATTGTAAAATTTTGGCTTGGGGGGTGTTGAAGTAAAATTTTCAGTTTAAGTGTTGGTTTAAAAAAATAAAAGCACATAAAAATTAAATATCAACGAAATTTTAAAAAAATAAAAATTTTAAAAATGATAAAAATTTTAAAAATTCAAAATTTTCATAAAAATTTGAAAAATTTTTGAAAAAAAAATCATAAAAAATTGAAAAAAATCTTTTATACATAAAAATAAAAATATAAAAAATGCGAAAGTTTAAAAAAAATTATAAAAATAATAAGAGGGGTTTATTCATTAGTAATAAAGAAGAAAAGAAGAAGAATGTATATATATTACAATTAAGAGCTTTAATTTTCTTTTAGGTCAGAAGTTTAAAATGTATATAGAATATATATGTATTTAAGAGCATTCAATTCTTAATTAGATTTTACTTAAACATTTTGTAAAAACACACTTTTGTGTTTAAAATTTTTAAAACAAGGTTTTATTTGAATTTAGGAATCTTTTAAATCTTTTAAGGATTTGTTTTTCTATTCTTACCTTAAATTAAGAAACTAAGTGTGTTAAGATTTTAAACTTAAGTTTTGGAATTGAATTATAACTTTTTAATTAATTAGATTAAGTAATCTTTTACTTTTGAAAATTTGATTTTATCATAAGTTAAGTAAAAAAGCCAGATATTCAGAGTTAATTAAATAGAGAGTTGGTAGAATTTTAGTTTACAAAACTTACAAGCTATAGATAAATAACTAGACTTGGTAAATTTTGTCTTGACGGATCCTATAAGAGGAAACTAAAAATTTAGAGAACCTAAGAGTAAAGGGTATTGTTGTCCAAGCTCTGGTTTGAGAGCTAAGTAACCTAAACATCTAAAATTCACTCATAGAATTGTCTTGTTGACATCTGAGATCGCAAAAACACAGAGGTTAAGAGATCAATTCTGAATCCTCTTTAGTCTAAGGATTTCCGCAGGGCAATTTTTGAAAGGGTGAAAAATGTGCCACTCACCTAGAAAAAGGATTTGGAGAATAATGGTAGTAAGAAAAATGAGAAGGGGGAAAAGAAAAGAAAAAGAAAAAGTAAATAAAACACCCTACAGTTAAGTGCCTCAGTAAAAATGGGTACTTATGCAGTTTTCCATAAATAAATAAAGCATCTCGTTACAAATGGATGCTACCCTTCCTTCCATCAAATAAAAAGAACACCTCTCTACAAATGGGTGTTCTAACCTATAGAAAAAGAGAAAAAAATATGGAAAAAAAAATATTAGGAATAAGAGACCCAGTGGTCCACCGGGGAGATATACACAAAAAGTGTTGACCTCGGGATAGAAAACTGGTGAGGAGAAAGCAACCAAACCTGAGTAAGGCCAAGCCAAAGGCTTGAATTGGAATAATTGGGATTGGAAAGTGATGTCTTAAGATCTAGATTTTTGTAACTTTGGATGTTTTTAGGATAATTCTCTTCACTAAGCACAGATGTTTTAAAATCATAGCTACTGAACCTTGGTATTGGGCAGTGAAGCCTAAGAAATTGGGTTTTGAAGATTTTAAGTTGAGACCTAAAGAAGAAGAATTGATAGAATCCTAAGTCTAGAAGTTAATCTTTAGTGTTGTAGGCTAGTAAATTAGAGTTTTACTACTCTAAGTTTGATTAATAATGAGCATCTGGTTAATTTGCTTAAACTTATATTGATAAAAGTCAAATATCATAAACAAAGATTAACTTAAATCTATTTGAGTTTTTGAGTTAAAATTTAATTCTCAATCCTTAAGTTTTGTTTTTCTTAAAACACTTTGTATTCTAATTTGAGTTAAGAATAGTTACAAAGATTAAGAGATTTTTGAGGAATTCTAATTTTGAATAAAATTTTTGTTTAAAAATTGTTTTTAAGTGTGTTTTGAAAATGTTATAAGTATAAGTCTAAGTAAGAAAATTTTCACACATGCTCTATACATTAATCATTTATATTAAACTTAAAACAATTTCTCACCTAAGCTTTCCTCTACATAGTTACTATTTATAATAATTTAAACCCAAGTGCTTTAAATCATCATAGTCCTAGTTAATTTTGCTAGGGACTAGCAAAACTTTCGCTTGGGGGTATGATGAGACACTCATCATGATCTCTAATTACCCCTAATTAACTAGTCTTCCTAGTTAATTAGCTAAGGTTATGAATATATAAGGGTTAATTATAGAACAAGGGATATTTAGTTAAGGACCTTAAAATAAGTTAAAAATGGAATTTTATCATTCAATTAACATTATTAATAATTTAGATAATAATTGGACTCGAAATCCTACTAATCATTTCCTTAATTAATAAGATAACTTAAATATAATGTATACTAAGTATGTAATAACTTAAGTGATTTTACTTAATCTAATAAATTAACCTAAAAAGGTCAAAAATGTAAATTCAAGGTGCAAACATAATATTTACCTTATTTACTAAAATATATAAAAAGTTGAAAAAGATTTAAGTTAAAATAAACCTTCAAAACCTGCATTTACATTTTGGTCTTTACTTTTCAGTACAGTCGAGTCCTTATTTCTCACATAGGACCTTAACTTTTATTACTTCTAAGTCCCTCTTCATCTTCTTCTTCTTCTTCTCCAGTCGAATGAACGGCTGGAGGCAGAGAGTCACCTCACAGCGCGATCACCGCCCTGCCGACATCATTCCTCTTTGCCCAAGCTCTTGCAGCTTGCGCTCACCACCTCCACTTCATCCATCGGTCTGGATTAACCGAGAATCCTATTTTTTAGTGGGAGTTAACCTCATCGTCGTCAGAGACGACGACGAAGGTTAAGTTCCTCGAGCTTCTTCTTTGGCCAGACCCCGCCTTTCTCTTCGCCGCAAACTACTATAAATACCCCCTTACATCTCTGATTTTAGGCAAGTTGGCTCCCTTCCCTCTTCTAACTCTACAGCCGACCTAATAGGCTATCCTTCCAAACCTCCGGCGGTTCCCCATTCCATCTTCCGACTTCCTCCATCCATCTTAAGTAGCCGAGGAGATCCACCATAGTCTTCCGCACCTCTGACAAAGGCGCCGACCCTAGGATTCCTCCGCTCCACCTCAAATCCGACCGCTGGAGATCTTTCTCCCACCCTCTAATTTCGTCGTCTGCCATGAGACTTCTGCAGAACCCGATTGACCCCTTCGTCCAGGTAACAGTAGAGTAGGAGTAGGAGTAGGAGTAGGCTAGCTTAGTTAGTTAGTTTAGTTAGTTAGGTTAGAGTAATTTCAGATTTTAGTTTCATCTCCTCCAACTCCGGCGAATTCCTTGAGCTCGCCAGAGATTTAATTTTGTCTTTTAATTCACTGTACACCTTCCTATATCTTCCATGTTCACTTCTAATCCACTTAATCATTAATTAAATCACCTAAACGCCTAATTCAAATCTCACCTTCACCGATTACTGACACTGTCTATGGTGATAGTAATCGACCTAATTCCACCTTCATTGGGTTCCTTCATCACCTATCACCATTAATGAACCCTAATTGACATTATATTATCTATTATTATTAGCTATAATTACACGCCTAGATCTTAATTAAGCTCCTGAGCTCGCTATCCATGGCGGCCCAGGAACAATTCAAACTATAAATTAAATACATATTTATGATTAATAACATCTGTTGGCTTGATTTAACTTCTCAATCGAGTAGTTAAATCAAGTCCCGAGCTTTAACCATTCAAATTTTTAAGGAAACAAACTTACTATCAAATCTTACATTTTAATGAACAAATGAAGAATTCAATGTGAAACTGAGGTTCCTTGTAACCTCAGGATCATTTTTGGATAAAAAATGGTTAATTTTGTCAATCTGTTCAAACAATTTACATTTTATGGACTCATCGGAGCTTCGACGAGATTCGACGAGCCAAAGTTGTGTTGCAGCCTCTTAAACTTGCTAAGTAGCTCCAGATTAGTTTAATAAGGATTAATGACTATTTTAAAGATATTTGTTTGTGGTTTTAATCACTGGAGCTAAAGAAGTAACTTCTTCTTCCCCAACTCCGGTGAGTTGGAGAAGTCTGTTAGGAAGGATTTAAGAAGCATTTAAGGAGCTCAGAAGCTTCAGTGCGATCCACTGAAGCTATTTAAGCCTTTGAAACACTGTAACTACCATTGAACAACTCTGTCGAACAAACACCTATTTTAGTTCAGGCGGTGAGCCTGAAATCCTAGAAATTAAGGACAGAACACAAATCTGAAGATCTGATTGAGTTTCTGATGATGAGAAGACTCTGATTGAGGCATTAATTTCTTAGGAGGAAGCTTAGACTAGAAAGTCAATTTTCGAGCTTCCATAGTAAAACCTGAGTCTGATAATGGTGTTTTGTGCTTGAATTGAGGAATTGAGATGTGCAAACTATTTCTGGGATCTTACTTGATGATTTCAAAAAGAATAAAGTAAGCTCAGATGATGTAATTAGTAAAGATTTAGTTTCTGCCAATTTGGGTTACTTTTGAACCCAAACCAACAGAAGTACTGTTTTGATGAAATTCAAACTTAAAACCTACCTAGATTGATTTGTTATAACCCTTAGAATTAATCTAAATAGATTAGGAACACTTTGAAGTGTCTGTTGCACTTATTGAAATCTTAAAATCAATCTCTGAAGATTTAGAGAAGAGAAAAGCTTCTCTGCATGTTCTGAAGGTCTTAAGAGTTTAAAATCTATCCTAACAGAAGCGGAATTGCTTATATAACATATACAGACCTTTAAATAGATGAGAGAAGTCCATCTGAGGACTCTCCCGACATGAAAACACTTCCCAGGATTTTTAAAACCCGTAGAAACCCCTGATTTCATCTCTTAAATTGAAGAGAAAAACATCATTAAAACATTAAATTGACCCTAAAATTGTGTAAATTAGCCTTAGAGCTTTCCAACAAACTTTAAATCATCCAATTTGGAGCTCTGGGTAGAAAGTTACAATCGATTGAATTGGGGTCTGGAAGGGTTAAGTTTGTCCCACCTCGGATATTCACGAGCGCGCACCTGAGGATAAAACTGATTTGTTCCCTTGGCTATGTAGTCGTCAGGGCTCGGCGCATCGGTTCAGATTCCTTCTGATCTGAGCGTTGTTCTGAGTGTGTGGGCATATGCCTGCGGGTGTGTGAGCCCTTGGGGGCATGCGAATGTGATTGTGCCCTGGGAGGGTGAGTGTGGCCTGGGAGGCCGGGTTGAGCCGATCTAGCTTGAGACTGTGAACCGATTAACAAATGAACTGAAACAAACCTAGCTGAGATTAGGCAAGGATCGAGTAAGGTCTGGTCCCACCTTGGTCTCAAGGTGCTGTGTATCCTCGAAAGGACCTCGCCACAAATAAAAAAACTTTTGGTTAAAAAAGTAAAAAAACCTGATTCAGCTGAAAGCTTAAGTAAAAGAGAAGCTGCTGAAGGCTGCTGAAGGATGCTAAGTGATAAAGGAGAAGGCACAGGTGCTAAGAAGAGTTAAGGAAAAAGACTAAGGAACAAAGGAGAAAAAAAACTAAGGGAAGAAGAGAAGGCAGGAGATTAAGGGAAGAGAAGGAGGATAAGAAGGCAGAAACAACACAAGAAAACAGAAGAAAGAGAGCTTGTGAGAAAGAAGAAAAGAAAGAAAGAAGAAGATTAGAGGTTGTAGAGAGATGAAAATAAATGAATTTTCTCTTGCATAATTACTATTTGTTCTTAATTGTAAAAGGCATGCTTTAATTGGATAACTTTTTAATTGCCTTAATTTCTTAGAATGAAATAAAATTGAAAAACTAGCATGCTTACTTGCTAATAAAGTACAACATTTTGAGTAAATATGCTTGCATATGGAATTTTGTATGTTCTTCATAGTTTAAATATTTTGACAAAATTCATGTTTTGAAAATTAAACTAGTTTTACCTCCTAAACTTAAAGAGATAAAAGAAAATTGGTGAATTTGTAGAAAATTATTATTCCTCCCAGTGAACGACCTGGACTCAACCAGTAAAAATTTCTAAAATGTTAGGTTAATTCGACCCTATACTACACAATTGACACAACTTCGAGTTAACCTAAGTGATTTCTTCTACTTTTAATTAAGTGAAATTAACTTAATTACTGAGTTGAGTGAAACCAACGCTATCACGGTGCTACCTCTCTCAATCTCCAATCACGAGCTTTCCCCTCTCGAACATCAATAGTGCATCTTAGTCCTCCTTTGACTCACGGTTCTCCTTCGTTGTGACTCTATCCAATCTCCATCCTTTGCTCTCTACTTATTTGGTCGTTCGCTCCTCAACCCGTAGTCCTCCACTTCACTCCCCTGCCCAATCATTGCCAGCGTCGGCCACATCAACCCTTGCTACGGTAGGGGGTAAGAGTTCATCTCCCTCTCCTTGGTTACTCGATTACTGAAGAAGATGGCAAGTCATGTTGTGTCGTTGGGGTTCCAAATGCCTCCCAGATGTTATGGTTGCACAGAGAAGTCCACCACGGCAACAACACTGATGTCCATATATAGATGTTTATTTTATTATTTTTTATTCTCAACTAAGCCATTTTGATTGATGTCCATGGATGCTTATTTTGTTGATACTGGATGAAATTTAACTTGCCTTGCTTGGTGATTTTTGTTCCAAATTAACTCATTTTGACCAAGTTTGAGTTTGAGTTTGCAATCGGATTGATTTCTTGATGAGATTGCACGCTTTCTTTTCATTTCACCTACTTCACCTAGTTCGCCTCCTCCGCCAGCTATAGGTCTACTTTGATGCATTGTTGGATGTGTTTTTTTTTTTTAGTATATCTATTTCATTTGTCTTGCATATAAGTATGCTTTTTGTTGGATGTGTTCAGTTGCTCGCCCTCTCAATCGGATTGCATTCTTGATGAGATTGCACGCTCTATTTTTGTTCTTTTGCTATTTACTAAGTTTTTCTGGTATATGCATCTGCTCAGATAATTTGTTGTTGCTCGATGCATTGTTCTGGATGCATTCCGTTGTTATAGATAGGGTGCTTAGGTTGATAATTTGTAATATACCCTATTTACCAGATGCATATACCTTATTTACTCAAAACTTGGTAAGCTTCTCCAAGAACCTAAAAATTATGAGCCGCTTGTGGATCTTCAAGATTTTTATCTGGATGCACCATTCTTCCCTTGACATAGTATGCTTTATTTACCTCCGTAGGGGTCGCATCCACCTTGACCGCCAATAAAAGATATTGGTGTTGTCTAATCAGAACTTTCAGTTTTTCTAGTAGAAATGTAAATTTCAGATATTGATATCAACTTGGGTTGGATGTAGGATGTCTTAAGTATCTAGGGTCCCTAATGGAGTCATTGCCTAAATTGCTAACCACCGTTGATGGCAATTTGTTAGACCTTTCTTTTTCTCCCAGAGGTGCTAGTTTGAATGCAACTTGTGACTTTTCCCTGTTCACTTAGTCTGGGTACAACATTTTTTTTTGGATGGGACAGGTGTGACACTAAGCAGTTAACATAGTGGATTTGTAGGTAGGCCTCATCTATACTTGATAGCACAACATCTCCAATCGGAATGCTGAATCCTTATCTATACTAGATAATGCAATCCAGATAGTCACCAACAACAAGATTGCCTGTGCTATCTTTGTGGTTATTGTGGAGAATATATGCTCTATTGTTGTCTAGGGAAAGTCATCCTTCATTTCACCTAGATTGTTAATGGTTCTAGTTTTCCATTTGAGAGAAAATTCTCAAGTAGTCATCTCAATCAAAGTGTGAAGATAATGGAACTTGAAATTTTCTTCCTAAAAAAAGCCACTAAGTTTGAGGATCTACAAGTTAAAGAAGGAATAGGTAGCACCTATTACTTTTGTGTAGGCATAATGGTTGCAGGAAGTATCTCATAGACCCTATTCTTGATGCAAGTCCTTTTAATATTTGACACAGATAGCTACTGATCTCAAGTAACTGCCCTTTTTATCTCTCAAAAACAAGTCATACTTGTTCTATTGAATCAATGTTTGCTTGAACCATGAAACATAAATAGTTATCAATGAAAATCTAACTAGTACAATACAAAGTTAGTTCTTTTTTTTTTTGGTAGCATAAAACTTCATTGTGGATATCTTTAAAGATACTATTTGATTTTCTAGGAAAACCTTGCATGAAAGAGATTGTAGCAGCTTCAGGTTGGAATCATTAAATGATTGGTTAGCTGTTTGATTATGTCTCTTCCCTTATCCCATTTGATCTCTTAGTTAGCATTTATACATTTACCATCACTAGGAAATAACTGCACATGATATGAAAAATCTTCTTGCAATGTTTTTCTTCTAAATCTGATTTTACTGCATTTATTGTTGATCATTTTAAATTTGTTTTCTTAAGTTTTCTTTGTTTTAGCCACAGGTGGCTAATCTTAAGTAGAATTCAATGCCATCATATTTTACCTAGAACTTTGGCTGGATATCCTTGCTTTTGGACAGTTGCTTAGATGTTTCTTATATAAACTCTTTAAAACAAAAATTAAAGTTTCTTATATAAACTTTCTTTTGCTTCTTTTTCTCAACTAGCAATAATATATATATATATTGAAAAGGACTGGCAATAACATTTCCTAATATAGAAGTTTAATTTTGTGCTATTTAAGAATCTATGAAAAGGGTGGTCCAATATTTGGCAAGGTGATGGAAACAGATGTCATTTCTTCAATCATCAAAAAATATAGGAGACATTTGAACAAACTGAACTAAATTAGCGTGCCACCTTGTGAATTGCAGTATGAACAAAAAACTTTGGCATAAAGGATCCTTCTTTAATTATATAATAGTACTTTGTCATGAATGGGGGGTTGTTGAGGTAGACTAGCCACCCATCCTACATAAAAAATTAGAATCCTATCACTGCACAGACCTAGGTTTGATCCTTAACTGCTAAGCGTATTTATAAGTTATCCTTTTCATTTTTTTAGTGGGAGACCTTGAATTTTGATTATGAACTCTAGTTATTAATCATTTTGGTTATTGGTTTAGGTAAAAATGGATAAATCATGGATGTATTTGCATTGAACAGATATTGTCAGATATACTCTCGAAGTAAAGAGATTCTTAGACTGGGCTTTTCATGATGATCGAAGATCATATAGAAGTCGAGTAGAGAAGAACTTAATTTTTTTCCCTTGGAAAATTTGCAAGAATGGATGGTTATATGAGCAAAAAGTTGTATTAGATCATCTCATTTGTGATGGCATATGGTCATGTTATATAATTTGTATAGCTCATGGAGAGGAAATAAGGCAATCATCAAGGAATCATGAACTTGATGATGATATAATGGACTCTGAACAAAATCATTTACAAGGTGGTGATGAAATAATTGATTTGTGAAATGATAGTAGACCCGATCCTAATTCATTGAGTGAAGAGGAGAGAAATGATGAAAGTAGTCAATTTTATATATTCTACACTGAATGAAGCCAATTGTCCAATTTGTCCTAAAGTGAGCTCAATGTCACATTTAAACCTCCTACTGAAATTATTTAAAATGAAGGTGATGAATCGAGTAACATCAAAAGTGATGTCAGATGTTCTAGATTTCATTGTAGAGCTATTAGGTCATCCTGTGGATTTCCCTAAGAATTAGCATGGTGCTAAGAAACGCCTTCATGTATTTGGATTGAAAAGTGAAAAGATAGACACTTGTTGGAATGACTGCATATTATTTTGGAAGGACAAAGAAAGGCTTGAACATTATCCAGAATGTCTTGCACCAAGATACAAGTTTAGCAATAATGTTAACAGGGGAAAGAAATGTTGTCCAGAAAAACAACTTCATTACTTTCCATTTATTCTAGGACTAGAACGTCTTCATGTCATCAAAGACTGCAAAATTAATGTCTTGGAATAAGAATGGAAGGAAAGAAGATCCAGATGGACTAATGCATCATCCAGCTGATTGTGAAGAATGGAGAAATTTTGATACTAAGTATCCACTATTTGCAACAGAGGCTCGAAATTTAAGATTAGCACTATCAAGTGATGGGTTTAATCCATTTGGCAACATGAATGTTAATTATACAATTTGGCCAGTGACGGTTGTTGCATATAACTTATCTCCATGGTTGTGCATGAAGTCATCATTTATGATGTTAACATTGCTAATTCCAGGTCCTAACGCTCCTTGAAATGCAATAGATGTCTATATGTAGCCCTTGTTGGATGAATTGAAGTTGCTATGGTTTACAGGAGTGCACACATATGATGCATCACAGAAGGAAATGCTTACAATGCATGCAACACTACTTTGGACTATCAGTGATTTCCTTGCATATGCCAACCTCTCCAGATGGAGCACGAAAGGAAGAAAAGCATGCCCTATTTGTATGGAGAATACAAATAGTACCTGGCTTCAAGAGAGTAAGAAGTTAATGTGTTGATCAATGGGTTTCACTCACACTCAACTCAGTATGTAATTTATATGGTTTACATACTCAGTAAGTTTATATGGTTTATATACTCAGTATGTAATTTATATGTAAGTTTATATGGTTTATATACTCAGTATGTAATTTATATGTAAGTTTATATGGTTTATATACTCAGTATGTATTGGTTTACAAACTCAATCAACTCAGTATGTAAGTTTATATGGTTTACAAATAGGGCACAATTCGACCCACGCTCTGCAGACCTAGCTGCCTGACCCGTTTACCCAGCACTCCTCGCGCATCACCCATGCCGATGCACCTGAACCCGAATGCGCATGATCTGACCCGAATACCCGATTGGCTAGCTCTAGGAGAGCTAACCAAAGAGAGAATAAAGAGAGAGTGTACGTGGGGGAGGGTAGGGGTAGGTTTTGCACTCGTGTGTGTAGGAAAAGGAAGAAAAGAGAGGAAGCTGCAGCCACAGAGGAGCTAAGGAGGAAAAGCAAAGGGCTGAAGCGAGGAAGCTAAGGAAGCAAAGAAAAGGCACTATAGCAGAGAAGGTTGCAGCTGAAGAAAAGGGCAAAGGCTAAGCTGAAGGAAAGAAATCAAGGAAGAAGAAGATAAAGAAGAAGAAAGAAGAGGCCAAGGCCAAGGAAGAAGAAGGAAGCACAAGAAGCCAAAGTCAGAGAAGAAAAGAAAGAGAAGCTAAGGCAAGCACGTAGAGGAAAGGAAGGAAAACAAGAAAGAGGAAAGCTAAGGAAAGGAAAGAAAGAAGAAGAAGAGAAGCCAAGAAGGAGAAGATAGACAAAGAAAAAAGAATCTAAGAAGGAAAGAAGAGGAAGCTGAAGAACAAGTCAAAGAGAAGAATCAAACACTTTTTATCCTATTCCTCTCAATTTCTCTTTTATTGTTACAATTCAGTATTGATAAACTCCTACATTATATGTTGAATTAGATTTTGAGTAACTTTAAGTGTTCAAATTACATCTATTGAGATTAGTATAAATTCCATTTGCTCCCTGTGTTCGACCTCGGACTTAACATTCAAGTAATAAAAATTCTTATTTGTTTTCAACGCTTTATCGATTATACTGCAACGCCACATTTTCAAAACTCGATCAAGAGCTGTAAACATTTTGGCGCCGTTGCTGGGGGGCAACGTGCAATTTATCACTAAACTCTGCATTCTTTTTTATTATATTTGAACACTAACTTGCCCTATTTGTTTTGCTGTGATTTTGCAAGGTATTTCATGAAGAAATCTCCCGCGCAAGTCAACTACTCCAGGGTAGGTATATTATCTTTTTTCCCTAATCCACCTCCTAATCCTGGGAAGCCAAAAGGAAGTAATTAATTAGGAATCACTTGCCCTCTTTCCATAGTAATTACAATCTTTAAGGCAAAAGTTTCTTGATTTTGTGAAAATTTTCAAATCTTACTGAGGTTGAAGCAATTTTTTAAATCCTACCCCACAATTTCCTGTGCCTAGTAGAGATCACGCTTTATTTTTGAATCTCCGTGGACTGCACACTTCTTGTTTTAAGTCCAATGAGAACTTCTGAAAAACAAAGAGGATTGGAAATAGAACCAAATTAGGGTTTCTACAGTAGGGTTTTGGAGTGCTAGTTCACACATGCTTGCATAAAAGGAAACAAACCCACCTGCATCAGTGTGCTACCCAAGCCCTTGATTGAAAAGATCTAAGCAAGACAAACCCTAAAATTGAGCTTTAAAATCACTTGAATCTTAAAAACATTTGACCTAATAACCTAGGAGTCAAATCAGGGTGATTTCTAAGTCTTGACCTAGAATCTTTCTGCCATCTTTAGGGCAGGTCAGGTGAAGTTGACCCCTTGTTGGGTCAACCAACCTCCAAATTAGGTCACAGCACCAAAAAAATCTAATGTTCAAGTGAAAACCCTAAGCACCTTAAATCTAAAAGTGATAGACTTAAGAGGTCAAGGTTCCCATTCTGGTCTACCTGGAATCTTAGTGACAAGAGAGGTCAGGTGGGGGAAACCTTGTAACCCGTGAGGATGGTCTACTGTGTAGGGGTCTTTGTGGGACTCTCCCTCTCCGGCTGCCTAGGTAATTCTCAGGTGGATGACTTTCCGATCCAGGGGTATCATCCGCCCCAAACCTCCATAGTCATCCAAACATCTTTGGGTGACTTGATTGGGTCAAAGACACATCCAGTCTCTCATCCCTTCTCTTTAGAGCACACACATAAAATTTTAGTGGGACTCTCTATTCAAATCTAATCACTTCATAACTTGATTCAACATCTTGATCCAAATTCTGATTCTACATCTTAATTCCACCATTTGATCCAAATATACAGCCGAATTACTTCGGATTACCATTCAAAAAACCTAAATCACAGAGATCCATGAGAGATAGAATGATTGAGGATGCCCTTGAATTCTATGAAATTGAATATAAAACCTCAACACCAGTAGAAGACATTCAGGTTAATGTACCAACAACCACAACCTTCATCATAAATTGTGCCCAAGTATTATTGACTAAAGCCACAAAAGGATCAACCTGAGACATTCTCATCACAGGATACATTGAGATAGAAAAATTACACAACTTTGAATACCTTCAATGCATAACAAATCCTATACATTGGGAACAACACCAAGATGATCTTGAAAAATGGGAAGAGATGATGAGATTATTGAAACAAATTATCGATCAACAATACCCGTACATACCACAAACAGATGATGAACCATCTTGGAACAATATCGAGGATCAATTTGATTCCCCAGATCTCGGGTTTGAGGCATAGAGTCGTTATGGATTCCCATCCCAGATGAAGTATAATGTGCCGGATAATGAAGAAGGTTGGGAGGTTCCAATTGCAGGAAAACACAATGTAGAGCCAACCCTTGACCATGGATCACCAAGCTTAGAATTCCAAAACTCCTGTAATGATGAGATTAGCAATGAACCTCTTGAGGGTGTAAATCCCACCCCTTATTCTGACAAGGTAACCCTCGAAGGTTATTCAGGCTGAGATTCCAGTAATTCAACCCACATCCTAAGCCTAGAATCTGGATCTAAAACTCATTAGGAAGATTACGAGGCCCCGTACGAAGAAGATCAAATTTTTAATGAAGAGTATGATTTTGGTCCTCTATTTGATGAATATCCCTCTACAACATCCTCAGAGAATCAGATCAATTTTTCAGAAGTCACGCCAATTTACGATACAGAAATCGAGGAGTTGGACGAGTGGGGTATTGATTGGGTCTCTCCTACAAGCCTAAAACTTGAGCCTAGACCAAATAAGAACACCTTTTTAAGCTCAGAATTGACATATAGGCTAGACCCCAGTCAGGCTGCTGAATCCACATCATGTGATTTATTCTATGGTGGAATCTTTGATCTCGAATCTTATTCAGAATTTGATTTTCGCAACATCTCCGATGATTTTGAATCTGACCATGATTTCGGAGAGACTCTGCTTCCTGAATACAACGAGCCAATCTACAACCTCAGCTCACATGATTCATTCTCCGACTCCAACTCTGAGGTCCCGGTTCCTGAGATCACTGATTTAAGATCAAGTTCCAGTGACATGGAATCATTTCTTTTCGATCCTCAGGAATCAAAACTAGAAAATGCCGAGAGTGACTGCAATCTAGGGTTCGAATCTTTTCTCAACTCAGATTTTCATCATCTTATAGACACTCTTCAGCCATTCACTTTTGATTTTGAAAGCTACTATGAGGACTCTCTCATGAAACCACCTGTAACTTCTTTCTAGAAGAGCCCTCATACAAGATTCTCATTGAAGCCACATCTTCTACTCATACAGAACCCATCCAAACCCATTTTCAACCCCAACCCACAACCGGACTCAATTTCTATTCTGATTCCCCTCTCACTGAGTCGATTGCAGACAATCGAACTCCACACATATACCGGGTATCAAACATTGATTAGATTAAAAAACATGATCCATCATTCTCTAATCACCCCTGTAAGGTTTCCGCATCATTCATTAATTATTTTTTAGATCCCTAATCTATCCAGGATGATTCAACTCAGCCAAAATCTGAGTTTACACTTCCACATCCATCCGAGCTCCATTGCATATGGTAGATTCCACATCTCTTTATCTACATCTATCAACCCACCAGATTAATTGGGTTTGGGCTGCATCATCATCTTCTTGATCTTAACAAGCACCTGGTTGGACCAACCAGGCTCTTAATTAAGGTGCTTGTTCTACAAAACTCTACTAATCTAACCACTCCCTCTCCATCCCATTTCTCACTCGGCTGAAGACGTTGAATTTAGTGCTTAATGGGAGGCAACCCGTCATTCCAAAAACCTGAGATTTGTTTGATTATCTGTCTGTACTCCACATCTATTGCACCTTGAGTCAACCTTAGAGCAGTCAATCCCACCTCTGGTCCACGTACCAGAGCTTGAAATCATCCGCAACAGTCATTCCCGACCCGTTCACCCACCCGATATATCCTGTTCTAAGTCCCTGGACCCAACACTGTTTCACACCCTCCGTTTACAATGAGGACATTGCAAAACTTAGGCATGGGGGAATGTTAAAGTACGAACATACAGAAACCAAGAAAAATCAGAAGGACTCACAAAGAAACCACATATGTCAAAAATATCAAAGCAATAGAAAATTGTGAAAAAGAACAAAAAAATTGGAGGAGGGAAGAAAATTTTAATGTCATATAATCATGAGAAGGAAAAGAGAAAAATGCCAAAAAGGAGCACAAAATGAAAAAGAAAAAGAGATAGTCATTAGTAAGAGATTAAGGGATTAACCAAAGTTCTAGACCACATCAAGGAAACATAAGGAAAAAAGTGCTAATGAGACACAAAAAGAGATTAGTAGGAATGCTGATCTTAGGCCTTTTAGGCTAGACTCTTAGGCTTAAAAATTCAAGTATCCACTAAGATCTGGATAATCCTCAAGAGGTTGGGAAAAATGCGAAGCTTAAGTATTAGGTCTAAGGCTTAGGGAGTATTCGACCTCGTTAATTGACCTTCGATTTGTGTGACTCGGTAACCTAAGCACCCCAATCCACACACACTCTGGTTCAGTGCACATAACTATCAAAATCACGTGAAAGCGTTTAGATGTTATGAAAAAAGTTGCCTAAATTAGGAGTGGCCAATCAACACAAGTTGATTTGGACAAGTTCCCGGTGTGAAGAGGCGGGAAATTCCCCTCGAAGATGCGTAACAACATATCGTCTCCTTGGTGCTTGTCTCCTAGGATATTTGCATATCCTACCGGGGGCACGTAAGCACTCTGCTGGTTCAAATACCATGGGCGGCATTATCACAAAATGTTGATTGTCAGGGTTTGGATTTGGCTAAGGAATGCCATGGGTGGGATTATCTCGAAAGCCAGGGTTCTGGTGGTTGCCATGTGCGGTGTTATCATGAAGCATCTATTGCCAGGGACCTTTGAGGATTGATGATGGGGGTGAGGAATCCGATACATACCGTGTTGAGAAGCTAATCCGAAGCTGGAAATAAAAAGAAAAGAGAGAGAAAACTCTCCAAACAAATAAATCCCCTATCTCTCTCTTAAAAAAATGCATTGCAAACTGAACCAAGGCTAAAATATGTCTCAAGCATGGGTGCTTTAACCGTGGAGTCCAACTAACCTTAGGATAGTTCCTACGGGCCCTAAAAACCTTCATAGAGGATCGAGGCTAGAGCTGGTCTGGTCCGGATCTTGGTCGGTACTTGAATACCTCTAGGCCTACTGTCGACATTCTAACCTAATCACAAAGAAAAAGAAAACGCACTTATCATAACTGGTGAAAGAAACTCATGGTCTAGAATAGAAGTTAAAACCTTAAAATTGTGCTAAGGGACTAGCAAAAGCTAGGCTTGGGGGTATGATGGGAACACCATCATGAGCCCTAACTATCTCATTCTAACCTAAGAAAGAGAATAAAAGCTCCTACATAACCTAGAGAAGGGCCTAATTCAAGGAATAATTGTTCTAAAAAGAAAACATGAAATAAAGGGTAAAACTGCAATTTTACCATTGTAGTACATCAGCGGGATTTCTCAAAAGCTAAACATAGGTCAATTGATCTTAACAAGATAAAAAGTGAGTTGGTTCAATCAGAAATGGGTTCATGTGCAATCTGAGAATTAAATGACATCTTGTAACCCTAAAACAGACTCAATTCAATAAGGTTTTGGTCAGGATAAAAATCAACTAAACCCTATAAAATTCATGAAAAAATATCCCCTAGGTTTAGAAGCTTCAAATTGGCCTTTGGAACCTATTTTGACCTAAATAGGGGTCCTAACTAATTATTTGCCTTAATTTGGGTTTTTATGTAAAATGTCCAACCAAACATGGTCAAACCTAAAATCCAACTTCACCATTAGTTTTCGTAGGTCCAGATTGGGTTTGTACCAAAATTTGGACCTAAGGGGAGGTCACCTTGAATACTTTGCAAAACAATCCACCCAATTACATTTTGACCCTTATCTTTTGAAAACCATTGCTCAGAGCCCCCTATCTTCCTCGCGACTCGTTGAAATTAGGTCCCCCCACCATTACAGCAGAGGAGTCCTACTCCGGTGAGGATTTGAGGAGGATTTCTCCCTGATTCCTCGGAGATACCTCTCAGATTTGAAAGGGAGATTCTCTAAGGAATTCCCTATCATCTGAATGCAATCCCAAGATCTGATTCACACCTAATCTCTCGTGCGAATGCTTGAGAGACATGGGTATTCTTCTCACATTCCTACTCCGATGAAGATTCATGTGCTTGGAAGCTTGACTTCCAAGCACAAGAGCCTCTGCTTGAAGCTATAAAAGGACCCCCTGATCTGGCCGCTCAGATTTAGCTTGGCTTCGCCAAAGAAAACCTTCCAATTTCTTCCCTTCTCCTCCGGCCAAAGTGTCCAGCAAGATCCGACGATTCCACCTCCTCCCTCTCGTCTCTCTACCACAATACCAGTGGCAGAGCCATCTTCACCTCCTTCCTCCTCGTCGCGCCATACCTACGCATGTGCCAAAGGCCTCTTTGTCATCACCATTCTCCCTCCACTGGAATCTTCTTCTCCGGTGGCAGCAGGTACGCGCCAGCCGCCCTCCTTATCCTTTCTTCCACTTAGTTAGGTTGAATCTCTTCCCCTATCTCCTCTCTTTATTTCCCCCTTCTTCATTTCTATTTTCAACCCTTCGACACCATAGACCACCACCATCTTCCACATCTCCAGCAGACCACCGGTGAAGGCGCAACCGTCACTCCACTCATCCACACACCTCGCCACCTACCTCAGAACCTCCACCATCATCCACTGATCATCATCCGCCCTTTCACTGACCTCCACATGCACCCTACACTTCCACCGAACACATGCACTTTCACAGTCACAGTCGGACCTAGGAACGCACGCTTAGGCCGTTCTACTCCACGCCACCCACCGCTTCACCTTCGTCGTGACATGGTGAAGCTACCCAAGTGCTTTGATAGGGCCGCGAGGCCGTATTTGTGAGTTGTAGGTCCAACCCCTTGCCACCATTGGAGCACGAGCAGAGCTTGCTCGCAAGCTCGCTCCAGGTCGCGTTGCTCCAGGCAGTAGAGTCCCAGGTGCGAGGAAACATTCCATGACCCTTTCACACCGAGCAATCAAAGGCTGCATCGACTGCAGCTGCAGCAATTGGGAAGGTGATCTCTCTGCACGTGTGCGAAGAAGCGGGTGGGACTTTAGTCGCACCTCGATAGTTTTGAGTTCAAGTGAGTAGTCTATATTGTTTTTGTGTTTTTACCTTGTTGCCTCAGATCACGGGGTGAGGTCCCCTTGCTCGCTTACCCACCTCGTCTGCGACCGATGCTCCACGGACCTAGCTGCCTGACTCGTTTACGCAGCACTCCTCGCACATCACCCACACCGGTGCACCTGGACCTGAGTGTGCATGACCCGACCCGAATACTCGATTGGCTGGCTCTAGGAGAGCATACCTAACAGAGAATAAAGAGAGAGTGTATGTGAGGGAGGGTAGGGGTAGGTTTTGCACTCATGTGTGCAGCAAAAGGAAGAAGGGAGAGGAAGCTGCAGCCGCAGAGGAGCTAACGAGGAAAAGTAAAGGGCTGAAGCTGAGGAAGCTAAGGAAGGAAAGAAAAGGCACTGTAGTAGAGAAGGGTGTGGCTGAAGAAAATGGCAAAGGATAAGCTGAAGGAAATAAATCAAGGAAGAAGAAGATAAAGAAGAAGAAAGAAGAAGCCAAGAACAAGGAAGAAGAAGAAAGCACAAGAAGCCAAAGTCAGAGAAGAAAAGAAAGAGAAGCTAAGGCAAGCACGCAGAGGAAAGGAAGAAAAAGAAGAAGGAGGAAAGCTAAGGAAAGGAAAGAAGAGAAGCCAAGAAGGAGAAGACAGACAAAGAAAGAAGAATCAAAGAAGAAAAGAAGAGGAAGCTGAAGAACAAGTCAAAGAGAAGAATCAAACACTTTTATCCTATTCCTCTCAATTTCTCTTTTATTTTTTTAATTCAGTACTCATAAACTCCTGCATTATATTTTGAATTAGATTTTGTGTAACTTTAAGTGTTCAAATTACATCTATTGAGATCAGTATAAATTCCATTTGCTCCCTGTGTTCGACCTCAGGCTTAACATTCGAGTAATAAAAATTCTTATTTGTTTTCAATGCTTTTCGACTATAATGCAACGCCACCTTTTCAAAACTCGATCAAGCGCTGTAAATAGATAGGAACCCAGGTGAGTTTCTACTTGGGAAGTTAGAGAAATTGAGAATGAGATTTGTGGTTGCTTTAGTTCAATCGTGGGATGATTCCCAGGATGAACCCCCTTCAGGAGAGCCAATGTCAGAATCCGCTCAGGCGCCTATTTAGGGGGACACAAGTTACGAGGTTGACTAGATTGATTTACAGCAACCAACTAAGGATAATCTGATTTCTTCACCTAAAATCCCTGAGCCAGGGTATGAGGAAACGTATGTCTCCATGGACCAGAAAGTGACTGATGATTTTGGGACGTACATTAATACAGATTTTGATTTCTTTGATTCTGATGGTGAAGATTCAGCTTGCGAAGTCTCATGTGAGTTTATAGAACATGATTTCTGTGAGACAATTGGGCCTGAGGAATCCAATAGATCATATGATGGCCCAATAACTGAGGAAACTGATCTTATTGGGGATCACATGATGGATTTAGAATCACATTTTCTGAAGGATACAATTCAATGCCTCGATTGTCAATTACACCCCATTGAGCTTACTGACAATTCTATTTTTGAGATAATTAGACCCAAGTCAATTCTGATTCAGTCACATCTTCTAGACATGGGCGGGGTGATTAATGTGCAGGAGGTCCCAGAATTTGACATTCTAAATGAGGAGAATAGGAGTTGGGAAATTTTGATTTGGGAAGCAAACTCTGGAGGAAATAGAAGATCGAGTCTAAGGGTTCCAATTAAGTTGAAACCATCAAACCAGAACCCTTACGACATTTGTTCTGAGGATGTCCAACCCAAGCACACATTCATTGATTATCCTTTGGAGCTTGATTTCTTCGTAACCCGACATTTTGGTCTTAGGTTGCATCCTTATAAATTGCAGGCCCAACCCTGCTTGCATACTGATTTTAGGTTTTTGGTAATTTTTATCCATAACCTTAGACATTCTCGACCATGGGGTATGGGTTTGCACCACAATTTGGTCTACATCTGTGGACATCTGCTGGCAAGTCCTAAAGTGAATCTTTTTATTCTTATTTTGACCTGCACTTCTGAATTCTTTACTTCTCTTCTTTGTATAGTGTGCCTAACTGAAGGTACTAAATTCAGCATGTATATAGTTTCTATTTATCTCAGAGCGGACCCATTATTCAAGTAATTCGGTACTTTCTATTCTACTCTACTCTATTTCATGTCTTTTTAATATAATGAGGACATTGCATTAGATAGGCATGGGGGATGGATATTTATCTCTGAAGCATTTCATCAGCTTCGTAGATTCGTTTTATTATCTTTTATTTATATATAAAAAAATTAAATTAGGAAGGAATACTTAGACATTAGGACTTTTCAATATTAGGACATATTACATTAGGATCTGAACACAAAGACCCTTCAAGTCTTTGGGCTTAATCAACCCATGTATCCACTAAAATGTGGATTTGTTTTTCGAGTCCTCACCATCTTAATTCTATTGTAATTTGATTAAATAAGTTTGGGTGATAAGCATATGACATATCAACCCACCCTCGAATTTGAGGGAACTTTCAAAAATATTACAAAATTTTGAAAATTTTAAAAAAATTCATAAAAATTGGAAAATTTTATAAAATATACAAATACAAAAATTTGAAAATTGAAAAATTATAAAAATAATAAAAGGGGTATTTACATCTAGAATAAAGAAAAGAAGAAGAAAGAGAAAAATATATTTATCAATAATTAAGGGCTTAATTTTTCTTTTAGGTCAGAAACCAAAATATAAATAAAATATAGATTATATATATAAGAGCATTAAATCCTTATTTAGATTTTTACTTATAACATTTTGTAAAAACACAGTTTTATTTGCAAAATCTTAAAATAGGATTTTATTTAAATTAGAATCTTTAAACCTTAAGTCTTTATTTTTCTATTCTTACCCTGAAAATTAAGTAACCTAGGTGTATTAAGTTTCAAAACTTAAGTTTTGGAATTAAATTGTAACTTTTTAATCAATTAGACTAAGTAATCCTTTTGCTTTTTGAATATTTGATTTTATGATCAAGTTAAGTAAAAAGGCCAGATATTTAGAGTTAATTAAGTAAAGAGTTAGTAGAATCTTAGTCTTCACGTCTATCAGGCTATAGTTAGCTTAATCAACTAAAGGACATTTGGCTAGACTTGGTGAGTTTTTGTCTTGACAGATCCTATTGGAGGAAACTAAAAGTTTAGAGAACTTGAGAGTGAATGGCATTGTTGTCCAAGCTCTGGTTTGAGAGCTAAGTAACCTAAGCATCCAAAAATCACACACATAGAATTATCTTGATGGCATCTGAGACCGTGAAAACACAGTGGTTTAGAGATCGATTCTAAATCCTCTTTAGTCCAAGGATTTCTGCGGGGCGATTCTTGGAAGGGTGAAGGATGTGCCACTCACCTAGAAAAAAGATTTGGAGTATAAAGTTAGTAAGAAAAATGAGAAAGGGGAGAAAAATAAAAAAATAATAATAAAATAAAACACCCTGCAGTTAAGTACCTCGCTACAAATGGGTACTTATGCAGCTTTTCCATGAAAATAAAGCATCTCGGTATAAATAGATGCTACCCTTCCTTCCATCAAATAAAAGAACACCTCGCTACATATGGGTGTTCTAACATATAGAAAAAGTTGAAAAAAATTTGGAGATAAAAATTAGAAATAAGAGACCCAGTGGTCCACCGGGGAGATATACACAAAAAGTGTTGACATCGGGATAGAAAACTAGTGAGGAGAAAGCAACCAAACTTGAGTAAGGCCAAGCCAAAGGCTTGAATTGGAATAATATGGATTGGAAATTGATGTCTTAAGATCTGGATTTTTGCAAATTTAGATGCCTTTAGGACAATTCTCTTCACAAGCACAGATGTTTTAAAATCATAGCTACTGAACCTTTGTATTGGGCAATGAAGCCTAAGAAATCGGGTTTTGATGATTTGCAGTTGAGACCTGAAGGAGAAGGATTGACAAAATCCTAGGTCTAGAAGTCTGTCCTTAGTGTTGTAGGCTGGTAGATTAAAGTTTTACTACTCTATGTTTAGTTAATAATGAATATCTAGCTAATTTGCTTAAACTTAGATTGATAGAAATCAAATTTCATAAACAAAGGATTAACTTAAGTCTATTGAGTTTTTGAGTTAAAATTTAATTTCCAACTCTTAGGGTTTATTTTCTTAAAACACTTTGAATTCTAAATTTTTAAGGGTTAAGAATGATTACAAAGAATAAGTGATTTTTGAGATTCTAATTTTTGATAAAATTCTTGTTAGAAACTCTATTTTTAATAAAGTGTGTTTTGAAGATGTTTTGAGTTTTAAGTCTAAGGAAATTTTCATAGAATGCTTTGTATATCACTTATTTTTATATTTATATTAAATCTAAAAAAATTAATTCTAACCTAAGCTTTCCTCTAATTGGTTCTTATTTATATTACTTTAAACCCAAGTGCTTTAAATCATCATATTTCTAGTTAATTTTGCTAGGGACTAGCAAAAATTTAGCTTGGGGGTATGATGAGAAGTTCATCATGGTCTCTAATTATCCCTAATTAACTAGTCTTCCTAGTTAATTAGCTAGGGATATGTAAATATATAGGTTAATTATTAAATAAGAGATAAATAGTAAAGGACCTTAAAATAAGTTTAAAATGCTATATTATTATCCAATTAATATTATAAATATTTTAATTAATAAGTGGACTCGAAATATTATCAGTAATTTATCTAATTAATGTGTTAACTAACTTAAGTATAATTTATAGCTAAGTATGTAATAACTTAAGTAACACTACTTAATTAAATAAATTAAGCTAAAAAGGTCAAAATGTAATTTCATGGTCTAAATATAATAATTGTCATATTTATAATCATATATAAAAAGTTGAAAAAGATTTAAATTAAAATAAACTTTGAAAATTTTAGTTTACATTTTAGTCCTTACGTTTTATTTCAATCGAGTCACTATTCTTCACTTAGGTCCTCAATTTTTGTTACAAATAAGTCCCTTAAAACTTCTTCTTTCCTTCTTCAGCCTCCTCGACGGCTGACGATAGGAGGTGCTTTCACCCACCAATCACCGTGTATCTGACATCATTCCTTCCTCTCCAAGATCCTGGAGCTTGTACTCACCATCTCCTTTTCATCCACCGGTCTGGATGAAGCTGCAATCCTATTTTAGGGTTGAAGATAACCTCACCAGCATCGAAGAAGATGCTTGTGGTTACTCCACTCCTAGACTCTTTTCCTTCCAGATACACCCTCCTTCTTAGCTGCCGCAACTTATAAATACACCTCCATACCCTCGATTTCAGCAAGTTAGCTCCCTTCCCTCTTATTCACTGAGCTAACCGATAGGGTATTCTTTCCAAAATTCGATGACCTTCCTCCACTTCCTTCGTCTTCCTCCATCCATCTTTACTCGCTCTACATCTCCACCGACGTCAGCCAAGTCTTTTGATGCAGCGTTGACATCGGAGTTCCTCTGCTTCACTCCGTCACACCCGTCGAACTTCTTCCCTGACCCTCTAATTTCCTCCTCCGTTAAGGACCATCGACGGAGATCTTCTACCCCCTTCGTCCAGGTAACAGTAGGTTAGGCAAGTAGATTAGTTCGAGTAATTGTTAGGTAGATTAGATAGATGTAATGTTAGAATTCCATTCATCTTCTTCAGCTCCGGCCAACTCATTGAGCTTGTCTGGAGCAACCTTTTGTCTTTTTAAATCATCGATCACCTTCTTTAATCTTTCATGAACATTTCTATCATCTTAAATCACTAAATTGATCACCTATTCGCCTAAACCACCTCCACCTTCACCAACTGCTTCCACTATCCATGTCAGAAGAAGTTGTGTTTAATCCACCTCCACTGGACCCTCCATCACTTAACCATCACTTAAGGGCCCCTATCTTCACTTTAATTTAAATAATAACCATGTATAACTTAAATGCCTAATTTCATTTAATCTCCTGAGCTCACTGTCAATGGCAACTCAGGAGGAGTTCATATCACTAATTAACCATCTATAATCCATGGCCACTTCATTTTGACTTATTTTCTTCACTCAATTAAGTGGGAAAATAGGTCTTGAGCCCAATCAAACTCAAAATCTGATTACTGTGAATTCACTGCATAACTTTCAATTTAATTGATAACTGAAGAAATTAATCTATTCCTAAGGTTCCTTGTGACCCCAGGAAGCATTTCAGATCATGAATGGCACGTTTTAATGTCATTTGTACATTTTAACCTTTTTCTAGACTCACCGGAGCTCTGGCGAGATCTGACGAGTCAAATGAACTCTTCAGCCCATGGAACTTCGCGTGAAGCTCCAGATCACTTATTTGAAGGTCACTGATCATTCTGAAGAAATTTATTTGAGGTTTTAAGACCTGGAGCACCTGTTAGACCTTTGTCTTCTCCAACTCCAGCAGAGTTGGAAACGACTGTTAGTTAGGGTTAAGCTTTATTTGAAAGGTCTAGAAGCAATAGAAGGATGCCCTAAGACCAATCCAATATGTCAATCTCTGAGATAGACCTTGGTTGGTTCTGTCGAACAAACTCACCTAGGATCTCAGGCGACAGGCCTGGAACCCTAGAAATTCATGTTGAAACATCCTTCTCAGAGTCTGAATCTATTCCTGGGGAGAAAGAGAAGTTAATTAAGGCATTTATTTCATATGAAATGACCTAATTTAGGAAGTCAAATTTCAAGGTCTAATGGTCAACTTTAAGTCTGGTATGTGGATTTAGGATTCAATCAGAAGAATTGAGGAGTCCAATCTGTTCCTGGGATGTTGTTAAATGATTCAAAATCAATTTGGATGAGCTCTAATCAATTTTACAAAAGAATTTGATTACTGTTCAGTTTGGGTTGTTTTTTAACCCAAACCGACGATAGTATGTTTTTAGTAAAATTCAAGTGAGAAATCTGCCTAGATAGATTCTTAGTAACCTTTAGAGTTTGTTTGATTTGATGAAGAAAGTCTCTAGCTTTCTGTTGGACCAAATAGAACTTGAAATTAAGTTCTGAAGCTCCTTAACAAAGCTTTTTAGCTAATGCACCTTCCTGAAGCTTCTTGGAGTTCATTCCCTACACCAACAGCTACGGAAACACCTTCTAAATCTCTTTAGCATCTTGTTTGGAGGTCAAAAGCCATTCTGCAAGACCTTAGATCCAAAACTTAAGTCTACAGGCAATATGGCCGTGGCAACCAGACCCTTTTCGCCCTTCAAATTGAAGAGCTAAACCTTCCCTAAGTATCAAATTGATGCTACAAGCATGTAGAGCAACATTAGAGCTTTCCAGCAAGCCTTCATTTGCTCAGATTGGAGCTCTGTGTTGGTTGGAATCATCAACTGAAGTTTTGTTTGGGAGGGGAATAGTTAGTACCACATCAGCGAAACAAAAGCACCCGCCTTAGTATAAAAGTAAAAAGTGAATAGGGCAATGCGGTCGTCAGCGCAGGGCACAGGAATGAGCATATGGGTGTGTGTGTGGGTGTGTCCGGTGCGCGTACCCGGGTGTGTGTGCGCCTGTGGGTGTGCGAGCGTGGGCCCGTGAGGGCATGTGCATGTGGGCCTGGGAGGCCATGGGCCGGATGGGCTCGAGACTATGCTGAACCAGAAATAAACCAAACCAAATAAAAACCAAGCTTGGACCCATTAGTGTCTGGTCCCATCCTGAGAGGGGTGCTGTGTATCCCCGACTGGTCTGAGCCGCCAACCTGAAAATGAAATTTTTGGTTCAAAGGATTAAACCGGTTCGGTTTAGAAGAGCTGCAAGGAAAGGAAGGGTTGTAAAGGAACAGAAGGAGAAGGGGAGAGCTCGTTAAGGTTGAATAAGATTAACAGACAAAAGAGCAAAGGAAAGATAGTAGGTAGAGTAAGAGGAAAGATTAAGAAGAAGAGATGTATAAGAGAAGAGCTCGAGACAAAAGGAATAAGAGAAAGATTAAAAGAGAAGAAAGAGAGAGAGAGAAAGGTAGAAGTAAAAGAGAAGAAAGAATGAGGCTGAAGACAAAGAAGAATAAATAATAGTGGTTTAATTTCTTATATTCTATTAATTTCTTTTTGAGCTTAATGTTGTAATAAGGCATATATTCATTAGAATTTCTTTTTCTTGCCTTAATCTCTTGTAAATAAGAAGAATTAAAAGAAATAAACATGTTTACTTGTTTGTAATAGTAAATCATATGTGTAAATGTGTTTTCCTTATGAAATTTTGCATTTTTTTAAATTAGAAATCCTTAAGCAAAATTCATATTCTTAAAGTAAATTTAATTATAATTCTCATAAGTAGCTTAGGATTAGTGGTGAATTTTAATTAAGTTATGCCTCCTAGCGAACGACCTGGACTCAACCAGTTAAAAAGAAATAAAATCTAAAATGTTAGGTTAACTTGACCCTATACTACTTAATCAACATAAATTCAAGTTGACCCAAGTTACTTTCTTGTGCACATAATTAAGCATAATTAACTTAATTAACTATGTTGAGAGAGTTAACGACCAATGACCTGAGTTGCAACCAAAGAGTCTACCAAATGGGAAATTTAGATTGGAGGATGCAATTTACACACTAAATGGAGATGCAAAATAGAAAATAGTTAAGTTTCTATCAAGCATTAAATTTCCTGATGGATATTCTTCACAAATATCAAAATGTGTAAATGTTGATGGAAGAAAGGTAAGTTCTCTTAAAAGCCATGATTGTCATGTGTTTATGCAAGTTTTGTTTCCACTAGCAATCAATGGTATACTGCTAGATGATGTCTTCCAACCATTATTAGAGCTAAGCCACTTTTTCAAAGCTGTATGTTCTAAGGTTTTGAACCCAATTTCACTATCAAGATGGGAAGATGATATTGTTATTACCTTGTGCAAGATGGAACAAATCTTTTTTCTTGCTTTTTTTGATGCGATGATTCATCTTGTCGTTCATTTGGCATATGAAGCAAAGGTTGCTGGACCGATACAATATAGATGGATGCATCCCATAGAATGT
Source organism: Thalassia testudinum (assembly GCA_037157565.1). Taxonomy (NCBI): domain Eukaryota; kingdom Viridiplantae; phylum Streptophyta; class Magnoliopsida; order Alismatales; family Hydrocharitaceae; genus Thalassia; species Thalassia testudinum. The sequence continues at coordinate 162,056,584 of JAZHRO010000031.1, read as the reverse complement.
TATACGAAGAAGTTGAAAGATTATGTTTTCAATAAAGTATGTCTAGAATGTTCAATAGTAGAGGGCTATTTGTTAGAAGAATGCATAAATTTCTGTGCAATGTATATGGATGGTCCAAATAATCGTTTTAATAGAATTTAAAAAAATTATGATGGTGGTCCTATTGAAAATGTAGAAGGTCATTTGTCAATCTTCAAATTAGCAGGGAGACCTTTCAGTCAATCAAGACAAAGTAGATGTTTGATGAAGATAGAAATTTGGTGCACTTATATAAATTAATGCAGGTGCCTAAATTGGACCCCTTCATTCAAGAGTTTGAATGTCAATTCAGTTGCATAGGAAAATAATTCATTCAATGGTTTGGTGAAAAAGTTGAACTTAAAGTATCAAATGATATAAGATGGTCACCTGAATTTGATATCTTGGCAAAGAAACCAAATGCTTATGTGACTTCGCATAATGGATGTATTGTCAATGGATTTCGATTTTGCCATAAAGTCATTGATGAAACCAAAGCAACACAACTTTCTGGTGTGATGGTAAAGTCCTCCCAACTTGGAGATTGTGATGGCTTCTGTGGTGAACTTCTTGATATTATTGAAATAAGTTTTGCACAAGATCAACATATAGTTTTATTTCAATATATTAGGTTTGTTGTTTATGGTAAAAATAATGGGTATCGGATGGACAATGAGATTCTTAGCTTGAATAAAAATGCAAGATTGCATATAAATGAACCATTTGCATTAGCCTCTTAGGTAGAGCAGGTATCCTTTGTTCCAGATAATAAGAGATGAGATTGGATCATACTAGTTAGAATCATGCCAGGAGACTATTATGATATGCCAAACATACCCAAGGAGTTGGCAGATGATTCATCACCTTACCAAGAAGACGTAATCGATAACACTAATGTAACTGACATTGATATTACTTCAGTTCAAGGCACTTCACACATTGATGTTGATGAAGCATGGTACTTAAAATCTTAATTTTTAATTCCTTTTTATTATTTATTTTTATTGTTTTGCATGCAATCTTATATTTATTTCTTTGTATAATCAAATGTTAACTTTTATGTAGATGGTGAGCACTCAACGTGAAAGACGTGTAGTAAATATCTGTCATGACCCTCAGGGTTCCATTCTAAAGGTATAATGTGATTGCATTTGTAAATATCTTTATTTTATTTTTTTTGCTAGATTAATGGAAATAATTGATCTTTTTTTTATAGTATGATGTGGTAGGGGAAAAGTTGTTAACAAGGACCTTGAGTATGTGGCTCTTGGAGAGCGTCGTCCTTTACAGTTTGACAAGAGAGGTGTTGTTGTAGGATGTTATCACCAGAAATTTGCTAGTTGGTTGGGGACCATTATACGCTCCCACATTCCGATATCCACGTTATATTGGAGGGATGTAACAAGTGTGCAAAGGAATGGTCTTTTACAAGAGGTTGAGGTAAAAATAACCAACTCATATTTAAACTATTAATATTGTAAAAAAGTTAAGCTTAAGTAAAATTTATATTTATTTCAGGCTGTTTATTCATGGGAGAGAAATACATTCAATGATAATGCTATTTTGAGGCAAGTTGGAGACATAAATAGAAAGAATAGGGTAAAGTTGAAAGAGAAGGTATCTAATTACTTTTTTAGTTAAGTTTATTAAATTTTTCATTTTGAAATCATATTAATAATATCTTTTTTTTTATGTACTTTAAAAATAAGGATTTGGTAGAGGTCATCGGAATGTACCTCCAGAAGTACAAAAGGATGATTGGAACATTTTTGTTGATTATTGGACTACTGACGTGGCGAAGATATAAATTATGCAATATTTATATGTTAATTAGTTGGGATATATAATGCATAATCGACTATATATGTAAATAGGAAGAGGCAAAAAAAAATCGTGAAAATCACGTGAAGGCTATCCAACCTACCCATCGATTGGATAGGAAAAGTTCAAATCAATTACGTTATGAATTTGTAAGGAACTATTTACTAATTTGGATATTTATTCATTTAATTTTCACATTTATTTCTTAGTAATATGTGTTGGTTACTTAATGCAGTACGAAAAGGAAGGACGTGAACTTAATCGAATGGTGGTATACTTATTTTCAAGAAGTAAGAAGGGGGACGATGGAATCATTTCTTGGATAGATCCAAGATGTCAAGAGGAATATGTAAGTTTTTGTTTATTGTTCATATATGTACGTTTATTGTAATTTCATGTAAACTTCTAACATAATTTATGAAATGATAGAATTAGCTTTGGGTTAAATAGTAGGATAAGAAATGACCTTTTTAGTTGCATAACTTAACACATAGCATACAAAACTAAACCTTTGTCCCTTGTTCCCTTATGTTAAAGAAATTAATGTTTTAAACATGAACATTTTTCTTTTCCATTACTTTTTTAATTTTAAAATGTCCTTCCAATTAAATGTCTTCTAGGAGGAGATGTTGGCACTTGTTAATCCAGTTCCAAATGAAGTTGATGAAGCAAACCATACTGTTGAACCACTATCTCCTGAAGAAGCATTCTGCAAAGTCCTACCAGATGAGCATCCTGGATGTGTAAAATGTGGTGGTCATGGATCCACAATCACCAATTGGTATGGAAGTCATGGATACTCTTCAAAATCATAGGAAAATCATAATCTCGAGGCAACAGTGTCATCTCAACATACACAATTAGAAGAAGCAAATAAAAACTTGAAGAACTCCTTCACAATCAAAAACTCATGGAGGAGAATTTGAATAGATTGAAGAGTATGGTTGAAGGATAAGTATCACCAGAATCTTCGTCTGATATAGATTTATTAAGAACTAAATGATAACTTTCTTTTTCATAGCTTAGATTTAAATAGATTAAAGAGTATGGTTGAAGGACAAGTATCGCCAGAATCTTAGTCTGATATAGATTTATTAAGAACTAAATGATAACTTTCAATTTTATAGCTTAGACATGTAACTTTTAGTTTCATATGTGGAACTTTGATTTTTTTGAAAGCATGTAGAAGGCTATTTTTTTTACTTTCTTTAATAGAAGATGAGTTCTTATTTGGATCTTTATGATTTTCTTATTCAAACTGTGAATGTTATGAATAGAAGTGAATATAAATTTTGAGTAGATGATATTCTTACTTATAGGTATTAGTAATAATTTTAGTAAATGTTATCATCAGCGAATACAACAATGTTTGAATTATTTTTTTGTAATGAATGAAATGCCTTTTAGTAACGATTTTTAGGGATGGTTGTAAGTGTCATAAAAAAAATATAACGGTCATTTAAAATGTTGGTTGCACTTTAGTGACAGTTTCTGATGATTTTTTGAGATGATTGTGTCACAAAAAATAAAGTAATAGTTATTTCAAATGTTAGTTTGATATTTAGGGACAATTAGAGAAGGTTTTTAGGGACGATTGAAAGTGTCATAAAAAAAAATTATAACGGTCATTTAAAATTTTAGTTAACGTTAGTGACGATTTTTGATATTTTTTGAGATGGTTGTAAGCATCACAAAAAATAAATTAACGGTTATTTCAAATGTTTTTTTTTTTAAAGAAAGGAAAGCTATCAAATAACGATAGCAATCCAGAAGGGCATTTTATTCATCATCTAAAAAAGAATAGCAGGGGACATTACAAAATAGATCCCCATAAATGTATAATGAACCAGCACTCATTTACAATTTGCATAACCCACACCGGTCTCTCTTGAAACAACCTCGCATTCCTCGCCCTCCACATACTGCACATTGTCGTCGCCATACGCACATGTGGTTTGTCACGCACCAGGAAATTCTACCATAAAGTGTCCCAAGTAGGAAGTGGCTCATGACAAGTTTTTCTCCATATCGCATTTGTAATCAAGCATGTGGAAAAAATATGCCCCAAGCTATCTACATGAAGTCCGTGATGAATGGTCATAGATCACATTTTTGATAAAAGCGTCATAGTATAGTTGTGAAATACGATCCAACAAAGATATTGTTTTGAAAATAATGAGACTTTGAGTCCCGATCGTTCGTCTCTGGGAGGCGTTGTTTTTATTTTTGAAATCGATCTTAAAGCCGCTCTACTTTATTTAAACGACATGCTGGTGAGTAATATATAGGCGGTTAAAGACCAGGCACTTAAATCACGTAAATATGATAATCATTTAGCTCAAGGTGATTTCAAACACATAAGATATATATATATATATAAAATGAAATTTCATTCATCGTGGGAGAGTTGTTGCACAAGGAAATCTAGAGGAAAGCTTATACATGAATGCTTAAAATTAAATCTAACTACCAGAAAATGATTGCATACAAGAATCAACGGGGGGATTTCACATGCATCATTGGAGGAGAAGTAAGATTACTCTACTAAGCAGTAAATGAAAGCAATAAAAATTATGAAGAGCATGATCTAGAGCTAGAAGAATAGAGGGCATTCAGGGGTGGTCCCCGATGGCCTTGGAGTGGTCGAGAGAAGGAGGGGCGGCCAATGTAGCTTAGGCCGACCCTTGGAGAGAAGTAGGGTTGATCCAACATCTCGGCATGGTGTCCTCCATGGTGGTGGTAGTGAGCTCGTGGAGGTGGAGTGAGTGGCTAAGTGGAGGTGGCGTGAATGGCACCAATGGAGAGCAATTGCCAAGGGAGTGAATGGGTGCCAATGGCCACTCATGGGGTCTTTCTATAGACCCAATGGAAGCTCTCTACAGAATTATGGAATTCTCTAGAGAGGCCTTTGGTGGGAGCTGGTGGGAGAGTGAGAGAGAGAGGGTGGATGGTGGTTTTTAGATCCACCAAATGTGGATCTAAAAATTGAATGGCTCTTGGTTTCTATTTTTGGCAACCAAGGCAACCACACATGGTAGAGAGTTCTAGAGAACTCTAGGCTAGATATTTTCGTGTGGATGGTGTGTGTGGGTGTGTGTGGGTTGAAACTTAGGTGGCTAGGTTGATTAGGTTGGGTTCTAGTGGGTTTAGGTCAAGGTAGGTCTCAAATTAGGGTTATAAACCCTAATTCACTAAGGTAAAGTGCAATTAAACTTAATACAAGTTTAATTGGGTGTGTGGAAACTTAATTGAGAGTAAAACAACTCAATTAAGTCAGGTCTAGGTCAATTGGACTCTCACTGAGTCCAATTGGACAGTGTGTGCTGAGATCAGGGCTCAATTGGACTCAATGAGTCCAATTGAATAGGATGATGGAATTGACTAAGATCCAAGTCAATTAGGTTTAGTGAGGACCTAATTAGGTCCTTAGGGAGGTCTAGAGGTGATGTACTATGGTTAGGGCACCTTAATTTAGGTTCCTATGTGGTTGGAATTGGGTTTAGGAACCTAGAGATCCAAGATCAAGGCTTAAATCTCAAAACAGGAATTGGAGAGCAGTATCAGACATCTAATTATAGAATCAGACATCTTATACTCAAAAATCAGAAGTCCAGACTTGTCTAGATGTGCAATCAGAGTTAGGAAGGATTTCGGGTTCTGTTTTGGGTATTCTGCAGAAATTAGACGTCTGACAAAGTGTCTGGACGTCCAATAACACTGCAGAAGTGGGTTTGAAGTGTGCGGGAGTTGGCTAAGGGTCCTGGACGTCTTAAAACTTATCTGGTCGTCTAGAGAAGGGTTGGAACTAGGGTTTTAGGGCTTCCTAGGGTGTTGTGACCTAATCTAAGGGTGGCTAAGGATTGGGGAAGTCTCTAGGCCATCATAGGGCTAGGATGGACCTAAGCTCTTCACATTTTTCTGCTTTATTTCTACTTAATAGAATAGAAAACCTTTGAACCCCTTACATTATTATTCCTACATCTAAACTAGGCCTTCTTCTCCAGCTCTGCTACAATTCCTATTATTTCTGATCCAGCTTCAGATCTAGCTCCTGATCAGTTTATTCCCTGCAATCGACATAATGCACTTAATCAGCACATTATAACATTATTTTATGCATAGCTAAAGGAAAGTAATAAAGATGTAGATAATGCGTATGCATGCATGAATAACCCTAACTTATGCTAAGTCCTAGCTTAATCTAGGCCAATTAAGACCTATGATTGCTGCGCAATCAGTCCGCATAAGGGACATTCATGTACATCTGCCCCCATCCTCCAGTGTCTCAACTCCCTAGTGATCAGGCCCTTTCTTCTACATAACCATATAAAAATTTGGACTTTCAAAGGATCTTTTAGGAGCCAAATTCTTTTTCCAATTGGATCCCCATCCATAGCTCTATTGGACTCCAAAATCCTCTTATAAGCACGCGCCGCTGTATAGACACCATTCCATGCATAATTATCTTCCATTCCAACCCTCGATCTGAAGCTTTGAAGATTTGAAATCAATCTCAACTTCTCCTCACCTAAACGAGTGCCCTCCCTATTTATTTCATACCCTAAAATACGCTAGCCATCATCATGCTTAGACTAATAGCTACGTATTGCATAGTCCTTATCCACAGCAACCATATACATTCTCAGATATGAGTCTTTCAAGATACCCAGGCAAGATCATTCCTCCTTCCAAAAGCTAAACGCACTGCATCTCCTAGAATTGGCTACAGCAAATGCCTGTTAGTCTTCAAAGCCAGAACAACAGAATGCCAATTTGAAATTTCCTTCGCCTCATCTTAATGGCAATCAATAACCAATCTTGTCATAGACAAAGACTTATTCCCTGCAGTGACTAACCATCACTCTTGGAGAGTGGCAGTTACGCCACACTATTACCTGGGTAGCTATCTCTTAAGGTTGGCAGGAACTAGGGCAGACTCGCCTCATGTTCCCTTACATTACCGCCTCTTAAGGCCGGTAGGCCACCTCTTAAGGCTAGTAGGAACTCGGATGGATGCTCCTCACGTTCTCTTACATTGCCACCTCTTAAGGCTGGTAGGCTGGCACTTAAGGCTGGTAAGAACTCGGGCGAACCCTCCTTGTGTTCCATTACATTTCCACCTCCTAAGGCCGATAGGCTGCCTCTTAAGGCTAGCAGAAGCTCGGGCGGACGTGCATTGCATTCCCTTACATTATCGCCTCGTAAGGCTGGCAAACTACCTTTTAAGGCTAGCATGAACTCAGGCAGATGCACTTCACAATTCCTTATAATGTCGTCCCCTAAGACTAGTAACTGCCCCTTAAGGATGGCAAGAACTAGGGCTCCCACACCCCATGTTCCAACAAATATGATGCCACCTCCTAAGGCCAGCAAGAACTTGGGCCCACACACCCTAAGTTCCGTTCATGAATGAGGCCCCCTCCTATGATCAGTTATAAACAAAGGCAAACACTCTTCACGTCGCCTCTTAAGGACGGGTGAGAAAGCACATGCCCTTTTTAGCACAGAGTCACCTTCTCAAAAGACATACCTGCTAACTAAAAAGGATGGCGAAAACCCATGCCACCCCTTAAGGCTAGTAGGAACTAGGGCACTGGTGCCCTACATTCCAGATGACTCAACATCACCTCACAATGACGATAGGAACTTGGGCTCTTACTCCCCAAGCTCCACTTCATACAACACCACCTCATAAGGCCAACCAAAGCTTGAACACTGCACTCGATGTTCCACTCGATGCCATGCCATGCCTAGAGGCAGGCAGGAACTTGGGCCTCCAAGTTTCGCTTAAACATAATGATGACACACACTCGGGCTTCCAGCAATGAAAATCCAACCACCTGCACTAAGCTCTAGTTGCCACCTCCTAAGGTCAGCTCTCATTCGTTGCCACCTCTTAGGGTCGGCTGATAAATGCCAGTTTATCATCATCCTTAGCATCCATTCACATCTAGTTCCTAGGATTTTGTCAACTGCATTGCATTATATCATTGCATTTAGCATGCATGTGCATTTAGGGTTTAGAGCATACATTAGCATTCATTTCACATTATCTCATGTAATTTCCATTTGATTGCCAGGGATGAATTCATTGGAAATCAGAGAAACCTTAGCAGTATGGAAGGCACTTGGAACATTTTTCAAGATAGAAGCTCCAGTAGAAGGACCCTAGCTCAACTCAGCTAGATCCAACTCAAATCCAGCTCCTACCCTAAATAGATCTAGATCACAGGGTTTTTGTAAGCACCTCTATTTTGATAAACCAAAATTATGTTTATTGCTAGGCTAACATTTGAAGACTATCTTGGATCAAAGTATTAAAGCGTCTTTCAAGACAAGAGAAGTTAGTTGCTAATGTGCATCATTTTTTTTCATTTATTTGACTCTAGGACATTTTTGTAAGGAACCTCAAATAAAACTCAAATATGAATTTTTCGCGCATCTTTTTCAAAACCAAACTTTTAGGGTTATTGATAGACCAAACTATTTAATTGATCAACCAAATCACTTTAATCGACCAACCTAATTAATTGACCAATCAAATTAGCCCATTCTAGGAAGTTGAGAAAAATCCTCTTGGTCAACCAACCAAGCTAATTGATCAATCAATCAGTGAACGACCAACCTTCTTAATTAATCGATCAAATTGCCTTTTGATCGACCAATTAACCTTAATTGATCGACCAATTGAGTTTTCTATTTAGGCAAAACTTTTTGTATAAATAGAGGTCTCACGCAGCCCACTCCTTTATAACCTTAAAAAAATAGAAACACCATTCAAACATAGAGCATCTCATGTTTATTTCCAAAGTCTTTCACACCCCTTTCTTCATGCTCTTCAAAAGCACGACACCTCAAACCTCTGTGAAAAATTGATTTGATCATTTATTGAGGTTCCATAGAATTCATATTCTTGTTATACTATTTTGTTGTTCTTAGGAATCTTTTAGGGATGATTTTTAGTAACCATCCCAAAAAATCAATTGGAATGCCACTTTTAGGGATGGTTGCCAAACCATCACAAAAACCCTTTTGAGACGGTTAAAGATCATTAGTGATGGTTTTGCAATCGTCTCTAAAGGCCTACTCTGTTGTAGTGTTTATAACTAAACACATTTGCATTTGATTAAGGATTATAATAACAAAGTTATCTTCTTTTTTTTCGTTTAAAAGTCACAATGGTGATAAACTTGATCGGGTCAGGACATATGGATATTCAAGAACTAAAGTTGTTCCATATGGCCCTCGATCCTGGTGTCACTCGACATATCAAAAAAATCACGTAAGTATTAACATTCAATCTACATGGTCCTAATCGATTTTTCATTTAATAATAGATGCTTAGCCTCACCTTTCTTTGGTGTTAATCCATAAGTTTAGATTGTTACTAGCAAGGCCTGTGAATTATGAGCTACAAAAAGCACCATAAAATTTCAACTTTTTCCCACATTCACATCTATAACCAAGAACCACACTAATAAGCCCTGTATACATTACCCGAGTCTATTGACTCATTTTGGGTACCCTCAGTCTCATTTTTGGTTGCCATATGTATATATCTGTGTGTGTGTCTTTTTGGTACCACCTTTCCTCTCTCATAGTGGGGATGAGGCCCTCTTGTGGAAGGCTTGAGGTAATGGAAGATACATACAAGATTAGGGGAAATTGCAGGGGCAATTCATCATTGAAGGCCTTTGATAGGATCCATCATCAGGGTCCATTTACTAGTATAAATTGAGCTCCCAAGGTTTAGTAAGCCAAATTTCAGAAGTACACTCTTTAACCCTCACATAGATCAATTATGCTTTACAGAGGGAATTAATCTATTACTTATAAAATTCACCTAATTTCTTAAAGCGACATTTGCAACCCAAAATTAACAGCTTGTAATCCTTCTCCTAATTCCTTCTTTAGCTAATATCTGTGTCAATTTTATAATCTTGATTCCTGTGACTAAAAGTTAGTGAAGTGATGTGAAGATGTAAGCACCAATGAGTTTGGACTTAGTTTTAGATTACTGGTTCAAAGCTCAGTATGTTTGAGCGGTATAACCTTAAATTGTGTCAAAGCATGTGCGTCGGTCAAACTTAATTATGTCTTTGGTAGAGTTTGGGTTGTAGTTGGAGCACAATTTGAGTCATAACCAAAAAAGGTAACTACAATATTGATACCCGTATCCCTTTTTTTTATTTTTCTTTTTGAGATAGAACACCTTGCTAATTAGATTTGGTACTGTGGATTGACTTACATGAGGAGGAATCTTTCGAAAAGTGAACTACCCAGGTTTTGCCTTCCATTTATTTGCCTTAAATATCAAATAGATGGATGGACCAGATGCATCCTTCCCATTGACATAACTGTGACGTGGAGCTCTCGGGCCCTTATTCGGAAGGATTTCTTACAACTTACAGGTGTCAACTTCATTAGATCTCAAGCAACAATAACCTGTCAGCCATTTCAGATTGTCTCCAGCCCTGGAATTATTGTTGCACCTATCCCAATCTAGCATCTGCATTCCATCAAACAAGAAGCTGAGTAATTATCAGATGTTAAAGTGAAGACCAGAGTCCATTTCCAAGTCGAGATACCAAAAATTCATCTTTGAGAAATAGTTATCTTGTAGATACCACCCACATGAAAGTGAGATTCTAAACAGTATAAAGGGTCCAATTTTGTCTTGACGGAAGTCCCTGAATGGGGTTTCAAATTCAATTCCATATCACAGATGAAATATTAAAACTTGAGTCCAAAAGCGTGTCATTATTTCTTGTAGGATATTAAAGTTTAGGAACGATCTAAGATTTCATCAATATCAAATGATTATGTGGAACTACCGACTGGGGCATCACTATTGGCCTGTGATAGGAAGCAATTTCCTCACTTTCTTTCTTGGAAAAGAGGGTATCTCGTATTTGCAATCAGTCAATAAGTACAAGTTTACTACAACTACATACAAACCCTCAAGCAGTGCCTTGTAAATATTCTCTATAGAAGGTGAAAAACAAAGGACAAAAGAAAGGTTGTTGCCTACTTTCCCCAAGAGAAAAAGGTGAGTTATAATATGTCAATTGTTGCTTTGGGATAAAGATGAAAAAGGTGTTTTTTTGACCAGAATCCTCATGCTTTATTTCGGCACGCACTTGTCACCAAGCAGTTTAACTATATATTGTACAAACATCAATCTGATAATCTTATAAATGTTAAGAGTCCATGCGTATAACATAAAGACCAATAACAACAATAGCAAAACATTTTTATTGAAAGGTTCAATTAACATACCTTATCGAATGGTGAAATTGAAGGTAATGACCAATCTGCCTCCATCACCTTTTGTGATGGTCAAGCTATGTGATATTGGTGAGGGAAGCCAGGTGGGCATCATGAGTTGCATTTTCTCATCCACAAAAACCTAGTAAAGGTATTCTTGTTGAACCAGAATTCAAACTTTGAGGTATGACCAACATTCATGCAAATGTCTCTTTAGTCAGATGTATAGCAAACCATTTCTACCAGGAGCATTCTGACACACGATCCAAAGCAAAATCTACCAATAGGCAAATGAGAAGTAACTAATCAACCCCTCACCACAGCAATGACTAATCAAGGAAGTCCTTGACCTTATCTGTCACTGCCAAGATAGAAGCCATTAGGTTTCCACCAAATAGCTGCCCGATGTTCAGAAAGGGCAGTAGTCAACCTAAGTTCTTGGTCCCTAGTTAGGTGTGCATTGATAATCACAAGGAAAGTCTGATCAGTTCCTAGGAAGACATACTTAAGGTTGTTGGGCAAAGGTTTCAATTCAGGTGCAGGTGGGACAATGTTTGACGAGTAAGGGAAGGGCAGGAGTTGATTAACATCAATCTCCTCAAATGGAGGTTGTCGGTGGTAATCAGCTCTACGGATTTCAACCTCCATGGATTGGGTTGGGTCAAGGTAGTCATCAACTAGTTGAATCAGATGGTCTTCTATAGAGTTAATCGTGAGGCATTCTTCAACAAGGGTTTCCATGGGATCGTACTCCTCAACCCAACCACAATCAAAAAAATTAGTCACCTTGAAGATATCCAATTGCATCTTCTTATCTCCGAAGGTGATTTCCATACATCCTATGTCACAATCAATGTTCGCCTTGGCCATAGCCAAGAAGGGTCTGCCCAAGATGATGGGTGTGTTCTGTAGTTGTTTGGGGACTTCCATGTCAAGGACTAAAAAGTCAACTAGGAAGTAGAAGTCCTTAACCTAAATAATTACATCCTCGACTACCCCTTTCGGGGTTTTCACAGATCGGTTAGATAGTCACAAGTGTGGGCTTTAATTCCCCAAATTCGAACTGGTGATAAAGTGTAGTCGGGATTAAGTTGATTAAACCACCTAAGTCCAAGAGCGCTCTATCAAACGTCTTTTCACCAATATTGCAAGATATCAAAGGCATACCAGGGTCAATTCTTTTCGAAGGTAGGCTGCTCAATATCAGTGAACTAGCTTGTTTCGAGAGCACTACCTTCCTAGGTGCTTAGGTTCTCAGCTTACACTTAGGTGTACAGGCATCCTTCAAAAATTCAGTGTAAGCTGGGATATGCTTGATTGCATTGAGGAGAGGTATATTAATCTGTACTTGTTTAAAAATCTCCAACAACTCCCCGTTCTTAGACACATTTCTCTTTTTCTTTATTTTCTCCAAAGCTTCAAGGTATGGTATTTGGGTTTGAATTGGTTCAGGCTCCTGATCGTTGGGTTCCTCCCACTCATCCTCAGAATCAGGCATCTCAGATAGTGAAGTTGATGTAAACATGTTTATATCACATAGACTGTTTATTTATGCATGTTCTTAAGCATAGAATTGCATCGCATACTATAAATATTGCATAACATACGTCATCTTGCATTTACGTTAGTTCAAATAAAATGTAGGTTAATTGTCTCCTTTTATGGCCAGGGACATGGCAACTTGTTAATCGGGACCTCAAATCGAAGATCCAACCGTACGGATCTGATTAGGGCAACGATTGGAGTTCAACGACTCTAAGATTGCCTTGATCGGATATCCGTAGCATCAGATAGAGATCGAGGAACCCTAGAGATCAAGGGCCAAGATGGTGTTCATCCGCACCTTAGATGACAAATCTGATCATACGGATGGGTTTGGATCGATGATCGCACCCTAACGGTGCGAAAATCGATTCAATCCGACACTCGTGGCACCATCTACAACATTCAGAAGATGGACGGCCTAGATGGCGCCACATGGCACCATCATAGCTGCCCAACACCGGTCGCAGCTCTTCTCTTCTTCAACCACTCGATGAATCTACGCCATTGGATGCTCATTCAATGGCTGCACGCACGCGTGCACAAATTCATCCATACGCCTGAACCGCATGCGTAGCACAGTGGTTAAGGCACTATGAAGGCAGGAGGCATGGGTTCGACCCACATGAGCGACATCCCCTCCTCGCGTGCAGGCACACGATTGGGTTTGATTCGCATCGAGCTGCGCAGATCAGCCGATAGCAGCCACGTGCGATCAGATGCATAGCACGAGCGCCCGATCGCACGCGGGCATGCGACGCTAGCGAGGAGTGGCTTAAGTTGTCCGATCTCTTAATCGGATGGCTAAGCATGCACGGTCAAGCATAGGCATTGAGGCAGCAAAGGCGAGGGGGCGCGCATGCGACATGTGCATGTCATCCATGTTCAGGCCTTTAGTGACAGATTTATCCGTCACTAAAGGTCCTGAATTAATGTTTTTAATGTTGTAATGACCAAAATGCCCCCACTCCTTGCAACTATAAAAGGAGACCCCTACCCTACGAATTTCTCATCCCTTCTTCTCTTCTATCACCCCTTCCAAAGCTCTAAGAGCTTGTCCCACACCCGAGATGCTTCTCTAGAGTAGAAATCTTAATTTTTCCACCTTCGTCCCCCTTAGTGGAGCATCCTGCGGTTGTCCTCTCTCTGCATTCGTGAAGCGGATCTGGCGATGACGACGACATGATGTTTTGTTCCCGTTCCTCCTGCTTCATCCTCCTTCTTCCCGCTTCGTTCCGCATCTTCCAAGCGCCGTCTCGTTCGGCTCATCCTCCAAGCGATCGTTGAGGAGGATATCTCTCTCTCCATTCTCTTTACTACTTCCTAAAGTAGATTTACTGCTTTCTAGTATAGATTTCCCACTTTCTAGTTGTAATGAGTAGTGTAATGAACAATTTCTGATAATGAAATACATGTTTATTCTACATCCCTTTTTGCTTTTATTTGTAATATTCTCTCTCTCTCTCCTCTTCATTATTTGTTAAAAAGATAGCTAGTTTTCGACCTGCTAATCTATTTCGTGACAAACAAATAAAACATGTATTTTTAATCAAACGTCCGCCTCCCTATGTTCGACCCAAAACTTCTTTACAGACTTTTCGGTATAAATTTTATCTGTTGAACAAAATTCTTCGTGACTCAAACTACAACGACGGGTTTTCAAATCCAATTTCGATAGCATAGTCATCTGCATCAACATTTTGGCGCCATTGCTGGGGAGGTGACGCTCTTTGATTTTTCACGTTTTTCGACTTACGAATCGTTTACCTCACTTCTCTCTTTTCTTATTGTGATTGCAGGTACTCTTTTGAGATGAGCAAAAGCGGCAGATTGGAGCAAAGTGCTGTTGAAGGTTTTGTAAGTTCACCTTCACTTCTCACCCATTAGATTTCATTCCACCTCGTAATAACACAAACATAAATCAACCTAGGTGCTCTTATAAACCCTAAGGTTAGTTTTGATTGTTTGTTTGAAACCAACACCAGCCTTACCCTCAGCATTTAAAAAGAAAAATAAAAAAAAATCTCACAGAGGTACACAACCTCATCTAATTTTCAAACTCAACCGGTAAACTGATCCTTGGAACCGGTACACACACCCAAACACATAATCAAGTAGAGATCAGGTTAGGTAATCACTTGTGTGCCTAATTAAGTGGTGCACCAGGCTGATTGTTTGAGTTGGTTGGGCTACACCACTTCAACTAAAATCAACTCATTAAGTAGCTGCCACATAGGTTCAACTCTTAAGGATTTACCAGGCACTCCACATTCTTTTAAGCTTCAAAGGAAAATATCTTCACCTATGCTTTCAAAACCTTGTGTGCCAACAAAACTTATTTGAAAATACCTAAAGTTGAATCCTAAAAGCTACTTAGCAAGATTTGAACCCTAAAATTCACTGCATCAAAAATAATCTTGCTTGAAAACCACTAGTTGTTCACGTACACACACATCAATAAATCATTAAGGGCACAACCCAGATGCCCATCACATTCCAAAGCACATTCAAACCTAACCCTAAATAAAATAGAGTAGACGTTGGCCTTAAGGATTGGACTCGCTCTTTGGAGCCCAGAACGAGATTATCTTTGATTAGTTTGTTTCTACTATTCAATCTAATGCCTAGCTAGGGGAGCAGAATCAAATGATCGCGGCTTGGGGGTACACTAGGAACCGGAGGCGCAAGCCGAAGGAAGAATCTTCTCCCCAGTCCCTCCCTCTAACTGGTTGGATTGAATGGACAGAAGTAGATCAAATCATTTCTTTATCTGAAGATGGGTTTTAGGAGTCTGTAGCTCTTTAGGCTAGCTCACTTAAGGATAGATTTGATTGTTTGTATTGCAGGGCACCTTTCTTGCTCCCGTCTATCATGAATCTTTCCATATTTCATACGCATTCCCACTTTTTCCCTCCTGTTATGACTTATCCTCAACATGACGATTATCCTGACTCGTACTGTAATCAACTGTCTCTTAGTTGTGATAACTCGGATTGGGGATACAATTCCAAACCTTCGTGTTTAGGGTCAAACCCTGAGCACCATAATTGTGATTTCTATCCTTCTTCAAGCCACACTGATTATAGATCGCCACCATTTCATGGACAACCTAATACTATCTACAATTAAGAAGGATACTCTAATCCTTACTTATACCCTGAGTGCACTATCTTTAGGTCATCATCACTTTTTGAACAATCTAAAATGACCTATTATCAAGAAGGGTATCACGAATCTCAAATTGTTAACTCTTCTGCACTGATCCTAAACCCGTGCAACCCTGAACCAAGTCATTTGGTTCAGGTTAACCAAGTTCATGATAAGGTTTTGTCTAACTTGAGGAATATTATATAATCTTTAGAAGGTCAGCCAATACCTTGCATTGAAGAATTGGAGCCCTTGATTGAAATGATTGATGATCTAAACAAGTATTTGTTGGATTGGCTCCAGGATGCTAAAGATAAGAACCCGAGTGAGTTTCTACTTAGGAAGTTATCAAAACTGAGAATGAGATTTGTGGTTGCTTTAGTTCAATCTTGGGATGATTCCCATGATGAACCCCCTTCAAGAGAGCCAATGCCAGAACCTGCTCAGGCACCTATTGGGGGGGACACGTGTTACGAGGCTGACCAGATTGATTTAGAGCAACCAATTAAGGATGATCTGATTTCTTCACCTAAGATCCCTGAGCCGGGGTACGAGGAAACGTATGCCTCCATGGATCAGAAAGTGATGGATGATTTTGGGACATACATTAATATGGATTTAGATTTCTTTGATTCTGAGGGTGAAGATTCAATTTGTGAAGTCTTATGTGAGTTTATAGAACACGATTTCTGTGAGATGATTGGGCCTGCGGAATCGGTTAAATCATTTGATAGCCCAATAACTGAGGAAACTGATCTTATTGGGGCTCACATGACGGATTCAGAATCGCATTTTCTGAAGGATTCAACTCAATGCCTCGATTGTCAGTTACACCCCATTGATCTTACTGATGATTCCATTTTTGAGATAACTAAACCCAAGTCAATTCTGATTCAGTCACATCTTTTAGAGTTGAAAATTTTAGATGGGGTGATTAATACACAAGAGGTCCCAGAATTTGACATTCGGAATGAGGAGGATAGAAGTTGGGAAATTGTGATTTGGGAAGCAAACTCTGAAGTAAGTAGAAGATCGAGTCTAAGGGTTCCAATTAAGCTGAAACCATCAAACCAGGACCCTTACAACATTTGTTTTGAGGATGACCAACCCAAGCACACATTCATTGATTATCCTTTTGAGCTTGATTTCTCTGTAACCTGACTTTTTAGTCTTGGGTTGCATCCACATAAATCGCAGGCCCGACCTTGCTTGCATACTAATTTTAGGTTTTAGGTAACTTTTATCCAGAACCTTAGATATTCTTTACCATGGGGTATGGGTTTGCATCACAATCTTGTCCACATCTGTGGACATCTGCTAGCAGGTCTTAGGTTGCATCTTTTTATTCTGACTCTAACCTATACCAGTGAATTATTTATTTCTCTTCTTTGTATAGTGTGCCTAGTTGAAGGCACTAAATTCAGCATGTATACAGCCTCTGTTTATCTCAGAGCAGACCCGTTATTCACGCAATCCAAGTGCTTTCCACTCTACTCCACTCTGTTTCATGTCTTTTTAATACAATGAGGACATTGCATTAGATAAGCTTGGGGGGGTGGATATTCATCTCTGAATTACTTCGTTAGCTCCGTACATTCATTTTATTTTCTTTTATTTATATATAATAAAAAAGAAAAAAAATTTATGGAATTAGGAAGAGAACTTGGGCTTTAAAAAATTTTCAATCATAGGAAATAAAACTGTATGATTTGAACACGAAGACCCTTCAGGTCTTTGGACTTAAACAGTCTGGGTATCCACTAAAATGTAGATTTGTTTATCGAGTCCTCACCATCCTGAATTTGATTTCAATTTGATTAAATAAGTTGGGGTGATAAGTACATGACTTATCAACCCGCCCTCTGATTTGAAGGAACTTTAAGTCTAAGCATCTACACACTATTCGTCACTGACTCATTGTTTGGCAATTTTAACGAAAATTGGGTAGGTAATGAACCCTCTAGGGTGATATGATAGGCAAGTTATCATGGGTAATAGCCCATAGGTAGGTTGTCCAGAGCCTAGTCACTGGACCACTCTCTTCTTGCTGCCTTTGGGTAAATCTTAGACCAGGGAAGCCACCTACTTAAAAAAAAATAGAAAGTCAAAAAGAAAAAGAAAAGGAGAAAAAAAAGAAAAAGAAACAAAAAGAAATAAGCCACAATTCGCCACACGAGTATGGCTGGCAAGTTGTCGGTGGTAACAGTTCGTCAATAGATTG
Source organism: Thalassia testudinum (assembly GCA_037157565.1). Classification (NCBI taxonomy): domain Eukaryota; kingdom Viridiplantae; phylum Streptophyta; class Magnoliopsida; order Alismatales; family Hydrocharitaceae; genus Thalassia; species Thalassia testudinum. The sequence continues at coordinate 162,038,568 of JAZHRO010000031.1, read as the reverse complement.
TCTAGAACCCAGCTCAAGAAATGCACTAAAAATTCCAAAACACTTAGGAAGAAGCAAAGAAGTAGAATAAGCTGGGGAGATATACACTGGATTCACCATTGTGTTGACCCCATAAAAAATAAAAGTAGGGAAAAAGCTATCGGTCGTAAAGATACACCTTTAGGCAGAACATTCTTTCTAAGGTCACCTAGGGGCGTAGAAATCCGAAGTCCGTTTTGATTGTCGATCAATGAGTCTATCACATTCACAAAAAGATGCTTAGAACTTAGGGTTCTCATCAAGTATTGGGTGGGTTGAGTGGCCGTAGAAAGCCACTCTGTAACCCTGAACTCAAAAATAAAAAAAAAAAATTAGAAAAGAAGAAAAAGAGAAAAGAGATCCCTTTTGAATAAGGCGTGAACTTGAGGTCGTCTGCATTTTAGTAGGTACCTGGGCATTATTGTGTCTCTGTAGTTCAGGTCCTAGTTGAAATTCCTAAGTGATGAAAATAACTATTGCCCAAGAAATCTGACTTAATTCTCTTATAACTAGCATATAGTTTTGCTAGGGACTAGCAAAAGATAGGCATGGGGGTGTAATGTAAACATGTCTATATCACATAAATTGTTTATTTATGCGTGTTCTTAAGCATAGAATTGCATCACATACCATAAATATTGTATAACATGCATCATCTTGTATTTAGGTTAGTCTGAATAAAATGTAGGTTAATTGTCTCCTTTTATGGCTAGGGATAGGGCAACTTCTTAATCGGGACCTCAGATCGAAGATCCAACCATATAGATCTGATTAGGGTGACGATTGGATTTCAACAACTTCAAGATCACCCTGATCGGACATCCGTAGCATCAAATAGAGATCGAGGAACCCTAGAGATCAAGGACCAAGATGGTGTTAATCTGCACAACAGACAACAAATCCCACCACACGGATGGGTTCGGATCCACGATCGCAGCCTAATGGCACAAAAATCAATTCAATCCAACACCTGTGGCACCATGTACAACATTCAGAAGATGGATGACGTAGATGGTGCCATGTGTTGCCATCATAGCTGCCCAGCACCGGCCGCAGCTTTTCTCTTCTTCAACCACTTGATGAATCTATGCAGTTGGATGCTCATCCAACTGCTGCACGCACGCACGCACAAATTCATCCACGTGCCTCAACCGCACGCGTAGCACAGCGGTTAAGGCACTGCGAAGGCAGGAGGTGCGAGTTTGACTCGCATGAGCGGCATCCCCTCCTACGTGCGGGCACGCAATTGGAGCCGTGTGATTTGCATCGAGCGGTGCGGATCAGCCGATAGCTCCCACGCACGATCAGACGCATAGCACGAAAGCTCGATCGCACGTGGGCACGCGATGCTGGCAAGGAGCGGTTCAAGCCATCTGATCTCTTGATCGGACAGTTGAGCATGCGCGGTCGTGCGTAGGTGTTGAGGCAGTGAAGACGAGGGGGCACACGCGCGACGCACCTACGTTGGCCACATTCGTACCTTTAGTGACGGATTTATTCGTCATTGAAGGTCCTAAATTAATGTTTTTAATGTTGTAATGACCAAAATGCCCCTACTCTTTACAACTATAAAAGGAGACCCCTACCTTGCGAATTTCTCATCCCTTCTCTTCTTTCACCCCTTCCAAAGCTCTAAAAGCTTCTCTCACACCCGGGATGATCCTCTAGAGTAGAAATCTTAATTTTTTCACCTTCATCCCCCTTCGTGGAGCATCCTGCGGTTGTCTTTTCTCTGCATTTGAGAAGTGGATCCCACGACGACAACGACGTGTTGCTTCATTCCCATTCCTCTTGCTCCATCCTCCTTCTTCTCACTCCATTTGCCGTCTTCCAGGCGTCGTCCTGTTCAGCTCGTCCTCCAAGCAATCATCAAGGTGGATATCTCTCTCTCCATTCTCTTTACTACTTCCTAGAGTAGATTTACTACTTTCTAGTATAGATTTCCTGCTTGCTAGTCATAATGAGTAGTGTAATGAATAATTTCTGATAATGAAATCCATGTTTATTCTACATCCCTTTTTGATTTTATTTGCAATATTCTCTCTCTCTCTCCTATTCATTTTTTGTTAAATAGATAGCTAGTTTTCAACCAGCTAATCTATTTTGTGACAAACAAACAAAACACGTGTTTTTAATCAAACGTCTACCTCCCTGTGTTCGACCCAGAACTTCCTTATAGATTTTTTGATATAAATTTTATCTATTGAATGTATTTCTTCGCTACTCGAACTACAACGATGGGTTTTCAAATCCAATTCCAATAGCATAGTCATCTGCATCAACAGAACTCATGGGAGGGGTTGGCCATTTGGGATCCTGGGTTTGAGTGCCACTTCTTAAGGTAACCGCATTGGCTGAGGGATTAGAACCATGGTTAGATCCTTGAGAAGAAGAACAAGCATTGAACCTAGGAGGTGTCTATAGGGCTTGTTGGATCATGTGGGCATGCCCCTGATTTGATTGGAACCCTTGAGGATTGTGGCCTCTGTTCATTACATCCCTCAGGTTTGATTGTGGCTGAGAAGGAAAGGACCCCTATTGTTTGTTATCCAATAGTTGGCTCAACTGTCCCTTCACTAATGCCATCTCCTCCCAATGTTTCTGATTCATATCAACCATCATTTTAATCAGAGTGTCCATTTGGTTCTGTGTAGGGGCCACCCTATTCTGGTTATAAGGGAGTCTAGTAGGTGGACCTTGCTAATTAGAGGGAGGGTTTTGCCTAGGTTAGTTCTGGAATTGATTCGATTTTGATCGACTAGGTAAAGTTTGGGTGGTTATGCCATCTAGGGTTGTAAGTGTTGGAGAAAGGGTCTAGCTTAGAAAATCCCTGGATGGCCTGGGCATCTTAAAAGGTAAAAGGTGCTGAAGGGGAGGGGAAAGAGTAACCAGGGTTTGAGGGATCAAAGGTCCCTCCCTGTAACATGGTCAAGAGTTGTTCCAGGTGCATTTGGTTCATAGATTGAACCAAGTCCACATTGTGAGCTCCCTTCTCTATGGAGAAGGGCTATAACAGGGTTCGGGTTTGGTTCCAACAGCTCATCAATGTTTTTATCCACCAACTCAACCCGATCCAACTTCTTGGCTATAATGTCCGTGTCAACCATTCTAGAATGGGTTTGCACCTCATAAATCCCACCATGGGGTTGATTGGACCAATTAAATTGGGTCATGGAGGCATTGTTAAGTGAATTCTCACTCATTGATTCAAAGAGCTCAAATGCACTCTCCTCATCCTTATTTAAAAAGTTGCCTCCACATGAAGCATCCATAAAATTGTTGAAGTTGTTGTCCATACCATGGTTGAAAATCTGGGCCAATTAAAACCTTGGAACCTCATGGTGTGGGATTTCCACAATAATTCATTAAATCTCTCCCACGCCTCATGAAATTGCTCTCCACTTTGTAGGGCAAAAGTAGTAATGGTTCTCTTAAGGGCATTAGTCTTTCCTATGGGGAAAAACTTCTTAAGAAAAGCATGCCTTAATTCCTCCCTAGTGGAGATGGGTCTCCCTAAAGTCCTAAGCCAATGAGACGCTTTGTCTCTTAGGGAGAATGGGAACATCTTGATTAAAACAATATCTAAACTGATGTTCCTAGGTTTTACGATCCAGGCAATTTGCTCAAAGTCCTCTAGGTGTTGGAAAAGGTCTTCATTTGAGCTCTGATTGAAATGGCTTTGAATCAAGCTAGGGACATTGGGTTTTAGCTCAAAATCATCTCCCCCTTCGAGGACCCTAAGGTATGGCTCTACTTGGATGGCAGACGGATCGTAAAAATCACAGAGAGGCCTTGGTTGTCCCTCAAGGGGTGGTGGTGGGTTCAGTGGGGGTTGTTCTTGAGGGTTCTGTAGTCGGTGTATGGCCTCCATGATGGTGTGAATTTGTTGTTGCTGAAGTTGGTGGTTGGCAGTAATCTGAGCCTAAATCATGGCCATGGCATCGGGTTGAGATTGATCCTTAGCCTCCTCAACTCATGGGTCAGCCATGTCCTTAGTCCTACCCATAGAAAAAATAAGTTTTCTCCTAGTTTCTCTATCTAAAGGATGAAGTGATCACCTATCATGCATACACTGGAGAAGAACCAGGTGATGAGAACACCATCATGAGCCATAACTAGCTCAATTTGATCTAATTAAGTGATTAAATGCTCCTACATAACCACCAGAGAGCCCTAATTCATTGCATAATCATTTTGAGAGAAATATAGCAAAACAAGGGTAAAACTACAGTTTTAACAGTATATCTCAATTGCAGTACACTCACTGGTTTTCTCAGGAATTAGTTAAGGGTTAAATGGCATTAAATATCCAACAAGTGGATTAATACAGATAGAAAAGGATTTTCACATGTTTTTAGAATTAAATGAAATATGAAACCCTAAACATAGACCCGTTTAATTAACTGAGATTCTGGTTAGAATAAAATTCACCTAAACCCTCTAAAATTCATATAAAAATATTCTCTAGGGTTTGGTCCTTTCAATTTGACCATCAGAAATCGTCTTGACCCAAAATAGAGTCTAGATAGACATTTGCCCTAATTTGGTTTTTTACATAAATTACCTAGTCAAATGAGATCAAAACCTAAATGTAACTTCACCATTAGATTCCTTAGGTCCAAATTAGGTTTCTACCAAAATTTGGGCCTAATCTGAGATCATCTTGACCAAGTTGGCATTTTGGTCTTGTTTGATTCTTTTCTCTCACATACATGCTCTTAACCTTTGAATATCTTACAAAAAGGCCCCAACTTCTTTATCTTCATCACAGAAAGGTCCCTGTCACCATGAAATCCCACTCCTACAACTCCAGCGACCTTTGATTGAAGAGAACTCCTCTGATCAATCAATTCCTTCCAAATTGGAAGGGAGATTCCTTGAGGAGTCCTCTTTCCTTTAAATCCGTCTGTGGGCCCCAAAACCTTCCTAATCTCTCATGCAAATGCATGAGAGATTAGGGTATCGTAGAGAATTCCTATTTCGACGAGCTTCCATAGCTTGGAAGCTTGACTTCCAAGCTCAAAACTCCCTCCAGAGGCCTATAAAAGACCCCTCAGATCAGGCCGAGTTCCTCAGACTCGTTTTTGGCCAGAATTGCCCCAATTTCTTCCCTCTACTTCCACAGAAAAGTTCCGCGAGCTCCGGTGATATCTTCAACCTCCTTCCTCATTCATTCTTGCAAAACTAGCTGCGAATTATTCATCCTTAGATTCTTCCGCGTGCCGCAATAGCAGTGGCCATCCCCTTCCATGTCTTCATCGCCGTCCCCCTCTATTGGAGAGTTCGCCTTCTCCGTTGCCAGCATGCCAAAACCAGTGTGGATTTCCCCCCTTTCGTCCATTAGAGTAGCTAGTTGGGTTTAGTTAGCATCATAGGTTTGTTTTCCCTCTCTCTATCCTCATTTCAACCCCCAACTCGACATGCTCACCCTTGTCTTCTCCATGTCCGACGACCACTCTGGCGAGGCGGTTCCACTACTACACAACTCCATCCGCCTTGCTAACCACCACATAACCTCCACCACACCATCCTATTTTGCCCTATTATGCCCTCAACCGCTACGTCGAACACCGCACCTTCGCACTTCACTTTCGGTCACTATCTGGCCACCTCACACACTCACACCTCACGGACACCACAGTTCACTTCCTCTCCTCATGGAGATGCTATTGAACCTTTTAACCGAAGCTTTTAGCTCGTATTTCATGTTTCAGGTACAACCCTTCGGATGCCATTGGCGGAGCTACTTGAGCAAGCTCTAAGCTCACTCTTTAGCAACTTCAACTCCAGGCGTCATCCCCAGTTCACGTGGAATCACTCTAGGAGTCTGAGTGGATCAGCAATTGGAGCCTTTGACAGCCATCTTGCATGAATTGAATGAAGACACCGCAACAACAGTGCACATGAAGGGAGGCGATGCAATAGTGCCACATCGAGCGCTGACAGACGCATAGAGGCACATAAATTGATTTTTTGTTTCTCCTTATCGCCTCAAGTAACACATAGGGGGTGAGGGCCCCACACCCCTCACGTGTTTCTCCTGCAACACCTAACCTACAGGTCTGGTGCATCCGATTACCCTCCTAACCAAGCACTCCTCGACTGCCACTCGTGATCGGTAGCCCTGGTCTTGGGTGTGCTCTAACCGATAATCCATTGTGGCCCTGGGAGGGCGGATGCTAGAGAGAGGAGAGAGAGAGAGTGGGGGCAGGGGAGGGTTCTGTCTTGTGCAACACTTAGCCAAATCTGAGAGTGTTTCCCCCTATGCATAAAGAGAAGGAAGAATGCCTTCGCAAAAGAGGAGGAATGGAAGAAGGCCTACAGAAGAGAAGCGAAGGCAGAGAAGAGGAAGAGAGCAGCTGAAGAAGAGGCTTAGGAAGGAGAAAGAAGAAGAAAAGAGAAGCCAAGAAGAGAATAGGAAGAAGAAGAATAGTGCTAGGGAAGCACTATAGCATCTGATGGTTAAGTTGTCTGGTCATCAGACTCGACGACTGATTTGAGGCTTGATACTTTAGAATTACTATTGAGATATTCAAATTGATTGAATGCTTGATATATATGCTTAGAGAGTAATTGACAATTTAAATCACCATTGTTTTGGCTTCTTTACTTTTTTTTATTACCTCAAGATACGAGAAAATTCATTGAATATCTAATGTGATAGATTAGTATTTATGGAATATCATTATTTGGTTTAAATTCATGTACTCAGTTACATATTTGAGATTAGTGTGTGAATTCCTTTTTGCTTCCTATGTTCGACCACGGACTTTCATTTGAGTAATAAAATTTATTTGTTTTCAAGCAATTTCGACCTATACTATGACATAGCATTTTACAACATCGATTTCGCTTGTAAACATATTGACACCGTTACCTGGGAGCAACGTGCAATTCACCACTATTGTCTGCATTATTTGATCATATTTGGGCAGTGACTCGCCCTCTTTGCTTTCTTATAATTTTGCGAGGTACTTCACGAGTAGATCTTCAACTCAAAACAATCACTCCAGGGCTGGTAACTTCTCTATTCTTCCCTAAACAACCTCCTAATCTTGGGAAGAGAAAAAAAGGAAACAATCAATTAGGAATCACTCGCGTTATTTTTCATAGTAATCATCATTTAAAAGTGCAAGTTTCCTGATTTAATTGAAGATTGAGACTATTTTGTTTAAAATTCCCTACCCCAAATTTCCTGTAACTATTAGGGAATACGCTTAATTTCTAATCTTCTTGGACTGCCACTTTTTGTTTGAAGTCCAATGAGAACATTTTAAAATCAAATTGGATGCAGAATAGAGCCAATTAGGGTTTCAATTCTACGATTTTGGAGTGGTAGTTCACACTTGCTTGCATAAAAAGAAACAAACTCACCTGCATTTGTGTGCTACCCAAGCCATTTTTTGAAAAGATCTAATCAACAAAAACTCTAAAAATAAGCTCTAAATTCACTTGAACCCTAAAATCCTTGGACCTAATAACCTGGGAGTCAAATCAGGGTGATGTTTGGGTCTTGACCTAGATCTCATTCTGCTATCTTTAGGACAGGTTAGGTGAAGTTGGCCTACATTGTAGGCCAACCAATCTCCAAATTAGGTCACAAGTTGAAATAACTTCTAATCAAGTGAAACTCAAGGCACAAATTAGGACATAAAATTGGTAGACTTAAGGACTTAAGTTCGTACATTCTGGTCTACCTGGACCCTCAGTGACAAGGAAGGTCGGGTGGGGGAAACCTTGTAACCCATGCGGACGCTCTATCGTGTAGGGGTCTTTGCAGGGCTCTCCCTTCCTGGCTACCCAGGTATTTCTACGGTGTGTGAATTTTTGATTCATAGGTATCATCCACCTCGAAATTGCCTTAGTCATCCAAAAATCTTTTTGGTGCCTTGATTGGGTCAAATCTCACATCCAGTCCCTCATCCCTTCTATTAGAGCACATACACAGATTTTCTTGGGAATCTCTTTCAGATATGAACAACTTCAATCTAATCTTGAATTTTGATTCTACATCTTGATTCCATCATTTGATTTAAAATGCAGCTTGACATGTTAGGAAAAGTGATTAGGAAACCTGTGTCCCAAATGACCATCAAAGATAAAATGATTGAGGCTGCTTATGGATACCATGAAGAATATTATAGAGCCTTAGATAGGGACATTCAGGATAAATTTGTAGAAACAACAACCCACATTGTGAATCGTGTTGAAATACCTTATACACGAGTCTTACATGGTTCAACCCGGGAGGATCTTTTATCAGAATTCAGTGAATTATGGAGATTGCACAGTACCGAGTGCCTACAATGATGTTTAAATCTACAATTTTGGGAAACATATCAAAGTCTTATAGAAAAATGTGGGGACATGCTAAATGCACTACAAAAGACAATTATTCAAAGGTACCCATACATTCCTTCAGAAGACGATGAGACATCTTGGACTAACATTTAGGAGCAAAATCTTCCAAATCCCGGGGATAAAAATCAAGGTTGTTATGGACACCCAACCCAGATAGAACTTAATCAAAGTTATATATATATTGATATGCCTGATCTTGAGACAGGTTGGGAGGATCCAATTGTAGGTGATCACGATTTTGAGCTAGCCCTAGAGATACAAAACCCTGGTTCACCAAGCTTATATTTCCCAGACACTTGTGATAATGAGATTAAGTCAGAACCTCTCGAGGGTGTAAATTCTTCTCCTTATTTTGTTGTGGTGACTCTCGAGAGCAATTTTGACATCCCTGTAGAGCCCAATCTAGATTCTAGTGATCCAACCCACATACTTAACCTAGAATCTAGATCTGAGCCTTCTTAGGATGATTATAACGCCCCGTGTGATGAAAATCAGATTTTAAATTTAGATTATGATTTTGGGCCTTTATTTGATGAATGCACCTCTCTAACCTACTCAGAGATATAGATTGATTTTTCGAAAGTCACACCTATCTGTGATACAGAAATCAAGGAGTTGGAAGAGTTGGGTTTCAATTGGGTCTTCCATACAAGGCAAGGAATCGAGCCCATGCTTAATAGGGACACCTTTTTGAGCTCAGAATCTTAAACTAGGCTAGACCCGAGTCTGGTTGTTGCTTTTCCACATCTTGATTTATTCTATGGAGGAATCTTGGATCCTAAATCAGATTCAGAATATGATTCTCACAGGTTCTTTGATGATTTCGAATCTTACTTTAATTTCGGAGAACTATTGTTTCCTGACAACTCTGAGCCAATTTTCGACCTTAGCAACTATGACCCATCTTTTGATTCTAATGCAGAGGTCAATGATTAGAAAGAAAACATCTCTTCTACACTTGCAGAACCTTCCCAAACCTATTTTCAACCCCAACCTGCAATCGGACTCAATTTCTACTCTGATTCTCCTCTCAATGATCCGGCTGCAGATGATTCTCCTGCACATTCCAATCGGGTTTCGGACATCAATCAGAGTATAAATCATGGCCCATCCTTCTTTGATCATTTTCATAGGGTTCCTACATCCTCCACTGATTCTTGTTCATTTGAGGATCCCTACTCTGATCAGGCTGATTCGACTCGGCTAAACCCTAGCTATACACTTCCACATCCTTTTGAGCTCAACAGTATCTGTTGGGCACCGTATCTCTTGATTCACATCTATCAACCCACCAAATTGATTTGTTTTGGGCTACATCATCAACCTACTAATCTAAACAAGCACCTGGTTAGACCAACCAGGCTATTGATTAAGGTGCTTGTTCTACGGAACTCATCTGATTTGACCACTTCTTCTCCATGACCATTTCTTCTCGACTGAAGGCATTGAATTTAGCACTTAGCAGGAGGCAACCCGTCATTCAAAAAAACCCAAGATCCTTCTTATTATCCTTTTGTACTTCACGTCTATTGCACTCTGAGTTCCATCTTAAAACAGTCAACTCCACCTCTGGTACTCGTACTAGAGCTTGAAATCATCAATAACAGTCATTCCCAACTCGTTCTCCTACTCGATAATCCTATTCTAATATATGAACCATAATTGTTTCACACCCTCCATTTACATTGAGGACATTACAAAACTTAGGCATTGGGGTGGTAAGGTGCAAACATACAAAAATTCAAAGTTTGGAAGGGTTCTCACAAAAAAATACATATTCCAAAAAATCAAAAAAATTGAAAATTGAAAAAGAACAAAAAAAATGGAGAAGGGAGGAAATTTTGAAAGATCAATTTGTATATCATTTTTGAGGAAAAAGAGGGGAGGTGATATAAATGTCAAAAAGGAGTACAGTTTGAAATAAAAAGAGATAGTCTTTAGTAAAAGATCAAGGAATCTACTTAGTTCTAGAACAAATCAAAAAGGAGGAAATAAAAGAAATAAAAATGCTAAGGAACAAAAGAGATTAGTATGAATGCTGATCTTAGGCCTCTTGGGCTTATGTTTAGGCTTAAAAATTCAAGTATTCGTTAAGATTTGGATAATCCTCAAGAGGTTGGGGAAAATGCAAAGCTTAAGTATTAGGTCTAAGGTTTAGGGATTATTCAGCCTCGTTAACTGACCTCTAGTTTACAGGACTCGGTAACTTTATCACCTTAGTCCACACACAGCCTGGTTTAGTGTGCTTAATTATCAAAATCACGTAAATGCATTAAAACTATTATGAAAAACCTACCTAGATTAGGAGCGGTTGATCAACACAAATTGATTTGGAAGAGTTCCCAACGCGGTGAGGCAGGAAATTCCCCTCGAAGATGTGCAATAACATACCATCTCCTCAGTGCTTGTCTCCTAGGATATCTAAATATCCTACTGGGGGAATGTAAGCACCTTGTGCTAGTTTAGATGCCATGGGCGGTATTATCACGAAATGTCGATTGCTAGGGTCTGGATTTAGCTATAGAATGCCATGGGTGGGATTATCCCGAAATCTCGAAAGCCAGGGTTCTGGGGGTTGCCATGGGTGGTGCTATCTCAAAGCATCGATTGCTAGGGACCCTGTGAGGATTGATGGTGGGAGCTTGGAATTCGATACTGACGGTGTTGTAAAGCCAATCCGAAGCTAGAAATAAAAAGAGAGAGAGAGAGAACTCTCCAAAAACAAAAAAAAATTCTTCTATCTCTCTCTTACAAAAACACACTGCAAACTGAATTGGGACTAAACATGTTTTAAGCGCGAGTACTTTAACCGCGAAGTTCAACGAACCTTAGGTTAGTTCCCATGGGCTGTAGAAACCTTCGTGGCAGATTGAGGCTAGAGGTGGTCAGGTCCAGATCTTGGCTGGTACTTGAGTACCTCTAGGCCTACTATTGCCATTCTGACCTAATCTATAAAAGAAAGCACACAATAGAAATCTGAGCATAAAGAGGCATGGTCTAGAATTAAAGTTAATTCCATGAGATTTTACTAAGAGACAAGCAAAAGCTAGGCATGGGGGTATGATGGGAACACCATCATGAGCCATAACTAGCTTAATTTGATCTGATTAAGCCATTAAGTGCTCCTACATAACCGCCAAAGAGCCCTAATTCATTGCATAATCATTTTGAGAGAAATATAGTAAAATAAGGGTAAAACTATAGTTTTAACAATATATCTCAATTGCAGTACACTCACGGGTTTTCACAGGGATTAGTTAAGGGTCAAATGGAATTAAATATACAACAAGTGGGTTAATACAAACAAAAAAGGGTTTTCACGTGTTTTGAGAATTAAATGACATCTAAGATCCTAAAAATAGACCTGCTTAATTAACTAAGGTTCTGGTTAGGATAAAATCACCTAAACCCTCTAAAATTCATTGGAAAATATTCTCTAGGGTTTGGCACCTTAAATTTGACCATCAGAAACCATCTTGACCCAAAATAGTCTTAGAAAAATATTTACCCTAATTTAGGTTTTTGTATAAATTGCCCAGTCAAACGAGGTCAAAATCAAAATCTAACTTCACCATTGGATTCCTTAGGTCCAAACTAGGTTTGTACCAAAATTTGGGCCCAATATAAGATCTTCTTAACCAAGTTTGCATTTTGGTCCTATCTGATTATTTTCTCTCACATACATACCCTTAACTTTTGAATATCTTACAAAAAGGCCCCCAACTTCTTTATCTTCCTCACAAAAAGGTCCCTGCTGCCATGAAATCCTACTCCTACAACTTTGGTGGCCTTTGATTGAAGAGAACTTCTCTGATCAATCAATCCCTTCCAAAATTAGAAGCGAGATTCCATTAGGAGTCCTCTTTCCCTTGAATCTGTCCATGGGCCCCAAAACCTTCCCAATCTCTCATGCGAACGCATGAGTGATTCAGGTATCCTAGAGAATTCCTATTCCGGTGAGCTTTCCTAGCTTGGAAACTTGGCTTCCAAGCTCAAAACTCCCTCCAGAGGCCTATAAAAGACCCCTCAGATCAAGCTGAGTTCCTCAGACGCATTTTTGGCTGGAATTACCCTAATTTCTTCTCTAATGTAAACATGTTTATATCACATAAACTATCCATTTGTGCATGTTCTTAAGCATAGAATTGCATCACATACTATAAATATTGCATAACATGCATCATCTAGCATTTAGGTTAGTCTGTATAAAATATTGGTTAATTGTCTCCTTTTATGGTCAGGGATAGGGAAACTTGTTAATCGAGGCCTCGGATCAAAGATCCAACCGTACGGATCTGATCAGGGAAATGATTGGAGTTAAACGACTCTAAGATCGCCTTGATCGGACATCCATAGCACCAGATAGAGATCGAGGAACCCTAAAGATCAAGGGCCAAGAAGGTACCAATCCACACTTTAGATGGCAAATTCAACTACACGTATGGGTTCGGATCGACGATCGCAGCTTAACGGTGCAAAAATCGGTCCAATCCGACATTGTAGCATCATCTGCAACACACAGAAGATGGACGGCCAAGATGGCGTCATGTGGCACCATCCCAACTGGCCCCAAGGACCTGCCTCTGCTCTTCTTCCTCACCTGCACGATGGATCTGGGCTGTTGGATCACCATCCAATGGCCACAATCACTTGCGTACTAAATCGCCCGCTCTCCACAAGAGGAAGCGTAGCGCAGCAGTCGATTGCCCCTTCAAGAGCGAAGGGCGTGCATTGGAGCCGTGCTGAGCTTCAATTCCAAACGGGCGCAAGCGCGGACGCAATTGGGCCATCAGATGAAGATTGAGTAGCCGAGGGGAGGAGGCATGGCGCACGGAGGATCGTTGATCGCATCCGTGTGCGATGACGCGCATTTGCATGCCTCATCGCACGCAGGCGCGTGGCAGAGGAGTTTGAAGGTGCTGGCAAGGAGTGTTTTAAGCCGTCTAGTCTTGAGATCGGACGACTGAGCATGCGCAAATGTGCGCAAGCATTTAAGAACGTAGAGGTGAGGAGGCGCGTGCGGTGCGCGCATGTCGGCCACGTTCGGGTTTTTAGTGACGGATAAATCCATCACAAAAGGTCCTGAATTAATGTTTTTTGATGTTGTAATGACCAAAATTCCCCCACTCCTTGCAACTATGAAAGGAGACCCCTACCCTACAAATTTCTCATCCCTTCTTCTCTTCTTTCACCCCTTCCAAAGCTCTAAGAGCTTGTCCCACACCTGGGATGCTCCTCTAGAGTAGAAATCTTAATTTTTCCACCTTCGTCCCCTTTCGTGGAGCATCCTACGGTTGTCCTCTCTCTACATTCGAGAAGGGGATCCCGCAATGACGATGACGTGCTACTTCATTCCCATTCCTCCCACTTCGTCCACCTTCTTCCCACTCCGTTCCTCGTCTTCCAGGCGTCGTCCCATCCGGCTCATCCTCCAAGCGATCGTCGAGGAGGATATTTCTCTCTCCATTCTCTTTATTGCTTTCTAGAGTAGATTTATTGCTTTCTAGTGTAGATTTCCTACTTTCTAGTCGTAATGAGTAGTGTAATGAACAACTTCTTATAATGAAATCCATGTTTATTCTACCTCTCTTTTGGTTTGACTTGTAATATTCTCTCTCGCTCTTCTATTCATTATTTGTTAAATAGATAGCTAGTTTTCAACCAGCTAATCTGCTTCATGACAAACAAATAAAACATGCATTTTTAATCAAACATCCGCCTCCCTGTGTTCGACCTGAAACTTCTTTACGGATTTTTCGACCTAAATTTTATTTATTGAATGGATTTCTTCGTGACTTGAACTACAACGACTGGTTATCAAATCCAGTTGCGAACACGTACTTTTCCACCATGAACACCTCCTCTCCGATTGAAAGGCATTGTGAGCTCCAGCGATATCTTCGACCTCCTTCCTCGTCTGTTCTTGCAAAACCAGTGGCGGATTATTCATCCTCAGATTCTTTCGCATGCCGCAATACTAGCGGCCATCCCTTTCCACGTCTTCATCGTCATCCCCCTCTATCGGAGAGTTCGTCTTCTTCGTCGCCAGCGTGCCAAAACCGACGCGGATTTCCCCCCTTTTGTCCATTAGAGTAGCTAGTTAGGTTTAGTTAGCATTGTAGGTTAGTTTTCCCTCTCTCTATCCTCATTTCAACCCACGACTCAACATGCTCACCCTCATCTTCTCCGCATCCGATGACCACTTCGGCAAGGCGATTCCATTGATACACAACTCCATCCGCCTCGCCGACCACAGCATAACCTTCGCCACACCATCCTGTTTCGCCCTATTATGCCCTTAGCCCCTACGTCGAACATCGCACCTTCATACTTCACTTTCGATCTCCGTTCAGCCACCTCACGGACACTATCGTTCACTTCCTCACCTCATGGCAATGCTATTGAACCTTTTAAATGAAGCTTTTGGCCCATATTTCATGTTTCAAGTACAACCCTTCGGACACCATTGGCGAAGCTGCTTGAGCAAGCGCTAAGCTTGCTCTTCAACACCTTCAGCTCTAGGCGGCATCCCTAGTTCACGCGGAATCGCTCCAGGAGTATGAGTGGACCAGCAATTAGAGCCTTTAACTGCCATCTTGCGTGAATTGAACGAAGTCACCGCAGCAGCAGCGCACACGAAGGGAGGCAATGGGATAGTCCCACATCAGGCGCTGAAAGATGCATAGAGGAGCATAAATTGATTTCGTATTTCCTCCTTATCGCCTCAAGTAAGACATAGGGGGTGAGGTCCCTGCGCCCCTTACTTACCTCGCCCGCGACACTTAACCCACGAGTCTGGTGCATCTGATTACCTACCTAACCAAGTACTCCTCGGTTGCCACTCACGGCCGGCAGCCCTAGTCCTAGGTGCGCTCTACCTAATAACCCACTGTGGCCCTAGGAGGGCGGATGCCAGAGAGAGAAGGAGAGAGAGAGTGGGGGCAAGGGAGCATTTTGTCCTGTGTTACACTAAGCCAAATCTGAGAGTGCTTCCCCCTATTCATAAAGAGAAGGAAGAAAGCCTTCGCAGAAGAGGAGGAAACTAAGAAGGCCTGCAGAAGAGAAGTGAAGGCAAAGAAGAGGAAGAGAGCAGTTGAAGAAGAGGCTTAGGAAGGAGAAAGAAGAAGAAAAGAAAAGCCAAGAAGAGAAGAGGATGAAGAAGAACAATGCTAGGGAAGCACTGTAGCATCTGATGGTTAAGTCATCTGGTCATCTGACCCGATGACTGATTTAAGGCTTGATACTTTAGAATTACTATGGATATATTTAAATTGATTGAATGCTTAATATATA
Organism: Thalassia testudinum; assembly: GCA_037157565.1. Taxonomy (NCBI): domain Eukaryota; kingdom Viridiplantae; phylum Streptophyta; class Magnoliopsida; order Alismatales; family Hydrocharitaceae; genus Thalassia; species Thalassia testudinum. The sequence goes on along the minus strand of JAZHRO010000031.1, from coordinate 162,022,896 downwards.
TGCTTGGAGAGTAATTGGTGATTTAAATCACCATTGTTTTTGCTTCTCTACATTTTTGTATTACCTCAAGATACATGAGAATTCATTGAATATCTAATGTGACAAATTAGTATTTTTTTAATATTATTATTTGGTTTAAATTCTTGTTCTCAGTTACATATTTGAGATTAGTGTGTGAATTCCTATTTGCTCCCTATGTTCGACCTCGGACTTTCATTCGAGTAATAAAATCTATTTGTTTTCAAGCGATATCAACCTATACTACGACGCAACATTTTACAACATCGATCTTGCTTGTTAACACCAAGAGAGATGCGTAGGGAAATAGATGCGAGAAGTGTGTGCACAATTGGGTGCATGGTCCCAATGCCGAAACAAGTGTTCCTTCACAAGCAAGATTAAGATGTGTGAGTTTTAGGATTTAAATCTTGCTTTAATGGATTTTAATGTTCTCACTTGTTTACACCTTCAAACACGGCACAAATGTGTAGGCACACGGTTGGTGAAAATTTGATTTTCTTTAAGGCCTTTCATGTTACTATAAAAAATCAAAACTCACCAGTGTAGACGATCCTAGGGTGTGCAGCTTCTATTCAATGAATCTTTTTAAGATTTTGTCAAGAAGAGTCCAATCAAAACAAGTAATGACCCTATCCTAACCAAAATCGAATGAGATTTTCAACAAAGTTGATTTCATAATTTTTTGAGGATAGTAGACCACCTAAATTCACATTTTTCCAAGAGGGGGTCAATCTATCCAAAACCTCTAGATCACTATGCAGGTTTAATATCTTGATTAGAACAAGTACTAATCAATTTTAAATGCAAAAGTGTTCTTCAGATGAAGTGTATAAAATTTCAAGATCTTTCTAGAAATATAAATCTCATAAATCTGAGCTGTGTGGAGTTTATAGTAGTAAGAACACTCCACATATCTCTAGAACTTAGGACAACCTTGCGCACTTCCATTAATGAATTTTTCACAGCCAAACCACAAGGACTTTGGCTCTGAAATTTGAAGGGGAGTTCGCCTACTGGAATGCCACCTCTAAGATTATTTTTCAGAATTTTTAGAGGTGTAGAGGGTCCTTTAATTGTGTCCTCAATGCGAGTCTAGAAAATGTTTTTTTTCGAATTTAATGGGTTGAAGACTTAGTGGTGGTATTTTTCTTTGATAAACAAAAGAGAGTCATCAGGATATTAGTAGCAACCACCAGTTTTGCTAACTCCGAACCAAAACTAGGCTGGCCTCAATGCTGTTGCTACATGTAGTGGAAAATCAACTCATGACCCACCTTATCCTAGCCACTCTAGCCTTGGTAGTTCAGAGCTTAACCCTTGGTTGGTCATCTAGGACACACCTATCCTAGATCTAGAGACCACCAATCTTAGAGGAACCTATAGAGGTTCCATTTCTTGAGGCCTTGACCAAAGGAAAGATGAAACTCAAACCCGTGGCACTTAAGGAAGACTTGTTCAAGCTATTTGAGCAAGTCCAAATAAACATCCCCTTGATGGATGCGATCCGTTATGTACAGGCTTGCATAAGATTTTTGAAGGCTTATGTACATCAAATCATAAGCCGCAAAACAAAGATGGGAGTCCGATTGTATTGTCTAAGCAAGCCAACTCTATCATCTTGAGCAAACTCTCACAAAAAGTGAAAGATCCTAGCACCCCTCTAATCTCCTGTAAGATCAACAACCTAGAATTTGATTGAGCTTTATTGGATTTTGGAGCCTCCATAAACCTAATCCCTACGACCCTATTAGATCATTTCGAGGAAACTGAGCTTGAATCGACTGAGGTGACCCTGTAGCTAGTTGACAAATCAATTAAGTCACCAAGAGGAGTTCTCGAGGATGTTTTAGTTAGGATACGAGATTTCTACTTCCCAGTTGACTTCATTGTATTAGACATGGATACTCCTGAAAATTTGAGAGACACACCGATCATCTTAGGGAGACCATTCCTACCCACGGTTAGGGCAAATATCAATTTCAAAGAGGGCCAGATTGAGTTGAAATTTGGGAACAAGATGTTAAGGATTGATATCTTTAAGGAACAGAAAGGAATAAACTATGGGGCGATAGAAGTGTGCGACATCAATTCTTTGGTTGAGGACCTAATTATAGAGGAAAACCCGATTCTTCCATAGCCTCAACCACAAGAAGATCTTGACCCATAGATAGAGAAGCATGAGGCAGAGCCAAACACACCCATAGCTTCCACTCTATCTTTTGAGGCCCATCCCAAACCCTCACCAATTGCTGATAACCCAATACTAGAATTGAAGCCTCTCCCAGGTCATCTGAAGTATGTCTTCTTAGGTTTCAATCAAATGTTTCTTATGATTATCAACTCTCGACTCACACCTGATCAAGAAACAATGATGATTTCTATCCTTTAACAGCATCGAATAGCCATTGGATGGACTCTAGATGACTTGACTGGGATAAGTCCCTCGTACTGCACACATTGTATCTATACCGAAGAGGGCTCACGATGATCTTGAGAAATGCAGAGATGATTAAATCTGAATCTTCAAGAGGTTATGAATAAGTAGATCATCAAGTGGCTAGACACTGGAATCATCTACTTGATCTTTGATGACCGCTGGGTGAGCCCCATCCAAGTTGTGCCTAAGAAGGAAGGGCTCACCGTGATTATGATCGAATCTGGAGAGACCATCCCGACTCATATTGTGAATTTGTGGAGAGTCTGCATAGACTATCGAAAACTAAATGCCTCCATGAGAAAGGATCATTTCCCGCTTGATCGAATTTTTACGGTGCTTGTAAAATCCAATTTTTATGAGTCATTGTAATGTGCAAAATCGATTCACTTTTAAAATTTGTAACCTAGATAGTGGAGTATCTACGGTCATCCAAGGAAGAAATTCTTGCAAATATAAATCCCTCACTTGAAAATGCGAAAATCACCTTTCTTTTTGGGTTTTTCAATATAAGATTTTTAGGGTTTTCAAAATAACGGGGCAATTGCGAAATTGAAAGCGAGAAATAATTAACACTTAAGAAGCTAATGCCTAGGTGACAAAAATGGCCTTTCTCTAAGCTCACCCTAAGCACGTGGAGACCTAGCATAATTAGAAAGAGGGAGTGTAAGTGCACAAAAAAATAAAGCAACAAAACTTATAAGAATTGCTACAATAATTTAAAGAAGAGAAAATTTTTTTTCTAAAGGAAAATGTTGTTTACAGGTAGAGGAATGCTTCTACTAGAATTTGAAAAGACAAAATAAAAAAAACACAAAATCCTTTAGATGATGATGGTGGTGAAGAAGATGAAGCGCTTGATCCAACTACGGTTGCTCCAGAAGTTGAAAAAAACTCTTCCTTCTCCTTCCTTTCAAATGTTGCTCCAAAGTGTGGTCTCCTACTAACAAGCCCAAGGGGGGCCTGCCTAAACTCCTCCAAAGGTGGATGGCTTCGACCTTAATGTCGCCTCTAAGGGTGGGCATGGACCACCCTCAAATACTCCTCCTAGGGTAGGTGTATACCCTAGGTATACTCCCTTTGCCTGGCTTCTCCCTTTGGTTAGCATGGGCACAAGAGAGAAGAGAGAGGGGAAGGCACCAAGGGGACAGAGTGTCCCCATAATCTTCTTCTTCTTCTTCTTCTTCTTCTTCTCTTGGCCAACTATCAGGTGGAGTAATGGTGGAAATTATGAAGCCAAATGTAAGGCTTTTTTTTTTTTGGTGGTAGGTTAGGTCTTTTATAGGAGTGGTAGGGGGTTAAGGGTAGTTAAGAGGTGGAGGGTTAGGATGGCTTATAGGTGGTCGTTAGGAGATCCTATGGTTGATAATGGGTGGTGCCAAAATGGGGTGACGCTTGGTATTTGGTGCCAACCCTAGGTGGGGACTAGGGTTAAGGATTAATGGTGGTTGGGTTAGGTGGCGTGCAGGATATGTGTAGGGTTAGGATGGTGTAGTAGTGTGGTGGTTGGTGATTGGAGGGTAGATATAAGGTGGCGCCAAAAGGTGGGATGCATGGAGTGGTAGTTATGGTGGGGTTAAGTGCTTTTGGCACCACTTTAGGATGGTTAAGGGAGAGGGTTAGGTGGCACCAATATATGTAGGGTTAGGATAGGTTGTGGTGGTGATTGGGTGGTGGTGATTGAGGGTGGTGTTGGCAACAACATGAAGGGGTGTGGGTAGAGGATTTTTTGGCACCTAACTAGGGGTGGTTTAGGGTTGGTTAGATGTAGGGTTGGGTGATTAAGGTTGGAGCCACATAGGTCTTCTAGAAGGGGGTTTATGTGTAGGGTAGAGATGGCCTTATGTGGTGATGTGTAGGGTGGAGATTTAAGGAGGGTTGGTGCCATTTTGAAGGGGTGTGTGTGGGCTGTTTTGGTGCCAACATGAGGAAGTGTGATGGGGTGGTGGTTGGTGATGGTTGGCACCAAAATAAGTGGGTTAGGTTAGGGTTAAGGGGAAGGATGGACGCCCATGGAGTTCGAGTAGGTTAGGAGCTTAGCTAAGCTAGCTTAGCTAGTAGGGTAGAGGATGGTGAAGCTAGGGTTTGTGGAAGAAGGAGCTCGGAAAAAATTCTAGAGCTAGACTGATGCTGCAATGGAGCTGAGGAAGCTGAGGGAATCTTCATGAAGACTCAACTACTAGCTTAGCTAGCTACTTTTTAGGCTAGTAGCTAAGCTAGGATAGTTGAGCTAGTGTGAGCTGATTTCAACCTATCTGGAGCCAGGTTGAGCTGGAGCTGCCTCAGATGGGGACTCTTGAGTTAGCTTAGCTACTAGTTGACAAGTAGTAGCTAAGCTAGAAAGGGTTGAGCTGCAATGAGCTAAGTGGAGCTAGAGGGAGCTGATCTTGTGCTAATGTCAACTTACGGGCTCCTAGTGAACTGAATGGAGCTGGGATGAACTAGACTCAACCAAGTTGAGCTAGATCAGAGCTGACTTGAGCTAGGTTTAGCTAGGATGAGCTGCCATCTAGCTAAGATGAGCTGAATGGAGCTAAATGGAGCTAACCCTAACCCAGGTAAGCTGGTATCCAGCTATGTGGAGCTGGATTTGGCTAAGTCTCAACTTAATTGAGCTTCTTCTTCATCATTTGCCTTCATGAGTGTCTGGGTTTTAGGATTCTCCATATTTATTTTAACCCTAACACTCAAATAAACATGTTAAAAACAATAAAACAATGCAATGCATGCCTAACCTATTTGATGCCTAAATGCAGCCCAAAAACCCTTTTGTGGAGTTAAAATCCTAAGACCTAGGTTTGTTTTAATGCATAAGAATGATGATAAACTGTTGTTTATCACACCCTCATGCTTATCTTTTGCTAGCCTCATAGCAAAACAAATTTTCTTCAAACGGAATCCTTGGGAAAACTAATTTTTTCGATATTCAAGGAGGAGATTACGAGACCTTAGTTGATCCAAACACAAGAGGTACGGGATTTGTTATAAGTAAACACCGAGATTTGTCTTTGGATCGAGAAATTAGATGAATTGGGATCAATGGGCCCTTCAAAAATTCTCAAATTAAGTCTTTGTTAATTCAGATGACTTAAAATTTTTGTAGTTGGGATTTCTCCGGCTCTTGAATCCGATTCGCAACTTGCATCGACCTTTTAAACCTTGTGTCTTTACTTGTGAATGCCAACATTTATGAGGTCATGTTTTGGGTTTAAAAACTTTTTTTTTTTTAATCTCCCCCATGCTTATTCTTAGCTTAATCCTATAACAGATGTGTTGGGATCATCATTCCCATTACCAATCTTCAAGGGGCTCCGGTGCCAGCACTTTGAGATAGTACTATCTAAGACACCACCCAGGAGCTTACAACCCCAAGACACAATGCGGCATAAAAGGGCACTCCTAGCGAACTCAAGCTCTTGCTCTGACACTATGGGTAGAGCACCATCCAAGACACTTGAGTTGCAAAATTGCGCCTTAATGCTCCATCTAAAAATATGGAATATAGATATAGAGTAGTGCTGAGGCAGTATCATTTTTGTCATTGCATCCTCAAAGGAGGTATTTTCCTCCATCTCAATGGTGGGAACTCAAACCAATAATCTACCTCGGATTTTTCTAAGAAAAACTGGGAGTTTTTCTAATTTCTATGTGTTTTTTAAGGTGTTGGCCTGTGTGTGAATTTTGACATAAGAATTTTGTTGGAATTGCAAGTTTTTGAGTTGGAAGCTAAGCTAGATAATTTTCAGTTCACAAAGGAAAATCAAGTCACTTGAACTATCATGAGTTCAGGTGGAATTTTAAAGACAGATACTTGATCTAGTCTACAGGTAGACCCAGGATTTCTAATAGCTTGATCTATATCCTTATCCCCAATTTGATAAAGATAAAACCCCATTGTACCGCAAAGTTTGTTTTCAACTTTAGTCCTGATTTTCAAAATTTCCTCAAAAGGTTTTGAATGTTTTTATTTATTTATTTATTTTGGGTATGCAAGTAGAAAGTAAGAAAATTGCATGTTTTTTGTGTTCTTGTATGCATGCAGAAAATGAAATAAATTAAAAATGCATATTTTTGGGTTTGAAAATCCTGATTTGATTGTCAAAATTTAAACACACCCCCCATGCTTAAGATGTTGCATGTCCGCATGCTTGAGGAAGGGAAAAGAATGCACCTTAGTGTAGACAGTCTGAAATATCAAAACCACTAAAAGAAATGAAAAAGGAAAGCGGAAAATATGATGGGTTACCTCCCATCTAGTGCTATCTTTTACACCATTCAGCCGGGCATGATGTGCATTAATGAGCACCAGTGGTTGGGTCGATTAAATCAAATGATTCTGAAGGAAGATTCGGGGTATGATCAAGATAGGGCTTTAAACGTTGGTCGTTGACTTGAAAAGTAGTATTAGTTTTTGGGTCAAAAAGGTCAACAACGCCATAAGGATATGTTTTGAGGACAATAAATTGGCTGATCCATTTAGATTTTAATTTTCCAGGAAAAAAACATAATCGTGCATCAAAGAGCCAAACGTGTTGATTGACGTCAAAATGTTTCCAAACAATATATTTATCATGAAATTTCTTTGTTCGATCTTTGTAAATCCACACGTTTCCATAAGAAAAATTACGTAATTCTTCCAGTTTGGTCAATTGGAATTTCATGTGGAAACCGACATCAGATAAATCCATATATAATTATTTTATTGCTCAAAAAGACCTATGTTCAAGTTCTATCGGGAGATGGCATGCCTTCCCAAAATCAGACGAAAGGGAGACATGCCAAGCGAGGTTTTAAAAGTGGTATGGTAGGCCCACAAAGCATCGTCCAATTTGTTGGACCAGTCTTTACGATCGGGCCGAACTATGTTTTGTAAAATATTTTTTATTTCCCGAATAGAAGCTTCTACTTAGCCATTTGTTTGGGGGTGATAGGGAGTAGAAATTTTATGATTAACCTCGTATTTAGAAAGAAGGTGACGGAATTGTGAGTGAGTGAAATGTGATCCTCTGTCATTAACGATGGCCTTAGGAATGCTGAATCTTAAGAAAATATTTTCTGATCATTGGTGCAGGTGGGTATTGCTTCAATCCATTTAGATACATAGCCGACTGCGACTAGTGTATACAAATACCCACCAGAGTTGATGAACGGTCCCATGAAGTCGATGCCCCATACATCAATAGTTTCAACCACTAAAATTAGATTAAGGGGCATTATATCCTTCCGAGTCATGTTGCCGATGCTCTGGCAATGCACACAATATCGAACAAAAGAATGAGCATCGTTGTGCAAACTGGGCCAAAAGAATCTAGAATTGAGGATCTTAGCAGCAGTTTTCTTGCTCAAAAAATGTCCACCACAGGCCACTGAGTGATAATGTGCCAAAATATCATGGACTTCTGAATCAGGGATACATCATCTAATGACCTGATAGGCACAAATGCAAAAAAGGTCAGGCTCCTCCCAAAAATAGTATTTAATATTAGCAACGAACTTACCCCATTTGCCAATCAAATGGGATTCGTTCGATTGTAAGGTAGTTTGCAATGGGTGCAAACCAAGGGAGGGTATTGGCAGCTAAGATAGTCTCATCAGGGAATTTATCAGGGGGGGTTAACATGTCATTCATCATGAGACGAGAGAGATGATTGGCCACTACATTTTGCGATCCTGCCTTATCCTTAATTTCTAGGTCAAATTCCTGGAGCAGCAGGATCCAAAAAATAAGGCGCGATTTCGCATCTTTTTTGTTCAGCAAATATTTAAGTGCTGAGTGGTTGGTATATACGGTGACATGTGACCCTAACAGATAAGATCTAAATTTTTCAAGGCAAAGACAATGGCAAGAAGTTCTTTTTCAGTAACTGTATAATTAAGTTGTGCATCATCAAGGGTCTTGCTAGCATAATAGATCACAACAGGCTTCTTGTCAATTCTTTGCCCTAAAATGGTCCCCACAGCAAAATCAGAGGCATCAGTCATAAGCTCGAAGGGACAATTCCAATCAGGTCCCAGTAAAATTGGTGCCTCTATGACATCCTTCTTCAATTTTAGAAAACTCTCTAGGTAGTGGGCATTGAAATCAAATGGCTAGTATTTGGTAAGTAATTGACTTAAGGGCTTGGAGATTTGGGAAAAATTTTTGATAAAATGGCAATAGAACCCCACATTCCCTAAAAAAGCTCGGATCTATTTTACTGTAGTGGACGGTGGGAGTTTAGAGATAGCATCGATTTTAGCTTGATCTAACACAATTCCCTTTTTAAAAATAACATGGCCTAGGACAATACCTTCCTGGACCATGAAATGACTTTTTTCCCAGTTGAGGACCAGGTTGACTTCTATGCAATTTTGGAGGGTTCTTTCAAGGTTTTTGAGATAAAGGTCAAAAAAATCTCCAAAAATAGAGAAGTCGTCCATGAAAACTTCTAGACATTCACCTATCATGTCCTGGGAAAATCACCAAGGGCTTGTTTAAACCCTTACTCGTTGTTTGACTTCCCTCTAAGTCTATCGCTGCGTTATCTAAAGAAAGTAGGAGTGCCTAGTGATCCTTAAATATTGGATATCAAGCCTAATTGAATGAAGTCCTTAAGTGGTCAAATGACTACTTGTTTTAAGTTAGGCTTGGGTGTCTAAATGTGCACGGGAATGTGGAGGACGTTAATTATGGTAATGCCCTATTATTTCAATCCTTTTAGTGTGTGCAGGACTGGAGAAGTGATTCCAAAAGCAATCAAGTTGTTACACAAATTTGATGCATTTCTATTTTTTAGGATTTGATTTAGCTTAGTGTGTTTTACGATTTTCTTTTTAAGTTTTCAAAGAGGTTTGATATCCACGAACAAAGAGAAATCAAGTTGTATTTGTGAAGGTAGATTTCCTTTATATTGTGGGGCTACAAATAAGAAAGAAACCCTAATTGAATTGGATCCTTAAACAGAAATTTAGTACCAATGAATCTCTTTTAAGCTTTTCTTTTTAGGTAGTGCTCCAAACAAGGAAAAAAAACCCCAATTGTATGGAAAATCAAACATGGATTCCAAATGATATTTTTTTTGTGATTTTAGGAATTTGTTTGATATTTTAAAAATATTTTTCTTCATGCTATTGTCAAAGTCCAGAAATGAAATCTGTGGGTATTTTGAACTCTTCAGTACCACCACCGGCCACCAAAAATTTTTGTGATTTTATATGTTATGTATAATTTTACAAAAATTCTAAAAAGGTAAATTTCACAGAAATTGGCTGAGTATAAAAATTCCTAAAATTCACGAACAGTAGCTAAATAGAGAAATCAGAGAGGATGAGCCCCCTGTGGTCCACAAATTTTTAAAAATTGTATAGAAAGTCAATTGCTCTGAAATTTAGAATAGATGTTCTTCACTTGCTTTGGAATCTCTGGGTGAAATTTCAAGATTTTGTAAAGCTTGTGGTATTGGGAATTGATTTTGGAAATCTGGATAGAAGCCTGAATCCGAAAATCAGAACACCAACACTTGAAGTGGAGTGATGTTAAATGGGCAAACAAGCAACAAATGGGTTTTAATTGTTACCACTCCACTTAATTAAGATGTTTAATATTGTTTTGGTAGTTTCTTTTTAATAAGAAATTTGTGTGACAAGCATAGATTACTAACCTGAAGATTTATGGGAAGAAAAGGCACTTGAAGCTTTCCCTTCCAAAATCCTGCTTCTTTTCTGCAAAACTTGCACACACAAGAGCAAGAGAGAGAAAAGGAGATAAAATCTACTTAACAAACAAGAGAAATAATCAAAGCGAAGCTGTGCCTCCCTGGCAACGATGCCAAAAAGTGATCGAGTTTTACGCGGTTTGTAAAATGCAATTTTTATGAGTCGATGTAACATGCAAAATTGATTCGCTTTTAAAAATTTGTAACCTAGATAGTGGAGTATCTAGGGTTGTACAAGGAGGCAAATTATTTCAAATATAAATCTCTCACTTGAAAATGCAGAAATCACCATTCTTTTGGGTTTTTCAATATATGATTTTTAGGGTTTTCGAAATAATAGGGCAATTGGGGGACTGAAAGCAAGAAACGATTAACACTTAAGAAGCTAAGGCCTAGGTGACAAAAATGGCCTTTTTCTAAGCTCACCCTAGACATGTGGAGGCCTAGGGTAATTAGAAAGAGGGGAGTGTAAGTGCATAAGAAAATAAAGCAACAAAACTTATAAGAATTGCTACAATAATTTAAAGAAGGCAAAATTTTTCTTACTAAAGGAAATGTTTACTTGTAGAGGAATGTTTCTACTAGAATTTGAAAAGACAAAATAAAAAAAACACAAAATCCTTTAGATGATGATGGTGGTGAAGAAGATGAAGCCCTTGCTCCAACTACGGTTGCTCCCAAAGTTGAAAAGAACTCTTCCTTCTCCTTCCTTTGAAATGCTACTCCAAAGTGTGGTCTCCTCCTAGCAAGCCCAAGGGGGGCATGCCTAAACTTTTCCAAAGGTGGATGGCTTCCACCTTAATATCTCCTCCAAGGGTGGGCGTGGTCCCCCCTCAAATCCTCCTCCTATGGTAGGAGTGTACACTAGTTATTCTCCCATTGGTTGGCATGGGCACAAGAGAGAAGAGAAGAGGGCAAGGAACCAAGGGGATAGGGTGTCCCCTTAATCTTCTTCTCCTTCTCTTGGTCGACTATGAGGTAGAGTAATGGTGGAAATTATGAAGCCAAAGGTAAGCCTCATTTTGTTTTTGGTGGTAGGTTAGGTCTTTTATAGGAGTGGTAGGGGGTTAAGGGTAGTTAAGAGGTGGAGGGTTAGGATGGTTTATAGGCGGTGGAGGAGATCCTAGGGTTGATAATGGGCGGCGCCAAAATGGGGGGATGCTTGGTATTTGGCGCCAACACTAGGTGGGGACTAGGGTTAAGGATTGATGGTGGTAGGGTTAGGTGGAGTGTAGGATATGTGTAGGGTTAGGATGGTGTAGTAAGGTGGTGGTTCGTGAATGGAGGGTAGATATAAGGTGGCATGAAAAGGAGGGAAGCATGGAGTGGTAGTTATGGTGGGGTTAAGTGGTTTTGGCACCACTTAGGATGCTTAAGGGAGAGGGTTAGGTGGCACCAATATATGTAGGGTTAGGATAGGTTGTGGTGGTGATTGAGGGTTGTGTTGGTGGCAACATGAAGGGGTGTGGGTAGAAGTTGTTTTGGCGCCAACTAGGGGTGGTTTAGGGTTGGTTAGATGTAGGGTCAGGTGGTTAACGTTGGCGCCACATAAGGCTTCTAGAATCGGGTTTATGTGTTGGGTAGAGATGGGCTTATGTGGTGATGTGTAGGGTGGAGATTTAAGGAGGGTTGGTGCCATTTTGAAGGGGTGTGTGTGGGTTGTTTTGGCACCAACGTGAGGAAGTGTGATGGGGTGGTGGTTGGCGAGGGTTGGCACCAAAAATAGGTGGGTTAGGTTAGGGTTAAGGGGAAGGGTGGACAACCATGTAGTTGGAGTAGGTTGGGAGCTTAGCTAAGCTAGCTAAGTTAGCTTAGCTAGTAGGGTAGAGGATGGTGGAGCAAGGGTTTGAGGAAGAAGGAGCTAGGAAAAAATTCTGGAGCTAGACTGATGCTACACCAGAGCTGAGGAAGCTGAGGGAATCTTCATGAAGACTCAACTACAAGCTTAGGTAGCTACATTTCAGGTTTGTTGCTAAGCTAGGGTAGTTGAGATGGTGTGAGCTAATTTCAACCTATCTGGAGCTAGGTTGAGCTGGAGCAGCCTCAGATGGGGTCTCTTGAGTTAGCTTAGCTACTATTTGACAAGTAGTAGCTAAGCTAGAAAGAGTTGAGTTGCAATGAGCTAAGTGGAGCTAGAGGGAGCTGGACTTGAGCTGATGTCAACTTTGTTGAGCTAGTTAGAGCTCCCGGTGAACTAAGTCAAGCTAGGATGAACTAGACTCAGCCAGGTTGAGCTGGATCTAAGCTAACATGAGCTACGTTTAGCTAGGATGAGCTGCCATCTAGCTAAGATGAGCTAAATGGAGCTAACCCAAACCCAGGTAAGCTGGTATCCAGCTATGTGGAGTTAAATCTGGCTATGTCCTAGCTAAATTGAGCTTCTTCTTCACCATTTACCTTCATAAGTGTCAGGGTTTTGCTTATCTGTTTTAACCTTAACACTCAAATAAACATGCTAAAAACAACAAAATAATGCAATTCATGACTAACTTATGTGATGCCTAAATGCAGCCCAAAAACTTATTTTCGGAGTTAAAATCCTAAGATCTAGGTTTATTTTAATGCGTAAGAATGATGATAAACTAGCATTTATCACCACTCTTGTTCATTGATCAAATTCTCAATAAACTGGTAGGAAAAAGATTTTTGTATTTCCTTGATGGGTACTCCAGATATAATCAGGTGGCAATCCATCCTGAAGATCAAGAAAAGACCACCTTTACCTGTCCCTGTGGTACGTATGCATTCTGCAGGAAGCCATTTGGGCTCTGTAATGCACCCACCACCTTTCAGCAATGCATGCTTGCCATATTCTCTGATATGGTAGGTAAATACCTTGAAGTCTTGTTGACAGGGCTATTCAAGAGATTAAAGTGTCTCATTGTAGTAAAGTCTCCTAAATCGCTCAATCAACAGATAAAATTTATAGCTCGAATTCAAAAGAGTATCCGAGGTCGAACACAAGAAGCAAATAGGAATTCAAGCGCTAATCTCAATTAATATATATATGAGCACGAGAAAATAAGCCAAATAATGATATGCAATGAATAATAATTACTCAAAATTGATCATCAGTGTATAACATGAGCATGTGAGGAGTTTGATGTAGCAAAAAGAAACCTAGAGCAAAAACAATGGTAATTTATATCACCAATTATTTAGTCTAGATATCTATATATTAGCTAATCAATATTTCTACAGTAATCAGGACCACTTAGACGTCAGTCCTATGCATCAGACGGCTTAAGTGAACACAAGCACAAGGCTTCTAAAAGGCTTTCTTCTTTTTTTTCTCTCTCTTCTTCAACCTTCCTCTTTCTTCCTTTCATAGCACAAGGGAAACAACCCCTCAAATTTGGCTAAGTGTTAGCCACTCTATAGAGCAAAATGCCCTTTCCCCACATTCTCTCTCTCTTTCTTTTCCTCTTTCTCTCTCAGATGGTCAGGTAATCGGATCGCTTGCACCTAGGTCCAGGCTCACCAGGGGTGGTGATGAGCGAGGAGTGCTTAGCATAGGCAGTCGGGTCGGGTGTGTTAGGTAAAGTGGGACCTCACCCCGTGGTTGGAGGCGATAAGCGCCAATCACAAAATCAATTTAACTACATCCATGCACTTCTGTCTTTCCGAGGTGGGACTAATTCCCACCTCTTCTGCTCGCATGTGCCCGCAGATGACGCTGCCTCCAATTGAGCATGCAGTTGAGGTTGGCATCCCCGATTGTAGTCCTGAAGATGATCCTTAGGTGATTCCGCACTGCCTGAAGCTGAAGCCTAGACCAATCATGGCTAGAACACCATGAACGAGGCTGGAGAAGAGGACACAGTGGCGGAGCTGTTCAGCGAATACCTGGAAACATGAACATAGCCTCACAGCCAAGTTGAGCCAGCTAAAAAGCTTCACAAAGATGCGGCGAGGGTGTTGGTGGCGGTGGCGAGCTGCGAAGGTGGTCATAGGTGGCTGGCGAAGGCGAAGTAGGTCAGAGAAAGTGGTCATGTTCGGTGGGGGTTTTGGATGAGATATTGATGGAATTAGAAGAGGGATTTTGGTCGTGGTGGAACGGCGGAGCTTTTGGAGTAGGTGGTTATGTGTGTGATGCGGTGGAGTGACGAGAAGACCTCGCTGGAGGTGCGGCCGGAGCAGAGAACGAAGGTGGCTGGCAACGGTGTTGAGAGATTATTTTTGGGTTTTTGATGGGGAAAACTAACCTAGAATTTGAAAGGAACTATTCTAACCTTAAATTAATGAATGAAAGGGGCAGGAAGTCATCGACTTTGATTGGCCAACGTAGGAGACGAGGAATTCTCCGACGAGGCAGACGACGAGGAAAAAGGGGCTAGGGCACCTCTGAGTTGACCGTCGAAAGGCAGAGGAAGTTGGGGAGGAAGGAGACACTCCCAATTTGGTCGTTGGAAGGTCATAGGATGATGGAGGAGGAGGCTTTCCATAGCTAGGGCGGAGGTGGTTGGAGAGGGAGTTTGAAGAGGGTTTTTGGGCCAAAACCTAGCTAAGGAAGTAAGGCATGACACAAGGGTCCATTTATAGGCTTAGGATGGAGTTCCCAGCTTGGAAACAAGCTTGGAAACTCTGAGCCTCTTTCACACATATGATACATGTGCGTTCAAATCATTCACATGAGGAATCTAGAGGGTTTTACGATCTATGAATGGTCTCATTTGGAAGGGAATTCCTCAAGGAATCTCCCTTTCAATTTTGGAAGTGTTTGATTGAGAATAGAGCGAGAAGTCCTTGCTCGAATCTCGATGGTGAAGTTTTGACCTTACAAAAGTGTCATGGGGACCTATCTGCAAAGAACGATGATAAACTTAGGGGCCCTTTTGCAGTTATTTCAAAAGTTAGGGGAATATGTGTGAAAGAAAAGAGTTAGACAGGATTGAAATGTAAAATAGGTCAAGGTGATCTCTGATTGGGCCTAAATTTTGGTACAAACCTAATTTGGACCCAAGGAATCTAATGGTGAAGTCGGATTTAGGTTTTGACCAAGTTTTACTAGATAATTTATGCAAAAATGCAAATTAGGGCAATTGTATGTCTGAGACTATTTTAGGTCCAAATGGATTCCAATGATCAAATCAAAGGTACTAAACATTAGGGAATATTGTTCTATGATTTTCAGAAGGTTTATAAAAATTTTAGCCTGACCAAAACCTCAGTGAATTAAGCGGGTCTATTTTTAGGATTTCAGATGTCATTTAATTATTGAAACATGTGAAAAACCTGTTTCTATTTGCACGGACCCTCTTTTTAGACTTTAATGCATATTTGACCTTTAATAAACCCCTGGGAGAAATTCATGGTTGTTCTGCATTCATGATATGATGGTAAAATTGTAGTTTTAACCCTGGTTTCATGCTAAACTCTCAGAAAGGATGTGGAGTGAATTATGGTCCTTTGGCGGTTATGTAGGAGCATTACTATTGATTATGGCTAATAAAACCTATATATGGCTGATGATGACGTTATCATCAAGTCTTCATGGATGACTTCTCGATTTTTGGTGAATCTTTCGATGATTGCCCCTATACTTGGTCCATATCCTTCGAAGATGCATTGAAGTGAACCTGGTTCTCTCCTAGGAAAGGTGCCACTTCATGGTTCCTGAGGGCAACATGTTTAGGCACCTATTTTTGAGAAAGGTATCCAAGTTGACTAAGCTAAGGTAAATTTGATTTCCAAATTACTTGTGCTTGCCTCGGTTAAAGACATCAGATCATTTATGGGGCACGTTGGATTCTATCGTTGATTCATATTTGATTTTTCCAAGATCACGTGCCCCTCAACGAATCTTCTCTTAAAGGGCACACCTTTTGAGATGATGAGTGAGTGCATTCACACATTTGACATCCTATGTAACCGAGTTTCCCAAGCACCAATCTTGTGATCTCCTAACTGGTCTCAACCCTTCGAGATCATGTGAGATGCATCTGACTACACAATAGGAGTAGTGTAAGGGTACAAAATCGATGGGAAACTGGTGGTAATATATTATGCAGCAAGACACTAGATGAGGCTCAATGTAATTACATGATTACGAAGAAAGAGCTGCTGGCTATAGTATTTGGTTTGGAGAAATTCATATCAAACCTCTTGGGATCCCATGTCATCATTTACATGAATCACACTGCAGTGAGGCACTTTCTTACGAAGAAGGATGCGAAACCTAGATTAATCCGTTGGATCTTGCTGTTGCAAGAATTCGATGTCGAAATTTGCAACAAAATGGGAAAGCAGAACGTGGTAGTTGACCATTTGTTTTGCCTTCCTTCTTCGATCATTGATTCGTCTGGACCTATCATCGAGCATTTTCAGGATGAGCATCTCCTAGCCATTAATGGACTTTCTTGGTTCATTCATATCATGAATTACTTGGTTACAGGGAAAGTTTTGCCTGATTAGGTAACCTCCTAGTGGGACAAGCCGATTTTCGATGCCAAGTACTATGTTTGGAAAGATCCATATTTATTTCACATCGGTGATTACCAAGTGATTTGTAAATGAATTCCTGACGATGATGTCATCTCACTTTGCCATGACTAGGCCTGCAGTGGCCATTATTGTAGGCTTAAAACAGCAGCAACAATCCTCCATTGTGGGTTCTTTTGACCCACAATGTTCAAAGACACACAATTCTACTGTAGAGCATGTGCCTGTTGTCAGACCCTCAACAACATGGGCTTGCACAATATGATGCCCTTGAATCCAATTATCGTATGTGAAATCTTTGACATTTGGGGAATTGATTTAATGGGACCCTTTCAAGGATCCAACGGCTTCGAGTACATCTTACTTACTGTTGACTATGTCTCGAAATGGATCGATGTCGTCCCCACGAGAACAAATGATCATAACATTATTCTCCAGTTCATTCAAGAGAACATCTTTTCCAGATTTGGGGTTCCTAAGGCCATAATCAGTGATGGTGGGTCTCATTTCGCAAATGTGCACTTCCAGTCCCTGATGAAAAAGTATAGGGTGTCGTATTGTATCTCGACTCCTTATCACCCCCAAGCCAATGTATTGGCTAAACTATCC
The DNA here is from genome assembly GCA_037157565.1 of Thalassia testudinum. Classification (NCBI taxonomy): domain Eukaryota; kingdom Viridiplantae; phylum Streptophyta; class Magnoliopsida; order Alismatales; family Hydrocharitaceae; genus Thalassia; species Thalassia testudinum. Next base: position 162,005,697 of record JAZHRO010000031.1, on the reverse strand, counting down.
AATCAGGAGATCAAGAAAATCCTTTAGGTAACTGTTAGACCTGACAGGAAAGATTGGTCTACTCGACTTCTGGAAGCGTTGTGGGCCTATAGGACCACCCATAAGATCCAGTTAGGAATGTCTCCCTTTAGACTTGTGTACGGGAAGGCATGTCACCTCCTTGCAGAAATGGAGCACAAAGCCTACTGGGCTGTACAGAAGTGCAATCTAGATCTCACGAAGGCTAGAATCTACAGCTGATTGCAAATGAGCGAGATCGAGGAGTTACGTAATGATGTGTATGAGAACTCGCGTATCTACAAAGAGTGGGTCAAGGCCTTCCATGATAGGCACATATCCTGGAAATCTTTTCATCTTGGTCAGAAAGTGTTACTCCTTGATGCCAAGCTCAAACTCTTCCCAGGAAAACTACGATCAAAATGGATCAGACCATTTCTCTTCCAACGAATCTTTGGAAATGGAGCTATTGAAATTAGTGAACTCAGCCACGACTCAAAACCATTTGTTGTGAATGGTCAGAGACTCAAATCGTTCCTTGAATTCACTGATTCAAATCTGGCTGCAGTATCTTTTGATCTCCATTATCCTTGAGCCACAATGTGCCTAGCTGATGGCATTAAACTTAGCACTTAACGGGAGGAAACTCGTCATTTTGAAAAACCCGAAATCCTTCTAACCCATCTTTAAGCTGAAATCATATTGCACTTTTGGGTTCGTCAACTAGAATAATCAACTCCATCTTTGATACTTGTATTAGAGCTTGAAATTGTCCACAATAGTCATCTTGACTCGTTCACCACCCACCAAACCTGTTCTAATGTACGATCTAAGCTAAACTCAAACCCACCTAATTTACAATGAGGACATTGTAAATCTTAGGCATGAGGTGTATTAAAGTGCAAAACACTGTGAAATTCAATTCATGGAAGGGTTTCATAAAAAAAAGATGGACAAAGGAGAGGACAATTTTGAGAGCTAGATTGAAAAATTGAGGAGGAGAAAAGAAAAAGAGACAAAAGGAGCAAACAAAAGAAAGAAAATGAGGTAGTCCTTATAATTGAGTATGGAACTCACCTAAGTTCTAGGTTAGATCAGATGATGAATTAATACCTGGAAGGCTAAAACTTAGGAGACTAGTGATGAGTATCGACTTTAGGCCTCTTGGGCCTACTCTAGGGTTTAAGCACTCATGTATTTGTTAAGATTTAGTTTAATCCTTAAGAGGTTGAGGAAAGTACGAGGCTAATATATTAAGTCTAAGGCTTAAGGATCATTCAGCTTCGTTGCTCGCCCTTTGGTTTGTGCGACTTGGTAACCTAAGCACCCAAAAATCACACATCGATTTGGTTCATTGCGCTTAATGAAGAAATAATGCTAAAAGTGTTTTGCTCTGAAAAAGGTTTCCTGAAGATCTCGCTTAGGAGTGGCTCGAAGACACAAGTTGATTAGACGAGTTCCTGATGTAGAGAGGTGGAATACTCCCCTCAAAGATGCATAATAACATATCATCTCCTCGATGCTTGTCTCCTAGGATATCTAAATATCATACCAGCGGCATGTAAGTGCCTTGTGCTGGTTTAGATGCCATGGGCGAGATTATCTCGAAATGTTAATTGTTAGGGCCTGGATTTAGCTACAGAATGCCATGGGTGGCACTATCCCAAAGTGTCGAAAGCCAGGGTTTTGGGGGTTACCATGGATGGTGCTATCACGAAGCATCAAAAGGCAGGGACCCTTCGAGGATTGATGGTGGGGACAAGGAATCTGATATAGACCGTGTTTAAGGCCAATCTGAGGCTGGATTTAGGGGAATATAAAAGAAAGCGAGAAAACTCAGAATAAAAATCCCTCTCTATCTCTCTTATAAAAAATGCACTAGTAAACTGAACTTGGACTTGCTACAAATACGCATAGGTGCTTTAATCGCTGGGGTCAATGAACCTCTAGGCAATTTTTGGTAGACTTAGAAACCATTGTAGCAGACCCAAGAATGAGGCTGATCATATCTGGATCTTTGCTGGTACTTAATTACCTCTGGGCCTATTGTTGGTATTTTGATTTGATGGTTATATCCAGCTTAGAGACTGGTTTGGTCCATAGGATTTTGCTAGGGACTAGCAAAAGCTAGGTATGGGGGTATGATGGTAACACCATCATGGGACCTAACTAGCCACAATTAGTCAAGTTCAAATGGTAAATGCTCCTACTTAATCATCTCAGGGTTACAACTCCACAATGTTCTGATTTGAGAAGAAAACAAGGAAATAGGATTAATTCTACAGTTTTTATAGCACATCATAAATGTAGATTAACCACGGGGTCACTCAGGGGTTAGTTAAAGGTTAATTAAGCATAAAAGTCTAAAAAGTAGGTTTACATCGACTAAATCAGGGTTTCACGCATTCTGAGGGTGAAAATAGTATTGAAAATCCTAATTATCAACCCTACTTAAATTGAAGAGGTTTTGGTTAGGATAAAATTAATCTAAACCTCCTAAAATTCATAGAAAAATATTATAATAGGTTTGGTATCTTTGGTTTAACCATCTGAGCCCATGTTAATCAAGAATAGCGTTTCAAATAGGAATTTGCCTTAAGTTGGGATTATGTTCAATTTACCTAGTCAAACATGGTCAAAACTCAAATCTAAGTTCATCATTAGATTTCTTGGGTTAAAGTTAGGTTAACACCAAAATTTGAGCCCAATTAGAGTCCATCTTGACCTAGTTTGCTTTTTAGCCCTTAAAAACTTTATTTTTAACATTTGCACCCCTAAGTTTCAATTTTATTACAAACAACCTCCTATCTTTGTCATCATTCTTACAAAAAGGTCCCTACTGCCATGAGTGTGTGAACACACTTGTAGCCAAGATTTAAGAGGGAAAATTTCTCTCAACTTAGATCCAAATCCCTCTAAAATTAGAGGGTTGATCTAAAGTTGCCTAATCATTTGATTCACCTTAAGGATCCCAAATCAATTGCTAGAGCTCAGGCGAACAAGAGGAATTTAAGGAACTTATTCCTCAAAAATCAAGATCAATCAATCTCATTTCTTCATTTAGAGCTCATGCTTGTGCTCTATATAAACTCCCCTAGGTCCCAGCTTTCTCCTCAGTCAAGAATCGACCGAGAAACACCTCTCTCCTTCTCTGACCATCGCATCTTCGGCTCCGGCGAGCCCTCTCCAACCACCTCCTCTAGCTAGCCAAAGGTCAAATTGACCGACTTATCTTCTTCCTCTCTTCTTCGCGATCGAGACCAGCCAAAGTTCGGCCATCCCTGACCTCTCCTTTGTCGACGTTGTCTTGCTGTACTTCGTTGTCTTCTTCGCATTTGACCGATCAACATCGGACAACTCCTCCTCTCTCTTACCATCTAAACCCTCTTAAACACTTCCTCTCTCTCTCTAGGTCACTTTTACCCCTTAGATATGAGGATCAACCACCGTACCACCCTCTTCCCCACTGATAAATGCGAGTTTATCATCATTCTTGTGTATTAAAACAAACCTAGCTCTTAGGATTTTGCTCTGCAAATGGGTTTTTGGGTTGCATTTAGGCATTAATTAGGTTAGGAATGCATTGTATTCTTTATTGTGTTTTTGATATGTTTTTGTGAGTGTTAGGAATAAGCAGATTGCTAGATCCCTAGAACCCTAGCACTCAGGAAGCAACTAGTGAAGGAGAAGCTTACACCAGCGGAAACTCAGCATGATCCAGCTCACCATAGCTAGAATCTAGATCACCTGAACTATGGTTAGCTCATCCTAGCTCCATTCAGCTCATCTCAGCTGAATGGCAGCTCAAGAGAGCCCATCTTAGCTCACCCTAGCTCATGTCAACTTAGATCCAGTTCAACTTAGTTTAATTTAGCTCATCTCAACTCCCATTAGTTCACAAGGAGCTTTAACTAGCTTAGCTGAGTTGACTGGAGTTTACCTCAGCTCAGGACTAGCTTGATCTAGCTCCACTGAACTCTAGCTAGATGAAGATGACTTCATTTTAGCTCAGGAAGCTCAAGTCCAGCTCTCGGGGACTTAGCTTAGCTCAACTTAGTTGAGCGAAGCTACCTTAGCTGCCTCAACCAGCTTGATCCTCCCCGGGAGCACCAAACCTAGCATACCTCAGCTCCTCATGGTAGAAGCCAGCTTACTTTAGCTTAGCTTAGCAGCTAGCAAAGAACTAGCAAGCTAAGCCAGCAAAAGTAGCTCCATGTCACCCTCTTTAGCAACTGGCAACTCTATTTTAGCTCCAGACTTTTTTTTGTCCAGGTCCTCTCCGTAAACCCTAGCTCCCATTGCCTACTCCTCTACTCCATTACCAGCTAAGCTAGCTTAGCTTAGCTTAGCTAGACTCCAACTCCCTTAGCCATTCACCACCCTAAAACCCTACCCAACTAGCTCCACCAACTGATCCCTACCTAAGCTCACCTAAGCTAGCTCCATCTACTCCAAGTTGGCGCCACAACCTAGCCACCTCTTCAACCCATCACCCCCACCAAAAGACACCCTATTTTTGGTGCCAAAACCACCTATAACTAAGCCCATTTTGTCACCAACTTTTCCCTCCAAAAATTCCCCCATCTTAACCCTACACATACCCCTTCAAGCCATCACCACCCTACACCTTCCCTTCTTTCTAGAAACCACCTCCCTTGGCACCAAAATGGTGGCATCCTTCCACCATGGACATCCACAAAGGGGTGGATTCAACCTATAACTACCCCCCTTGCACCCTTTAAGGTGGCACCAAGTGATCTCCACCTTAGGATTCCTAACCACCATCGCAAACTCCATCCTAGCCACCTATTACCTTTACGCCAACTACCCCTTCTCCACCACTATATATACCCACCTAACTACCCACATTTTTTGATCCTCCGATTAGTATAATTTCCACCCTATACCCATCTCATACCTACAGCCAGGGAGAAGGAGTAGAGAAGAAGATTAAGGGGGTCACCAGCCCCCTTGGTGCCTTCCTCTCCCTATTCCTTCACCTCGTGCCATGCCAAGAAGGAGGAGGATCTTCACCACCAGGAAGATGGCCAGGCAAGGAGAAGAAGGGGTGGTGCATGCCCACCCTTGAAGGAGACCCTTGATGGTGGTAGCTTCCACCTTGGAGGACACCATTTTCAAGGAAGGAGAAGGAGGATACCCTTTTCAAACCTAGGAGCCACTAAACTTGGAGCAAGGAGCTTCCCTTCTTCACCAGATTTTGCAAGAGGATTTGTGTTTTTATTGCTTTTATATTTTTCCATTTCAAGTAGAAGCTTTCCTCTACATGTTTTTGTTAAACACACATTCTATCAAATCAATTTACCTTCTTTTCATATTTTTTTGTTGCAATTGTTTTATCTTTGTCCTAGCACTTTTTCACTCCCTCTACCTAATTACTCTAGGCCTCCTCGTGCCCAGAGTGAGCATAGAGAGAGACTCTACTTGTCACTTTAGTAGTAGTGTAGTGAGTTAGGTGTTAGTTGTTTTCCGTCAACAATTCGTATATTGCCTTCGTTATTTCAAATCTCTAAAAATGGACATAGTTAAAAAGACCAAAAAGAAAGGTGATTTCTATTTCCAAGCAAGAGACCTAAATTTTGCAAACATATTGCCTCCTTGGACGACCCTAGATACTCCCCTATCTAGGTCTTATAAATTCTAAAAGCATAGGCGATTTCGCGTGTTATGACAACTCTAAAAACCCTAATTACAAATTATGGGATTTACTGCATCACCCACCTTCTTCTCTGCAGTTGGCACGATCTCATGCTAGTGCCACAGACCACCAAATCACTTGCCACCACCTACACGAGCTTCGCCTCACCTCCACCTTCAAAGGCCCTCAAACAATTTCGAGAAGCACTTACTCCATGACTCCATTGAACACACACACCCTCGACCACCTTCTCCAACTTCACCACATTGCCATACACACACTCACACCAAATTTCCACCACCAGCACACTCATCGTTGTCTAGCAAAGCATTTGAGCAATTCTAATTGGGTCATGACGTTGTATTGTGTTTCTCAGGTGTTGGTTGGATCTCTGCCGCCGCTGCCATCTTCTTTGATAACGTTCACCTCCCTCCAGCTACCATCCAACCAACAGCTACTCTCACTTGACTCAGCCTTACATCAGGAAGGTAGTGAAGACGTCAATTGAACCAACAAGCCACTACAGCAGTGTCGATTTGACGAAGGAGCTTCGCAGCTGCACGTAAAGGAAGCAGTGGAAACTTAGTCCCACATTGTGTAGGGGTAAATTGGAATAGTGCATAAATTGAATTCGGTCTGTAGCCTTATTGCCTCAAGTCACTAGGGTGAGGTCCCACACTCACGTGCACTCCACCTCCACAACCACATGTCGGTGGACCTGGACCCTCTGGCCAGATCCGATAACCCACTTACCCAAACACCCGATTACCTGATACTATTCACTCGAGTTTGAAGAGAGAGAAGGGAGGAAATCTGAGGAGGGAGGGGGGAGGTTTTTCTCCTTGAGATTCGTGCCCCCCCTCACTCAACACTTAGGCTTTTTAGAGGCTATACCTTGTGTTGTTGTTGCTTGGTGACTTTAAGTTTTCTAGTGTGCTTAGTCGACATCTGACCTTGGTTTTGGGCACTGTTGATTTATTTAGCACTGATCTGACGTGGATTAGAGGTTCTGGGCATTGTTGGGTTATTTGACTCTAAATGCTATTGAGATTTGTGCTTAAATTCTAGGGTTAAATTGGTGATTTCAACCACCATTTTTAGTCCTATCTCTTTATATTTTTATCCCAAACATTTGAGATACATTATTGCTTCTATATTGAATATCATTTTGTTTAATTGATTCACTTGCATCACTTTCTATTGAATATTTGCTCCTTACAAACGACCTTGAAACTTACGATTTTTTGGGTATATAAATTTAAATGTCACATTGATTTTCATTGCTACACTACAATGCTATATTTTAACGATGATTTTTGACACCACAAAGCCCTACATTCATTTTCTAGCCTTTGAAATGACCATTCTACCCCTTTCTCCTTGACTATAAAAAGGACCTTACACCCTCCTCGTTTTTCATCCCTTCCTTCTCTTCTCACCTCTCCTAAGAGCTAAGAACAAAGTTCTAAAGCTCGCTCTAGTGATCCCTAGCTACGGGAAGCTCCATTAGAGTTTTAAAATAATATTTTTCCACTTCCCACCCCCTTCACGGAGCTCTCGCCAGCCATCCTCTCGCCCCTATTCCGAAAGTGGATCCCGCGACGATGACACCCTACCTCATCCTCGATTCTTCCAAATTCACCCTCCTTCCTCCATCTTCACTCTCCTTCCTCCATCTTCACTCTCCTTCCTCCAGGTGTCGATCTTCTAGCTTATCCTCCAAGCATTCATCGAGGAAGATAATTTCTCTCCCCTCTCTCTTTACTACTTTGTAGTGTAGATTTTCAGCTTTAGATTTGTAGCAAGTAGTTGTAATAGACATTATGTTATTTATAAAAGTGATTTTCTCTCTCTCTCTATTGTTTATATTGCAAGTAGATTAGCTATTGTGAATGTTTCCTTTATAAAAAACTACAAAAAGAGATGTGTGTTACTATGGGGTGAGGGTTTGTGAGGGGCAACACAGCAACGGCGGGGTGAATGAAGGTTGGCAGACATGGAGTTCTAGAAGTTGGCATAGAAGGAATGTGGAGTCGGAAGCCTATCATGTACCCTCAATTATAGCGAGATCATAGGACGTTAGAGGGAGGTGGATGAGAAAGAATAGAGATATCATCTGCTATTGATGCAGAAAATGGGGACATATGGCGGCCATATGTAGGGCTCCGATTCTATGTCTTACTTGCTGTGGCTTAGGGCAGAGGAGCGATACATGCCAAAGAGGGAGGCCAACGAAGTCCGAGGATGGCAGAAGGCCCCATACCCAGAGTCAGGGCAAAAGTTGCCCACCACCCCCCCAGTGGCTTTCGACCAGGTGATGGATGTGGAGGTGCCGATCGTTGAGGATGTAGTGGCTGCAAAACTGGTGCTATGAGGAGCTTTGATTAGAGAAATCATGATGGGATCAGCCAGCTTCGAGCAAATCTGTCGTCTGGTGGGTACCCTAGCCCTTTCTTCCCCTGGATGGAAGATCTCAATGTTAGGTAGATCGAGGTTTGTTTTATTCATGCTGGGTAGGATAGATGTGGATAAACTACACTTCAGTACTGGTAACTTTGATAATGTGATGGTCATGTGGAGATTGGTGTTGCCATTTGACAAGGCTTCTCAAGAAAGACCTCTGCAATGGTCAGAGACTAGAAGAGGGAAACTTGAGATCTGGGGCCTACCACTACATCTAAGGATGCGGGGTATAGTGGAGAGGATGATGACAGGGTTTGTAGCCCTTGATGAAAGTGTTGAGGTGGGGCTACAGGAAGGTGATGGCAGATCGCTTGTAGTGGATATCAAAATGACAAGAGGGGGACCGGTGCCGGAGAAGTTAATACTTCGGTACAGGGGGAGCTTCTAGTTGCTGCGACTAAAAATCTCCTTTGAATTGGTATCTATTACCAAGCAAGAGGATGGTAGATCCTTTGTGGAGGTTGTGAATGGTGGAAAGGGTCCCCACAGCATTAGAACAGATTTTGAAGAGGTTCCAGAGTCTAAAATGAGGAAAGAACACCATATTCCTGAGGTCATGGAGGAAGTGGTAGAAGTGGTGGAGCGATCTGACAGGGTGGTGGAGGATGATGCTAACATGAGAGGGGATCATGAAGTAGACAGTGCAATGGAAGGTATGCAGGGAAGGACTCAGGTGGATTGGCAAGAGATGGCAGGGGAGACACCCTCAGATAGTGTTTTGTGAAACCTCAAATTTGGTGTTAGATCTTCTACAAGAGAGAAGGTTGTCAGGTCTCCATATAAATTAAGGGCATGCACGATTGGGTGTAGAAAGGTGCTGGATGAGAAGGCCATTGCAACCTTTCTGAAGGTGGAGTGTGCTATAAAAGCAATAGTGAGAGTTGACCAAGTGATGGGATGAAGATCCTCACTTAGAATGTGCGTGGGCTATGCGACGGGGTTCGGAAAGCATCGTTGGCGTGCTACCTACAGGAATGGGAGGTGGACTGTGCCCTACTTTAGGAGACACATCTTGAGGAATGGGATGCCTCTTTGTGGTCCTCTTTGATGCAGGCAAGCCAGGCAGATGTAAAATACGTTGCAACAGTGGGTAGATCAGGTGGCATGGCAATATGGTGGAAACGTTCACTCCTTCAGCTGATAGAGACATGGAGTGAAACTCTCCATTGGACCTGCAATTTCAGAACTATGTGTGGGGAGCATGATCTGTTCCTTACACGCATCTACGGCCCATGTGCAACCAATCAGAGAGCACTGTTGTGGGAAGAACTAGGGCAAGTGGTAGCAAGGCTAAACGGGAAGCCATGGCTAGTAGGGGGTGATTTTAATTGCACCCTATCAGAGGGAGACAGGGCAAGTGAAAGAGCAATCTTCATTTTCATTGAAAACTTTAACATAAAATGATGTGTCGTTGTATTTAACCGCGTGATCGAAAATCACTTTTCAAAATATTTTAATTTTCAAAATCTCACCACGAATAGTTAGGTCGTCTCCACAAGGAGGAATTAACCTATCAAACATGAGTAATGATGTATCAAGTAATCGGGAATTTCAACGGATGTGCATGCTAATTAGTATTCTCATTTCCAGCATAAATTCTCAATTTAGATAATTAACCAAGAATCTGAGGGTGCACATGAAAAATCATCACTATATAATATCATGTAAAATAATGATCTTGATACTGGTAAACACTGTAAATACTAATTTCTAGAATATAACTTGTTTACCATAAAATATCTATGACATGCATTAAATCATTCATGTGAGATATGCATATGCAAATAATTTAGATGAAGTAGAAGGAGGGCTCTGCAAATTCACCTCAATAATGTAATGCCTTAAATAAATGAATAGCAACATCCACAATGGCATTTAACGTAAATACTAATTGAGGTGTTACTGTAGCAAAATAGGGGATTTTGTTCCCCTTGTGCACATGCGGAGGAGAAGGCGCGGCTGGAGGCGCGGTGCTCGGAGTAGATCGGCTGGGATGAGGGCTTCGCGTTGGTGGTCGTGGTGTCAACGGAGGTGGCCGGTGGTAGCTGGTCGGAGGTTTCATTGCTGTTGGTGGCGACTTGCGTGTAGGTGTGTATGGACGGCGAGAAGCTCTGCCGCGAGCGTGGGCGGCCTTGTGAGGGCAAGGTGAAGTCGATGGTGCTGTTGGAGCGAAGCTTCATGGCGCATGGAGGTGGCTGCACTTGGAGGTGGACGGCCGGCGATGGGTTCCTTCGGGGAAGAAGATGAACAGTGCGGTGTGAGGCACGCTACGCTTGGCGGCTTAAGCGCAGACGAGCATGGTTGTGTGCTCGGGCTGTGTGTGCTGCACGGTTGTGTGCTGCGCAGTTGCACGCTGCGTGTGGCTGCAAGGGCACGGTGCTTGTGCTGTGGTCGTGCACTGCTGTGCGGCGCCTGCATGTGCTAGTGAGGTTGAAAGGGCACGCGCGTGTGTGGTGGACAGGCTGGCGTGGGAGGATGAAGCTGATGTTGCTGTCTGGTGGGCGTTGCGCAAGGGGATGGCTGCGTGTGTGCGTTGATCGTGGCATTGAGGAGTGGTGGTGTTGATGGATTCGACTGGAGGAGCGGTAGTGGGAGGCTGAAGAAGAAAGCGGAGAAGATGAAGGTGGTAACGGTGGAGGGAGCGGCTGATGGTGGTGGTGCTCTCTGTCACCGAGCACCACCTCGTCGAGCGAAGGTCGAGGGTAGCTTCAGTCCACGATGCAAGCTTGAAACATAGGGTGCGCTTGTTCCACAGTGGTGAGAGGGAGAAGATCCCTGCCAGGGGAGGAAGATCAGCCCCTTACCTCGGTGGACGTGGCTTCTTTTTGAACAAAACTCTCCTCCTTTTCCTTCGGTCACAAGTATCTCCAACTACTCGCAACGATCGGAGTGGTTGGAACGGCAGATAACCACGGGCGGTTTCTTCTTCAGACGTCTAACTAGAGCATTAGACGTCTTAAAAAATGTAATGCCATAAATTTGTGATAGCAATTCTAGACGTCCAATCCAAGTCCCAGACATCTTATATAAGTAAAAATGAGCGCCTGATTCTTGTACCTAGCCTGCATTAATCAAATAAATTATATTATCATAACATATGCTATTAAATGTAAAATTGAAGCATATAATTAAATGCAGGCCAAGGTGAATTGCCATATAACTCTTAATTAATTAACAGCTAAGAACAGATAATTAAATAGTACTTAAGCTAAATAATAGTCCACAAAAGTGGACTTATCAAATGCCCCCATGCCTAAGTTTTACTAGTCCCGAGCAAAAATGAGAAACAATAGAAGTAATCAGAAGGTTTCTTCTTTTCTTATTTCAAAACTTTAAAAATCCAGATAAATGTGAAGTGATGATAGCCTAGGTAACAGATCTATGTGAAAAGCCAATTCGCATTTGCAGTTTGGACTTCACCCTTGGTAAATATTGCTGTCAGGATAGGCAACTACTTCCCTCGGGGATAAAGTAGAAGATAATCTATAATTTGACCCTGGCTTTTGGCTTAGGCAGGAGATATCAAGTTGAATGGATTTGTATTTGGTGGCACATACTCATCTGGTGCTACATGTAATCTAGTACTACAAACTCTAGATTTATAGACTATTAGACAAGTCAACTCGGAGAGAGACTAAACAAATGTGCTCTCTTGATGTTCCTAGGTTCTCACTCTTTTCTTTCTTTTCTTTCTGAGATCACAAATCTCGCCAGATTTAGTAATTGTACTCATTGTTTGGTGGCCTCACATGGCATCTACACTTCAATTAAAGTCCCAATAACTCTACAACTAAATTAGAGTCCTCAACCAGTATTCGGGCGATCAGCAATACTAAAAGGTAGGTATGGGTCATATTTGGTGGAACGCAATAAGTGCTTTTGTTGCCTCAGAAACAATGTTACAATGATAAAATTATAATCCTGGACTCTTTTCTTTTCCTTTTCTCTTTCTCTTTTCTCTTTTTTTTTTTCTTTTTTTTCTTTCTTTTTCATTTCATTTTTTTTTCTCTTTTTGTTTCTTCTTCTCTTTCTCTTTCTTTTTCTTTTTTATTTTTCTTTTTCTTTCTTTATTAATCAACACAACATGATACAAACTTTTATTTATGAGGCATTATTATGGATGATGATGGTCAAGAGGATATTGTGTGGCTTATTTGGTGGAAGTGCCTATTCTCGGCACCGGGAAGGAATGGATAGGACAGGCGTATTTCTGACCTTTGACACTATTACCCTCCTTCAACCGAGGACTCTATGAAGGACGGTCGTAGCCATCCACCATAGTCATAGCTTTATTAAGACTCAATCTGTGTATCTACCTTATTTGGTGACTCTCAGGAATTCACACAAAGTACACACACAAGAACAGAGAGCGAAAACTACACCCAACTCTGAAGTATCATCATCTAATTATCCAAAACTTAAGAGTCCTTGCACTAGACCTAGTGCACCAGCAATCTCTCTACTTTCATCTCACAAATATGAGGTGGATCTACTAGAAGATAGTATGCCTGACTCTCTATCACCTATCCAAGGGTTCAATAGACTACAAATGCTTATTGGTTTTCTTTAAGGATCCATTACCCAGTCTACGTTCATGTGAAGTAAATGTACTAGATTCTAAACTTAAGAAATAATTCAAGAAGGAAAACCTCCAATGACAAAGGTATTGTGCTATGGACTAACCCATTCAGCTCAAGAAAAGAGAAATTATTATTATTATTATTTGCTAACCTAAATTCATGAAGACTTCCTAAAATTCAAAATGCACTCCCCCATGCCTAAATCCTATAATGTCCCCATTGTAAAATTAAATGAGGGAGAGAAAGGAAAGAAATCACTTGACAACGGTGTTATTCAGAATGCTGGTTGCCTGCCAACAAGCGCTGCATTTTCTGTCAGCAGCTAGACTTAGAAGGAACCTATAAGTTTGGTTCTAGGCAAAAAAGGTTAGGCCCTAAAAATATGCGTAATAGTACGGACCTAGAAAATAGGTAGCCACGGATGTTGGCGAGCTGATGATGCAATGTAATCCCAAATTCTTGCTAGAAGATATGAAAGCAAAAATCCTCATTGGCTACCTGGGGAGGTCTAGGAATAAGAAAGGGAATATGAAAAGAGGCCTCCCGAAACTTAATAAGTGGAGGATAACAAGGATCCTCCAAAACAGGATGGGTTTTAAAAGATATAAACATTAATATTTGAAACCCTTGAATGGCGAGAGTAAAAGTACAAGCATCAATCCACACTCGCCATTCTACCCGAGGATGTACTGGCCTGATATGCTCTCCAGAAAGAATGTACATGAGCAGAGATTTGAGCCAAGGATCAGTTAGGCAGTATAAGGGTTGCTTGTAGTGTTGGAAGGTAATGGTTAAGTTCAAAGAGGGCTTAGTCAGTGTTAGGTCCAATTCCAACAATGATTCAGATTGTGTATACTCTTTAACAGTTGTAGACAACTTCACGTTACCCTACCTAGCATTAATGATCGGAGTCATATTTGAATTAAGGGTAGACTCCAAATTACAACTCTTTGATGGCAGGGTCAAAATATCAGAATCCTTATCATTAAGCTCTTCCCCGAATTCGTTTGGTTCACTCAAATTTTTGTTGGTGTGTATATGTGATTCATTAGTGAAGACAGGAGTTGGATCAGTGCCCTTAATTATTCCTAAAGGAGGATAAGTCCTAATATTTTGGAGCAAGCCTATACCATTGAATTCATTATTCTTCTCGGGGTATAAATCCTCAATTGACGTTTTTGTCCCCGAGAGTCTCCCATTGACTTCTCACTTTTTGTTTATCCTCCTCTAATATCAACTCCTATTTTGATGGAGGATGAGACTCAAAAGAAGGGAGGAATCTAGATTTCACCATATTGTTTATATCCTTTGGAGGTAAATCCTCAAATAATAAATAATTCCCCTGTGATTTACTCCAGATTTTCAGTCCAGGTTCCTCTATTGGGGTATCCTCATCCTCTGAGATAGACTCTTCATATTCCTGAGGCCAAAATTGAACTAATTCATCCTCCATTCCCTTAGGGTCACCTTTATTGGGTGCATTTAAATCCTCTGGATGCTGAATGGTAGGTGTGGATTTCCTAAGTGGAGGGTCAGGAGTAGGCTCACTAAGGGTAGAATGGGATTCTACTAGATAATCAATAGGGGAAGTGATAGGAACAATACAACCTTGACCCGAGTTAGTAGGGGTAAGGAGAATACTGTCATTGGGGTCAAGGTCCTCAAGAGGTACCATCTTCCCTTGCTTTTGACTTCAATATAGCTCAGGTGGATAATCACTATGATTGTTCTCCTCTAGTGGCCATGTCTCATTGGGAGACTCTAAGTGATAGCTACATAAAACTGGATCCCTATTGTCATTGGGTTCCTCCGAATTATTTTCATGATCAGGGTCGTATGGGTAGGGATCAGAATTACTGTGAAGCGTGTAGCTAAGCTATCTTATTTCTTCATTTAACTATTGGCTATTCCTCAACATCTCTCCCATGGATTCCATCATTTCCTTTTGCTATTTTTGCATTTCTATCATAAAAGTGGAGAGACTACTATTATCAGGTTGGGGAGGATAGTCAATTTCAGACTCTGGTTGCCTAGGGGTATCGGTCCAACCTCGATACGGAAAATCATGAAGGGTAAGAGGGTTGGGTGTTTGGATAGAAGTAGGGATTCAGTGTTGGAAAATCCCGCTCCTAGGCTTTGCTCAAAAGTGGGAGTTATCAAGCTAGTACTCCCAGGATAGGAATATGAATGATCCCATGAATTGTCAATGTACCCATCAAAGGATGGATACGCTCGGGGCATGGGATCCTGATTAAAAGATGGGAAGTATTGACTTTAATAATCTAACTGATAGGAGTAAGGGTGATCCATTTCTTTAAGAAAAACAGTTTTAACTCTCTTAGGATTTAGAAGAATTCAGAACATGAGCAGAAATTTCCTAGAGAGTTCTACTGTCAAAGCAAATGAAAATTTAGTGGGATCGATTTTTAGAAGATTGTAGGTCTTAGAATTAAATGTTCAGATGGTGGCCAAACAAGTTTTACACAAATTACGCTTCCTAGGCCAACCTTCACTGGTGCCTATAACCTACTCGCAAGGGATGGAAGTCTCGAATCGAGCCCACACACGAGGAACCGAAGTAACTTGGTGGATAGGCTTGTTGATTTCTGACTAACTTCCCTTGTGGTGCAAAAGAGGAGAGGTAGAAATTTATCTAGTGACCTTATGTGTAAGGTGCGTAGTGTCTCAGGTGTGCAAATATACAATCGTGTTTTGAGTTTTGAAATTTTGCAAACAAGATCCTTTTGTACACAATTTTAAGTCACAGATTTTAAGGTCCAACCTCTTAGCAGTCCCAATTTTTAAAGTGACCACTGAATTAATTTGATTCAAGCACTTTAGTGGTCTTAGACTTAGGTTCAATGCAGATGCATGACAGGTAATTGATGCTCAAGATAAGATGTACCTTACTCCAGCTTTCTTCATGCAACAATGTATGCAATGTAGTAAAAATAAACTAGATGCTGCTCATTTATTCCAAGATGGTCATCCTATAGATATCCAGCTTCTAGCAGGCAATTCAAATTTTTTTTTTTAATAATAATAATAAGCAAACATACCTAATCTAACTAACTAACAAACATGCAGTTCAAATAATTCAAATAATCCTATAATCTAAATAAATGGGAACACGCTCCCGCATACAAGAGCGATAAGAAATAAAGAAACACTGGGAACACGTTTAAAAAAATACCCGACAAGGGTCCAACAGATAGAAATTAAATTATAATGTCTATCTAAACTAAATCTAAACTAAGCTCTACTAACTAAATCAAAAACAGGCTCCTCCGTAAGCCTGTGCATGTGGGATCAAGGCTCACGTGTTTCGGTTGCTGGCCTACAGGTGGCGTCAAGGTCCACCAAAAAGATTTTCTCGACCGTGCGCGCTCGTCGCGTTCGTCGTTCGATTCGTGCACACAAAGAGAACCAATGTCAATAATTAAGAAAAACTTTTAAAATAGCATCAAAATAATATAAAATTCCAAAAAAAATTAATAGGCGTGTTTCCTCCCCAGCAACGGCGTCATTTGAAAGAGCGATCTTCGTTTTCACTGAAAACTTTAACATAAAATGATGTGTCGTATTTAATCACATGGTCGAAAATCGCTTTTCAAAACATTTTAATTTTCAGAATCTAACCATGAATAGTTAGGTCATCTCCACAGGGAGGAATTAACCTATCAAACATGTGTAATGATGTATCAAGCAATCGCGGGTTTCAACAGATGTGCATGCCAATTAGTATTCTCATTTCCAGCATAAATTCTCAATTTAGATAATTAACCAAGAATCTGAGGGTGAACATGCAAAATCACCACTATATAATATCATGTAAAATAATGATCTTGATACTGGTAAACACTGTAAATACTAATTTCTAGAATATAGCTTGTTTACCATAAAATATCTATGACATGCATTAATCATTCATGTGAGATATGCATATGCAAATAATTTAGATAAAGTAGAGGGAGGGCTCTGTAAATTCATCTCAATAATGTAATACCTTAAATAATGAATAGCAACATCCATAATGGCATTTAACATAAATACTAATTGAGGTGTTACTATATAGAAAAACAGGGGATTTTGTTCCCCTCGTGCACACGCGGAGGAGAAGGCGCAGTGCTAGGAGTAGATCGGCTGAGATGCGAGCTTCGCGTTGGTGGTCGTGGTGTCGACGGAGGTGGCCGGTGGCGGCTGGTCGGATCTTTGGTTGCTGTCGGCGGTGGCTTGTGCGTAGGTGTGTATGGACAGCGGGAAGGTCTGCCGCGGGCGCGGGCGGCCTTGTGAGGGCAAGGCGAAGTCGATGGCACTGTTGCAGTGAAGCTTCGTGGCACATGGAGGTGGCCGCACTTGGAGGTGGACGGCCGGCGATGGGTTCCTTCGGGGAAGAAGATGACCAGTGCGGTATGAGGTGCATTACGCATGGCAGCTTAGGTGCAACCGGGCATGGTTGTGTGCTCGCGCTGTGCGTGCTGCACGGTTGTGCGCTGCACGATTGCACGCTGTGCGTGGCTGCAAGGGCGTGGCACCTGCGCTATGGCCGTGCGCGGTTGTGCGGCGCCTGCGTGCGCTGGCGAGGTTGAAAGGGCGCGTGTGTGCACGGTGGACAGGCTGGCGTGGGAGGATGAAGCTGATGCTGCTGCCTGGTGGGTGCTATGCAAGGGGATGGCAGCGTGTATGCATTGATTGTGGCGTTGAGGAGTGGTGGTGTTGATGGATTCGACTGGAGGAGCGGTAGCAGGAGGTTGAAGAAGAAAGTGAAGAAGATGAAGGTGGTAACGGTGGAGGGAGCGGCTGATGGTGGTGGTGCTCTCTGTCACCGAGCACCACCTCGTCGAGCACAGGTCAAGGGCAGCTTCAGTCCATGATGCAAGCTTGAAACATAGGGTGCGCTTGTTCCATAGTGGTGAGAGGGAGAAGATCCCTGCTAGGGGAGGAAGATCAGCCCCTCACCTTGGTGGACGCAGCTTCTTTTTGAACAAAACTCTCCTCCTTTTCCTTTGGCTCTAAGCATCTCCAACTACTCGCGACGATCGCGAGTGGTTGGAACGGCAGATAACCACGAGCGGTTTCTTCTTCAAACGTCTAACTTGAGCATCAAACATCTTAAAAAAATGTAATGCTGCAAAATTTGTGACAGCAATTCCAGGCATCCAATCTAAGTCCCAGACATCTTATATAAGTAAAAATGAGCACCTGATTCTTGTACCTAGCCTGCATTAATCAAATAAATTATATTATCATAACATATGATATTAAATGTAAAATTGAAGCATAAAATTAAATGTAGGCCAAGGTGAATTGCCATATAACTCCTAATTAATTAACAACTAAGAACAAATAATTAAATAGTACTTAAGCTAAATAATAGTCCACAAAAGTGGACTTATCAGCAAGCAGAAGGGTGGACCAGTCATCGCTTGGCTTCCATTTAGCGATTTTAGATCCTGGTTTAAGCAAGTACCCCTCATCTGGAGTAGAATTTACGTGGAGGAATGGTAATGGGTAGATGTCTAAGTTGGATCTTTTTTTGGTAATTCTAAGCTATTGGAGAGATTCCAACTATCATCAGTGACGGGCTTGGATCGACCATTCTCAGATCACACCTCGCTCATGTGGGATTGTGGGGAGGGTTCATCATGTGGTACCTACTTTAAATTCGGGAAGTCATGGTTGAAGGAAGAAGGCTGTAGGGATATGATTGTTCGATGATGGAGTTCCAAACGAGTGGAGGGGTCAGCAACTTTCAGATTAGCCACTAAGTTGAGGGAACTGAGATCCATGCTGAAGGACTTCAGATGCACATATGAAATTATGAGAGATCAATGATGTACGAAGGTGCTAGAGAGGGTGAAATGCCTGGATAATAGAGAGAATTTGGGTCTGCTATCGAAGGAGGAGAGAGGTCAGTGTGCCCTGTAGCAATCGGTGGTGGCAAAGGAGGGGATTTGAATAGAGAAATTGACTGGAGGGAGAAGTCCAGAAAATTATGGCTGAAAGAAGGGGATGCGAACACCAAGTTCTTCCACTTAGCTACCAGTTCTAGGAGGTGTTATAACGTTATTTCATCATTGAGATTTGAAGAGCAGGTACTAACTTCTATGAATGACATCAAAATGGAAGTGATCAGATTTTTTAGGGAGTCTACTAGATCCCCGGGGAGAGGGCAGTGGAGGATGGCATCTTCAGATTTGCCAAGAGCGGGAAGTGTGGAGGGGGACCAACTAATAATTCCCATTTCAGAACAAGAGGTGCTCGAAGCCATGCAAAATTTGAATGTCGAAGGATCTCTTGGCCCAGACGGGTTCCAGATCTTCTATAAGGAATTCTGGCCAATAGTTAAGCATGATGTCATGGATGTCAAAAGAGAGTTTCAAGGGGGGAATTCCAGCTTTGAAAGAATCAATAGATTGTATCCCTTCCTTCTACTGAAGAAACCGGGGGCAGAGAGCTTAGCGGAGTTCAGACTGATTGCGTTGTCTGACTCCATCTACCTAATTATTGGTAAAACTTTGGCCAATAGACTAAGAATGTATTGAAGGATTTGATCATCCTAGTATAGTCCACTTTTCTCCTAGACAGATCTTTGTAGGAATCCTTTGCTATTGCACAGGAGATAGTGATGGGATGGCATCGAAGGAGGTGTAAGGCCGTTATGTGGAAGGTGGACTTCAGAAGGGCCTACGATTCGATCTCTTGGCCCTATCTTTGGGAAATAATGAAGAGAAGGGGCTTCCTTCGCATCTGGATCCAGTGGATGAAAAGATGCATAACTATTGCATCCATTTCTCCACTGATTAATGGGAAACCATGTGGTAATTGGATCCAGCCACAATGTGGTGTAAGACAAGGCAGTCCTCTAGCTCCTTTGATTTTTAATTTGGCTGTGGACACTCTTGCTAGATTTGCATGTAAATTATGCAATGCAGGAGTGGTGAGAGGGTACTCGTTGACAAACTCTTATAGCTTGGCCCCGATCCTATAATATGCTGATGACACGGCCCTCTTTGTGGAGGGGGGAAGAGAGGAGGCTGAGATACTGTACAACATGGTGTCCATACTTGGGGTGATTTCCGAGTTGAAGCTTAATGGCGACAAATCCTCACTGATTTGTTTTGGCATGGAAGGTTGGGAACGAGATGTGATATCTGATGGGCTGCACATGCCAGCTACTATGCTTCTATGAAGTACTTGGGGCTACCTTTAAGAGACTCAAAACTGAAAAAAATGATTGGAATGTTCTATTTGACAAAATCTTAGCCAAACTGGAAAATTGGAGCGCTTGTTTCCTCTCGAAGGGTGGTAGACTGATCCTCCTTAACACGGTTATCACGTCTATCCCAGTGTTCTACTTCTCTATGTTCAGAGCACTAAAATCTGTTTGGAAGAGATTGGACGTGATGCGCAAAAGGTTCTTTTGGAAAGGGGCAAAATGTGATGGGAGGTTCCTTCAACCAGTAAGATGGCAATGGTTGTGCAGACCCAAGAAAAATGGTGGCATGGGGATACATTCATTGCAAGAATTTAATGACTCTTTGTTGCTGAAATGGGCAACCAAATTGCTTGAGGGGGCAACAACACTTGGTTAGATCTGATTTGGGATTCACATGGATCCTCGCAGGTGGACTGGACAAGATTGAACCTGCCTAAACATTCACCTTTTTGGATTTTAGTTGTCAAGGTTTTGCATAATAACTGGAATCATTTCCAACCAGTGGTTGGAGGCGGCTTAGGCTTTGCCTTCTGGACTGATGAATGGCTGCAGCTGGGTTTGCTGAAGGAGAGGTACCCACACGCCTTTGCTGCCACACCAAACAAGTCAGCCTCGGTGACTTCCTGCTGGGATGTAGAACATAAGACGTGGGCTCCTGCTAGCTGCAATGCGCGTGATAATGGCAAAACACGTGAAGAGGTTGACAGAATGATACAAGAGCTGGATGCTTTTGAACCAAAAGGTGGTTTGGACAGATTTCAGTGGTCTGCTAGGAGATATTCTGCTGTTGTAGGCTACAAGACCTTGATGGATGAGAGGGTTCCTGCCACCGTGGATGAGAATGTGAACCAGTGCGCACAGATATGGAAGTTATGCATACCCCTCAAAGTCAAGATCTTCTTGTGGCTATGTCAAAATGAAGGACTTGTCATGAGGGAACTGCGATAAAGAAGGATGGGTATCCAGCCAATGAATTGCCCTCTTTGTACTTTTGCTACTGATAATGTGAGGCATCTTTTCTCCTCATGCTTGGTGACGGACCAAGCTTGGAGGGCTGGTTGTGGATATCCTTTACCGACGTGGGATGGCTTATGGAGGGACTTCCATATGAAAGGGCATCCACATTCAGCAATGGAGACTCTACTTTGGTTTGTGTGGAGAATGAGAAATGAGATAGTGTTCAAGGGGGTGTCAGTGTGTGTGGGCAATATTGTGAGGGGGTGTGAATCTTTTATTAGTGAGTGGAGTGACTCCCTGTAATTTCTTGTAGTTTATTTTTTAATAAAATTTTTGCTGGTTTACTATCATTCTCGATAGCATTCCTTACTAACTCAAAAATAAATACAAAAAAAAATTATAGATTTATAATCGATGTAGCCTCCCAGTGTTCGACCTAGGACTCACTAGAGTTTCGGTTAAAAATTATTTGGTAGTGGATTTTCTTGTGAATTTTACAACAACTTAGGTTTTCCAAAATCCAACTTTTCTTCTCAATGATTTCTCGCTAATCATTTTTTCATTGTTGCCGGGAGGCAACTCTCTTTGATTTCCTGCATTTTTTTTTTGCCTTACCTAACTTTTATCATACTTTTTCTTAGATCTTGCTGTGATTGTAGGTACTCTTTAGAGGCAGACCAGAGTAGTTAGATTGGACAAAAGTGCTGATGAAGGTTCTATAAGTTTTTCCCCACCACCCTTCCCTTAGATTTCATTCCACCACTTAATAACGAAAATGATAATTAACCTAGCAGCTTACATAAACCCTACGGTTAGTCCTGGTTGTTTGTTTGCCACCTCATTACACCTCACCCTCACATATAAAAAAAAAAATCTGATTTGATTGTGAGATTTGCTTAAAAATTTACATAACTTATATACCCACACACACCCAAGGTACCTCACTTTGATCTGATTCAATCATTTAACCGAGAATCCGACCTAAGGACCCCGTACACCTACAAGACCTATACAAATAAGTGATTAGAAATAGATTAGGCTAACCACCCTTGTGTGCCTTAATAGGTGGTGCATTAGGTCACTTGTTTGAATTGTTTGGGCCACATCATAGTCAGACGTGTTTCGTGAGTTAGAAATTGGGGTTACAAGTAACCTGTCAACATAGTTGCAGAACACGTCGATTAGATAAAATTTATACCGAAACTCTAAGGGAGTCCTGGGTCGAACACAAGGAGGCAACATTTACTTTAATTGAAAACTGCACTTCATTTTGTTTCTTTTTGGTATTTTAGGGTTTTGTTATTTTTTTGTGTTTTTGAAATAAAAGACAAGCAATCACAAGATAGAGATGGAATCAAATGTGATGTATTGCATTAATGTCGATTACAATAATCTACGAAAGCATAAAAGGAGAGAGGGGAGAGAGAAATCTACCGAATCGACTGTTCGGCGAGGCGACAGTGCCTGGTGGAAGCTTGGACGAAGGAGGTGAGGAGTGGGACGACGAAGGTGAGATGCAGGAGGACGTCGGGTAGTGGAAAGCTTCAACATTGCTCCAAAATGGAGGTTAGAAGACGTAGATGATCTGCTATCGGAATGGAGGTGGGAGGACGGCTCCAAGGCGGCCTATGAATGGGGATGGGAAGATGGACGAATATTTGGTGAGGCAGAGGCTTGCTACACTAATAGGAACCTTGGGAGCTTGAGAATAAGCTCTAATGGAGCATTGGTAGGCTTGCTAGAGCTTGGGAGTAGGTGGGAGTAGAGTAGGTAGAGATGGCTTGGAAGGGAGGGGGTGTAGGTCCTTTTATAGTGGAGGAGAAGAGGCTACAAATGGGTTAAAGGACCTTTAGAGACCTCCAGACCGTCGCTGGAAACGTTGCTGTAGATAGCTCACATCTGCTCATGCCCTTAGCTGGATTTGCTGCCTTGCAATGAAGTAACGACGGCTGTAAGCGTCGCTGTAGGTCAGCCCAGCTGTCACTAAAAGTTGGCACCAACCATGCACGCACGCACGCACGCTTCACTAAAAGTTGGTGCCCATCACGCCCGCTGATCATGCAGTGGCCTGCTGGTGTGCGTGTTGGCATGCACGTGCGTGTGTTGTGCCGCCGCTGCTGCTTGCGTGTGCTGCTACTTGCATGCGCTGCTGATTTGAGGATTGGGGTGGGCTGTAGGGATTCAAACCCGTGCCCCTCCCTTGAGAATCGCTGCTCCCATCATTGCATCAAGTCGACCATTGTGTCACGAGGAGTTCGGTGTAGATGCTTCCCAGCCATTGGATCTTGATCCAACAGCTAGGATTCAAGGGCACAAATGATGAAGGGAGTGGG
The DNA here is from genome assembly GCA_037157565.1 of Thalassia testudinum. NCBI lineage: Eukaryota > Viridiplantae > Streptophyta > Magnoliopsida > Alismatales > Hydrocharitaceae > Thalassia > Thalassia testudinum. The sequence continues at coordinate 161,982,492 of JAZHRO010000031.1, read as the reverse complement.
TGGTGGCTGTTAGCTGGTGTTGGGCGGTCTGGATGGCGACATGTGCTGCCATCTAGGCCATCCGTTTTCTTCTTGTAGAGGGTGCCACGGTGCTCAGATCGAGATGATTCCCATGATGCCGAACTGCGATCGTCACTCCAGATCGATCCGTACGATCAGATTTTCCATCTGAAACTCATATAGATGTCGCATTGCCCCCTGGCCATATAAAATGAAGGCATTAATATACAAAACATACAACTATCCTAAATGCCATGCAATGGATGTTATGCAATATTTATAACATGTTATGCAATGCTAAGCCTAGGAACTATCATAAATAAGCAATTTATCATAAATTTATTTGTGTTCATCATACCCCCATGCTTACTTTTTGCTAGTCCCTAGCAAAATTAATCTAAATGCTATGTATAAAACTAGAATCAGGGTTCGAGTATTTAGGCAAAATTCATTGATTGCTTTAGAAAATTTCAACCCCAAGACCTGCTTACAAAAACTCAACAGTGCCCGGGTGCCTGCCAAAATGTAGACCGTAGAAGCCCTCGCATTATTTGAGAAGAGAAGATACATTTTTTTTTATTGTATTTCTTCTTTTCTAATTTTTTTGTATTTTTGGAGTTTGAGAGTTCCGGGATAACTTTTTACGGCTACCCGACCCGCCCAAGACTCGAAAAGGACTCTAAGTGCTAAGCATTTTGTGAAAATAGTGAAAGACTCACTAGACAGTCGTTAAAACGGACTTCGGGTTTCTACAACCCTAGGTAACCTTGCCTAGAAGTTTATCTTTTCGATCGGTAGCTTTCTACCTACTTTTATTTATGAGGTCAACACAAGGCTGAACATAGTGTATATCCCCCGGTTTCTTCTACTTCCCCACTTCTTCCCTAAGTGTTTTGGGAATTATTATGCATTTTTTTTTGTGAGTTGGATTCTGGACAACCGGCCGATGAGCTGTTACCACGGACAACTTGCCAGCCATACTCGTGCGGTGAAGTGTGGTTTTGTTTGTTTTTTTATATTTTCCTTTTTCTATTTTTTTCTATATTTTCTTTTTTTTTATGTAGGTGGCTTTCCTAATCTAAGATTTACCTAAAGGCAGTAGAATGAAAATGGTCATGTGGCTGGGCTCTTGATAACCAGCCGATAAGCTGTTACCACTGACAACTTGCCAGCCATACCACCCAAGTCAATCCATTAGCTACCCAATTTCTGTAAAAACTAGAAAGTGAGTCAGTGCAAAAAATGTGTGTAGATGCTTAGGCTTAAAGTCCCCCCAAATAAGAGGGCGAGTTGATAAGTCGCATACTTATCACCCCAAATTATTTACCAAATTAAAATGAATTTTAATTGGTGAGGACTTGAGACTAAGTCCACATTCGAGTCGACACCCGGGCTAATTAAGCTAGAAGACCTGAAGAGTCAATGTATTCAGGTCTCAAAGTATCAATTCCTAAAGTTTACAACTCCTAATGCCTAAGTTCTCCTCTCCTAAATCTAATTTTTTTTTGTATCTTTTTCAAATTTTCATTCATTTTTTTTAACAAGAATCAAATAATAGGAAATTACTGTTACTGTTGACAAAAAGTTTATAAAATATGTCCACCCCCCCATGCTTAGCTATTGCAATGTCCTCATTGTTAAAAATGAATGCATGTAGGAGAGTAGAAGTGGAAGAATAGCACCTAGTTTCCATGAGACTCTGGTCAGCTTGGAACAGTCTTTACATGTGCTGAGTTTAGTGCCTTCAGTTGGGCGATGATCAGCCCGCTGTGGTTATGGCAAGGTAAGAGTAACCTTGTCCGAGACGGGTTTAGGGAGCACATGGTCAACAAAGGGTTTGAGACGGTGTCCATTGACCTTGAAAATATTACCCGTCTTTGGGTCAGAGATTTCGACGACCCCATTAGGGAAAATCCGATCAATAATGAATGGGCCATCCCACTTAGGCCTGAGTTTACCGGGGAAAAGCTTCAATTGAGAATCGAAAAGCCAGACCTTCTAGTTCAACTTAAAGCTCTTACATGAAATCATCTAGTCATGGAAAGCTTTGGTCCTTGCCTTATAGATTCTGGCATTTTCATAAGCATCATTTTGAAGCTCCTCCAACTCAGATGGTTGGAGTTTCCTGGTTTTCTCGGCCAACTCAAGGTCCACATTACATTTCTTGATGGACCAAAATGCCCGATGTTCAAGTTCTACAGGTAAGTGGCATGCCTTACCAAACATCAGATGGAACGAAGAGATACCGATAGCCATTTTGTACACCGTACGGTAATCCCAAAGAGCATCATCTAGCTTTTGGGTCCAGTCCTTCCTATTAGGCCTAACGGTTTTCCGCAAAATGTTCTTGATCTCTCGATTGTAGACCTTGGCCTGTCCGTTCGTCTGAGGGTGGTAAAGTGTGGAAATCCGAAGCTCACCCTGTATTTTCGTAGTAAATTCTGAAACTGGGCATGAGTGAAATGTGTGCCACCATCACTAATAATTGCCCTAGGAACCCCGAACCGACTGAAGATATTTCCCTTCACAAAATCAATGACCACCTTGTGGTCATTGGTTCGGGTGGGAATTGCCTCAATCCACTTAGACACGTAATCAACAACAACCAGAATATACTAATGTCCAAATGAAGGAGGGAAGGGTCCCATAAAGTCGATGCCCCAAATGTCAAAAATTTCGACGGAAAGAATTGGGTTTAGGGGCATCATACCTCTCTTAGCCATGTTCTCGAGTGTCTGGCATCAGGTGCATGACTTAAAGAATTCTTGGGCATCCTTAAATAATGATGGCCAATAGAATCCGAATTGCAAAATTTTTGTAGCCGTCTTTTTCCTGGAAAAGTGTACACCACACGCGGATGTGTGAGAGAACTCAAGTATGCTATGGAACTCGATTTTCGGGATGCATTGATGAATAATCTGGTCTGCATCGATGCGGTACAGCTCGGGATCATCCCAAAAATAATATTTGGCCTCAGACACAAGTCTATCCTATTGTTGTTTGGTCCAATCCTGGGGGATTTGACCAACAACCAAATAATTGACAATATCCACAAACCAGGGGGTTCGGATACCCAAGACTGTGAGGATAGTCTCATCCGAAAAAGTATTAGAGATCGAGACATCTAGATGAGGAGAATCAATTAGGATTCTCGAGAGGTGATCTGCCACTACATTTTGTGCCCCGACTTTATCCCTAATTTCAAGATCGAACTCTTAAAGCAGCAGAATCCAATGAATAAGCCCGGTTTGGCATCCTTTTTGGCCAAGAGATGTTTCAAGGTTGAGTGGTCGGTATAGATGAGAACCTAATAGATAAGCCCTGAATTTTTCTAAAGCGAAAACTACGGCTAGCAATTCCTTTTCAATAATGGTGCAATTCCTATTGGCCTCGTCTCAAGTCTTGCTAGCGTAGTAAATCATAGAGGGCTTTTTCTTAATCTTTTGACCCAAGACAGCCTCGACGGCATAATCAGATGCATCAGCCATAATCTCAAATAGGGCTATCCAGATCGGTGGTTGCAATACCAGGGCACAGGTGACTGCCGTTTTCAATAAATCAAATGCCTTACGACATGATTCATCAAATTCGAACGGTGCATCTTTTGCTAGAAGGTTACTCAACGGCCGAGTAACCTTCGAGAAATCCTTAATGAAACTTCTATAAAAACCCACATGCCCAAGGAAATAGCAAATCTATTTTACGGATGTGGGTGGAGGCGGTCTAGAGATAGCATCCACCTTAGCTCTATCAACTTCAATACCCTGACTAGAGACCACATGACCCAAGATAATGCCTTCTTGAGTCATAAAGTGGCTCTTTTCCCAGCTAAGGACCTGCCATGTTTTGATGCATCTCTGAAGGATCAATTCCAAGTTAGCCAAGCAACACTCAAAAGAATCTCCGAAGATGAAGAAATCATCCATGAACACCTCAAGACAATCTCCCACCATGTCAGAAAAGATGGCCAGCATGCACCTTTGAAAAGTCGTAGGCACATTGCAAAGCCCGAACGGCATTGTATGGAAAGCAAAGGTTCTGTAGGGACATGTGAAAGTTGTCATTTCCTGGTCTTCGGGATGGATAGGGACTTGGTTATATCCTGAATAACCATCCAGGAAGCAAAAATATTTTTGCCCAGCTAACCTTTCGAGGATTTGATCGATGAATAGCAAGGGAAAGTGATCCTTTTTAGTGGCAGTGTTCAGCTTCCTATAGTCAATACAAAATCTCTAAGCAGAAGCAGAACGAGTGGTGAAGGTTTCCCCTTTCTCATCAGTTGTAATGGTTATTCCCACCTACTTGGGTACAATCTGAATGGGGCTAACCCACGGACTATCCGAGATTGGGTAAATAATCCTAGCATCAAGCCACTTGATTATCTCCTTCTTGACCACTTCTCGCATATTTGGATTTAGTCACCTTTTCATTTCATGAGAAGGGCTGGATCCATCTTCCATGAAAATACAATGATTACTGTTCACGCGGCTTGATAGTGTTTTAATAGTAAGTTGCATCGTAGTATAGGTGACCAAGCATTGTCAACAAATAAAAATTTATTACTCGAAAACCTAAGTATCCAAGGTCGAACAAAGGGAGCAAATGGAATTTATTACTAATCTCAAGAATGTAATTGAACACTTAATTACTCAAAACTTAATTCAAAATATATATATGCATGAGTTTAAAAGTTAATTGTGGCAAAAAAAGAGAAATTGGACGTCTGATCATGGTATCAGATGCCTTAAAAAGATGTTTTCTCCTGTCTGCTTCTTGTTCTTCTTCTTCTGACTTCTGACTTTCCTCTGTTCTTCTTTTCTTCTTTGGCCATGTGCTTCTTCTTCCTTGTTTCTTCTCTGCAGCTCCTTTCTCTGCTCTTGCCCTTCTTCTTTCCTTTGTCTTCTGCCTTGCCTCTCTTCTGCAGTTTCTTTCTCCTTTTCTTTGTAGGTCTTCTTTCTCTTCCTTCTTTGGCTCTACTTTCTCTTCTTCTTTTGCTTGTCTTTCCCTTTCTTTATTTCTTCTTCCTTCTTCAGTTCCTCTTCTCTTTGGCTTCGCCTTTTCCCTCTGCCTCGCCTTTCCTTCTCTTTTCCCTCTGCGACTAAGTGTCAACTTCACTTCTCCTTCTTCCCTGCACAAATTGAACAGAGCAAAACCTACCCCTCTACCCACACTCACGTCTCTCTCTCTCTGTATGTCACTCTTCAGTACGCTCTCCCAAAGTCGAGTAATCAGGTCGAGTCACGTGCCCGGGTCCAGGTGCACCGATGTGGGTGTGGTGCACGAGGAGTGCTCAGGAGGGTAGTCAAGTTGGATCACCAGGTTCGCAGGATGAAGTCACGGACGAGGCGCGTGTATAGGTGAGGGACCTCACCGCATGTGTTCTCAAGGCGAACAACTAATATCACAAATTCAATTTATTGCATGCAAATCACTCACAGGTTCACGAGGTAGGACTAATGTTCCACCCACTGTTGCTCGCACGCCTGCAGGAGATCTTCCGTCCAATTGCAGCAGCTGCAAGCCTCGCAGTGCCAATTACTTGGACAGCTGGATGCGCAAGACTTCCCTGAACCTGTTGGACCTGGGACCCTAAACCACTTCAGCTTGGAGTGAGCTTTCAACCTCCTCGAGTCGTCGCTAATGACGGCTAGAGCTTAGACCCTGCACGACACAAAAGGGGCCTTGCGGCACATCAGACCACAGGAGGACCTTCTCCATGTCACGACGAAGGTGAGGCAGTAGGTGACAGGTTGCAGAGCGGCCTAGGCATGCATGCCTAGGTCGCTCTGTGGCCGGATTGATGGGTTAGGTCGAGGGGCGGTTGTGGTGGTGTAGGCGGTCTGTGGATGAGTCTAGAATGTTTAGTGGAGTGTGGCGGAGGTTGTGAGATGGGTGGCGAGACGTGTGGGGGTGTAGAGTGACGGGTGTGTCTCGCTGGAGAGTGGCCGGAGATGGGGAGATGGCCGTGGACAGTGGCGGTCGAGGGCATTTTGTGAAATTGGTTGAGGAGAATTGAGGAGGGGATAGAGACAAACAGTTCTAACCTAATTAAGAAGACGAAGGGGGCGAGAGGGTGGCTGGCAGTACCTGCTGTCGTCGAAGAAGGCATCCAGTGGAGGAAGACGACAGCGACGATTGCGCTAGGGATGCACGTGCGGGTGTTGCGCGACGCAGAGGAGGATGGGGAGGATAGCTCTACCTCTGGTATTGTGGCAAAGCAATGAGAAAGAGGAGGGGGGGCTCGTTGTAGCTCGCTGGAGCACTTGCCCAGAGGAGAAGAATTTGAGATGGAATTCCGGCCAAGTCGAGCTGAGGAGGTGTGGCCGGAGTTGGGGCTCAATTTATAGGCACTAGTAGGGACACTTGTGCTTAGAAGACAAGCTTCCAAGCATGGGAATCCTCTCCGGAGATGGAAGTCTATTAGGTACCCAAATCTCTCGTGCATTCGCATGAGAGATTGGGTGCAAATCATAGATCAGGACCACGCTCAGATGGAAGGGAATTCCTCAGATAATCTCCCTTCCAAATCTGGGAGATCTCTAAGGAATCAGGGAGTATTCCCCCTCTATTCCTCGCCGGAGTAGGATTTCTCCCCATTAATGGTGGAGGGACCTGTTTGTAAGAGTGCGAGGAAGCTAGGGGGTTTGTGTAATGGTTCTGAAAAGATAGGGGCCAAAATGTAATTGGGTGTACTAATTTGTAAAGTAAGTCAAGATGACCTCCCCTTAGGTCCAAATTTTGGTACAAACCTAATTTGGACCTAAGGAATTCAATGGTGAAGTTGGATTTTAGTTTTGACCACGTTTGACTGGATATTTTGCACAAAAACCCAAATTAGGTCAATTGATGAGCTAGGATCCCAATCTAGGTCAAAATAGGTTCCAAAGGTCATATTGAAGGTTCTAAACCCTAGGGGATATTTTTCCATGAATTTTAGAGGGTTTAGTTGATTTTTATCCTGACCAGAACTCTATTGAATTAAGTGGGTCTGTTCTAGGGTTACGAGATGTCATTTAATTCCTGGATTGCACATGAACCCATTTATGATTGAATCAACCCACTTTTCATCTTATTCAGACTATTTGACCTATGTTTTGCCTCTGAGAAATCCCATTTATGCACTGCAATGGTAAAATTACTATTTTAACCTTTATTTCATGTTTTCTTCTCGGAACACTTATTCCTTCAATTAAGCCCTTCTCTAGGTTATGTAGGAGCTTTTATTCTCTTTCTTAGGTCAAAATGAGCTAGTTATGTCTCATGATGAGGCTCTTATCATACCCCCATGCCTTGCTTTTTCTAGTCCCTTAGCAAAATTACAAGGTTTTAACTTCCATTCTAGAACCTGAGTGTCTGTCATTAGTGATGATAAGTGCTTTTCTTTTTCTTTTGTGATTAGGTTAGAATGCCGACAATAGGCCTAGAGGTACTCAAGAAACAACCAAAATCCATACCTGACTCGCTTTAGCCTCAATCTTCTGCAAAGGTTTTTAATGCCTGCAGAAACTATCCTAGGGTTTGTTGGACTCTACGGTTAAAGCACCCATGCTTGAGACATTCTTAGCCTAGGTTCAGTTTGCAGTGCATTTTTGTAAGAGAGAGACAGAAGATTTATTTGTTTGGAGAGCTTTCTCTCTCTTTTCTTTTTATTTCTAGCTTCAGATTGGCTTCTCAACACGGTCTGTATCGGATTCCTTGTCCCCATCATCAATCCTCAAGGGTCCCTGGCAATCGATGCTTCGAGATAGCACCGCCCATGGCAACCCCCACAACCCTGGCTTTCGAGATTTCGAGATAATCCTGCCATGGTGTTCCGTGGCCGAATTCAGACCCTGGCAATCGACATTCTGTGATAATGCTGCCCATGATATCTGAACCAGCAGAGTGCTTACATGCCTTCAGTAGGATATTTAAATATCCTAAGAGACAAGCATCGAGGAGATGATATGTTGTTACGCATCTTCGAGGGGAATTTCCAGCCTCTCCGTGCCGAGAACTCATCCAAATCAACTTGTGTTGATCTGCCGCTCCTAATCTAGGTGACTTTTTCAGAACATTGAAATGCTTTTTGTGTGATTTTGATATTTATGTGCACTGAACCAGACTGTGTGTGGATTGGGGTGCTTAGGTTACCGAATCCTGCAAATCGAAGGTCAATTAACGAAGCCAAATACTTCCTAAGCCTTAGGCCTAATACTTAAGCTTCGCATTTTCCCCAACCTCTTGAGGATTATCCAGATCTTAGAGGGTACGTGAATTTTTAAGCTTAAGAGTCTAGCCTAGAAGGCCTAAGATCAGCGTTCCTACTAATCTCTTTTTATGTCTCCTTAGCACTTTTCTTTTATTTTTCTCTTTTCTTGCTCTGGTCTAGAACTTTAGTTAATCCCTTAATCTCTTACTAATGACTATCTCTTTTTCATTTTGTGCTCCTTTTTGTCATTTTTGTTCTTTTTCTCCTTATAATTATGTGGCTCACAAAATCTCCTCCCTCCATTTTTTTTGTTCTTTTTCATAATTTTTCATTTTTTTTGTGTTTTTGACATATGTGAATTTTTTTTGTGAGAATCTTTCTGACTTTTTCTTGGTTCTTTATGTATGCACTTTATCACCCTCTTGTGCCTAAGTCTTGCAATGTCCTCATTGTAAACGGAGGTGTGAAATAGTTTTGAGGTTAGAGACTTAGAATAGGATACAACGGGTGGGTGAATGGGTCGAAAATGACTGATGCGGACAATTTCAAGCTCTGGTACGTGTACCAGAGGTGGGCTCGACTGTCTAAGGCTGAATTCAAGGTGCAATGGACGTGGAGTACAGATAGATAATCAGATGGGTCTCTGTTTTCTTTTGAATGATGGGTTGCCTCCAGTTAAGCGCTAAATTCAACACCTTCAGCCAAGAAGAAAATGGGGTGGAGAGGGAGTGGTTAAATCAGTGGAATTTTTTAAAACAAGCACCATGATTAAGAGCCTGGTTGGTCCAACCAGGTGCTTGTTAACATCAGTGGGCTGATGATGCAACCCAAACCTAATCAGTTTGGTGGGTTGATAGATGTAGATCAATAGATGCGAAACCCACCATATGCAATGTGGCTTGGATGGATATGGAAGCGAAAACTCGGGTTCGGGCTGAGTCGAATTAGCCTGGTCAGAGTAGGGTCCCGAAAATTAATCAGTGTATGTTGTGGAAACCCTACAGGGGTGATCAGAGAATGATGGCTCCTATCTTTTAGTCTGATCGATATTTGCTACCCAGAATAGATGTGGAGTTGAATCATCTGCAAACGGCTCAGTGAGAGGTGAAGCGGAATAGAAATTGAGTCGAGTTGCGGGTCAGGGTAGAGAATGGGTTTTGATTGGTTTTATATATGTGGAAGAGGTGGCTTCAAAGAGAATTGGCTTGTTATAATCAGGAAGCAGATTTTCTCCGATGTTATGGTCAGATTTGAAATCATCAGAGAGTTTGTGAAAATCAAAATCTGAATGAGATTCAAGATCATGAGTTCCACCATAGAATAAATCATATGTTGTTGATTCAGCAGCCTGACTGGGGTCTAGCCTAGATGTTAATTCTGAGCTTAAAAAGGTGTCCTTATCTGGTAGAAACTCAGGTTCTAAGCTGGTAGGGCAGACCCAATTGAAACCCCAGTCGTCCAACTCCTCGGTTTCTATATCGTAAATTGGCATGACTTCCAAAAAATCGATTAGTTTCTCTGAGGGTGTTGGTGAGGGATATTCATCGAATAGAGGCCCAAACTCATATTCTTCATTGATTGATTGATCCTTCTCATATGGGGCCTCGAAATCTTCCCAATAGGTTTCAGATCTAGATTCTGGGCTTCGGATGTGGGTTGAATCACTAGAATCTACGTTCGAATAACCTTCGAGGGTCACCTTATCAGAATAAGGGATAGAATTTACACCCTCGAGAGGTTCAATTCTACTCTCATTATTGCAGGAGTTTTGGGATTCTAAGCCTGGTGATTCATGGTCTAGAGTGGGCTCAACACGGTGTTTTCCTGCATTTGGAGCTTCCCAACCTTCTTCAATATCAGGCACATTGTACTTCATTTGTGTTGGGAATCCACAACCATTTTGTGCCTCAAACCCAAGATCAGATTGATCCTCGATGTTGTCCCAAGATGGTTCATCCTCTGTTTGTGGTATATACGGGTACTTCTGGTCGATAATTTATTTTACTAATCTCATTATCTCTTCCCATTTTTCAAGATCATCTTGGTGTTGCTTCCAAAGTCGAGGATTTGTCATACATTGAAGGTATTCAAGATTGTGTAGTTTTTCTATCTCAATGTACTTAGTGATGAGCAAGTCACGGGTTGATCCTTTTGTGGCTTCTGCCAATAGTACTTGGGCACAAGTTATGATAAAGGTTTTCGTTGTTGGGACATCAACCTGAATGTTTTCTACTGGTGTTGAGGTTTTGTCTTCTTTGTCATAGAATTTCAGGGCATCCTCAATCATCCTATCTCTCATGGATCTCCGATATTCAGGTTTCTTGAATGGTAGTCCTAAGTGGTTTGGCAGCATATTTGGATTAGGTGGTGGAATCAAGATCTAGAATCAGAGTTTGAATCAAGATGTAGAATCAAGTTATGAAGCGATTAGAATCTGAATAAAGAGTCCCACTGAAAATGCATGTGTGTGCTTTAAAGAGAAAAAATGAGGGGCTAGAGATGTTTTTGACCCAATCATGACACCCAAAGACGTTTGGATGACCATGGAGGTTTGGGGCGGATGATACCCCTGGATCAGAATGTCGTCCACCTGAGCATTACCTAGGCAACCAGAGAGGGAGAGTCCCGCAAAGACCCCTACATGGTAGAGCGTCCCCACGGGTTACAGGGTTTCCCCCACCTGACCTCTCTTGTCATTGAGATTCCAGGTAGACCAGAATGGGGACCTTGACATCTTAAGTCTACTACTTTTATTTCAAAGGTGCTTTATGGTTCTCACTTGAACTTTAGATGTTTTGATGTTGTGACCTAATTTGGAGGTTGGTTGACACAAGGGGTCAACTTCACCTGACCTGTCCTAAAGATGGCAGAATGATTCTAGGCTTTGGACCTAGAGACCACCCTGATTTGACTCCCAGTTTATTAGGTCTGAGATTTTAAGATTCAAGTAATTTTAGAGCTCAATTTTTCTTAGGGTTTGTCTTGTTTAGATCTTTTCAATCAAGGGCTTGGGTAGCACACTGATGCAGGAGGGTTCATTTCCTTTTATGCAGGCATGTGTGACTAGCACTCCAAGACCCTACTGTAGAAACCCTAATTTGGTTCTATTTCCAATCCTCTTTTCTTCTTGAAAAAGGTTCTCTTTGAACTTAAGAGCAAGAAATGTGTTGTCTGTAGAGATTAGACGTGATTTCTATTAGGCGCAGGAATTTTGTGCGATAGGATTTAAAAAAAAATCACTCCAACTTCAATAAGATTTGAAAATTTTAGCAAAATCAGGAAATGTTTGCCTTAAAGATGGTGATTACTATAGAAAGAAAGCAATTGATTCCTAAATTAATTTCTTCCTTTTGTCTTTCAAGGATTAGGGGATGGTTTAAGGAAGAAAAGAAATTACCTGCCCTGGAGTAGTTGACTTGCGGAAGGGATCTTCTCGTGAAATACCTACAAGATCACAACAAAGCAAAGTAGGACAAGTTAGTGTTCAATATGATCAAAAAGAATGTAGAGATTAGTGATAAATTGCGCATTGCTCCCCCGGCAACGGTGCCAAAATGTTCACGCGGCTTGATCGTGTTTTAACAGTCAGTTGCGTCATAATATAGGTGACCAAGTGTTGTCAACAAATAAAAATTTATTACTCGAAAACCTAAGTATCCGAGGTCAAACACAGGGAGCAAATGGAATTTATTACTAATCTTAGGAATGTAATTGAACACTTAATTACTCAAAACATAATTCAAAATATATATATGCATGAGTTTAAAAGTTAATTGTGGCAAAAATAGAGAAATTGGATGTCTGATCATGGGATCAAATGTCTTAAAAAGATGTTTTCTCCTATCTGCTTCTTGTTCCTCTTCTTCTGACTTCTGACTTTCCTCTGTTCTTCTTTTCCTCTTTGGCCATGTGCTTCTTCTTCCTTGTTTCTTCTTTGCAGCTCCTTTCTCTGCTCTTACCCTTCTTCTTCTTTCCTCTGTCTTCTGTCTTGCCTCTCTTCTGCAGTTTCTTTCTCTTTTTCTCTGCAGGCCTTCTTTTTCTTCCTTCCTTGGCTCTGCTTTCTCTTCTTCTTCTGCTTGTCTTTCCCTTTCTTTATTTCTTCTTCCTTCTTTAGTCCATCATCTCTTTGGCTTCGCCTCTTCCCTCTACCCAGCCTTTCCTTCTCTTTTTCTTCTGCAACTAAGTGTCAGCTTCACTTCTCCTTCTTCCTTGCACAAATCGAAGAGAGCAAAACCTGCCCCTCTACCCACACTCACGTCTCTCTCTCTCTATATATATATCACTCTTCAGTATGCTCTCCCAGAGCCGGGTAATTGGGTCAGGTCGCGTGCCCGGGTCCAGGCGCACTGGCATGGGTGTGGTGCGCGAGGAGTGATAAGGAGGGTAGTCGTGTCGGGTCGCCAAGTCCGCGGGATGAAGTCATGGACGAGGCACGTGTATAGGTGAGGGACCACACCACATGTGTTCTCAAGCCGAATAGCTAATATCACAAATTCAATTTATTGCCCGCACCACACTCACAGGTTCACGAGGTGGGACTAATGTTCCACCCGCTGTTGCTCGCACACCTGCAGGAGATCTTCCATCCAATTACAGCAGCTGCAGGCCCCGCAGCGCCAAATACTTGGACAGCTGGATGCACAAGACTTCCCCGAACCTACTGGACCTGGGACCTTAAAGCACTTCAGCCTGGAGCGTGCTTTCAACCTCCTCGAGCCGTCGCTAATGGCGGATGGAGCTCAGACCCTGCACGACACAAAAGGGGCCTTGCGGCTCTATCAGACCATAGGAGGACCTTCGCCGTGTCACAACGAAGGTGAGGTAGTAGGTGACAGGCCGCGGAGTGGCCTAGGCATGCATGCCTTGGTAGCTCTGTGGCTGGATTGATGGGTTAGGTTAGTGGCGATTGTGGTGGTGTAGGCGGTCTGTGGATGAGTGGAGGATGTTCAGTGGAGTGTGGAGGAGGTTGTGGGGTGGGTGGCGAGACGTGTGGGGGTGCGGAGTGACGGATGCATCTTGCTAGAGAGTGGCTAGAGATGGGGAAGATGGCGGTGGACAGTGGCGGTCGAGGGGCATTTTGTGAAATAGGTTTAGGGGAATTGAAGAGGGGATAGAGACGAATAGTTCTAACCTAATTAAGTGGACGAAGGGGGCGAGAGGGTGGCTGGCAGTACCTGCTATCGCCGGAGAAGAAGTCATCCAGTGGAGGAAGATGGCGGTGACGACAGAGCAAGGGATGCACGCGCGGGTGTTGCGCGACGTGGAGGAGGATGGGGAGGATAGCTCTGCCACTGGTATTGTGGCAGAGCAATGAGAAAGATGTGGGGGGGCTCATCGGAGCTCGCTGGAGCACTTGGCCGGAGGAGAAGAAGATGAATTTGAGATGGAATTCCGACCAAGTCGAGCTGAGGAGGTGTGGCAAGAGTTGGGGGTCAATTTATAGGCACTGGCAGGGACTCCTGTGCTTGGAAGCAAGCTTCCAAGTGTGGGAATCCTCGCCGGAGATGGAAGTCTGTTAGGTACCCAAATGTCTCGTGCGTTCGCATGAGAGATTGGGTGCAAATCATAGATCTGGACCACGCTCAGATGGAAGGGATTTCCTCAGAGAATCTTCCTTCCAAATATGGGAGATCTCTGAGGAATCAGGGAGTATTCCCCCTCTATTCCCCGTTGGAGTAGGATTTCTCCCTATTAATGCCGGAGGGACCTGTTTGTAAGAGTGGCGAGGAAGCTGGGGGGTTTGTGTAATGGTTTTCAAAAGATAAGGGCCAAAATGTTGTTGGGTGTATTAATTTGCAAAGTAGGCCAAGCTGACCTCCCCTTAGGTCCAAATTTTGGTACAAACCTAATTTGGACCTAAGGAATCCAATGGTGAATTTGGATTTTAGGTTTGACCATGTTTGGCTAGACATTTTTCTTAAACACCCAAATTAGGTCAATTGATGAGCTAGGACCCCAATCTAGGTCAAAATAAGTTCCAAAGGTCAAATTGAAGGTTATAAACCCTAGGGGATATTTTTCCATTAATTTTAGAGGGTTTAGTTGATTTTTATCCTGACCAGAACCCTGTTGAATTAAGCAGGTATGTTTTAGGGTTACGAGATGTCATTTAATTCCTGGATTGCACATGAACCTATTTCTGATTGAATCAACCCACTTTTCATCTTATTCAGACTATTTGACCTATGTTTTGCCTCTGAGAAATCCTGTTTATGAACTGCAATGGTAAAATTGCTGTTTTAACCTTTATTTCATTTTTTTTCTTAGAACACTTATTCCTTCAATTAAGCCCTTCTCTAGGTTATGTAGGAGCTTTTATTCTCTTTCTTAGGTCAAAATGAGGTAGTTATGACTCATGATGAGGCTCTCATCAATTACAATAAGATGGCTCGATCCCCCTAAGGTCATGGATGGTCCAACCAATTGCCTCCTTGTTGTTCTTAAGGACCTTAGTTAACCTCAATTCTTACTCCTTAGTCAAATCAGCACTAATAATCACAGGGAGCGTGTTTTTAGGTCTTAAGAACTCATATTTTAAATTTTTGGGCAATGGTTTTAATTCCAGCTGGGGTGGGTTTAAAATGGAAGGAAGGGAGGAAGCTGATGAAGATTCATTAGGACGATCCAGTGGAAGAGGCTGGGATTGCACAAAATCAACAGTCGCTTTAGGATGTGGCAGGTCTACCACGGAGGAGGGTTGTGGGTTGGATTTACTAAAGCTAATGGAGTCCTCAAGTGCATTGATTGTCATACACATCTCAAGATCCTGATCCTCGAGTTCCTCAATGAATCCACAATCCTCAAATCCTCCTATCACCTTGAAAATATCCAGAGTTAATTTCTTATCCCCAAAGGCAATCTCCATACTATCACTTTTACAGTTTATGTTGACCTTGGCGATAGCTAGGAACGGATGCCCCAGAATGATGGGCGTGTTCCTCAAATCATTAGGTACATCCATGTCAAGGATGAGGAAATCAACAGGAAAATAAAAATCCTTAACCTTGACAATTACATCCTCAATAACACCTCTCAGTGTGGTGACCAATCGCTCCACTAATTGTAGCGTTACTGAGGTTGGCCTGAGTTCACCTAACCCAAACCTCTCAAAAATAGAAGTTGGGATTAGGTTGATGGATGCACCTAGATCCAATAGTGCCCTATCGAAAGTGTATTCCCCAATATTGCATGATATCAAGGGGGCACCTAGATCTTTCTTCTTTTGAGGATGGTGATGCAGGATAATAGAACTTGCCTACTCAGAGAGAATCACCTTCCTCGGAGTGGGTTCTCTCAAGTTATGCTTTTGGGTACACAATTCTTTCAAGAATTTAGCATAAGCTGAGATATGCTTAATAGCATCGAGGAGTGGAATATTGATCTCTACGCTCTTGAATAAATCCAAAAGCTCCTCATTGTTGTCTAGGGTTTTCTTCTTCTTGGTTTTCAATAGGGCCTCAGGGAACTAGGCGGTTACTTGACCCTGACCCATAGGTTTTTGAGATGCATAGTTGCTGGGTCAAGATTGGGTCTATTGCCCTTGACTTTTCCAGGAGAAGTTAGGGTGGTTCCTCCACTTTGAGTTATAAGTGTTGGAATATGGTTTGGACCTAACATTCTCCTGCATTGCATATGAATCCTCATAAAATGAGGATGGAGAGATGGAAGGATCAGAGAAACTGGGATCAAAGGCTGCAGTTGGAACCCATATGGTTTTGAGAAATCCTGGCTCACAGGTTGAGCTGAATCGAGTTGGTTCACGAATTCGGGCCCCATGGGAGCTCGTAAGGAATGGAATCCCGAATTCTGGGATTGAGTGGGTAAAGAAGTGTTTCCTGAATTCCCAGACATCCATTCTTCCATTTTCTTAGCAACCAAGTCCATTTTATCCAGTTTATTACAAATTAATTCCATGTCAAATGAATGAGATTACTGGATCTCATTAGCACTTGAGCTAGGTTGTTGGGACCGGTTGAATGCATCCATGGAGGCATGATTAATTGAGTTCTCACTCATTTCCTCAAATAGGTCGTATGCATTATCTGCATCCCTGTTGAGGAAATTACCTCCGCAAGAAACATCCACGTGATTACGGAATTGCTCAACTAACCTGTGACAGAAAATCTACATGAGTTGCCATTTTGGCACCTCGTGGTGTGGATAATTCCTCAAAAGTTCCTGGAATAGCTCCCAGGCACCATGAAACGATTCCCTCGGCCACTGGGCGAAAGTGGTAATCGCCCGTCACAAGGCATTAGTCCTTCTGATAAGGAAGAATTTTTTTAAGAAAGTCGATTTAAGAGTAGCCCAAGTTTCAATCGACCGTCCTACAGTTCGGTACCAATGTGCAACCTTATCCCTAAGAGATTGGGGGAAAAGCCTCATGATCATTTGCTCTTCGTTCACATTCCTTGCTCTGGTGGTCTGAACCAAAGTGGTCAGATCCTCTAGGTGCTGGAATGGGTCCTCCGAGCCAAGCCCATGGAAATGCTTAATCAAACTTAAGACTTGGGGCTTGATTTCTATGCCTCCCGCGGGAATCATGACGCCGGGACGTTCCCCATGGTTTGAAGGATTGTAAAAATCCTTCAAGGGCCAAGCGCCTTAACCATGCATACGTTGGAACCATTACTGCATCTGCTGCAATTCTTCCAACTATCTTTGAATCAGCTCCTGCTAGTTTGGAAGTGGGGGAGGTAGTTGTTGATTAGCCATGGGATCTGCTTGACTAGAGCTCAACCTTTGCCTCCTAGAATGGTCTAAAAGTCCTTCCAATCTAGGGTTTAATGACCTCCTCCCAGGCATACACTGGAAGGAAGTCAAAAGGATGGGGAAAAGAGGGAACCCTGCAGCACAAGAATACAAGCTTGTCCTTAGATGGGGTAGCCTAAGGTCTATTGACTCTCAGAATCCATCCTAAGATAATGGATGATTTACTCTACTTATGTCCAGGCAATCCAGCCAGTTAGAAGGAGGGATTGGGGAGAACGTTGTTCCTTTGGCTTGCACCTCTGGTTCCTAGTGTACCCTCCAGCCACAGTCATTTGACGCTACTCCCCTAGCTAGACATCAGATTGACTAGTATAAGAAGGTTAATCATGAATAATCTCAATCTAGATCCCGACGAGCGAATGAATCCTTAGGAACAACGTTTAATTGATGTTAGTTAGGCTTAGGAAATTGGTGCTCTAGAATGTGATGGGCCCTTAATTGGTTGTGCCCTTCATGATTTGTTTGAGAATGTGTGAATGTGCACAACAAAGAGGTTTTCAAGCAAGATTATTAATGATGAGTTGAGTTTTAGGGTTCGAATCTTGCTTAAAAGCTTTTAGGATTCAAATATTAGGTGTTTTCAACTAAGTTTTGTGAGGCAAACCAAGTTTGTTGTTGAAAGCATGTGTTTAAGTATTTTCCTCTAGAAATCAAGAAAAATATGGAGTGCCTGGCTTGACCTAATTATTGAATCCTACGGGGTAGTTAGAAAATGAACCTCTTTTAGATTAGGTGGTACAGCCCAAATAATTCACTCAATTAGCTCCAATGCACGACCGATTAAGGCACACAAAAAGGTGGTTAACCTAATATGATTTCTACTCTTTTATGTGTTGAATTCGTGTATTGGGTCCATAGGTCAGAAGCCTGGTTGAGTAGATGAAAATCAAGTCAGATTATGTGCCTCAAATGTGGGTGTATAGGGTGTGTATATTGATTCATCCCACAGAAAGTATCTCTTTTTTTGTTTCTATATGTGGGGGTGAGGTGGATGAAGGTGGAAAACAAGACAAACAATTCTATCCTAGGGTTTATGCAAACACCTAAGTAGATTAGGTCATGGCTATGAGTGTGGCGAAATGACCTAGTGGGGGGGTGTTGAATGTACGAGTTGCTACGCTAACGTGTTTGGTTTTGAAAAACCTGTCATCGTAGTATGAAAGCGAAGAACTCGTGTTCAACAAATAAAATTTATACTGAAATGGAAATTTCGAGTCAAACATAGGGAGGCGAACGCTTGATTTAAAAACTACTTGTTTGCTTCTATTTGTCACGAAATAATTCAATTGATTAGAACTATCTAACTATTTACAATAAATAGAAAAGAGAGAG
This sequence comes from Thalassia testudinum, assembly GCA_037157565.1. Classification (NCBI taxonomy): domain Eukaryota; kingdom Viridiplantae; phylum Streptophyta; class Magnoliopsida; order Alismatales; family Hydrocharitaceae; genus Thalassia; species Thalassia testudinum. The sequence continues at coordinate 161,964,197 of JAZHRO010000031.1, read as the reverse complement.
AGAATAAGAGAGAGAAAGAATATTACAAACAAAAACCAAAATGAGATGTAGAATAAACATAGAATTTTATCATCAGAACGATTGTTCATTACACTAGAAAGCGGGAAAATGATTACACTAGAAAGCAGTAAATCTACTCTAGAAAGCATTAAATATATCCTAGAAAGCAGTAAAAAGAATGGGGAGAGAAATATCCTCCTCGACGGTCTCTTAGAGGACGAGCCGAACGGGACGACGCCTGGACGAAGGAGGACGAAGCAAGACGAAGGAGGGCGAAGCAGGAAGAACGGGAATGAGGCAGCACGTCATCGTCGTCGCGGGATCCGCTTCCAAAAGGGTGATGAAAAATTGACTTTATCTTGCGAGAAGCATCCCGAGTGTGGGACAAGCTTCTCTTGAGGTTTGGAGAGGGAGAGAAGAGAAGGAAGGGATGAGAATTTCGTGTGAAGGGGGTCTCCTTTTATAGTTGCAAGGAGTGGGGGCAATTTGGTCATTACAACTTTAAAAACATTAATTCAGGACCTTTAGTGATGGATAAAATCGTCGCTAAAGGTATGAACATGGGCGTAGTGGGCGGCACGCTCGCGCCCGCTCGCTTGCCCGTGCACTCAACGCACGCGCACGTCCAGCCAATCTCAGCCGTCCGATCGCGAGATCGGACGGCTTAGATCGCGCTACACCAGCCTCCTCAGTGCGCGACCCATCTCGTGCGATGCTGCGTTACGCGCGAACGTGCGTGGGTGCGTCATCTTGATTAAGCGCGTGCGGCCGTTGGATCGCGATCGTGCGGTAGATCGAAGGCACGCCTTCACTCCAATTTCAACATGGCGAGGCTCGAACGCGTGCCTGAGCTTCGCGTTAGAGTGCTCGACCAACGCGCTGGGGGCGTGTTTTTGTCGAGCACCTAACTTCAATGTGGGCGCGTCGCAACCATTGGATCTTGATCCAACGATGGGGAAGGGCAGATGCGGAAGCCTTCAGCGGGTGCGTGCGGATGATTAGGCGTCCGAGATGGCACTACGTGGCGCCATCTTGGCCGTCCTTCTTCTGGATGATGTTGATGGTGCCACTGTTGTCGGATTGACTCGATTTTTACGTTGTTAGGCTGCAATCGTCGATCCGAATCCATCCATGCAGTCGGATTTGTCATTTGAAGTGTGGATTCACACCATCTTGGCCGTTGATCTTCTAGGGTTCCCCGGTCACTATCTGATGCTACAGATGTCTGATTAGGGCGATCTTGGAGTCATTGAACTCCAATCATCGCCCTGATCACATCTGTACGGTTGGATCTTTGATCTGAGGCCCTAATAAAAAGTTTGTCCTGTCCAAAAACATAAAAGGAGACAATTAACCTCCATTTTATTCAAACTACTCTAAATGCAAGATGATGCATGTTATGTAATATTTATAGCATGTAATACAATCCTATGCTTAAGAACATGCATAAATAGACATCTTAAGTAGTGTAAACGTGTTTACATCATACCACCATGCCTATCTTTTGCTAGTCCATAGCAAAAGCTATATGCTATTTATAAAAGAATTAGGTTGGATTATTTGGACATGAGTTATTTTCAATCATTAAGAAACTATCTACTTAGGATTTGAACTTTCAACGACACAAGATTGCCTGAGTATCTGCCAAAATGCAGACTGCCTCAAGACCTTGCCTTATTCAAAGAAATTTTTCTTTTTCTCTTTTCCTTCTTTTCTTTTTTTTTTTTTTTGAATTTTCAAGTTTTAGGGTTTAAGAGTGACTTTCTACGGCCATTCAACTCACCTAGGATTTGATGAGAACCCTAAATTCTAGGCATCTTATTGTGAATGTGATAGACTCGTTGACTGGCAATTAAAACGGACTTTGGATTTCTACGCCTCTAGGTGACCTAAAAAAGAATTCTGCCTAAAGGTGTATCTTTGGAACTGGTAGCTTTCTCCTTACTTTCATTTTTTTATGGGGTCAACATAAGGGTGAATCCAGTGTATATATCCCCAGTTTATTCTACTTCTCCGCTTCTTCCTAAGTGTTTTGGGAATTTTCAGTGCATTTATTGAGCTGGGTTCTAGACAATCGGTCAATGAGCTGTTACCACTGACAACTTGCCAGCGATACTCGTGCGACGAAGTGTGGTTTATTTCTTTTTTTCTTTTCTTTTCTTCTTTTATTTTTGATTTTTTTTTTTTAAGTAGGTGGCTTCCCTAGTCTAAGATTTACCTAAAGGCTGCAAAAAAGAGAAAGGTCCAGTGACTGGGCTCTGGACAACCTACCTATGGGTTGTTACCCACGATAACTTGCCAGCCATATTGCCCTAGAAGGTTCATTAGCTACCCAATTTCCGTTAAAATCACCGAACAATGAGTCAGTGCAAAGAAAGTGTGTAGATGCTAGAAACTCAAAGTTCCCTCAAATCAGAGGGCGGGTTGATAAGTCGTGTACTTATCACCCAAACTTATTTACTCCAATTAAAATAGAATTTAGGTTGGCGAGGACTCGAAAAATAAATCCACATTTTAGTGGATACACAAGCTAATTAAGTCCAAAGACCTGAAGGGCCTTTATGTTCAAATCATAATGTAGTATTTCCTAAGATTGAAAATTTTCTTTAAACCCAAGTTCTCCTTCCTAATTCCATAATTTTTTTTAATAAAATAAAACAAATCTACGGAGCTGACGAATAAATTCAAAGATGAATATCCACCCCCCCATGCCTATCTAATGCAATGTCCTCATTGTATTAAAAAGACATAAAATAGAGTGGAATAGCATAGAAAACACCTGAATTGCGTGAATGTCAGGTCCACTCCGAGATAGAAACTATAAAAGAACTGTATATGGGCTAAATTTAGTGCCTTCAGCTAGGCACACTATACAAGGAAGAGAAATGAAGAATTCACAGGTGTAGGTCAGAATCAGAATAAACATAAAAATCCTTTGACCTGTCAGTATATGCCCACAAATGTGGACCAGATTGTGATGCAGACCCATACCCCATAATCGAGAATATCTCAGATTCTGGATAAAAATTACCCAAAACCTAAAATCAGTATGCAAGCGGGGTCGGGCCTGCGATTTATGAGGATGCAACCTAAGATCAAAAAGTCAGGTTATAGAGAATTCAAGCTCAAAAGGATAATCATTGATTGTGTGCTTGGGTTTGACATCCTCAAAACAAATGTTGTAAGGGTCCTAGTTTGATGGTTTCAGCTTAATAGGGACCCTTCGACTAAGTCTTGTACTTCCTTCAGAACTTACTTCCCAAATCAAAATTTCTCGGCTCCTAGCCTCCTCATTCAGCATGTCAAATTCCGGAACCTGTTGCATATTAATCACCCCATCTGAAATCTCCAAGTCTAAATGATGTGGCAGAATCAGAATTGACTTGGGTCTACTTATCTCAGAAACAGAATCATCGATAAGCTCAATGGGGTGTAACTGACAATCATGGCATTGAATTGAATCCTCTAGAAAATGCGATTCTGGATCCGTAATGTGGGCTCTAAAATCAGTTTCCTCAGTTATTGGGCTATCAAATGATCTTTCAGATTCCTCAGACCCAATCGTCTCACAAAAATTTTGTTCTGTAAACTCGCGTGAGACTTCGCAACTTAAATCTTCACCATCAGAATCAAAGAAATCAAGATCCGTATTAATGTATGCCTCAAAATCATCTGTCACTCTCTGTTCCAAGGAGACATACATTTCCTCGTACCCCAGCTCAGGGATCTCAGGTGAAGAAATCAGATCTTCCCTAATTGGTTGCTCTAATTCAATCTAGTTAGCCTCGTAACATGTGTCCCCCCCAACAGGTGCCTAAACAGGTTCTGACATTGACTTTCTGAAGAGGGTTCATCCTGAGAATCATCCCATGATCGAATCAAAGAGACCACAAATCTCATCCTCAATTTCGCTAACTTCCCAAGTGGAAACTCACCCGGGTTCTTATCCTTAACATCCTGGAGCCAATCCAATAAAGACTTGTTCAAATCATCAATTATTTCAATCAAGGGCTCCAATCTCTCAATGCACGGCATTGGCTGAACTTCTAAAGTTTGCATGATATTCCTCAAGTTAGCCAGAACCTTATCTTGAACCTGGTTACCCTGAACCAAATGAGTTGGTTCAGGGTTGGGTGGGTTTGGGGTCAAAGCAGAGGAATTAACGAATCGAGATTCATTATACCCTTCCTAATAATAGGTCATTTTAGATTGTTCAAAAGGTGGTGATGACCTAAATGTAGTATAATCAGAGGATGGGTAAGGATCAGTATATCCTTCTTGATTGTAGATCGTATTAGGTTGTTCATGAAAGGATGACGATCTATAATCGATGTGGCTCTGAGAAGGATAAAAATCACAATCATAATGTTCAGGGTTAGACCTTAAACATGGAGGTCCAGAACTGTATCCCCAATCTGAGTTATCCCAACTAACTGATGGTTGATTACAGTACGAGTCGGGATAATCGTCATGTTGAGGATAATTCAAAACAGGAGGGAAAGAGTGGGAATGCATGTAATATGTGGTAGGATTCATGAGAGATGGGAGGAAGAAAGGTGCCTTGCAATACAAACAATCAAACCTGTCCTTAAGTGGGCTAGCCTAAAGACCTACAGACTCCCAAAACCCATCTTGAGATAAAGGAACAATTTGATCTACTTCTATCTATTCAATCCAACCAGTTAGGAGGGACTAGGGAGAAGGTTCTTCCTTCGGCTTGTGCCTCCAGTTCCTAGTGTACCCCCCAGCCACAATCGTTTGATTCTTCTCCCCCACCTAGACATCAGATTGAACAGTAGAAACAAACTAATCGAAAATAATCTCGTTCTGGGCTCTAAAGAGTGAGTCGAATCCTTAAGGCCAACGTCTACTCTATTTTATTTAGGGCTAGGTTTGAATGTTCTATGGAATGTGATGGGCCCTTTATATGGGTTGTGCCCTTAATAGTTGATTGATTTGTGTGTGCGTGCACAACCAGTGGTTTTCAAGTAAGATTACTTTTGATGTGGTGAATTTTAGAGTTCAAATCTTGCTTAGTAGCTTTTAGGATTCAATTTTAGGTGTTTTCAAACAAGTTTTGTTGGCACACCAGGTTTTGAAAGCACAAGTGAAGATATTTTCCTTTGAAGCTTAAAAAAAAATGTGGAATGCCTGGTAAATCCCCAATAGTTGAACCTAAGTGGCAGCTACTTGATGAGTTGATTTTAATTGAAGTGGTGCGACCCAATCAACTCAAACAATTGGCCTGTTGCACCACTTAATTAGGCACACAAATGATTACCTAATCTGATTTCTACTCAATTATGTGTTTGAATGTGTGTACTGGCTCCAAAGATTGATTTACCGATTGAGTTTGAAAATCAGATGAGGTTGTGTACCTCTGTGAGATTTGTTTTTTTAATTTTTCTTTTTTTTAATGTGGGGGTTGGGGCGGGTGTGGGTGTCAAACAACAAATAATCTAACCTTAGAGTTTATAAGAACACCTAGGTTGATTGATGTTTGTGTTATTATGTGGTGAAATGAAATCTAATGGGTGGGAGGTGGGGGTAACTTACAAAACCTTCCACAGCACTTTACTCCAATCTACCGCTTTTGCTTGACTCAAAAGAGTACCTGCAATTACAATAAGAAAGGAGAGAAGTGAGGTAAATGATTTGTAAGTTAGAAAACGCGAAGAAAAAAAACTCAAAGAGCATCGCCTCCCAGGCAACGGCACCAAAATGTTGAACGTACATGTTGCTACGCTAACGTGTTTGGTTTTGAAAAACCTATCATCGTAGTATGAAAGCGAAGAACTCTTGTTCAACAAATAAAATTTATACTGAAATGGAAATTCCGGGTCGAACACAGGGAGGCGGACGTTTGATTTAAAAACTATGCGTTTGTTTTTATTTGTCACGAAATAATTCAATTGATTAGAACTATCTAACTATTTACAATAAATAGAAAAGAGAGAGAGAGAATAAGAGAGAGAAAGAATATTACAAACAAAAACCAAAATGAGATGTAGAATAAACATAGAATTTCATCATCAGAACGATTGGTCATTACACTAGAAAGTGGGAAAATGAATACACTAGAAAGTAGTAAATCTACACTAGAAAGCAGTAAATCTATTCTAGAAAGCAGTAAAAAGAATGAGGAGAGAAATATCCTCCTCGACGGTCGCTTGGAGGATGAGCCGGACGGGATGACGCCTGGACAAAGGAGGACGAAGCAAGATGAAGGAGGGCGAAGCAAGAAGAACGGGAATGAGGTAGCACGTCGTTGTCGTCGTGGGATCCACTTCCAAAAGGGGGACGAAAAATTGACTTTATCTCGCGAGAAGCATCCCGGGTGTGGGACAAGCTTCTCTTGAGCTTTAGAGAGGGAGAGAAGAAAAGGAAGGGATGAGAATTTTGTGTGGAGGGGGTCTCCTTTTATAGTTGCAAGGAGTGGGGGCAATTTAGTCATTACAACTTTAAAAACATTAATTCAGGACCTTTAGTGACAGATAAAATCGTCGCTAAAGGTCTGAACGTGCGTTGTGGGCAGCGCATGCGCACCCGCTCGCTTGTTCGTGCGCTCAACGCACGCGCACGTCCAGCCAATCTCACGATCGGACGGCTTAGATTGCGCTACGCTCGCCTCCTCAACGCGTGCCCCATCGCGTGCGATGCCATGTTACGCGCGAGCGTGCGTGGGCGCGTCATCTTGATTGAGCGCGCGTGGCCATTGGATCGCGATCGTGAGGTCGATCGAGGTATGCCTCCGCTCCAATTTCAGCGTGGCGAGGCTCGAATGCGCTCCTACGCTTCGCATTAGAGTGCTCGACCAACGCGCTGGGGGCGCATTTGTGTTGAGCACCTAACTTCAGCGCAGGCACGTCACAGCCGTTGGATCTTGATCCAACGGCTGGGAAGGGCGGATGCAGAAGCCTTTTGCGGGTGCGTGTGGATGTCCATCTTCTGGATGATGTAGATGGTGCCACGGTTGTCGGATTGACTCAATTTTTGCGTCGTTAGGCTGCAATCGTCGATCCGAATCCATCCATGTGGTCGGATTTGTCGTTTGAAGTGCAGATTCACACCATCTTGGCCCTTGATATTCTAGGGTTCCCCGATCACTATCTAATGCTACAAATGTCAGATTAGGGCGATCTTGGAGTCGTTGAACTCCAATCGTCGCCCTGATCACACCTGTACGGTTGGATCTTCGATCCGAGGCCCTGATAAAAAGTTTGCCCTGTCCAAGAACATAAAAGGAGACAATTAACCTCCATTTTATTCAAACTATTCTAAATGCAAGATGATGCATGTTATGCAATATTTATAGCATGCAATGCAATCCTATGCTTAAGAACATGCATAAATAGACATCTTAAGTAGCGTAAACGTGTTTACATCAGGGGGAATGTGGGGGACACTTACAAAGTACTCTACCCGCACTTTACTCCGATCTACCGCACTTGGATCTCCATGCTATGGCACCTGCAAGATAGTAGATCAAAGACAAGTAAGGTTAGTGCTTTGTAAATGAAAAGAAACACAATAAACAATAAAGTAAATTCTGTTGCCTTCCCGGCAACGACGCCAAAATGGTCGGATGCGTTTCTCGAGTTAGAAATCGAGGTTACAAGTAACCCATCGTCGTAGTTGCGAAACATGTCGATCAGATAAAATTTATACAAAAACTTCAAGGGAGTCCCAGGTCGAACACAGTGAGGAGACATTTACTTCAATTGAAAACTATGCTTCATTTTATTTCTTTTTGGTATTTTAGGGTTTTGTTATTTTTTTGTGCTTTTGAAATAAAAGACAAGCAATCACAAGATAGAGATGGAATCAAATGTGATGTATTGCATTAATGTCTATTACAATAATCTACGAAAGCATAAAAGGGAGGGGGGTGAGAGGAAATCTCTCGAATCGGCTATTCGGTGAGACGACGGTGCCTGGCAAAAGCTCGAACGAAGGAGGTGAGGAGCGGGATGGTAGAGGTGAGATGCAGGAGGACGTCAGGTAGAGGAAAGCTTCAGTGTGGCTCCGGAATGGAGGTGAGAAGATGGAGATGATCTGCTATCAGAATGGAGGTTGGAGGACGGCTCCAAGGCAACCTATGAATGGGGATGGGAAGATGGACAAATATTTGGTGAGGCAGAGGCTTGCTACACTAGTAGGAGCCTTGGGAGCTTAAGAACAAGCTTTAATTGAGCGTTGGCAGGCTTGCTAGAGCTTGGGAGTAGGTGGGAGTAGAGTAGGCCGAGATGGCTTGGAAGGGAGGGGGTGTAGTTCCATTTATAGTGGAGGAGAAGAGGCTAAAAATGGGTAAAAAACCTTTATCGACCTCCAGACCGTCTCTGGAAACATTGCTGTAGATAGCTCACATCTGCTCACACCTTTACCTGCCTTTGCTGGCTTGCAATGAAGTAGCGACGGCTGTAAGCGTTGCTGTAGGTTAGCCCAGTTGTCACTGAAAGCTGGCATCAACCACTTACGCATGCACGCTTCACGTGTTGGTGCCCATCACGCACGCTAATCGCGCGACGGCCTACTGGTGTGCACGCTGGCATGTACTGGTGCGTGCACACATGCTGTGCTGCCACTGCTGCTTGCATGCACTGCTGATTTGAGGATTGAGGGGGCTACGGGGATTCGAACCAGCGCCCCTCCCTTGGGAATCGTCGCTCCCACCATTACGCCAAGTCGACCTTTGTGTAGCGAGCAGTTCGGTGCAGACGCTTCCCAGCCATTGGATCTTGATCCAACGGCTAGGATTCAAGGGCGCGGATGATGAAGGGAGTAGGCGGTGGCTGCTGGCCGATGTTGGGCGGTCTGGATGGTGCCACATGGCACCATCTGGGTCGTCCATCTTCTTCTTCTTGTAGAGGGTGCCACGGTTCTCAGATCGAGATGATTCCCATGATGCCGAACTACGATCGTCGCTTTGGATCCATCCGTACGATCAAATTTTCCATCAGAAACCCATATGGATGTTGCATTGCCCCCCTGGCCATATAAAATGAAGGAATTAATATACAAAACATACAACTTTCCTAAATGCCGTGCAATGGATGTTATGCAATATTTATAACATGATATGCAATGCTAGGCCTAGGAACTATCATAAATAAGCAATTTATCATGAATTTATGTGTGTTCATCACACCACATTAATTAAAATGAATTCATTTCGTAGGTTGCCCCTTAGGATTCACTTGTTAGGAATTAACCAGGCACTTCACATTATTTTTGATTTCTAATGGAAGATATCTTCACTTGTGCTTTCAAAACCTAGTGTGCCGACTGAACTTTGACCGAATACACCTAACAACTGAATCCTAAAAGCTATTAAGCAAGATTCAAACCATTAAATTCACTTCATCCAAAAATAACCTTGCTTGAAAACCATTGGTTGTGCACGCACACACATATTAATCAATCTTTAAGGGCACAACCCAAATAAAAGGACCATCACATTCCCGAGCACATTCAAATTTAAGCCTAACTAAAATCAAGTAGACGTTGGCCTTAAGGATTTGACCCGCTCTTCGGGGCTTAGATCGAGATTATTTACGATTAATCTGCTTCTACCGGTCCATCTGATGTCTAGCTAGGGGAGTAGTGTCAAACGACCACGGTTGGGGGGTATCAAAGGAACCTGAGGCAAAAGCCAAGGGATGTACCTTCTCCCCAATCCCTCCCTCAACTATTGGATTGATCGGATAGGAGCAGACTAAATCATCTTTAATCTTAAGACGTGTTCTAAGAGTCTAATGATCTTTAGGCTACCCCACCTAAGGATAGGTTTGATTATTTGTACTGTAGGGCACCTTTCTTTTCTCTTTTTCCTCCTACATTTCCATGGATCCTTCCACATCCTACACATATTTCCACTCCAACCCTCCTAAGATGATTACTATGCTGACTCAATTTATGACTACCCATCCACTAGTTGGGATAACTTTGATTGGGAATAAAATTTCGAACCTGTGGTCTAGGTCTAATCCTGGACATCCAGACTATGAGTATTATCCTTTTGACACCTACATTGAGTATAGATCTTCACCCTTTGATGCACAACCTAATACGAACTATGAACAAAAGGGATCTCTTGATTACAACCCTTACCCTCCCCAAGATTACACTGCATATAGGTGACCACCCCTCTTTAAAGAACCCAAAATGACCTATTATCAAGGAGACCCTTAAGAACCATGTTGATGGGGTAAAATAGGGTTTTAAAAATCACTTCATTGTAGTATAGCTGAAATAGCTCGAAAATAGATACAATTTATATCTCGAAGAATCATCAGAAAATTCGAGGTCAAACACAGGAAGAAAGTATTGTAATTTGATCTCAAAGATCACAATTCTAGCACATATTTGAACAGTAATTCCATTCAAGAATAATGTCTATATGAGAATCAGTATCAAAATGCAAAAAGAATGGGGTAAAATGGCTATTTAAATCACTAATTACCCCTCACAATAATCCCAAGTAAGTGAACAGTAAGGCTCAATCAAATAATCCACGTAGATAAGTAACCAAAGAGCCATGGGAATACAAATTAGTAGGATTAGAAGTTGGGAAAGGTGCTCAGACGCCTCAATAGAGGCTCTGCTACAGTGCCTTTCCTCTTTTCTCCTTCAGTTCTTCTTCTTCCTCCTTTTTCACGCACAAGGGCCTCACAATCTTTTCAACAACTAAGTATCAAGGGGTTTCCTTGAAGAGCAAACCCCCCCACACACACTCTCTCACAAATTCTTCTCCTCTTCTTCTCTTTCTCTTTAACCCACCTAAATGGGTTGCTATCCAGGTATTTGGGGATCTGATTGACTAGGGCTACCGGCATGGGTAATAGCTGAGGAGTGAATAGGTGGTTAAATGGGTCATGAGTGGGTGTGGATGTGGAGGGACCCGACCCTCGTGTTCTTGGGCGATAAGCCTACAACACCTTTTCCTTTTATTCTACTCTTTCGCCCTTGTCCTTACGATGTGGGACTATCCCATAGGAGCTTTGTTGCGTGAAACTGTAGGAGAAGGTCTTAGCAATTGGGATAGCAATTGCGGGCCTTTTGGCTCAATTGAGGACCTAGACGCCCTTTTGGAAGTAGTCCGCGTCGCTTGGAGCTAGATTTAATGAAGAACAGTGCATGAACGAAGCACCTGAGGTTGAGGAGGATTCTTCGTCAATGGCGATGAAGGGTGATATCCTATAACATGAAATGGCCTTGTGGCCACATCAGAGTAGCTTAGAAGCTTTGCATGAGCGAGGCAAGGGTGGTGGTGGCAGTGGCGTGTCGTGGAGGTCGTCGTAAGTGGCTAGAAGAGGTGAAATATGAAGGCAAAGGGGGAGGTATTCAGTGGAGTAATCAACGCAGCAATCCCTCAATTTCATAGGGGGTTTTGCTCATGTGGACACGGTGATGGTGTGAAGGTTAGTGGCGAACAGATTGGTGGAATAGAGTAGGCATGCGAGCTCGCCGGAGGTATGCCGGTGAGGTGGAAGACAAGGTTGGAGCGGGCGTAGAGGTGGTCGAGTGGATTTCTGAGGTTGTCGAAATGATCAATAGAGGTCAAGGGATCGATTGTAGTGGCTACTAGACGAAGGAGGATGTAGGAGGCACCGGTCGAGGCATGGGCGGCGTTGGAGAAGCTGAAGGCTCTGGGAGAGGGAATGGCGACGAGGAAGGTGTTAGAGGACATTGTGCAGGTATGGGGAGGTGCAGTTTGAACGAGGAAGGAAGACTGGCTGCCTATTGTACGTGGCAATCGACAAAGATGCCGGAGGTAGAAGGTCACCTGAGACGAGCTGGAGCAAGTCGGAGGTAGGAGAAAGAAGAGGAATTGTGGCTCAAAAACTCGCTAAGGAGGTAAGGCAGGTGAGGAGGGTCTTATATAGGCCATTGGACGAGCTTCCAAGCTTGAAACCTCAGGAAATCAGGGAATAGGATTTACGATTTCAAGGAGTTCGCATGAGCTCCATGAGGAGATTTGGAGTTTAGGATTAGGATTAGGTTTAAATGTTTAGGGATGACCTCAAGATCTTCCCTTCTAATTTTGGAAGGGATTGATCGAGAAATCAGGGAGGTATCCCTGATTGAAGCTCAGTTGCATGGGTTCACACCTGCCATGCCAACAGGGACCCCAATGTGATGAAGACAATGAAGTTAGGGGGTTCTTTGTAAGGAGTTTTGAAAGTTAAGGGTTACGTAAGAAAGAAAGAGTTTGAATGAACCAAAATGCAAACTATGTTGAGTGATCTCTGATTGAGCCTAAATTTTGGTACAAACATAATTTGGACTCAAGAAATCTGATGGTGAAGTCAAATTTTTGTTTTGACCAAGTTTGTTTGGGTAATTTATGAAGAAACCCAAATTAGGGCAACTTCCTATCTGAGACTCTAATTTAGGTCAAAATGGGTTAAAAAGGTAAATCAAGGATACGAAACCTTTTAGAATATTTTCCTATGATTTTAGAAGGTTTTGGTGAATTATATCTTGACCAGAACCTTGTTAATTAAGCAGGTTTGAAATTAGGGTTTCGGATGTCTATTAAATTTTGAAATGCTCGAAAACTTGTTTATGTCTGCCTGAACCCTCTTATTAGACATTAATGATCATTTAACATTTAATTAACCCCTAGAATTACCCGTTGTAATTTTGTACTTATGAAATGCAGTTAAAATTACAGAAATAACCTTGGTTTCTCATCTTATTCTCAAAACAGAACATTTTGCTGGTTATGTAGGAGCTTTTATTAACTTTATCAGACCAAATTGGGCTAGTTAGGGCTCATGATGGTGTTCCCATCATACCCCCATTCCTAGCTTTTGCAAGTCCCTTAGCAAAAAATTCTATGGACCAAACCAGTTATCTAGGTCAGATGTAACTGTCAGGATGCCCTATTAAGCTGCAACTCTAGAAATTAGATCAAAATACCAACAATAGGCCCAGAGGTACTCAAGTACCAGCCAAGATCTAGACATGACCAGCCTCAGTCTCAGTCTACCGTGAAGGTTTCTAAGGCCTGCAAAAACTTCCCAGTGGTTCGTTGAACCCAGTTGTTAAAGCACCTATGCGTAAACGTAACAGGTCAAGGTTTAGTTTACCAGTGCAATTTTTTTGTTACAGAGAGGGATAGAAGTAGATTTTTCAATTAGAGAGTTTTCTCTCTTTTATTTTTTGTTTCCCTTGATCCAGCCTCGAATTGGCCCTAAACATGGTCTGTATCGGATTCCTTATCCCCACCATCAATCCTTGAAGGGTTCTTGGCAATAGAAGCTTCAACATAGCACTACCCATGGCAACCCCTAGAACCCTAGCTTTTGACACTTCCAGGTAGTGTCGCCCATGGCATCCTATAGCTAAATTCAGGCCCTGGAAATTGCCATTTCTGGATAATCCCGCCCATGGCACCTGAACCAGCACAAGGTGCTTACATGCCCCAGATAGGACATTTAGATATCCTAGGAGACAAGCACCAAGGAGACGATATGCTATTATGCATCTTCAAGGGGAATTTCCCACCTTTTCACGTTGGGAACTCATCAAATCTACTTGTGTTGTCTAGTTGCTCCTAATCTAGATCTTTGAGATGATTTTTCAGAACAGAACACTTTTGTCAGATTTTTCTCTATTAAGCACATTGAACCAGACTAAGTGTGTGAGTTTTGAGTGCTTAGGTTACCAAGTCCCATAAACCAAAGGACAGGCAACGGGGACAAATATTCCCTAAGCCTTAGACCAAATACATCAGCCTCACACTTTCCTCAACCTCTTGAGGATTAATCCAGATCTTAACAAATACTTAAGTGTTTAAACCCTACAATAGATCCAAAAGGCCTAAGGTCGGTATCCATCACTAATTCAGTAAGTTTTAGCCTTCTAGGACTTAATTCATCATTCAATTCAACCTAGAAGTTAAGTAAGTTCCATATTTAACTTTTAAGGACTTTTTCCTTTTTGTTTTCCTTTTTCTCCTTTCTTTCATTTTTCTTTTCTTCCATCCTTTTTCTTCATTTAGTTCAAATGGGTCTTCCTTTCTCTCAACATCTTTTTTTTTTTTATGAAACCCCTTTTGTGATTTGATTTTCATAGTGTTTTGCACTTTAATACCCCTCCATGCCTACGATTGCAATGTCCTCATTGTAAATTAGGCAGGTTCGAGTTCAGCTTAGATCGTACATTAGAACAGGGTCAAAGGGTGGGTGGTTGGGTCGAGATGACTGTTGTGGACAATTTAAAGCTTTGATACAAGTACCAAAGGTGGAATCGACTATTCTAATGGACGAACCCTAAAGTGCAATATGAATTCAGCAAAGAGATATGTCAAAAGGGTTTCGAGTTTTTCCAAAAAATGATAGGTTGCCTCTCGTTAAGCGCTAAGTGTAATGCCATCAGCTGGGCTCAATGAGCTCAGGGAGAATGGAGATCAAAAGTTAACGCAGCCAAATTCGTGTCAGCGAGTTCAATGAACGGTTTGAGTCTCTGACCATTCACGACAAAAGGTTCAGAGTCACAGCTGAGTTCACTGATTTCTATGGCTCCATTTCCAAATGCATGTCAGACTAGAAATGGTCCAATCCATTTTGATCTAAGTTTGCTTGGGAAGAGTTTGAGTTTGCCATCAAAGAGTACTTTCTGACTAGGTTGGAAAGTCTTGGGAGATGTGTTTATCATGAAAGGCCTTAACTTCTTCTTTATAGATTTGCGAGGTCTTATACGCATCATTGTGTAATTCCTCGATCGCGCTCATCTGTAATCGTTGGTGGGTTTCATCCTTCAAAAGATCTTGATTACACTTCCGTATTGCCCAATAGGCTTTGCAATCCATTTCGACGGGTAGGTGACATGCCTTCCCGTACACGAGGCTAAAAGGAGACATGCCTAGTTAGGTTCTGTGAGTAGTCCTATAGGCCCACAAAGCTTTCGGAAGGAGGGCTGACCAATCCTTCCTATCAGGCCGAACAGTGACCTGAAGGATATTCTTGATCTCCCTATTTGATAGTTCCGCTAATCCATTCGTTTGGGGGTGATAAGGAGTCGAGATTCGGTGTGACACCCCATACATAGTCATCAGGGATCAAAACAGTGCATTTATGAAATGGGTCACTCCATCAGAAATGATAGCACATGGAACGTCGAATCAGAAAAAGATTTGATGATGAATGAACTTGATTACCACCTTATGATCATTAGTTTGGGTCGGGATGGCTTCGATCCATTTGGAAATGTAGTCCATAGCGAGGAGAATGTACTTAAATCCATCGGATTTAGGGAAGGGGCCCATGAAATCAATCCCCTAGATATCAAAGATTTCACATACAAGAATCGGCTATAGAGGCATCAAATCATGGTGGCTCATGTTGCCTAAGGTCTGGCAATGACTGCATGCCCTAGAGTAATCATGTGCGTCCTTGAAGATCGTGGGCTAATAAATGCTACACTAGAGGACTTTAGCTGTGGTTTTATGTCCGGAGAAGTGTCCGCCGTAGGCCTGGTCATGGCAGAAGGACATGATGTCTTGTATTTCCACTTCCGGAACACAAGACCGATAATTTGATCAGCACCAATGCAGAAGAGATACGGGCCTTCCCAAATGTAGTACTTGGATCAGAAATCTTTCTTGGCCTTCGGCCAATCAGGCAAAATTTGGTGGGATGCCAAGTAATTCACCATGTTAGCATACCAGGGAAATCCTGTACAAACAATCAGTAGGTGCTCATCAAGAAAATGTTCCATGATAGGTCCAGAACTATCAATAATAGAAGAAGGAAGGCGAGATAAGTGGTCAGCTACCACTTTCTATTTTCCCGCCTTATCGTGAATCTCGAGATCGAATTCTTGCAATAGCAAGATCCAGCAGATTAGTCGAGGTTTCGTGCCTTTCTTCGCGAGTAAGTGCCTCACAGCAGTGTGATCTGAGTAGATGATGACACGGGAACCCAAAAGGTATGATCTGAATTTTTCTAAGCCAAATACTACAGCCAGTAGCTCTTTCTTAGTAACTGTGTAGTTACATCGAGCCTCGTCAAGTGTCTTACTAGCTTAATAGATGACCACAGCTTTCCCATCAATTTTCTGCGCCCAAGCACTACACCTACTGCATAGTCAGATGCATCGTACATGTTCTCAAAGGGTTGAGACCGGTCAGAGGATTGTAGGATAGGTGCTTGGATGACTCGGTCACGTAAGATCTCAAATGCATGAATGCACTCATCGGTTATCTCAAATGGAGTATCCTTTGACAGAAGATTTGTCAAGAGGCGTGCGATTTTGGTAAATCGGGAATGAATCGATGATAAAAGTCAACGTGCCCCAGGAAAGATTAGATGTCCTTGACTGAGCTAGGCACAGGTAGTTTGGAAATCAAATTTATCTTAGCTCAGTCGACTTGGATGCCTTTTTTAGACATAAGATGTCCCAGGACTATGCCCTCAAGCACCATGAATTGGCTCTTTTCCTAGGAAAGATCTAGATTCACATCAATGCACCGCGTGAGGATTTTGACTAGATGAAAGAGGCTATCATCAAAAGATTCACCAAATATCGAGAAGTAATCCATGAAGACATCAAGGTACTCACCTACCATATCGGAAAATATGGCTAGCATGCAACGCTGAAAAGTAGCGGGTGCATTGGCATCCTACAGAATGCATATTTACTGTAGGGGCAGGTGAAGGTGGTCTTTTCTTGATCCTCAGGATGAATTGCCACTTGATTGTATCCGAAGTACCCGTCTAGAAAATAGAAGAACCGATTTCCCACTAGTTTCTTGAGTATCTGATCAATAAATGGTAGTGGAAAATGGTCCTTCTTCGTGGAGGCATTTAGTCTTCTGTAATCAATGCAGACTCTCCATGAGTTTGCAATACGGGTCGAGATGGTCTCTTCGGATTCTGTTGTGATCACGGTAAGCCCTACCATTTTAGTCACAACTTGGATTGGGCTCACCCAACAGCTATCAGAGATCAGGAAGATAATCCCAACATCTAACCACTTGATGATCTCTTTCTTCATGACATCTTGCAGATTTGGATTAAGTCATCTCTGCATCTCTCGGGATGGTCATGAGCCCTCTTCGGTGTAGATGTGATGTGTGCAATATGAGGGGCTGATACCAGTCAGATCATCGAGAATACATCCAATGGCTCTTCGATGCTACTAGAGGATAGAAATCAATTGCATTTCCTGATCCAAGGTAAGTCAGGAATTGATGATCACAGGAAACGTGTGGTTTGAACCCAGGAAGGCGTATTTGAAATGATCTGGGAGGGGCTTCAATTCCATAATAGGGTTATCAGCAGCAATAGGAGGTTCAGAGTAAGTGTCAGGAGCAAAGGTAGGAGCTATAGCTGTATCTAGGTCATGTCTAGGCTCCTTTAGCTATGGGTCGTGATCTGACTATGGTCAAGTACAAAAAATAATCGGGTTTTCCTTTATGAGTGGGTCCACAGCCACAGAACTGATATCGCAAACTTGTTCAATAACCCCATAGTTAATTCCTTTTTGGGCCTTAAAGATATCAATCTTTACTATTTTGCTCCCAAATTTCAACTCAATTTAGCCCTCTTCACAATCTATGTTTGCCTTAGCTGTAGCTAGGAATGGTCTTCCTAATATAATTAGTGTGTTTTTCAAATTCTCAGGAGTATCCATGTCTGATTCAATAAAATCCACCGGAAAGTAGAAATCACAAATTTGAACTACAACATCCTTGAGAATTCCTTTAGGTGACTCGATCAATCGATCTGCTAATTGTAAAGTCACCTCTGTTGGTTTAAGCTCAGATTCCTCAAAGTGGTCAAGTAGGGTTGTAGGTATCAAGTTTATGGAAGCTCCTAGATAAAATAAGGCTCGATCAAATTCTATATCACTGATTTTGCATGAGATCAGAGGGGTACTAGGATCTTTTGCCTTAGGCGGGAGTTTGCTCAAAATGATGGAGTTAGCTTGCTCCGACAAGATGATCAGGCTCCCATCCTTAATTTGCGACTTTCGCTTTGGTGTACACATTTTTTAGAAATCTCACGTAAGTTGGTACGTGAAGAATTGCATCCATCAAGGGTATGCTTATTTGGACCTATTCAAAAATCTTGACCAAGTCTTCCTCTAGTGCCATCGTCTTGGGTTTCCTCTTTCGCTTGTTCATGGCCTCAAGGAATGGAACCTTAGTTGGTTCCTTTAGAGGTTGCTCAGGCTCTTTAACTGGGATAGGGGTGTCCTGGATCACCAATCTAGGGTTGGGGTCTGAGGGTTCTGGATGTTCAGCCTTATTGTGCCTAGGGAATGGTGGATCCTGGGTTACTTTTCCATTACGGGTGGTGACAGAGTTAAGTCCTACCTGATTCTGGTTTGGGTTAGGCAAAATAGGTGTCCATTATTGATACCCTGAATATTATGTTGAAGCTTCCATCCCGTTAGGTGATGGAGCAGAAGGGGCCTGGTAAACGTAGTATCTTGGCCTTGATTTGGGCTCATAACGCACCTCTAGTTTGGCACGTTATTTGGAATAGGTAGAGGTTGGGAAGAAAGTGCACTAGGCTAATGGCATTTGCCAGCTGGACCAGTTGATTGCGAACCTCTATGATTTCTTCTTTGTGTTGTTTTTGCATGTCAACCAAGCTTTGGAGAATCAGAGACATTTGGTCCACTCGAGGTGGCCTGGATTGGAAATTTTGATTGGGCCTTGTGTGAGTAGGTTGATAAGGTCGTGGGTTTTGTGGTCGGGGTTGAAATTAAGGTCTTAGGTTTGGGTTATTTTCCGACCATGCAATGTTGGGGTGATTGCGCCATCTAGGGTATAAGTGCTTGAGAATGGAATATTTTGGATGGTGTGGAGATCCTAGTAGGTCTGAGGAGCTCCAAAAAAATCATAGTAAGAGGGTTCAGAGTTCCCCCAAGTAGAGTAGGTTGGTCCTTGGTTTCCTCCAAAACCATAACCAGATGGGGGTGGATAGGCATCAATCCCCTGAGAAGACTAGATGTTGTGTACACCCTCCCTTCCTGAGGGTGGGTGCATGTATGTGTTTTACTGTGCTGAGGTGGTGCTTTGCTAGTGTTGAGTCAAGTCATCCACCTTCTTCTAAATGGTTGAGACCTTATTGTTCGTATCTCATAAAGCGCGTGTTTCATAAGAAAAATGCATCGTAGTATAGTGAGTAATGAGATCAAACAAAAACATTTATAAAAAGATAACGAGACTTTTAGTCCCAATCATTCGTCTCTGGGAGGCATTTGTTCAAATTTGAAATTGATCTTTTATTTCTCTACTTATTTAGAATCGCACGCCGGCTTCCAATCTTCGGATTAGAGTTTTGACACTTCTATTGTGAACTCTAATTACATGCACATGTGTTAGATAGATAACAAAGGTGAAAGTATGAGTTTCGGTGCACACAATTCTAGTTATGAGGTGGCTGTTTACGGAAAATGCATTTATAGTTAAATCTTCTATATTTTTCGGAACCGACATGCTTGTTGCAATATATATATATATGAAAAGCAGGCAACTTGAATCACATGAAATAGATTGCAACCAATGAGCTCATGGTGGTTTTCAACATAGAGATATGTATATAAAAAATATATCTTTTATTCATTCATTCAGGAGGATGTTTGCAACATGGAATTTAGAGGAAAGCTTGTAAAGGAAAGCTTGAAAAACACAAATCTAGCTAACAGAAAATGATCACATACAGGAATCTGTGGGGGGATTTTGCATGCATCATTGGGGGAGAATAAGAGCTACACTACTAAGCAGTAAATGAAAGCAGTAAAACTATGAAGAGCTAAGCTACAAATCTAGTAGAAAAGAAGGGCATTCAGAGGTGGGCTCCGATGGCCTTTGAGTGGCTGAGAGGAGAAGGAGGGGTGACGAATGGTGCTTAGGTCGGCCCTTGGAGAGAGGTTGGGGAGATGATCCAGCATCCTGGCGTGGAGATGGTGGCTTCCATGGTGCACAACTCGTGGAGGTGGAGTGGAGGTGGATGTAGCTAACCTAAATGTGAATGAATGCCAAGAATGGGATCGGTGCGAATGGCCATCACTTAGGTCTTTTTATAGACATAAGGGAGTCTCTCTAGAGAAGTGTGGAACTCTCTAGAGAGAGCCCCATAAGTGGCCGGCCATGGTAGTTCTTAGATCCATAAAAAGTGGATCTAGGAATTGAATGGCTCTTGGTTGCTAAATTTGGTAACCAAGAGTGGTGCCACTTTGAAGAGAGTTATAGAGAACTCTAAATGGGAGTGTGTGTGTGTGTGAATGGGTGTGTGTGTGTGAGTGTGTGGCCGTGCCCTATGTGGCTAAGTGGTTTAGGTTAGGTCCTAAGTTGTTTAGGTAGGTGTAGGCCTTAAATTAGGGTTGCAAACCCTAATTGCTAAAGAGGAATTGCAACTAAACTTAACACAAGTTTAATTGAATGAGTGTGAACCTAATTGAGAGTGAAATAACTCAATTAGGTTGGGCTTAGGTCAATTGGACTCTCACTGAGTCCAATTGGACTTGTGTGGGTTGAGATCTAAGCTCAATTGGACCTTATGAGTCCAATTGAAATAGGTAATGGTAATTGACTATGATCTAAGTCAATTGGGTTTAGTGAGGACCTAATTAGGTCCTTAAGGAGGTCTAAAGGTGATGTACTAGGGTTAGGGTACCTTAATTTAGGTTCCTGTGGAGTTGGAATTGGGTTTAGGGAGCTTGAGATCTAAGATCAAGGCTTGAATCTCAAAATAGGAACTGGAGAACAGTTCCAGATGTCCAAAAATGGAATCAGATGTCTTATACTCAAAAATCAGAAGTCTAGACTTGTTGTCTGGACGTCCAATCAGAGTCAGGAAGAATTCAAGGTTCTGTCTTGGGTATTCTGCAGAAATTGGATGTCTGACCAAGTGTCTGGACGTCCAATAACACTGCAGAAGTGGGTTTAAGGTGTGCAGGAGTTGGCTAAGGGTTCTGGACGTCCTATAATTCATCTGGACGTCTAGATAAAGGTTGGAATTAGGGTTTTAAGGTTTCTTAGGGTGCAGTGACCTAATCTAAGGGTGGCTAAGGCTTGGGGAAGTCTCTAGGCTATCCTAGGGCTAGGATGAATCTAAGTTCTACACATTTTACTGCTTTATTCCTACTTAATAGAGTAGCATACCTTAACTCCCTTACATTATTATCTACTATATCTAATCTAAGTCTTCTACTCTAGCTCTGTTGCAATACCCATTATTCTTCTATTCTCTTGATCTAGCTTATTACCTGTAATTGACATGATGCACCTAATCAGCACATTATAGCATTATTTTATGCATAGCTAAAAGAAAGTAGTAAAGATGCAGATAATGCTTATGCATGCATGAATTACCCTAACTTATGCTAAGTCCTAGCCTAATTTAGGAAAGTTAAGACCTATGATTGCTGTGCAATCACTTATCCAAGCGAGTGGCTATCAATTCCAGATCAACAGATGTGGAAAGCCTCGGGTCTCGTGTACCTCCCGATTATTTGTCAATGCGTGGGTGGTCGTTTGGTCGTACACACCTAATGACTCATTGTTCAGGGAGTTCTTGCACATGTTCTCGAGAATTTCCCAAATCGTGTCTTCATGTTGACGCATGATGCTGCCACCACTGGTTGCATTAACAAAGAGTTTGATATCGTCATGGAGCCCATGGTAAAAAGACTAGACTTGTTCCCATTTTGGAACACCATGATGGGGACATTTGCACATGAGATCCAGAAAATGATCCCATGCCTCATGTAGAGGTTCTCCTGCTCCTTGCGAGAAGTGCGTGATCTACTATCGCATAGCATTCGTCCGACCAGTGAGAAAGAATTTTTGTAGGAAAGTTGTCTGAAGTGCTTCCAACGTGGTGATTGGATAAGTGAGAGTTTGAAACCAATGAGCAGCTTTATCCAAAAGAGAGAAGGAGAACATTCTCATGAGAAAGTTATCTCAATTCTGCATGTTTGGCTTGGAAGTCTGGGCTAAAAGCTTTAAATGCTTAATGTGCTGGAAGGGATCCTTGGAGTTTAAGCCATGGAATTTTGGGATTGTATGAAGCATACTTGGCTTGAGCTCCACCTCAGGTCCTCTTACAAGGATTTGCACTTGAGGCTCGATTTCCACCGCAGCGGGATTGTAGTGTTCTCGCATTTGAGGATGCTGTGGTGGGTTGATGTGGGCATTGAATTGATCTCTGAGGTTATGGAATTGATGTTGAAGGTCAGGTTCTTCTCCGTGGGGTTCCATACTTGTGGCTAGAGATATGGGTTCAAAAATGGAAGAGTCAAAGGAGATGTCAATTTTATCGAGAAGTTGCACACACAAGGAGGTCAAGGCTTGGCCTCAACGGAACTGAAAAGCTAATGGAGGCCTCAAGGGTGGTCTCAAGGACCTCCTCCCGAACATACACTAGAGGATGAGATAAGGGATAGAAAATGTGATGGACCCAATCGAGACACCCAAATATTTTTGGATGACTATGAAGGTTCGAGGCGGATGATACCTCTTGATCAGAAAATTGCTCACCTGAGAAGTAATTGGGTAGCCAGGAAGGGAGAGTCTCGCAAAGACCCCTACATGGTAGAGTGTCCCCACAGGTTACAAGGTTTCCCCCACCTGACCTTCCTTGTCACCGTGGATCCAAAAAGACTAGAATGAGCGACTTGATCTCTTAAGTCTACCAAATTTTAGATCTAAATTGAGGTGCTTAGAATTCTACTTGAGTTGTAGAGTTGATTTATGCTTGGTGACCTAATTGGAAGATTGGTTGACCCCGCAAGGTGGATCAACTTCACCTGATTAGTCCTATGATTATTAGGTCCCAATTTTAGAATTCAAGTGGACAATTAGAGCCTGATTTTAGGGTTTGCTTGATTATGTAAGTTCAATCAAGGGTTTAGGCAACACACAATGCGGGAAGGTAGATTCTTTTTATTTCAGGAAAGTGTGTTTTCTTAACCCTAAGATGGAAACCCTAATGTGGTTCTTATTTGATCCAATCAGTTTCTTCCAAATTTGGCACCTAAGGCTCAATCAAGAAGGTGAGTTGCCCTAGTTACCTTAAATGCCTAGTAGGTGCAGGAATCTTGGAGAAGGGTTTTCTAAATAAAATCAGGCAACTCAAGATGATTAATTCTAAATATGAAATTCTAGTTGATCCTAATTAATTTTCCTTTTTTAAATCTTTTTCCAGAAATAGGGACTTATGGGGATGGAAATGAGATTACCTGCCCCCGAAGTGGTTGTCCTGTGGCTAACCTTCTCTTGTGTACCTTGCACAACCACAACAAACCAGATAAAGCAAGTTAGACCAATGATCAGAAATTGTAATCAATGAAATCAAATTGCACATTGCTCCTTGGTAAAGGTGCCAAAATGTTGACGGGCTAAAATAGGGTTTTAAAAATCACTTCGTTGTAATATAGTCAAAATGGCTCGAAAACGGATATAATTTATATCTCAAAGAATCGTCAGAAAATCCAAGGTTGAACACAGGGAGCAAGTATTGCAATTTAATTTCAAAGATCACAATTCTAACACATATTTGAACAATAATTCCAATGAAGAATAATGTGTACATGAAAATCAGCATCAAAATGCAAAAAGAATGGAGTAAAATGATGATTTAAATCACCAATTGCCCCTCACAATAATCCCAAATAAGTGAACAGTAAGGCTCAATCAAATAATCCACATAAATAAGTAACCAAAGAGCCACGAGAATACAAATCAGCAAGATCAGAAGTTGGGCAAGGTGCTCAGACACCTTAATAGAGGCTCTGCTACAGTGCCTTTCCTCTTTTCTCCTTCAATACTTCTTCTTTCATGCACAAGGGTCTCTCTATCTTTTCAGTAGCTAAATATCGAGGGGTTTCCTTGAAGAAAAAAATCCCCACACTCTCTCACAAATTCTTCTCCTCTTCTTCTCTTTCTCTTTAACCTGCCTAAACAGGTCACTATCTGGGTATTTGGGGATCCGATTAACCAGGGCTACTGGCGTGGGTAGTAGCCGAGGAGTGAATAGGCGATTAAATGGATTGTGAGAGGGTGTGCATGTGGAGGGACCCGACCCCTCGTTTTCTTGGGTGATAAGCTTGGAGCACCGTTTCCTTTTATTCTGGCCTTTCGCCTTCATCCTTCATGATGTGGGACTATCCGATAGGAGCTTTGTTGCGTGAACCTGCAGGAGAAGGTCTTCACAATTGGGGCAGTAGCTGCGGGTCTTTTAGCTCAATTGAGGACCTGGACGCCCTCCTGGAAGTAATCCTCGTTGCCTGGAGCTAGATTTGTTGAAGAATAGGGCAAGAACAAAGCACCTGAGGTTTAGGAGGAAGCTCTGTCAATGGTGGTGAAGGGTGATAACTTGAAACACAGAACATGGCCTTGCAGCCACGTTAGAGAAGCTCAGAAGCTTCACGCAAGTGCGGCGAGGCTGGTGGTGGCGGTGGTGTGCCGTGGAGGTCATCGTAAGTGGATAGCGAAGGTGAAATATGAAGGCGAAGGGGGAGGAGCTCAGTGGAGCAATCGGTGCAGTAATCCCCACAATTTCTTAAGGGGTTTTGCTCACGTGTACACGGTGAAGGTGTGGAGGTCAGTGGCGAATGGATTGGTGGAGTAGAGCAGGCACATGAGCTCATTGGAGGTATGCCGGCGAGGTGAAGATTAGGTTGGAGCGGGCGTAACGGTGGTCAAGCGGATGTCTGAGGTTGTTGGGATGGTCAATAGAGTCCGAGGTATCGATTGTAGTGGCTACTAGACGAAGGGGCATGGAGGAGGCGCCGGTTGCGGTATGGCCAGCGCTGGTTGAGGTATGGTCGATGCCGAAGGAGAATGCTCCAGGAGAGGGAACGGCGACCATGAAGGGCTTAGATGACACCGTACAGGTATGGTGTGGTGCGATTTGAAACGAGGAAGGAAGATCGGCCGCCTATTGTACGTGGTGGCCGACAAAGAGGCCGAAGGTAGAAGGTCACCGGAGACGAGTTGGAGCAAGCTGGAGGTTGGAGAAAGAAGAGGAATTGTGGCTCAAAAACTCGCTAAGGAGGTAAGGTAGGCAAGGAGGGTCTTACATAGGCCATTGGACGAGCTTCCAAGCTTGGAAATCAAGCTTGAAACCTCAGGAAATCAGGGAATAGGATTTGCGACTTCAAGGAGTTTGCATGAGCTCCACGAGGAGATTTCGAGTTTAAGATTAGGTTTAGATGTTTAGGGATGACCTCAAGATCTTCCCTTCCAATTTTGGAAGGGTTTGATCGACAAATTAGGAAGGTATCCCTGATTGAAGATTGGCTACGTGGGTTCACGCTTGCCATGGTGGCAGTGACCCAAATGTGAAGAAGACAATGATGTTAGGGGGCATATTTGGGAAAGAAAGAGTTTTAATGGACCAAAATGCAAACTAGGTCGAAATGATCTCTGATTGAGCCTAAATTTTGCTACAAAGCTAATTTGAACTCAAAGAATTTGATGCTAATGTCGAATTTTGGTTTCAACCAAGTTTGATAGGGTAATTTATGAAGAATCCCGAATTAGGGCAACTTCCTATCTAAGACTCAATTTTAGGTTAAAATGGGTTCAGAAGGTCAAATCAAGGATACCAAACCTTATAGAATATTTTTCTACGATTTTTAGATGGTTTAGGTGAATTTTATTCTAACCATAACCTCAGTTAATTAAGCGGGTCTGAAATTAGGGTTTCGGATGTCTATTAATTCTTAAAATGTGTGAAAACCCATTTCTGTCTGCATGAACCCTCTTAGTAGACATTAATGACCATTTAACCTTTAATTAAACCCTAGAATCCCCATGGTTATTCTGTACTTATGAAATGCAATTAAAATTGCAGAAATAACCCTGGTTTCTCATCTTCTCAAAATAGAACATTATGCATATATGACCCTTTGATGGTTTTGTAGGAGCTTTTATCAACTTTACCAGACCAAATTGGGATAGTTAGGGCTCATGATGGTGTTCCCATCAAACCTCAATTCCTTGACTCCCGTGAACTAAAACCAAACACACCCAACCCTGAACCAAACCATTTTTTTCAGGTAAACCAGGTCCAGGAAAGAGTGTTGGCTGACTTGAGAAATACCATTCAATCTTTAGAAGCTCAGCCAACACCCTTGACTGAAGAATTGGAGCCTCTAATTAAAATGATTGACGATCTTAGCAAGTATTTATTGGATTGGCTCCAAGATGTTGAGGATAAAGACCTGGGTGAGCTTTTACTTGAGAAATTGTCAAGATTAAGGATGAGATTTGTGATTGCTATAGTCTAATGTTGGGATGATTTCTAGGATGAAGCCTCTTCAGCAGAGCCAATGTTAGAACCCACTCAGGCACCTGTAGGGGCGGACACATTTTATAAGACCGTGGATGACCAGATTGGTCTAAAACAACTTATTAAGGATGAATTGATTTCTTCACCTGAGATCGCTGGACCAAGGTACGAGGAAAAATGTCTCTATGTACCAAGGAATAACATACAATCTTGAGACATATATTAATGCGAATCCAAAATTCTTTGATTATGAGGGGAAAGAATCTTTAGGTGAAGTCACACTTGAGGTTAAGGGTAATGATTTTAGTGAGACGAATGAGCCTAAGGAATTCAATGAACTATTTAAGGGCCCTTTAGTTGATGAATTTGATCCAGTTGGGGCTAGCTTGGAGGATCCAAATCCTGATGTAGCGAAAGATTCAATCAGTAGCCCCATTCCTCAACCAAACCCCAAAGAGTTGAATGATGATATGTTTGAAACCATTATACTCAAGTCATTCCTGATTCAGCCACAATTGCTTGACTTGGATATTTTAGATGGGGTGTGTAACGATCTGGAGGTCCCAAAAACCGTGATTTCTGGAGAGTAGAAATTTGCAAGTAAAAATTTGGGAAGTTAACTCCGAAGGAAATAGAATTTTTTATCTAAGGGTTCCTTTGTGTTTGAAACCAACAACCTTTTATCAGGACCCTTATGATATTTCTAATTTTGATGATGTGCAACCCCAGTATAGAATAATGGATTATCCTTTCAAACCAAATGTTAAATGGACAACATCATCTATTGTTCAGAACCTACCTATTATCCAACACTTTAGACTTGGGTTGCACAAGCATAAACCATAGGCCCGGCCTCACAAGCATAATGATCTCTGGTTTTGGGTAATTTTCATCTAGAACCTTAAAACCACTCGACCCTGGGGCATGGGTTTGCACCATAATCTAGTCCACATCTGTGGACACCTCCTGGAGGGTCTTGAGATCAATCTTCTAATTTTGATCTTGACCTGCATTTGTGAATTCTTAATTTCTTCTTTGTATGTATATTCTGCCTAGCTGAAGGCACTAAACTTAGCGCTTATTTATATTCTTTTCAAAGATGACCAATTGATGAAATTCAGGTACTTTCTTCTCTACAACATTTCATGCCTTTCTAATACAATTAGGACATTGCATTAGATAGCCATGGGAGGGTGGATATTCATCTCTGAATTATTTTGTTAGCTTTGTAGATTCTTCTTATTTAATCTTTATTTACAAAAAAAAAAATTGAATTAGGAAACAAGAACTTAGGCATTATGAGTTTTTCAACTTTAAGGAATGATATGATAGGACTTGAACACGTACACTCTTCAAGTCTTTGGGCTTAACCAACCCGGGTGTCCACTAAAATGTGGACTTGTTTCTCAAGTCCTTAACATTCGTAAATTCATTTCTAATTGGTTAAATAAGTTGGGGTGGTAAGTACACGACTTATCAACTCGCCCTCTAATTTGAGGGGACTTTAAGCTTAAAGAATTTACACACTATTTGCACTGACTCACTTTTCGGTAATTTTAATGGGAATTGGGTAGCTAATGAACCTTCTAGGGTGGTATGGCTGGCAAGTTATCATGGGTTTGATGCCCCGTTGGCCAATTGTCTAGAGCTTAGCCACACGACCATTCTCTCTTTGCTGCCTTTAGTAAATCTTAGATTAGGGAAGCCACCTACTCAGCAAAAAAAAGGAAAATCTTCAAAATGGAAAAAAATATGATGAGAAATAGAAAAGGAGAAAAAAATATAAATAGGCCACACTTTATTGCATGAGTATGGCTGACAAGTTGCCGTGGGTTTGACGTCCTTTTGGCTGATTGTTCAGAACCAAGCTCACAAAATGCACGATTATTAGAGAAAAATTTGTCGTAGTTTAGAAAAAGGCATTGTAGTATAGCAACGAAAATCGAATCGACATTTAAATTTCTAAAGCTCAAAAAATCATGAGTTCTGAGGTCGTTTGCAGGGAGCAAATACAGCAATTTCAATCCAGCAATCACAATGACCAAAAATAATGATGTAGGTAATATTCATTCACAAATGTGAGAATAATCAATTAAAGCTCATAATTGCATCTCAAAATAAAATATAGAGAGAAAAATTGGTGGTTGAAACCATCAATTATCCCCAACAGTAAGCACAATTCCCAAATTAGATCAATAGTACTATCAGTACTCTTAAATCACAATCAAAGCCTCAATCAAAATCAACTTCCTTCAGATCAGACGTCGAAGAGAGACCCTAGATGCCTTAAGTGTCAAGCCCCAAAGCACATTAAGAATGTGCCTAAGTGTTAGTCACGAATCCCAATACAGCATAGTGCAAAACCTCACTTCCATCAGAATTTCCCTTCCCTCTTTCTCTCTCTCTGAGTCGGGTTTAGGGTAATCAAGTAAATGGATCCAGGTCCAGGATCGTTGGCATGTGTGGTGGGCTTGGAGAGAACAGAGTATGAGTGGGAGCTTACCTTGTGTGTTAAGGCAATAAGTCCATGCATCAAATGTGTTATAAACGCATTTTAGATTTAGCATTTTATGATGTGGCACTAAAGTGCTACCTTCTTCTTCGCGTGCTGCAGCTGATGAGTTCGCCTCGATTGCTCCTACTACTAGTGTTCTCTCACTCAATTGGGGTTGCAACTGAGTTCTATAGATGAATCTGCAGCGATTGCGAGTGGTGCTTTCTTCATTAGTCAGCCAAAGATCACTGCTCAACAATGTAGAAGAAGGGGCAACCTATGATGACGTCTGCACAAAGATATGGCCTCTCAGTCTTAATTAAATACATAGAAAGCTCCCACGCAGCATGCCAGAGCAAAGCCTTAAGTCAATTTGCTTCAAGTGTGATTGGATGACCGTGGTAGCAAAGCTCTAATGAGCTATGATGGTGGCAATGGCATACGGCGAGGGAGGCGATGTATGGGTCAATTGAGGAGCTAGGAAGCTCTGCCATGGTGTGGAGATGGAAGTGGTGGTGGTGATTTGATGGGTCCTGACCATGGGTGGCCAGATGGTGGAGGGGTGGTCGGTGATTTAATGGGTTGTCCCAGCCGATGTTTTCAAATATCAAAGATCTTAATAAATTGAGGGCTTTTAATCTCTAAGCTATGGGGAAGATTTTGGCGATGGTGGTGGAGCGATTGGTGGTGTGTGGCGGCCATGCGGCCATGCCTACAGCATGGCTGGAGGCAGAGAAGGAGGGAGAAGTAGGAGTGTGGTGGTCGAATCTAAGTCTTAAATTCCTAACCCTATTCAAGGGACTAAGAGGGAGGTGGAGAACCTAACTTAAGGGATGAAAAGGGGAGGATCCATGCTAGTGTGTCTTGCCAGAGATGGAGAAGGTGAATTCTCCAGTAGGGTCGAAGGTGGAGGAAACCCCTATTTTGACCAGCGAGGAGCGGATGAACTTAAGGGAGATAGAGGACCTCCCAATTTGATCATTGGGAGGCCTGAAGAAGTTGTATGGGAAGGTCACTGCAGGTTAGGATGGAGATAGCTAGAGAAGGAGCAGAAGATGGTTTTTGGCCTTACACCTGGCTCGTTTGGACCAAGGAACTTTGAGGAACTTATATAGAGCTCAAATTCGAGCTCTATTTGGAAGAATTTGTGTGATTGGAATGAGATTTGAAATAAAGAAATCCCCATGTTTTTCATGAGCTCACATGAGCTCCTGGATCCTCCTTAGGATTTGGGATTGCATTCAAATGGAAGAGGATCGCTTCTTGACTAATCCCTCTAAATTTGGAGGGATTTGGTCTTGATTGGAAAGAGATCTGATCGGTCAAAGGCAACTACTCCTTGGGTTGACTCTAGGTTTAAAAATTAGGTGGAGGGGACCTCTTCATAAAGAAGATGACAAAACTAGGGGGTTTTGGTGAGAAAAGTGTATAAGTTGAGGGTCTGTGAAATGAATAGAGAGTTGGGGACTGAATTGCAAACTAGGTCAAGATGAACTCTGATTAGGCCGAAATTTTTGGTGTTAACCTAATTTGGACCCAAGGAATCTGATGGTGAAATTGGATTTGAGTTTTGATTATGTAGGATTGAGTAAATTGCACAAGAGCCCAAATCAGGGCAAATTCTCGTATAAATCTCTGTTATTGGTCAAAATGGGTTCAGATGGTCAAAGTGAAGGTACCAAACCTCTTAGAATATTTTTCAATGATTTTTAGGAGATTTAGATTGATTTTATTTCAACCATAATCCTTTCAATATCATTTGACCTTTAATTAACCCTGAGTAACCCTGTAGTTAATCTACATTTGTGATGTGTTGTTAAAATAGTAGAATTAACCAAGTTTTCTTATCTTCTCAAATTAGATCAATGTGGAATTATGATCCTTAGATAATCATTTAGGAGCATTTATCATTTAATTCTGACTAATTCAAGTTAGTTTTGACAAATGATGGTGTTACCATAAATGATGAATTCTGAAACACTTAGGAAGAAGTTGGAAGTAGAATAAACTAGTGAGATATACACTGGGTTTGCGCTTATGTTGCCCTATAAAAATAAAAAGTAGGGAGAAAGCTACCAGTCAAGAAGATAAACCTTTGAATAGAAATTCTCTTTAGGGTCACTTAGGGTTCGTAGAAACTTGAAGTCCGTTCTAATTGCCAATTAGTGAGTCTATCATAGTTTCACAAACGATGCTTAGAACTTAGAGTTCTTTTTGTGTCATGGGTGAGTTGGGTAGTCATAGAAAGCTGCCTCGAAACTCTAAACTCAAGAATCCAAAAAAATTAGAAAAGAAGAAAAAGAAAAAAAATGTATTTGCTTTTGAGTAAGGTGTAGGCTTGGGGCAGCTTGCATCTTGGTAGACACCTGGGCATTATTGAGTCTTTATAGTCGAGGTCCTTAGTAGAAACTTCTTATTGTTGAGAAATAGCAGTTGTACAAGTAATTTGATCCTAATTCTTTTATAAATAATGACATGTATTTTTCTAGGGAGTAGAAAAGGATAGGCATGGGGATGTCATGTGTACACATCTAATTGGCCTAAAATGTCTATTTATGCATGTTCCTAGGCTCATAATTGCATTCAGCATTATAAATATTACGTTACATGCATCATCCTACATTTAGATAATGTGTACAAATTGTACATTAATTTACCTCTTTCTATGAGCAGGGGATAGAGTGACATCATTTGGAGCATCGGATTGAAGATCCAATTGTATGGATCTAATCAAGGCGACGATCGGAGTCCAACTCTTTCGAGATTTCCCTAATCTAACTTTCGTACCATTAGATACTGTCCAAGGAAGATCAAAGGCCAAGCGGCAAGGTGGGGAAAATCTAGACACTAGATGACAAATCTAACTACACGGATGGGTTCAGATCGAAGATCGTAGCCCCATGATAGGAAAATCGGTTCAATCCAACATCCATGGCATCACCTATGAGTAATAGAAGATGGATGGCCCAGACGATGCCACATGGCACCATCCTAGCCACCCAAGATTGCAAGCAAAACTTCCCCTTCCCCTGCATGATCAATCCCAGCTGTTGGATCAAGATTGAACAACTGAGATAAAATATCACCCGCTAATACGAAGAAATACGTGTCTTGTTATTGTTGTGAAATAGTGTCATTGCAACGCATAAATTTGCAATCAACTTTTACAATTTATAATACCTAAATAGTGGAGCATCTAGGGTCATCTAAGGAGGCCAACTTGTTAGTCACATGAATTGATTCTCTCTCTCGCCTCTCAAATCTGCACTTGTCTTTTTGTGAATTTGATTTTTGTTGTTTTTATGATTTTGGAAACAATTGGGTATTTGATGCGACGATGAACTACCTATCACTAAACCTAAGTCACAAGAATGAAGCCCTCTCTTCTAAACTCACCCTAGGCAAGTGCGCCTAGGGTAATTAGAAAATTAGAGTGTGATGTGCACTACAACTACAAGAGATGAAAAACACACAATTAAAACATAAACTTGGAAGGAAAATATGAACTTGTATTACTAGCAACTAGAGGGATTGTAGTGGAATTCTTGTTACATGAAACAAACTAGATAATACAAGAAATTTAAAGATAAAGAAGAAGACGGGGAGATCCTCTGGTTGAAGTTTGGATGGCCCTTACTCCAAGTGCAGTTGCCTTGCACTTGAAAAGGGTTTTCCTGGCTTCTTTTTGAAATAGTCCTCCAAGTAGTCCTCCAAGGTTGGTGTCAACCACCTTGTCCCTCCTCTTGCCTGGCTGTCCCCTTTATGTAGAGAGCACCTCCTCCTTTGGTGTGGCACAAGTGATAGGAAGAGATAGGAAGAAGGCACCAAGGGGGCGAGTAATTGCCCCCTTGATCTTCTTTTGCTCTTCTTCTCCATGGCCATTAGATGTAGATGGCCATGATGGAACATAACTAATGGCGAAGATGGTCTTTAGGTGGTTTTTAGGTGGGGTAAATATAGGAGTGGAGAGGGTAGGTTGGCGTGGCTTAATTGAAGGGCTAGGATGGCTAGATGGGAGGTTGTTAAGGATCCAATGGAGGGGGTAGGTTGGCACCAACCCAATAGGTGTAAGGGGGGTGGTTGCCACCCTTGGTGGCCTTTGGTTTTGGCACCAAAATAGGTATTCTAGAAGGGTTCCTAGGTGGCGCCAAGATTGGTGGTTGAGATGGAAGGGGATTTTGATGGGAAAAGTGGCACCACATGTAGGTGGTTATGGGGATGGTTGTAAGTGGTGAAGTGGTGCCTTAATTGGCAGAGGGTTGCATGGGTAGTTTTGGCACCAACTATAGTGGGTTAGGGTTAGGTCTAGGTTGGGTTAAGGTGAAGTGAGGATTAGGGTTTGGTAGGGATGCCATGGAGGTGGATTAGCTTAGCTAAGCTAGCTTAGCTAGTACAGAGTTGGGTAGGAGGTAGAGGGAGCTAGGTTTTCCTTGAGGAAAGGAGCTGGAAGTAGTTGGAAGGAGCTGCACTGGAGCTGGTGGCTGCTGAAGAGAATTGCATGGAGCTACCTTAGCTAGCTTAGCTTGTCAGTTCTTTGCTAGCTGCTAAGCCAAGCTAGGACAAGCTAGCTTTTACTAATATAAGCTGAGGTGAGCTAGGTTAGGTTTTCCTAGAGATTACTTAGCTAGCTGTAGTAGCTAGCATAGGTTAAGTAGCTCAGTTCAACTAAGTTGAGCAGAGTTGAGTCTCTGAGAGCTAAACTTGAGTTGGCCTGAGTTGGTTGAGGTCATCCCTAGCTAACTAGGTCTAGCTATTTTTTGGCAATAGCTAGTCCTAGTCAGGTTGAGCTTCTAGTGAACTATTATGAGTTGGAGGAGTTGGAATAGAGTTGGGATCAACTGTCTTAACCTAGTTTTTGCTTCCATCCAGCTAAGGTGAGCTGAATGGAGTTGAGGTGAACTAGCTAGAGCTACCATTCAACTGAGATGAGCTGAATGGAGCTAAGGATGAGTTGATCCAGCTGGGATGAGCTATATCTGGCTGGGATCCAGCTAATGTGAGCTTCTTCATCTTCTACCTTCCTGATTGCTAAGATATGTGGGATTTGACATTCTGTTTATCCCTGACACTTAAATAAACACATCAAAATACAAATAAAATGCAATGTATGCCTAAAGTAGGTGAATGCCTAAATGCAGCTGGAAAACCCATTTATGGAGTTAAAACCCTAAGAGCTAGATTTGTTTTAGGGCATAAAAATGTTGTTAAACTAGTGTTTATCACACCCCCATGCTTATCTTTTGGTAGTTTCTTAGCAAAACCATTTTCACAAAATGGATTTTTAGGAAAGACACATTTTTTTTTTACATTTGAGGAGAATAAAATTATGGGACCTTGGTTGATTAAAAGCATGAGAGGCACGGGATTTGTTAAAGATAAAACATCGAGATTTGTCTTTTGGATCCAAAAGTTAGATGAATCGAGATCAATGTATCTCTCAAAAATTCACAAGTTAACTCGTTAATTCAAATGACCCAAAATTATTTGTAGTTAGGATTTCCTTGGCTCTTGAGTTTGACTTGCATCTTACAAGACTTTTAAAACCTTATGTTAGTGCTTGTGAATGCCAACATTTATAAGGTTGTGTTTTTAAAATTTTTTTTTTGCTCTCCCCCATGCTTATTCCTAGCTTGATCCTGCAACAGATGTGTTGGGATCATCATTCCCATTAGCAATCCTCTAGGGGGCTCTGGTACCAACACTTCGAGATAGTACTATCCAAGACACCACCTAGGAGCTCACAACCCCATAACACAATGCAGTGTAAAGGGGTGCTCTAAACGAACTCAAGCTCTTGCTTCGACGCTGTGGGAAAAGCACCGTCCAAGACACTTAAGCTGCAAAATGTGCCTTAATGCTCCGTCTAATGATATGAAATATAGATATAGAGCAGCGTCGAGGTAGTAATATGTTGACATCACACCCTCAAAGGAGGCATTTTCCTCCTCGGCGGTGAGAACTCAAACTAATGATCTGCTTCAGATTTCACTAAGACTAAATAAAGAGCTTTTCTAATTTTTCAAATTTATTTTTAGGTGTTGGCTGTGTGTGGTCGGAAACTAAGTCAAGAAATATCAAGTCACCTGAATCATCATGAGTTTAGGTGGAATTTAGAGAAAGATACTTGATCTTGTCTAAGAATAGACCCAGAAGTTCTAAAAATTGGATCTACATTCTAGTCCATAGTTTGTTAAAGATTAAATGTCATTGTACCTTAAAATGATTCTTCAACCTTACTCCCGATTTTCAAATTTTTTTCTCAAAGAGTTTTATGAATTTTCTTTTGTGAAGATGTATGCAAAAGAAAAATTACATATTTTTAGATTTTGAAAATCCTAAATCGATAAACAAAATTTGAAAAACACCCCCATGCTTATGATATGCCATGTCCTCATGCATTTGGAGGGAAAAGGGATCACCTTAGTGAAAAGCAGTTGGATTCAAGATGAGCAAAACATAGGAAAAGAAAGACAAACGGAAAGTAATAAAAAATGATAAGTTACCTCCCATCCAGTGCTATCTTTTACACCATTCAGCCGGGTGCGAAGTGATGCACAAAAGATGAACAGACATGTAGAAAATTGGACACATGAATGCCCTCATGAAAAAGGACTTCCTCTAGATCCCCTAAAAGATGATTGGTAAAAATATAGGGATCAAAATGAGATAAAAAATGGAAGAATGACCTGAGTCTGGCGATGGCATTAATTCATGAAAAATAACATACTTGGTTGGGGGTCTAGTGGTAGGTCCAAGGGAAAGGGAGTGGGAGAGAAGTCGGTGCGATGAAGGGTGTGTTAGATGATTGCTGCAGCTCAAGAAAAGAATCGATCTCAAAACATGTGTCCACAGGAAAGCATTTCCTAAACAAGATTTGAGGTTTCAAAATCTTAGTTGTTGAAGAAATCCATCTCGTGGAATCTTTTGGAAGCCCTAAAAATATCCAACTTGAGTGTTTCACCACCGCAAGTGATGTCCATTTTACCAAAATCGTAATTTATATTAGCTTTAGCTGTGGCAAGGAAGGGTCTTCCAAGAATGATAGGTGCATTTTTAAGTGCTTCGGGTACATCAATGTCGTCAAAAAGTCCATTGCGAAGATGCAATTCTGTACCTGAACAATGACATCCTCTACTATCCCATTTGGGTGAATAATAGATTGGTTAGCAAGTTGAAGGGTTACCTTCACCGGTTTAAGTTCATCGACCAGGAATTCATCAGAAAGAATGGTAGGGATAAGATTTATAGATGCACCTAAGTCTAAGAGGGCATGATCAAAAGTGGTGTCATTAATGACAACAAATATTAGTGGGGCACCTGGGTCCTTTCTTTTGTGAGGCAGCTTGCTTTAGACAACAGAGCTGACTGACTCAGAAAGGACAACCTTTCCTAGATTTTTAGGCTGCCTTTTTGGTGTACAAATTTCTTTTTAAAATTTTGAATAGGCAGGAACATATTTACCGCATCTGGGAGAGGAATATTGATTTCAACTTGGACAAATAATTCATGTAATTCTTCTTCAGATGGCTCAGTTTTTCTGGTTTTCTTTTTCATGGGGTTCAATGCTTGTGGGAAAGGTGCTGTGTTCGTGGTGCCTTCTTCATCCTGAGAGTGAATAGGGTTGGGAGGAATTTGCTCTGGAGCTGGTTTAGTTGCCTTAGATGGTCTCACATTGTGTGTAGTTTACCACTTCTTAATGTTACTACATTGGTAGTATGATTATTACAGTGTGGAATATGTTGATTTTGCTACGGGTTTTGAAAACTGAGTGAGAATTGAGGTGCAGGATTTATTGGTTGTTGACCTTGATTATTTCCTCTTGGAATTTGGTTCCGTTGATTTCTAGAGTTTAGGATAGGTCGCAAAGGTAAATTTCCCATAGGACTTTGATCAAGCGTTATCGTGATTTGATTTTGTAAATTAGAAATGGCATGGGTAATGTCGTTCATCTATTGTTGCATTCCTTGCTGGGTTTTCATTAATTGGCTATTAATATCAACCTACGAAGGTTGGTTTTGGCTAAAATGCCCCATTTGATTTTGAAATTGAGAAACTTGATTGGTATTTTTCTAGGAAAAATTAGGGTTATTCCTCCAAGTAGGGTTATAGAAGTTGGATGAATTGTTTCTAAAATTATCCTGGAGAGTAGAAATGTTTTCGTTGACTGGGAGAAACATGGTAGAATTATCAAAAGTCCCAGTAAATTTAGGTGTAAGGTCAAGGTTTTGAAATCTACTTGTATCAATTTGTTGCAAATTTTCTTGGTGAAGGAGGGTCAGGTTAGCATTGGAGTTAGACAAGTGAGAGTTAGGGTTGGTTGGAATAGGGTTTTGTGGTCGTGCGTTAAACTTTTCCTCTATTTTCTTTTGGTTGATTTGCCTTTGATCAAGACTTTGTGCAAAAAGTTGCAAATTGTCTTATGTGATAGGGAGAGATTATTGTTGCATGCCTACTTCATGGACACCTACACAAGGATTGGCATTTGTGCCAAAGGTGTCCATAGACGAATGATTGAAAGAATTTTTGCTCATTTTGTCAAAAAGTTTGTAGGTGCTTTCGGCATCTTTGTTTAAAAAGTTGCCCCGACATGAGGTGTCAACAAATCACCTCAATTGGTCAAGACCGTGGTAGAATATTTGCACGAGTTGCCAAAGTGGCACCTCGTGGTGGGGGTAGCTTCTTAATAAATCTTGGAATCTTTCCCATGCTTCATGCATAGGCTCACCGGATTTTTGTTGGAAGGTAGTTATTGCGTAGAGCAAAGCATTAGTTCGACCAATTGGGAAATATTTTTTTAGAAATGTACTATTTAGTTGTGTTCAAGTAGTGATGGGTTTTCCCACCGTCCTAAACCAATAAGCAGCCTTGTCTTTAAGGGAGAGCAGGAAGAGTCGCATTAGCCATAAATCTTCTTGCACATTGCGGGATTTAGTGGTTTGGGCGAGGACCGTGAGCTCCTCGAAATTGCTAAACGGGTCTTCCTGAGGAAGGCCGTGGAAATTTTTAATAAGGTTTAGGATCATGGGTTTGATTTCAAATTCTCCATCAGGTATGACCACCTCAGATCTTTCTTCATAATTTGAGGGATCATAGAAATCCCTCAAAGGAATAGTGGGTTCAACATTGGGTGGTCTGTTATTGGCTAGGTTTGTAACGGTTCTAGTCAAGTGTTGTTGGTTCACTTAGAATTGTTGGAGTCGAGTTACCATCATGAATAATGGGCTTGAATTGTCAAAATTCAAATTTCCTATCGGGTTTTTTAGAGGTGGCATTTCAAGTTGTCATTCGGGAACTTCAATTTCGGGTTGGTGAAATTGATGTGTGTTGTTCCTGTTTTGATTATTCGATGAGGATGGGTTGTTAGTATTTTTTATAGGATTTTGGGCATTTTCCATTTTTTGTTGATTTTCTGTAGAGGAAGTAGAAGAAAACAAGTGAGTATGGGTAGTGCAGTGGGCCAAAAAAATCAGTTGGTCCCTCCAAGTGTGGATTTGGGGACCGTCAACCATGCATATACTTAATGGAATAATGGGAGGGGAGGAAAAGAGATAGACAAGAAGTTTACAAATCAAGCAAATAAACCTAATTCTGTCTAATGGTTGACTCCTTAAAGAAACTTAAGACTTGGGAACCAGCAAGTAAGGGATCAACAAGTGAACCCTCTTCCCAAAGAGCACCTGGCTAGACTAAAGAGGTGGATTGGGCCCAAGCATGTCCTAGGAAAATCACCAGGGGATTGTGTGAACCTACACCCATCGTTTGACTTCCCTCCAAGTCTGTCATTGCACTTTCTAAGGGAATTAGGAGCGCTTAGTGATTCTTAAATGTCGGATATCAAGCCTAAATTTGATGAAGTCCTTAAGTGGTCAAGTGACTACTTATTTTAATTAGGTTTAGGTACCTGAATGTGCACGGGAATGTGAAGGGCATTGGTTGGGGTAATGCCTAGTTATTCAATTTTTTTGGTGTGTGAGAATTAGATGAAGTGAGTCCAATGCCAAATCAAGTTGTCACACAATTTTTGTTGTTTTTCAGCTTTTAGGATTTCATATTAGCAATGTATTTTAGGGTTCTCTTGTTAAGCTTTCAACCAAGTTTGAATTCCACAATCAAAAAGAAATCAAGGTTTGTTGGTGATGATGAGATTCCTTTATATATTGTTGGGCTAAGAAATGAAAGCAAATCCTAATTGAATTGAATCCTTAAGCAGAAATTTTACTATCAGTGAATCTTTTCAGGCTTTTCTTGTAAAGTAGTTGTCCAAACAGAGCAAACAATACTACTACTGGAAGGAAAATCAAACAAGGATTCCAAAACATATCTTTTTGTGATTTTAGAAATTCGTTTGATTTTTGTTTTGAATTTTTCTTTATGGGGGTGTCAAAGTCTAGAAATGATACTCGTGGGTATTTTGGACTTTTCAGTAACACCACCGGCCACAAATTTTTTTTGTTATTTTATATGTTGTATAGAATTTTCCAAGGGTTCCATAAAACAAAATTTCACAAAAATTAGATAAATATAAAAATTCATAAATTTCATAAGTGGTAAAAAAATAATGAAATCAGAGATGACCTCCTTGTTGTCCATGAATTTTTAAAAACTCTTTACAACTCCAAATGCACTAAAATTTGGAAAATATGTTTCTAGCTTAAATTGGAACCTTTCGGTGAAATTTCAAGATTTTAGGAGGCTTGTGGAGTCCGAAATTAATTTTTGAAATCTAGATAGAAGTCTGGACCAAAAAATCAGAACACCAATACCTTGGGTAAAGTGGTGTTAAATAATTCAAACAATCAGACAATGATTTTTAGGAATCACCAATCTACCAAATTTAGATGTTTTTGGTCCTGAAAGCCTGATTTAGTATTTTTTTGATAGGTTTAAGGACTTATGTGATAAGAAGGGATGCCACAAACCTTGAATCCACAGGAAGAAAAGGGACTTCAAGCTTTCGCTTCCAAAATTCCTTCTTCTTCCTATAATACCTAAACACACAAGAAGAAATAAAGAGAGCAGGATGACATCTGGGTATCAAGCAAGAGAAATAAAATAATGCAAAGTCAGGCCTCCCCGGCAATGATGCTAAAAGGTGATACGAAGAAATATGCATCTTGTTAATGATGCAAAATAGTGTCGTTGCAACATGTAAATTCGCAATCAACTTTTACAATTTATAATACCTAGAGTGGAGTATCTAGGGTCGTTGAAGGAGACAAAATTGTTGGTCACATGAATTGATTTTCTCTCTCACCTCTCAAATCCACACTTATCTTTTTGTGAATTTTATTTTTATTGTTTTTGTGATTTTGGAAATAATTAGGTATTTGATGTGAAGATGAACTACCTATCACTAAACATAAGTGATAAGAATGAAACCTTCTCTTCAAAACTCACCCTAGGCAAGTGCGCATAGGGTATTTACAAGAGGCGAATGTGATGTGCACTACAACTACAAGAGATGAAAAATGCACTAAATTAAAACATGAACTTGGAAAGCAAATATGAGCTTATATTACTAGCAACTAGAAGAATTGTAGCGAAATGCTTTGTACATGAATCAAACTAGCTAATACAAGAAATTTAAAGATAAAGAAGAAGGGGAGATCCTCTAGTTGAAGCTTGGATGGCCTTTGCTCCAAGTGCAGTTGCCCCACACTTGAAAAGGGTTTTCCTGGCTTCTCCTTGTAATAGTCCTCCAAGCAGTCCTCCAAGGTGGGTGTCAACCACCTTGTCCCTCCTCTGGCTTGGCCATCCCCTTTATGTAGAGAGCTCCTCCTCTTTTGGCGTGGCACAAGTGATAGGAAGAGAGAGGAAAAAGGCACCAAGGGGGTGGGTGATTGCCCCCTTGATCTTCTTCTCCTCTTCTTCTCCTCTTCTTCTCCTTGGCCATGAGATGTAGATGGCTATGGTGGAATCTAACTAATGGAGAAGATTATCTTTATGTGGTGGTTAGGTGGGGTAATTATAGGAGTGGAGAGGGTAGGTTGGTTTAGCCAAATTGAAGGGCTAGGATGACTAGATGGGATGTGGTTAAGGATCCATTGGAGGGGGTAGGTTGGCGCCAACCCAATAGGTGTAAGGGGGTGGTTATGGGTGTTTGCCACCCTTGGTGGTCTTTCATTTTGGCACCAAAATAGGTGTTCTAGAAGGGTTCCTAGGTGGCGCCAAGATGGGTGGTTGACATGGGTTTAGGTGTTGGATGGAGGGTTGAGATGGAAGGGGATTTTGGAGGGAAAAATGGTGCCACTTGTACGTGGTTATGGGGGTGGTTGTAGGTGGTGAAGAGGTGCCATAATTGGCTCCAAAATGAAGGGTTGCATGGGTAGTTTTGGCACCAACTATAAAGGGTTAGGGTTAGGTCTAGGTTGGGTTAAGGTGAAATGAGGATTAGGGTTAGGTAGGGATGCCATGGAGGTGGATTAGGTTAGCTAAGCTAGCTTAGCTAGCTTAGTGATTGCGTAGCAATCATAGGCCCTAATTCGCCTGAATTAAGGTAGAACCTATCTTAACA
Organism: Thalassia testudinum; assembly: GCA_037157565.1. NCBI lineage: Eukaryota > Viridiplantae > Streptophyta > Magnoliopsida > Alismatales > Hydrocharitaceae > Thalassia > Thalassia testudinum. The sequence continues at coordinate 161,922,928 of JAZHRO010000031.1, read as the reverse complement.
TGGGCATTCTGCATGCATACACATCATACTTTGCATCCTAAATGACTTATATGTTTTATACATAATAATGTGCTTTTTGAGAGGTATTAATAATTGCAGGTAATCCAAGGCTGTAGATGACCGATCCAACATTATGGATCTATTTGGAATGACAATGGGAGTCCAATGCTTCTAAGAGCGCATCAATCAGACTCTCGTAGTACCCTAGGGAGTCTACAGAAGAAGCAGGAGCCAAGTGACAAATTGAAGAATATCCGAATCTCAGATGACAAATCCAACTCAATCGGAGGCCTACATCATCAGATACAAGGAGAAGAAGATGGACAACCATGATGGCACCATGTGGCACCATCACAGCAGCCCCTCACCACAACCCAATCTGGGAAGGAAAGTCGTGGGTCGTTGGATCATCATCCAACGACCGCAGTGCGTCCACGTCACCCTATCACGCAAGGGAGAGATCTCGATCATTGGATTCCCATCCAACGGTAGAGGGTGACTGCACAAGATTTGGAAACCGCAACAATTTGCATGTGTAGCATAGCGTAGAGCGTGCCTAATAGCCAACGTGCGACGTAGGTTCGAAGCATGATGTGGGAATCGACTGTTTGCGTATGAAATTCCATCGCAAGATCTTCATCGAGCGGTGGAGCAGCGGACGCGTGGCGAGCGCGGGAGTGTCAGATGAAGACTTGCGTGATAATGTGTGGCTTAGGAATCAGAGGGCGCTACGCACGACTTTTAAGCTGTCCAATCGAGAGATCGGACTACTAATAACACTTAGAATTTGAGGTGCATTTAAGCGCTATGTGGCAGGCGTGCAGGCGAAGCGGCGAGTGGCAAGCGAGCGGAAGCCATCGGATATGGATCCATGGGTGCACAGCGCACTACGTGTCATCACCAGATTAAACTGTGGATGGAAGAAGGAATTGGAAGGCATAATCAGGACCGTTGATCTCCTGATCAATGGATCTGATTAATCTAACAAATTTGTATGGAATTAAGGGCTAAAATGCCCTAAATGCCCTTCACAAAAACTATAAAAAGAGGCTTTAGGGTCCCCTTTGAAGGCATTCCTTAGTTTCTTCATCTTCCTCCTTCTACAACTCCTCTCCCTTCTTCTTCTTCCCATCTTCTCTGCTCCGTCTCTTCACCTCCGTTTGAAGCATCCATTGGGCCACCTCGACGGATCGCTACTGCTCTTCCCAACCTCTCCAGAAGGCCACCACGTACCACCTGTGGTGCCCTTATTCTGTTACATTAATAGTTTATGTTTATGTTAGAATTTGTTTAGTTAGATGTTTGCAATTCCTATTCAAACTCTTGGATTGATATATATACTACAATATTGTGTCTATACTATTTAGTAATTATATTCGGAACCAAAGCATGAAATCAAAACTGCTTCCTACCTCCCTGTGATCGATTGGTACTCACTAGTTCCGTTAATTTATTTGCTTGAGATGTATTTCGTGATATACTACAACGCGCTAATTTTCTACGGATCTACGCCCCAAACAAATTGGCGTCGTTGCCGGGGAGGCACGGCAACTTTTGATTTCATCTCTAATATAGCATTTTTGTGTGTTGGTACAACAACACAAAGCGGTGAATGAGGCAAAGCGGGTGCTGCAAAAATTAGGTGCACACATTCTTATTAGAAACTCGGTCAAAAATTAAGTGTCATCTTTAAAATTCAATAACTGTGTTTTTGATGCTCCAAAAATCCTAAAATATGGACTGGACTATATCTTCAAATTATCTTTTCAATGCCACCTTTCACAAAAAGGAAATTCCTTTTGTGGAATTTTTAAAAGTTTGCGAAGTACATACTAGTCAGATTATTTGAAAATAGAACTTTTATGAACTTTAGAAATCAATTCTAACCAACATACAAATTAGATTTACACACGATTGTGGTCTTTAAAAGATAATCAAATTAGCTTTTATTATCATATATTTACAAAATTTTTGGAGCACATTTGATACCGTTTCCAACTGAAAAACCAACACAAGGTCTAAATCCCATATTTGACCCCTAGTTTGTTAAAAATTCATAACTAATTATTGAAAATAGTAAAAATTTTGAAAAATACTCTATGGAAAGCTTATTAAAAAAGGAATATTTTTACCAAGTTTCAAATCATTTGAATTCAATCTTACTTGAAGAGTATACATTTCAATTGTGGTCTTCAATTTGAAAAAGAACTTAGAAGTGCATGAGCCAATAGGACTACATAAACTAACTTGGACTCCGACGAGCCCAAGAATTAGTCGGTGAGGTAAGTCACCTTGTGGACCACCCACCATCTACTAAATTGAAGAAACAGGTTAAAAATTCATGAAAATATATCAAATAACCTGCATTTGGCTTGAAACTATTGAGTAGTTCCAACCTCTCTTGCAAAACCGGGTGTCTAAGCCTGTGGGGTAGCATCAAATGACCGCAGCTGCAGGGTAATGGAAGCAGAGGCGAAAGCTGAAGGAAGAACCTTCCTCGTAGTCCCCTCGTAACCAGACTGGCTAGGTTATCCTGAGAGGTGGGAATTCCTTGCAGTCGGTCTCTCGCCGAATTTTTTTTAATAACATAAATTTAAACAAAAAATCTGGTCATCTAAACCACTCTGATTAACAAGGCATTAGCCTTGTTTTGCTTGACTACACCAACCCTTTGAGTTGGTGTATGCAAGGAAGAAGGTTGTTAGGAGCTAAACTTGTGGGACCTTGGGAGCCGAACCCAAGGCCGCAAAAGCAATTGTCACCCAACCTCTCCTCTCAACCTTCTTCCACTCGATTAGCTGAGATGGCTAATCCTAGTCCTCGAGTTGGTTAGGACCCTCAGAATTAGGACCCAATGGCTCGTCTAGAAGTCAGGGTCGAGGAAACGGAATAGAAATACAAGGAGAGAATCGACAGGATTCTTACAACACTCGACAGGGTGCAGCATCCACCATGTGGAGAACAATTGCAGGACTTCTGCAATCCAGCGGCAACAATTATAGCACCACAGGTTTGGATTCCCATAGAAGGAGATGCATTCGAGTTGAAGCTGAATATCATAAGTCTAATTCAGACTCATTTCCATGGAAACTTGAATGAGGATCACTTCTAGCACATCGACGATCTGAGTCAGATTGTAGAGTTAGTTCGACTGAGGAATGTAGATATCAAAATTGTTCTCATGAATCTTTTCCTTTTTCTCTCAAGGATAAAGTTGCTTATTGGTTTAAGACTTTCAGGAGGCTAATTGGAGCTTAGGAGGAATTACGTCGCGAATTCCTCCAAAAGTTCTTCCCGATTAGCCAAACAAATGCTATGAGGCACGTGATCACGACCTTTGCTCAAGGCCCTGGAGAGAAGTTGAATGACACCTGGGATAGATTCCACGATTTTCTCAGGAAGTGCCCACACCATGGTGTACCCAAATGGCACCTCGCTCAAGTATTTTACCATGGGTTGGATGACACACATCGATACCTGGTCAATGCATCTAGTGGTGGGAATTTCCTCACGAAGGACGAGAGTAGCACATTTGAACTGTTGGAGTCCTTAGTAGAGAACTTGATGAATGCTGCCTCAATGAACCAGTTCCAGCGACCTGGACAGCAACGAGTCAGTGTCCACGAAGCTCAAGCCGAGTCTACCAGAGACGACATGGACATTATCACCAAAAAGCTAGATAAGGTAGATCTGCTCGATAAGAAGCTCGATGAATTAATGCGAGCGAGATCTGGATCTTCTGGCAGCACTGCTCCATCTTAAGCATCCCGAGCCCCCTTTGCTCGTACATATCCACTTACTCGGGACATTTTCTCTCCATCTCTGTGGGATCTTGAGTACTAGGAACTCATGAACAATGTGGATCTGGTGTCGTACAATCAAGGTTACGCACCACACGATGATGCAAGTGCGTATTCTTTTGATGAATTTACATCTGAGACGTCATCGGCCTACAATGATGTCAATGCTATTCAGGGTTATGGGCGTAGCAACCCGCATTCTGAAATGTATAACCCTGGTTGGCGCCAGCATCCCAATTTCTCCTGGTCTAGTAACCCACAGAGATCGAGTCAAGCTCCACACTACTTGACCAGATAATATGGGAATGCGTAGAACACATACCCACAGTAGCAGCCATTCCCATCTCAGTAGCAACAAACTCATTCTATTTATCAACTGCTACACCAAGCTGCCAATTATCCTACAAAGTGGACCAACCCCTTTAGAGTCTTAATAGTTCAATAGAATAGATGGTGGCAATGCTTGTGTGATGTGCTCGTTGTAGTAATGTTGCACTAAGAGTGTCAAAGTGGTGAGTTGGGGTGCGTACCAGTTATTACAACCATTATTATTATTTACTTATCTAATTTTTACTGGTTTTGTTCCAGGTCATTCATTTGGAAGCAATTTATTGGATTACATCGGTCACTCTTTGATCTCAAAATTATCCTCTAATTCCAAAAAGAAACTTTACATCTTATTAAAGAATGAATGAATATAAAAATGGTTTGCCTACTTACTAAAAGTTAATTGTAATGCTTGTAAAAATTAACTAAAAGCAAGCATCAAACAATCTATTACTATACTCTAAACTATGTATTTACAAGTTATACTATTGATACTAACATGATAGTACATAATACAATAAGATGCCATAGTGAAAACTTATATTACTAGTCTATTATCTACAGCAGTTTTAATGACAAACATAGGCGTCGCTAAATCTCAGAAAACACTATATACAAGCTGAGGGGAAACTGAGGTCTTTAGCGACGTTTATTGTGTCATTTTATTCTGTTAGTAATTATATAGGTTTACTTATACAAATAATAGGCTATACTACGTGTACATATGTATATCTTTTTCTGTTATATACACTTAAGTCATCATCAGATTTTATTAAGCAAATTCAAAATGTGTTTAACTTGCGGGCGCGCCATTCGAGGGATACACAGCACCGAGAGGGTGGGACCAGACCTCTACTAATCGTGCCCTAATCTTGATTAGGTGGCTTAATTACGCTTTCAGACTCAACGCAGGGCCTTAACCCCACGCCGCACGCAAACATGGTCGGGCCCCCGGCCCCACACACAAGCGCAAACTCATCACAATGCTCAGACAGAATGCCAGACGGTATGCTCAGATGGTAATCGGGTTATGTATATGTATGCAGCGTTTCGGGTGCCCAACGCCCGTGACGACTGCTTAAGCATAAGCAGAAATTCGCTTTATAGCGCTGCGCTTGATTTGCAGCGCATGATGTGGCTCTATTCCAACACCACTTCTGCGCTGGAAATCAGGCGCAGCAACGTCTGGAAGCACATTTGGCCCACGATTTGAGGGTCATAAATTATTAAATAAAATAAAAAAAAATATGGAAAATAAAGTATTTACATAATACTACATAATTGGTTAATTAATTTTGAATTTTAATTATTTTTACTATACAAATAAATTCATTAAAGTGGGCTGTTTGTACAGGCTAATTTAGGTGCTTTTTTAGTTAATTACTTGTAAATTAGTTAGTAAATGGTCTAATTGACCTTATACAGATTTAGATTACATACTTAAGTATTTTATACATATTTTTATTATATTTTTATGAATTTATTTATGTTTTATTTAAGTTAAAATAGCAGCTCTTGGCTGTTTATCTTAAAAACTAAATAACAGTAATCTAAAAAGGGTTTAACTATACTTTAATTAGCTTAAATTACTTAATATAAATTAACCTAAGTCTACATATTCAATTAACTTAATTATACCCCTAAATTAATAGTTTATCTAATTTATATGTATATATACTGTTCAAGAGGTGATTAATTATGTACACTTACATTTCAGTAGATATATACATACTTTACACAATTATTATGTACATTATAGTTATAGTTAGTTGTATATATATATGTACAGCATCAGATTTCAGTTAGATTTCAGCAGGAGGTGAGAAAGGAAGGATTAATTTTGTTAATTTTCTTGTCTAACAGCAGCTTTAGCCACTGTCAGAGATGAGAAGGGGGATGCAGCTTCAGAGTGTTCAGTGTTTTAGATGAGAAGGGAAGAATTGAGAGAAGAGGGAAATATGTAGCTGCAAGATGCAGAAGTTTACTGTGTACTGGGATTAAAAGCAATCAAAATCACTGAAAAACTGATGAGTAAATTCCAAATCTGACAAGGGTTTAATTCTCACGAAAATCACTAGATGTCTCAATTCAAATGCCAAAGAAGCCCTCATCAAAAACATCATTTCAGATTAAAACGAAAAATAACACCGAATTAGCTCTTCCTAATGCTATAGACAGCATGAAGGAAGACTTAATTCAGTATCTTAAAACCATTAAATCCAATCCCAGTTTCTTGCAACCTTAAGGAGTATGGAGAACTCCTTAGGTTAGGAAATCACCATACTAAAGTAGTTATCAAAACAGATGGTGTATGGCAATTCTGAAGTGTCAAAACAGGACTGAGAATGCATTAAGGGAATTCACAGGAACTTGTAAATGCATTCAAATCAAAGCAAAACAGATTCAAGGATGGCTCTTCTGAGTTGTTCTCTGTCACCAGAAAACCTCTCAGAGTCCTTGCCAACAAGAAATCCCAATCCTCTTCAATCTGTCAGATCTGGCAATGCAATTCAGAAAGCAAAAATTCCTCAAAATCCATGTTGAAAATAAATCTGACAAACTGACGAATTCAACCCAAAATCAAGGGGCTTTTGTGAACAAATATGGGGTGAGTGAGAAGCCCCAAAGGTGCTTGTGACGCCAATTTCAGATCTGAGGTTGTAAACCACCAGATCTGAAATTGGATCACGGTGTGTGGGTGAAGGATGAGAAAAACTTGTCGTTAAAAAGAAATCAGAACTGGATTGTGAAAAAACATGGAGAGGGAGATAATTTGAAAAATGATTTGATGAATTCTTCCCCTCTGATCTGGACTGATCAGAGGAGGTGAGGGAAGGGAATTAAAGCTAATTCTACTCCTACAGCTACTTTAACTACACCTAACATTAAACACTAACAATTAAGGCTAATTCTACTCTAAACTACTTTAAACTACAGCTAAAACTAATTATGCATAATTAAAAACCTAAACTAATTGGAAGAATGGGACCTATGGGTCCTTAGCCGGTGGCTAAGGAGGAAGAAAGGAGGAAGGTGACTCCAGTGGAGGGAAGAGTCTGCTAGTGAGACTCCAAGGTCGTCCTCAGGTGCTACGAAGTCCTTAGCGACGAGGAGTGTTGAGAGAAGGTGATGATTTCACAGCTGGGGCTATGAAATCAGAGGTTGGATGTGGAGGAGAGACTGGAGTGGACGAATTGATCGCTAAGAGGTGTAGGAGGGAGAGATACCTTGCACGCGACACCACTGAGGTGCTTAAGTAGCAGCTCAGTGGCTGAGATCACCGCGCAGGTGAGAATAAACAAGATGCAACCGGCGGTGAGGATGTGAGGGGCGGAGTGTGTGGTGAGCTGAGCACGAGATCTCACCTTCAGATGAGATCTGGGGAGAGAGGTGAACACACGCACCGAATTGTGCGAAAGTTCCTATCGAATCCAACTGTAGATCAAGATCTAAAGAGCGACAGACAGCTGAGATTGGCCGTGTTCTTCACGCGCTACAATGCGCGTGAAGAGCAGCAGGCTTCTCTTTGAAATGAGGGAAAAATTGCAGGAAGACCCTTGAACAAAGGGGTAGAAATATTGCATGAAGGCCCATAAGTGAGAAGAACTATAACTGGAAGGACCCTGCAGGTTTTCAAAAAGGTCCCTGCAGCTTACAAGCAGGTCCAAAAATGAGTTTTTAAGGGTCAAAGTGTAATGCATGAAGGACCTAAGTGTCAACTATCTATTTCATAACCTAAATGATGTCCAATTGCCTTCAAATTTTTATATGTGCTTAATCGAACATTTAAGACATTGATTATACATCTGATTTGGCTTTTCATACTAATTTATGTGTTCAATTGACGCATGGATCATCATTTGTATTTTATTTTTAGAAAATCTCATTTTGTGACCTAATTATGAAGTTTTAACACAGAGTAAAGGTTTTAGGTCTTTTTCTTTAATTCCCACACTTAACCCTTTTTATCTGTTAATTTGATATTGCTTTGCTTAGTGTCTAGCTTAATTTCAGCTTTTTAGCCATGATGAGCAGCCACTCATCATACCCCATGCTTACGTTTTGCTAGTCCCTTAGCAAACAATCTATTGAAGTGTAAGGCATTTAAGTATCAGCAAGGTAAGTGTGAAGAGATATCTTTTTCTTATTTCAGAAATTTCTAAGTGTTTTATGATGATCTTCAGGCTGAAAAATTTTTTCAAAACCAACTGTGTTCTGGACATTGTGAGAACCTTGTTACTGAGGATAACCTACCAGAACTCATGGCTTAAATGACATAGACCATCTCTCAACCAACAAGGACTCTTGATATTTAAACCTTAAGTCGAATTCCAGGACTCAGGGGGTTTTACAGAGACTCAGAATGGTATGAGGTTATGGCTGTGCTTTGTGATAAGTCAGGACTAACCAAGTGAATTCTAAAGCTCACTCCCGGGGTTTCACTTCTTTTTAAGTCCAGGTTGGTCCTAACTTTAGCTCATGTTTTCAGATGACTCTCAAGAATTGATGGTATTCAAACCCAACCCTTATTGTGTTTGTGGCTTAGAGAAGAATTTTTTTGGTGGACAAACAGGGTATTTGTTTTGAACCCCGAAAACATTTTTGGTGGAACAATTATTTTTCTCAGATTTTTGGAGAACATACTTGACTTCTTCTTGCAAGAACTTTTTTTTTTTTTTGAACAGTATGTCTCCAGAACTTATTTGGTAGAGCGCACAATATTTGGTGGGTGAATTTATTTGTGGAAAGAGTTTCTACTAGACACAAGACTAAAGATTAGGACAAAGAGTCTACCTGCATGCACAGGTAAGGACTCCACCTTCCCTAATGAACACAAGGGTTGAGGTTTAGGTTCAAGTGATCTTTCCTGACATTGTGTAGTGTAAGCCAAGGTTACTTAGACTCCTAAGTCAAAGCAAACCAATGAATCCTGTACAGGTGACTCAGGTACAAGAATATGTCCTAAAGTTAGGAGAGACTGTGGTCTATCTTGTCAAGGCTCGAAGTGTATTAAGCCCAAGCTTGTATCAAGCTCCTATGGCCCGGCAGGTCAAAACCAGTAACGGTTGAATGTCCATAGACACTTCTTCTAATTTTTGTTTTCAACTAGAAGATCATAGTTAAACACTTATCTTTTATCTTTTTCTCTCTCCCTTCTCAAAATTAATGTCCTTCTTTGACAAAAAAAAGTACATGTCCCTTATTGTATTTTTGGAATTTTTTGATTTGTTATTTTTTTTGTATTTTTAGCTTTGTAATTTTTTCAAAATTTTTTCAAAACTTTTCAATTTTTTAAGTATATATATATTTTTTGATAATACTATATATACTATAGGTGTGTCTACAATTGCATTTTGGTTTAAATGGTTTACCATTTACACCCCCCCATGCTTAAATGTTGCAATGTCCTCATTGAATGAATAGGGTAGATGCAAATGCGTGCTCTGCTTTTCACTATCCAAGACTGGGTGATGGAAGGAAGTCGGAATGAGGAGATAAAATCTCTGTGCGGATGATTTTAAGTCTGATCTAGGATCAGAGTGAACAGTCGGGCTAGGAAGTGAAATGCATGATATGTGTGTCAATGAAAGTATGCTCAAAATGCAAGGGTAGACACTATATACAAATAAAGGAAAGAGTAAGAAAGGTGAAAAACAACTATGTACAGGGATAGATTTTGCTAAGTTTAACGCCTTCAGCTAGGCGAAAACTTAGTTGGTAGTTCAAAATGTAGGAGCGAAATGGTGGAATTGACAAGTCTGAGATCATGCGACTCAATGAAAGGTTTCAGTCTTTGACCATTTACAGTAAAAGGTTCAGATTTGTCAATTTCAGTGATCTCAACGGCTCCATTGTCAAATAATCTCAAGATTATGTCGATTCAGTGTTGTTCAATGGTTGTGAAATGTCATGTGTTTGGTCTTGCATTGTTGGTCTAGGTTGGACATACCTTTGAGCAGGTATGTTCCTAGGGTTGGGCTGTGCTTGAGATGGGAGTGGATGTGGTTGACAGGACTCCATCAAGTGTGATAGCTGGGCTCTCATCTCAGCTAAGGCCGCGTCCTGTTTCTGCTGCATAGCAATATTCTGTTGTTGCATATCAGCAAGAGCTTTCATGATAGACCCCAACTGGTCATCTCGTGTAGGCCCAGATTGAGAGTATTGGGTAGGCCTGGGTTGGGGTTGCTGGTAGGCATGCGATGGATAACCGTGTGATTGTGGAGGTAGTACTCGGATCAGGTTGTGCAGTGGTGCTGCAGAAGGTTGTTGGAAAGGAGGTCTCTGTGAATTTCCCGACCACGAGAAATTTGGATGATTGCGCCATCCAGGGTTGTAGGTTTGTGCGAAAGGGTCATTATGAATGTCATGGAGCTCCTCCGAAACTCCAGAAGGTGCAGGGAAGTCAGTGTAGGGAGGAACAAAGGTTCCTCCAACCGGTGAAGGATATGGAAATGGAAAATCCGGTAATGCAGTTTGTGTCACAGAAAGGTTATTCACAGTTTCCCTCCTTATGGGAAACTGAGAAGAAGTGTTTTGTGCTGGTGACTAAGAAGAAGAAGATGAGGGTTTTGAGGGAAATTTCCATACTTCATCTACTTCTCGATTAAGTCCACTTTATCCAGTTGACTAGCCACTATCTCTAAGTCTTTGCTACTGGATTGGGCTTCGTGTACCCCAGTGTGTGAGTGGGAATGTGAGGACTTTCTATTAAACACACTCATTGAAGCATTATTAATAGAGTTTTCAGCCATGCCTTCAAAGAGCTCAAAGGTTGAGTCCTCGTCCCGACACAGGAAATTGCCTCCACAAGCGACATCTACGAAATTCCATGTGTCATCATGGAGCCCATGGTAGAAGATCTGGACCTGTTGCCAGCGTGGGACACCATGGTGGGGACATTTTCTCAGAAGCTCGTGGAATCTCTCCCAAGCCTCGTGCATTGGTTCTCTTGAATTCTGAGTGAATGTAGTGATGGCATGCCTTAAGGCGTTAGTGCGGCCTACAGGAAAGTACTTCTTTAAGAACTCATGTTCTAAAGAAGCCCAGGAATCTATAGGTGTAGTCCGTGCAAGTGTTCGAAACCAAAAGGCTGCCTTATCTTTCAATGAAAAGGAGAACATTTTCGTTAAGAGCATGTGCAGATCATGTCCTTGCGGACCCAAAGTTTGGGCAAGATTCTTCAGCTCCTCTAAATGCTGAAAAGGGTCCTCAGAAGCAAGTCCATGGAAGTGAGGAATGAGTGCTATAATGTTCGACTTCAGTTCAGCAGCACAACCCCCATTGGGATAACGTACCACAGGCATTGGTTGTGCAACTGCGAGATTATAATAATCCCGTAGTTGAGGTCTACGGGGTTGGGGTGGTGCTTGGGGATTTCTAGGTTGAAGTGGTTGTGATTGGGGGTTAGCTAAAAGATTTACAGCTTGAGCAAGCTGTTGCACCTGTTGGGTTAAGGTATTCATTTGTAGTTGTGTATCGAAAAGGTGCTGAAGATGAGGCGTAGGATAAGGTGGAGGTTGGAACCTAAGGATAGGTGGTTGCTGTGGTGGAGGATGTGCAACTAAGTCTGGAGGAAGTTCTTCAAAATCCTCGAATTGTGACGACTCAAGATCATCCTCTTGGTGAATGGGATTGTGAATAGGATTTTGAGACTCGGGAGGTAAAGGATTAGAAGTGGAGGGCAAAGAGAAAGATGTAGTAGCTTGGGTACTAGTACCCAAGGGGAGTACAAGTTCTAGGTTTTGGGATCTCCTACCTTCCATTGAGTTGGTTTTTGAAATCACGTTTACTACAACTCGTTCCAACTCAATGGGAAAAATTTTAACCACGTTCACAGAAAGCAGAAAAATCCCAAATAAATCTTAATTCATTCAGAAGACCAATCAAGCGAGATAAATCGAAAAAAAATTTTTTCCTAGAGGCTGCTACGCAAAATTATGTTGTCGCAAGCAATGTTTCAAACAATTGTACGTATCATAAGATAAACCTAGCGATGTGCAGACCTCTAAAATCCACTGGGAATCTGGATAAGACTTAGCGTGCGAATCCAGATCTTGTGGTTGCAGAAAAAGGTGAGGTAGAAACTCGTGTATTGTGGCCTTAAGTGATCGTGCTGTGTGCACAATAACATTCAACACAACGCGATGAAAATCTCAAACATGGTTTCACCAAAATTTAATATCTCCTTTTTGACTTAATTGAAGTGATTAAGATATGATTTCTATGCTGCTCGTTTCACTTTTTACTCAATTCAATACAAGTGATGGTCTTCTTAATTTTAAGTCAAATGCAATTATGACAAGAGTTAGAGTAAGGTAAGAAATGCGTACCTGACTCCAGCAATCTTCTTAATGCAGATTTGACTTGAATTAAAATCTAGTAGAAAAGTGTGCAACCTAAGATGGATGCCTATGGCTATGCTGTTGCTAGATAAGTATGGGATCTTTTTGATTTTTGATTTTTTTGATTTTTTTTTTATATGCAATAAACGAAAACATGGAAAGAAATTAACTCAGAAAATCGCAATCGAAAAATCGAGAAAAAGAAGATAAAGTCCAGACAGTCCAAAATTATTACAATGAATGTGTGAGAACAGGCTCCCACAACTTATGACTAACAATTTTTCCTAATTAATATACCTAAAACTATCTAAACTAAACTACTTTTATTGCTAATCCTACAGCTACTCTGAGGCAAAACTCCACCAGGAAGACGAGTCAGGAGTGCAGCGACTCCACCAGGAAGACGACCTCTACCTGGGTGATGATACTGCATCTCCTCCTCCTCAAGTGCTATAGAAAAATAAATGATTAGTAAAAGAATAAAGGAATGTATACACAAATAAATCAATGGAAGAAAGCAATTACAATCAATGAATGAAATGAAATGAAGAATTTCTATATACAAATGAATTAAAGGGTAATTTTGGCGTAAAGAGCATTGCCTCCCCGGCAATGGCGCCAAAAATAATAGTTGAATAGAATAGATGGTGGCAATGCTTGTGTGATGTGCTCGTTGTAGTAATGTTGCACTAAGAGTGTCAAAGTGGTGAGTTGGGGTGCGTACCAGTTATTACAACCATTATTATTATTTACTTATCTAATTTTTACTGGTTTTGTTCCAGGTCATTCATTTGGAAGCAATTTATTGGATTACATCGGTCACTCTTTGATCTCAAAATTATCCTCTAATTCCAAAAAGAAACTTTACATCTTATTAAAGAATGAATGAATATAAAAATGGTTTGCCTACTTACTAAAAGTTAATTGTAATGCTTGTAAAAATTAACTAAAAACAAGCATCAAACAATCTATTACTATACTCTAAACTATGTATTTACAAGTTATACTATTGATACTAACATGATAGTACATAATACAATAAGATGCCATAGTGAAAACTTATATTACTAGTCTATTATCTACAGCAGTTTAAATGACAAACATAGGCGTCGCTAAATCTCAGAAAACACTATATACAAGCTAAGGAGGGGAAACTGAGGTCTTTAGCGACGTTTATTGTGTCATTTTATTCTGTTAGTAATTATATAGGTTTACTTATACAAATAATAGGCTATACTACGTGTACATATGTATATCTTTTTCTGTTATATACACTTAAGTCATCATCAGATTTTATTAAGCAAATTCAAAATGTGTTTAACTTGCGGGCGCGCCATTCGAGGGATACACAGCACCGAGAGGGTGGGACCAGACCTCTACTAATCGTGCCCTAATCTTGATTAGGTGGCTTAATTACGCTTTCAGACTCAACGCAGGGCTTTAACCCCACGCCGCACGCAAACATGGTCGGGCCCCCGGCCCCACACACAAGCACAAACTCATCACAATGCTTAGACAGAATGCCAGACGGTATGCTCAGATGGTAATCGGGTCAAGTATATGTATGCAGCATTTCGGGTGCCCGACGCCCGTGACGACTGCTTAAGCATAAGCAGAAATTCGCTTTATTGCGCTGCGCTTGATTTGCAGCGCATGATGTGGCACTATTCCAGCGCCACATCTGCGCTGGAAATCAGGCGCAGCAGCGTCTGGAAGCACATTTGGCCCTCGATTTGAGGGTCATAAATTATTAAAAAAATAAAATAAAATATGGAAAATAAAGTATTTACATAATACCACAGAGTTGGTTAATTAATTTTGAATTTTAATTATTTTTACTATACAAATAAATTCATTAAAGTGGGCTGTTTGTACAGGCTAATTTAGGTGCTTTTTTAGTTAATTACTTATAAATTAGTTAGTAAATGGTCTAATTGACCTTATACAGATTTAGATTACATACTTAAGTATTTTATACATATTTTTATTATATTTTTATGAATTTATTTATGTTTTATTTAAGTTAAAATAGCAGCTCTTGGCTGTTTATCTTAAAAACTAAATAACAGTAATCTAAAAAGGGTTTAACTATACTTTAATTAGCTTAAATTACTTAATATAAATTAACCTAAGTCTACATATTCAATTAACTTAATTATACCCCTAAATTACTAGTTTATCTAATTTATATGTATATATACTGTTCAAGAGGTGATTAATTATGTACACTTACATTTCAGTAGATATATACATACTTTACACAATTATTATGTACATTATAGTTATAGTTAGTTGTATATATATATGTACAGCATCAGATTTCAGTTAGATTTCAGCAGGAGGTGAGAAAGGAAGGATTAATTTTGTTAATTTTCTTGTCTAACAGCAGCTTTAGCCACTGTCAGAGATGAGAAGGGGGATGCAGCTTCAGAGTGTTCAGTGTTTTAGATGAGAAGGGAAGAATTGAGAGAAAAGGGAAATATGTAGCTGCAAGATGCAGCAGTTTACTGTGTACTGGGATTAAAAGCAATCAAAATCACTAAAAAACTGATGAGTAAATTCCAAATCTGACAAGGGTTTAATTCTCACGAAAATCACTGGGTGTCTCAATTCATATGCCAAAGAACCCCTCATCAAAAACATCATTTTAGATTAAAACCAAAAATAACACTGAATTAGCTCTTCCTAATGCTATAGACAGCATGAAGGAAGACTTAATTCGGTATCTTAAAACCATTAAATCCAATCCCAGTTTCTCGCAACCTTAAGGTGTATGGAGAACTCCTTAGGTTAGGAAATCACCATACTAAAGTAGTTATCAAAACAGATGGTGTATGGCAATTCTGAAGTGTCAAAACAGGACTGAGAATGCATTAAGGGAATTCACAGTAACTTGTAAATGCATTCAAATCAAAGCAAAACAGATTCAAGGATGGCTCTTCTGAGTTTTTCTCTGTCACCAGAAAACCTCTCAGAGTCCTTGCCAACAAGAAATCCCAATCCTCTTCAATCTGTCAGATCTGGCAATGCAATTCAGAAAACAAAAATTCCTCAAAATCCATGTTGAAAATAAATCTGACAAACTGACGAATTCAACCCAAAATCAAGGGGCTTTTGTGAACAAATATGGGGTGAGTGAGAAGCCCCAAAGGTGCTTGTGGCGCCAATTTCAGATCTGAGGTTGTAAACCACCAGATCTGAAATTGGATCAGGGTGTGTGGGTGAAGGATGAGAAAAACTTGTCGTTAAAAAGAAATCAGAACTGGATTGTGAAAAAACATGGAGAGGGAGATAATTTGAAAAATGATTTGATGAATTCTTCCCCTCTGATCTGGACTGATCAGAGGAGGTGAGGGAAGGGAATTAAAGCTAATTCTACTCCTACGGCTACTTTAACTACAGCTAACATTAAACACTAACAATTAAAGCTAATTATGCTCTAAACTACTTTAATCTACAGCTAAAACTAATTATGCAGAATTAAAAACCTAAACTAACAGGAAGAATGGGACTGAGGTGCTTAAGTAGCAGCTCAGTGGCTGAGATCACCGCGCAGGTGAGAATAAACAAGATGCAACCGGCAGTGAGGATGTGAGGGGTAGAGCCTGCGGGGAGCTGAGCGCGAGATCTGACCGTCAGATGAGATGTTGGGAGAGAGGTGAACGCATGCACCAAATTGCGTGAAAGTTCCAATCGAATCCAACCACAGATCAAGATCTAAAGAGCGACAGACGGCTGAGATTGGCCGTGTTCTTCGCGCTCTACAGTGCGCGTGAAGAGCAACAGGCTTCTCTCTGAAATGAGGGAAAAATTGCAGGAAGACCCTTGAACAAAGGGGTAGAAATATTGCATGAAGGCCCATAAGTGAGAAGAACTATAACTGGAAGGACCCTGCAGGTTTTCAAAAGGGTCCCTGCAGCTTACAAGCAGGTCCAAAAATGAGTTTTTAAGGGTCAAAGTGTAATGCATGAAGGACCTAAGTGTCAACTATCTATTTCATAACCTAAATGATGTCCAATTGCCTTCAAATTTTTATATGTGCTTAATTGAACATTTAAGACATTGATTACACATCTAATTTGGCTTTTCATACTAATTTATGTGTTCAATTGACGCATGGATCGTCATTTGTATTTTGTTTTTAGAAAATCTCATTTTGTGACCTAATTATGAAGTTTTAACACAGAGTAAAGGTTTTAGGTCTTTTTCTTTAATTCCCACACTTAACCCTTTTTATCTGTTAATTTGATATTGTTTTGCTTAGTGTCTAGCTTAATTTCAGCTTTTTAGCCATGATGAGCAGCCACTCATCAAGTCTCTGAAGGAGGAATTGTAGGCTTCAATTCAAAATTCTACTCATGACAACCTGCAAATAATGAAGGTAATGGCTGACCAATTTAAAGCATTCAAAACACACAAAACTAGAAGATACAGGAGCATAGGTCACAGGGAGCTTTGCCCTCCTAATATCCTGCAAAGTGGGCCAACCCCTTTGGAGTCCTTGAAGAAGGAATTCTAGGCTTCAATTCAGAATTCTACTCATGACAACCTGCAAATAATGAAGGCAATGGCTGACCAATTTAGAGCATACAAAACACGCGAAACCAGATGATGCAGGAGCATAGGTCACAGGGAGCTTTGCCCTCCCAACCTATCCTAAACCTGAGATATATGCAAAATCAAGGTGCCCTGCCTAGATTCCAAGCACTACAGGGGCAAGCACATGCTATTTTGCAAGCACCACCCGCACCACCTGGTTATGGGCTCGGTCAGCTACCTCTATTGCCCAAACCCACTCCTTTGCCCCTTCATGGACAGCACACTAATGCAAAGGCCGTCACCTTAAGGAGCAAAAAGACTACACAGGACCTGCTACCTAGGCAAGCAGGTAATGATTTTTCCTACGCTCTACCACAAGATGGCTCACAACCCTCTTCCTCTCACAAGCCATCTTCATTAGATAAAGGAAAGAAGCCCTAGACCCTGAGATTCCCATCCCTTTTCCCACAGCTCTAATGTGAGATTTAGCACGGAAAAAAGATACACAAAATTTCAAGGACCTAAAATCTATGTTCAACGAAGTTCACATTCAGGTCCCTCTCCTCGAAGCAATAGATCACATCCCTACTGTTGATAGGTTCAAGGATTACTGTACTTCGAAGCGACAACAGAGAATTGGACAACAGGCAGTATTATATGAGGAAGCTAGCATGGTTATCTTAGCCGACTTACCACCCAAAAATAAGGACCCGGGCACACCACTGATTTCTTGCTTTTTGCAGGAGTCCCCTTTTGATAGGGCCCTTCTTGATTTGGGGTAGTCCATTAACCTAACTCCACCACAGTATTTGATCGATTTCAATTCAAGGAGTTAAAGCCCACCTCGGTTACCATACAGTTGGTTGACCGATCGATGAAAACGTTGAGGGGGGTGGTTAAAAATGTGATCATAAAAGTCCAAGGATTCTGCTATCCAACAAACATTTTTGTTCTTGATATGTAGATTCCTCCTAATCTCCGTGATGCATCGATTATTCTAGGTCGCCTGCTCTTGGAAACCGCCCGCGCAAACATTGCTGTGCATCAGGGTGCATGGAGATTGCCTTAAGGAACGAAAATTTTAGCTTGGACATTTTCAAGGCATCAAAGAACTTCGATTGTGATTTAATCGAGGAGGATGGTGAAGATGAAGATTCAGCTTTCTATGGGAACATTGGGCTCCTCTGTAGTGACCCAATGGCACATTCATCTTCATTATCAAGGGTCTTAGATTGCGATCCAGATGAGACTGAGACTAATGACATACACATTTCACCCCATGGATCTGGTTGTCATGGGTGTTCATTTGCACCTAACACCCCTAATGCTGACTATCCTGTCCTATCTAGCACTCATATCTTAAGACAGGATTACATGACCAAACGGATTCTCCATTAGTCAGGGTTAGTAGATTTCCACTGTTGCTTCCTCTCCTCCCCTGCATAAACCCTCTCCCCACCCTCCTCTACTAGAATTATAGCCCTTACCTGATTTGTTCTAGTACGTGTTTCTGGGAGAAGGTGAGATGCATCCCGTGATTATCAATGCTCACTTGACTCCAAACCAAGAACACCAATTGATTTATATTCTACAAGCACATAGGGCTGCTATCGGGTGGGGCATTACTGATCTACATGGGATTCTCTCCTCATATTGCACTCACCATATCTACACTGATGAAGGGGTAAGTGATATAAACAGATTTATTGAGGGTAAAATGTCTATTCATGCATGTTCCTAGCCTTAGATTTGCATTTCATGTTATAAATATTGCATAGCATGCATCATTCTGCATTTAGAGTAGTTGTATATAATTTAGGTTAATTGAGTCCTTTTTGTGGTCTAGATCTGACCATACGGATCTGATCAAGACGACAATCGTAGTCCAACGCCTCTAAAATTGCCTCAATCGGAGTCCCGCAGTACCATATGCAGTCCGAGGAAGATTAATGGCCAAGGGACTAGGTGACAAAATTTGGAGCTTCAAATGACAAATCTGACTGCATGGATGGATTCGAGTCAACGATCGCAGCCTAACGACGTGAAAATCGACGCAATCCGACCTCTGTAGTAGCCCTTACAGCAAAAAGAAGATGGACTGCCCAGATTGCGTCACATGGCGCAGCCCAGGCTGCCTAGCACACGCACGCGCCATTGCACATGTGTAGCAGCACGGGCGCACGCATGCACATAGCGTAACGCCAGCGCGTGAAGCGTGCGCGCACCGGAGAGCACCCAACACAATGCCAGTGGAGCATGTAGCGGATCTTCAGCGACAGACTGGCAGACTTACAGCGACGCTTATAGCCGTCGCTAATTCATCGCATGCCAGCAAAGCCAACTATGGATGCCAGCGAGCATGACCTACCTACAGCGGCGTTTCCAGTGATGTCCTGGATGTCACTAATGGTCTACTACCTATTTTTTGCCTCTTCTCATCCACTATAAAAGGACCTACACCCCCTCCCTTCCAAGCCATCTCTACCTACTCTACTCCCACCTACTCCCAAGCTCTAACAAGCCTACCAACGCTCCATTAGAGCTTGTTCTCAAGCTCCCAAGGTGCCTATTAGTGTAGCAAACCTCTGCCCCACCAAATACTCCTCCAACTTCCCACCCCCCTTCATAGGTTGTCTTGGAGCTATCCTCCCACCTCCATTCCGGTAGTAGATCATCTCCGTCTTCTCACCTCCATTCCGGAGCCATGCCGAAGCTTTTCTCAACCCGACGTCCTCCTGCATCTCACCTCCGTCGTTTCGCTCCTCACCTCTTTCATCCAAGCTTCTACCAGGCACCGTCGTCTCACCGAACAGCCGATTCAGGAGATTTCCTCTCACCCCCTCTCTTTTTATGCTTTCATAGTTAATTTTAATAGACATTAATGCAATACATCACATTTGATTCCATCTCTATCTTGTGATTGCTTGTCTTTTATTTCAAAAATACAAAAAAATAACAAAACCCTAAAACTCCAAAAAGAAATAAATCGAAACGTGATTTTCAATTAAAGTAAACGTCGCCTCCCTATGTTTGACCCGAGACTCCCTTAGAGTTTCAGTATAAATTTTATTTGATCGACGTGTTTTGCAACTACAACAACGGGTTACTTGTAATGCCGTTTTCTAGCACGAGAAACACGCCTGACCATTTTGGCGCCATTGCCAGGGAGGCAACAGAATTTACTTTATTGTTTTCTGCGCTTCTTTGCATTTACATAGCACTAACCTTGCTTATCTCTAATCTATTATCTTGTAGGTACCCTAGCATGGAGATCCAAGTGCGGTAGACTAAAGTAAGGTGTGGGTAGAGTGTTTTGTAAGCATCCCCCACACCACCCCCACCTTAGTTTTCATTCCATAACCTATTAACTCAAACCCAAATCAACTTAGGTGCTTTGTATAAACCCTAGGGTAGATTTTGGTTGTTTGATTGTCACTCCACTCACCTCACCCACCTGCATATATAAAAAAATTAAAAAAACTATTCTTTTCTTGTGGGATTTAACTGAAAGCTGCACACTTAACACCCACAACTTCTTATCATAAGGCGCACAATCACTTTGATTCTACCACTTAACCGGGATCTGACCTGTGGACCCAGTACATTTCAACTCAATACACATAAGTGAGTAGAAATCTAAATAGTTTAAACATTCTTGTGTGCCTTAACTAAGTGGTGCAACAAGCCAATTAATTGAGCTATTTGGGTTGCACCACTCAATCTAAAACTGATCCATCAAGTAGCTTGCCACTTAGGGTTGATTCTTAGGGCTGAACTAGCCACTCCGCATTATTTTTTATTTCCTAATGGAACATATCATCACCCGTGCTTTCAAAACTTGGAGTGTTCTACTAAACCTTGATTGAACCAACCTAAGAATTAAACCCTAAAAGCTACTAAACAAGGTGAAATCCTAAAAGACACATCATCAAATAACCTTGTTTGCAAACCCTAGTTGTGCACGCACACACATTTCAACTGATCATAAAGGGCACAACCCATCTAAAGGGCCCATCACATTCCAAGAGCACAATCATCCCAAGCCTAACTAAAACTGAGTAGGCGTTGGCCTTAAGGATTAATTCACTCTTCGGGGCTCAGATTGAGATTTTTTTTATTAATCTGCTTCTGCTGATCCATCTGATGTATAGTTAGGGGAGTAGCATCAAACGATCGCAGTTGGGGGGTACACTAGGAACCGGAGGTGTAAACCAAAGGAGGAACCTTCTCCCCAGTCCCTCCTTCTAATTGGTTGGATTGATGGGGTAAAAGTAGACCAAATCGTTTATAATCTCAAGATGGGTCCTGGGAGTCTGCAGGTCTATAGGCTACCCACATAAGGATAGGTTTGGTTGATTGTATTGCAAGGCACATTTTCTCTTCTCCATTTTCCCTCCTCACTTCACCATGTACCCTTCCACATCCTGCACACATTTCACATCCTATCCTCATACCACCACTTATCCCCAAGATGATTACTATCCCGACTTAACTTGTAATTATCCATCTACTAGCTGGGATAAGTTTGATTGGGGATACGAATCCGGACATCAGTGTCCAGGGCCTAACCCTGGACAAGACTATGATTACTATCCTTCCCAGAGCTACAATGATTATAGATCTCGATCCTTTGATGATCAAACCAACCCGATCCACAATCAGTAAGGATATGATGATTATAACACCTACCCTCCCTAGTACTCCATTGAATATAGGTCACCACCATTCTTTGAACAACCCAAGACAACCTACTATCAGGGAGGAACCCAAGAACCTCGACATCTTGACTCCCCTAGATTTAACCCAAACTTGAATCGAACCAGTTGGTTCAAGTGAACCAAATCCAGGATAGGGTGTTGGCTAACATGAGGAACACCATCCAATCTTTAGAAGCTCCGCCAACACCATGCACTGAAGCATTGGAGCCTATGATCAAAATGATTTATGAGTTGAATAGCTCTTTATTGGATTTGCTCCAAAGCATTAGGGGCAGGGACCTGGGTGAGTTTCTTCTTGGGAAGTTGCCGATGTTGAGGATGAAATTTGTGGTTACACTGGTCAAATCTTGGGATGATTCTCAAGATGAACCCTCTTTAGGAGAGCCAATGTCTGAACCCGCTTAGGCACCTGTCGGGGGGGATACATATTCGGAGATTGGAGATGACTAGGTTGGTCTAGAGCAACCCTTTGAGGATGAATCGAGTTTCTTACTCGAGATCCTAAAACCAGGGAATAATGAAAAATATGTCTCCACAGACCATGAAATGACATATGAGTTTGAGACATAAATAAATGAGGATCATGAATTCTTTGACTCTGAGGGTGAAGAATCTTTTGGTGAAGTCTCATTTGAACTCAAGGAAGTGGATTCTAGTGAGACAATCGGGCTCGAGGAGTATGACGAACTATTTGATAGCCCAGTCATTGAAGATTTTGATTCGGTTGGGCCTAACTTGGAGGATTTCGATCTTCGTTTACTTGATGATTCAATTAGTGACCCCATGCCTCATCAGCACCCTGACGAGCTGACTTCTGAGATCATTGTGCCAAGTCAATCTTGATTCAGCCACGATTTCTAGACTTGGGAGAATCATATGTGGTGAATGATATGCTAGAGGTCCCGGAGCCTGAGTTCTTGATGTTGGAGGATAGAATTGTTGAAATAAAAATTTGGGAGGCTAATTTTGAGGGAACTTTGAATTTGGATCTAAGGGTACCTATGGACCTGAAACCACCTACTTTCTGCCAGGACTCTTACAATATCTTTCGCGTGCAACCTAATCTCGAAATAACTAATTACTTTTCTAAGCTAAAAGTTAAGTGGACATCTGAAACTAGTGAACCAGATCTACTTAATGTCCACCATTTTAGTCTTGGGTTACACACCACTAAACCATAGGCCCGGCCCCGCAAGCACAACAACCTTCAGTTCTGGGTGATTTTCATCTAGAACCTGAGAACCACTCGACCCTAGGGCATGGGTCAGCATCATAACTTGGTCCACATCTGTGGACATATTCTGTTGGCGGGTTTGAGGATCAATATTTTTATTTTGATTCTGACCCGCACTTGTGAATTCTCAATTTCTTCTTTGTATGTATGTTATGCCTAGGTGAAGGCATTAAACTTAGCGTATGTGCATACACTTTTCTCTCTGCAGAGCTGACCGGATTTTCATGACACTCAGGTGATATTCTATTTACTCCACCCTTTTCATGTCTTTATTTTTACAATGAGGACATTGCATCCTTTAGGCATGGGGGGTGGATAATCAATTCCTGAAATCATTATGTTAACTCCATAGAATTTCTTCTAGTTTCTTATAAAAAATTTTAAAAAAAATTGAAAATTTGAGAAAAGAATGAAATTAGGAAAAGAGAACTTAGGCATTTGGAAGTTATTAACTTTATGAAAAGATACGAGAGGACCTAAACATTTAGACTCTTCAGGTCTTCGGGTTTAATTAGCCTGGGTGTCCACTCGAATGTGGACTTAGTCTCGAGTCCTTGCCAATTCAAATTCATTTTTAATTTGGTTAATAAATTGGGATGATAAGTATACGACTTACCAACCCGTCCTCTGATTTGGGGGGATTTTAAGGCTAAGCATCTACACACTATTCGCACTGACTCACTTTCTGACGGTTTTTACGAAAATTAGGTAGCTAATGGATTGACTTGGGTGGTATGGCTAGCAAGTTGTCAGTGGTAACAACTCATCGGCTGGTTGTCCAAAGCCCAGCCACAAGACCATTTTCATTGTACTGCCTTTAGGTAAATCTTAGATTAGGGAAGCCACCTACTTAAAAAAAAAGAGAAAAAAAAAGAAACACCTAAAAAGAAAAGAAAAAAAATAGAAAAAGGGAAAAAAAAGAGAAAACAATAAAGCCACACTTCACCACACTAGTATGGTTGGCAAGTAGTCGTGGGTAATAGCCCATTGGCCAGTTGTCTAGAGCCCAACTTATAAAAATACACAATAATTCTCAAAACACGTAGGGAAGAAGCAGGGAAGTAGAATTAATCGGGGAGATATACACTGGGTTCGCTCTTATGTTGACCCCATAAATAAAAGAAGTAGGGAGAAAGCTACCGATCGTAAAGATAAACCTTTAGGCAAAGTCACCTAGGGTCGTAGAAACCCGAAGTCCATCTTAACGACCGTTTTGTGAATCTATCACTCTTTCAGAAAGATGCTTAGTACTTAGAGTACTTTTCGAGTCTTGGGCAGGTTGGGTAGCTGTAAAAGGTTATCTCGGAACTCTCAAACTCCAAAAGTACAAAAAAATTAGAAAAGAAGAAAAATAAAAAAATATATCTTCTTTTTTCAAATAAGGTGAGGACTTGGGCGGTTTGCATTCTGGCAGACACTCGGGTACTGTTGAGTTTTCATAGTTTAGGACCTTAGTTGAAATTTTCTATTCTTAATAAATGACTTAGGCCTAAGCGATCCAATCCTAATTTTGCTTTTATACATAGCATATAGTTTAATTTTGCTAGGGACTAGCAAAAGATAGGCATGGGGGTATGATATAAACACATTTATTGAGGGTAAAATACCTATTCATTCATGTTCCTAGGCTTAGATTTGCATTTCATGTTATAAATATTGCATAGCATGCATCATTCTACATTTAGAGTAGTTGTATATAATTTAGGTTAATTGCGTCTTTTTGTAGTCAGGAGAGAAGGATATTTATTTCAGAGCCTCGGATTGACGATCCGACCGTACGAATATGATCAAGATGACAATCGGAGTCCAATGCCTCTAAAATTGCCTTGATCGGAGTCCTATAGCACCATATGCAGTTCGAGGAAGATCAATGGCCAAGGGAGTAGGTGACATAATTTGGAGCTTCAAATGACAAATCTGACCGTGTGGATGGATTTAGGTCGACGATCGCAGCCTAATGGCGTGAAAATCAACTCAATCCGACCTCTGTAGCAACCCCTACAACAAAAAGATGGATGGCCCAGATTGCGCCATG
Organism: Thalassia testudinum; assembly: GCA_037157565.1. NCBI lineage: Eukaryota > Viridiplantae > Streptophyta > Magnoliopsida > Alismatales > Hydrocharitaceae > Thalassia > Thalassia testudinum. The sequence goes on along the minus strand of JAZHRO010000031.1, from coordinate 161,897,933 downwards.
TGGCACAGCTGATTGTGCAGCAATCATAGGCCTTAATTGACCAAAATTAATCTAGAACTTAGCATAAGTTAGAGTAATTCATGCATGTATAAGCATTATCTGCATCTTTACTGCTTTACTTTAGCTATGCGTAAAATAATGTTATAATGTGCTGATTAAGTGCATTATGTCAATTGTAGGCAATAAGTTGATCAGAAGCTAGATTTGGAGCTGGATCTGAAGCTGGATCAGGAATAATGGGTGTTGCAGCAGAGCTGGAGCAGAAGATTTAGACTAGATGTAGGAATAATGATGTAAAGGAGTTATGGTTTGCTATTCTATTAAGTACAAATAAAGTAGTAAAATGTGAAGATCTTAGGTCCATCCTAGCCCTAGGATAGCCTAGAGACTTCCCTAAGCCTTAGCACCCATAGATTAGGTCACCGCACCCTAGGAAACCTTAAAACCCTAATTCCAACCTTTATTCGGACGTCCAGATGAATTATAGGACATCCAGAACCTTTAGCCAACTCTCGCACACCTTAAACCAACTTCTGTAGTGTTATTGGACGTCCAGACACTTGGTCAGACGTCCAATTTCTGCAAAATACCCAAGACAGAACCTTGAATCCTTCCTGACTCTGATTGGACGTCCATACAACAAGTCTGGATTCCTGATTTTTGAGTATAAGACATCGACACTACTATTAGATGTCTGATACTACTCTCCAGTTCCTATTTTGAGATTCAAGCCTTGATCCTGGATCTCTAGGTCCCTAAACCCAATTCCAACCCTATAGAAACCTAAATTAAGGTGCCCTAACCATAGTACATCACCTCTAGACCTCCCTAAGGACCTAATTATGGCAACACTAAACCTAATTGACTTGGATCTTAGTCAATTCCATTAGTCTATTCAATTGGACTCAATGAGTCCAATTGAGCCCTGATCTCAGCACACATTATCCAATTGGACTCAGTGAGAGTCCAATTGACCTAGACTAAAATTAATTAAGCTTTTTTACTCTCAATTAAGTTTCCACACACCCAATTAAACTTGTATTAAGTTTAATTGCACTTTACCTTAGTGAATTAGGGTTTATAACCCTAATTTGAGACATACCTTGACCTAAACTCACTAGAAACTAACCTAATCGGACTAGCCACCTATGTTTCGACCCACACACACCATCTCTAGAACTCTCTACCATGTGTGGTTACCTTGGTTGCCAAAATTAGCAATCAAGAGCCATTCAATTTTTAGATCCACATTTGGTGGATATAAAAACCACCATCCATCCTCTCTCTCTCTCTCTCCCACGAGCTCCCACCATAGGCCTCTCTAGAGAATTCCATAACCTAAGGGGTGGCCATTTGCACCGATTCACTTCCTTGGCTCCATTCACATCCACCTCCACTTAGGCTAGCCACTTCCACTCCATGAGTTGACTACCACCATGAAAGTCACCATGCCGGGATGCTGGATCACTCCTCTCTCTCTCCAAGGGTCGGCCTAAGCTCCATTGGTCGCCCCTCATTCTCCTCCCGACCACTCCAAGGCCATTAGAGACTACCTTCGAATGCCCTTCTATTTTGCTAGATCTAGATTAGTAGTTTATGCTCTTCATAGTTTTCCTGCTTTTAATTACTGCTTAGTAGTGTAGTCCTTATTCTCCCCAAATGATGCATGCAAAATCACCCTGTAGATTCTTGTATGCGATCATTTTCTGATAGCTAGATTTACATTTTTAAGCATTCATGTATAAGCTTTCCTCTACAAGTTCATGTTGCAAACACTCCCCAAATGAATGAATGAAAAATATATTTTCTACATATATATGTCTATGTTTTGAAATCACCATGAGCTTATCGACTGCCATCATTTTTGTGTGATTCAAGTTGCTTGTTTTCACTTGTTTATCTGTTTCACAACAAGCATGTCATTTCCGGAAAACATAAAAAATCTAACAATAGACGCATTTTCTATAAATGGTCACCACCTCGCTAGAATCGTGCACACAGAAACCCACACTTTCACCTTTGTGATCTATTTAACACACGCGCACGTAATCATGGTTCACAATAGAAGTGGTGAAATTTTAATCAAAAGATTGGAAACCGGCATGTGAATTTAAACAAAGTAGAGTGGTAAAAGATTGAATTCAAACGTAAAATAAACGCCTCCCAGAGACGAACGACCGGGACTCAAGTCTCGTTATCTTTTTACACTTCTCAATACCTAAGATTGAACTCAGAAACAAAGTTTCCTCCTCAAGTTTGACTATAAAGGCCTCAAGTTTGACTTTCTATTCAAAGCCTTCTCCCAAGATATTAAAGCCTTAATTAGAGTCTCCTCGACATTAGAAACTTATTCAGATCTTCAGGTAGGTGTTCTGACCAACATTTCTAGGGTTTCAGGCTCACCGCCTGAGGTTCAAAATATGTTCGTTTGACAGAGCCAATGGAAGGTTGTTACAGTGGAATGAGGTCATGAACAGCTTCAGTGCATTACACTGAAGCTTCTAGGTTCCTTAAAATCAACTTAAACCTAACTAATAGACTTCTCCAACTCTGTCGGAGTTGGAGAAGATGAAGTTCATATCTACAGCTCCAGTGGTTAAATCCTCAAAGAACATTCTTAAAACAATTAGTGATCCATATTATATCATTATGGAGCTTCTCAACAGAATCTAGAGGCTGAAACACAAATCTGGCTCATCGGAGCTCCAGTGAGTCCAGAAAATATGAAAAGTGTGTACAGATTGATTAAACTTACCATTTTTTATTTAGAAAGGATCCTGAGGTTGCAAGGAACCTCAGTATCACATTTAATTCTTCATTTATCCATTAAAATTAAGATTTGATAGTGAATTTGTTTCTTTAAAAATTTGATTTGAGATAAGCTCAGGACATGTTTAACCACTCGATTGAGAGGTTAAAACAAGTCAACAAGTAATAGTAGTCGTAATTATATAGTTAATTAATAGTTTGAATTGTTCCTGAGCCGCCATGGATAGTGAGCTCAGGAACTTAATTATATTTGGGCATTTAATTTATATGTGGTATTTATATGTATTATAGTGTCGATTAGGGTTCATAAGTGGTGAATAGATGATGAAGAACCCAGTGGAGGTGGAATTAACTCGATTACTGTCACCATGGACAGTGATAGTAGTCAGTGAAGGTGAAATTTGAATTAGGCGGTTAGGTGATCAATTAAGCGATTAAGTGGTTGTGAAGGTTAAAGGAAGTTGGAAAGTGAATTGAAAAGACAAGATTGAAGCTCTGGCAAGCTCAAGGAACTCGCCAGAGTCGGAGAAGATGAAACTAAAATCTGACATTAACTCTAATCTAACTACATAAACTAACTAACTAAGCTGGCCTACTCCTACTACTACTCCTAATCTACTATTACCTGGACGAAGGGGTCAATAGGGTTCCGCCGAAGGTTCATAGCGGACAGTGAAATCAGAGGGTGGAAGAAAGATCTCCGGCAGGCGGATTTAAGGTGGAGCGGAGGATTCCTTGGGTAGGCGCCTGTGTTAGAGACGCAGAAGACTACGGCAGATCTCCTCGACTGATTAAGATGGATGGAGGAAGTCGGAAAGTGGAATGGAAAGTCGCTGGAGTTTTGGACGAATAGCCTATTTGGTCGGTTGTAGTGTTAGAAGAGGGAAGGGATCCAACTTGAGTAAAATCTGAGGGGTGAGGGGGTATTTATAGCAGTTGGTGGCGAAGAGAATGGTGTGGTCTGGCCGAAGAAGGAGCTTAACCTCTGGCGTCATCTCCGATGACGATGAGGTTATCTCCCACTGAAAAATAGGATTTCCAGTTAATCCAGACCGGTGGATCAAGAGGAGGTGGTGAGCGCAAGCTACAAGAGCTTGGACAAAGAAGGATGATGTAGGCAGGGCGGTAATCGCACGGTGGCGTGACTCTTTGCCGCCAGCAGTTCATTTGACTAAAGAAGAAGATGAAGAGGGACTTAAATGAAATAAAACTTAAGGACCTGTGTGAGAAATAACGACCCGATTGTAATGAATTTTAAGGACCAAAATGTAAAGTTAGGTTTTGAAGGTTTATTTTAATTTAGATCATCTTCAACTTTTCATATATGTTAGTAAATAAGGTAAATATTATGTTTACACCTTGAATTTACATTTTTGACCTTTTTAGGTTAATTAATTAGATTAAATAAAATCACTTAAGTTATTATATACTTAGGTTTATATTAAGTTTAAGTTACTTAACTTATTAATTAAGGGAATGATTAATAGGATTTCGAGTCCAATTATTAACTATATTATTAATAATGTTAATTGAATGATAAAATGTTATTTTAAACTTATTTTAAGGTCCTTGACTAAATATCCCTTATTTTATAATTAACCCTTTTATATTCATTACCTTAGCTAATTAACTAGGAAGACTAGTTAATTAGGGATAATTAGAGATCATGATGAGTATCTCATCACACAATCATCTATACATAACCATTTTTATACATAGCATATTTTTCTTTTTGCATATTTTTTTTTCTACATATTGCATACTGATAGGTTGGCCAGTGCTGAATGTATAATTTCAGGAGCAATTTCAGGTGATTTCTACCCATTTACTCTCAGCTATACTTATGTTCTTTTATATTTCTGCATGTGGACATGAAAGAACTTAGGCATGGGGGTGTAGATATAGCAAAACTTAAAATTTTCATGCCAACATTTAGGAAAAACCTCGGAGCTGCATGTAAAACGTACTTTAGGACCCTAAATAAAAGAACAACCGACTCCCCCTCCAATGCTCGCATTGGAGCTAGAAATCATCAGCAACAGCCATTCTAACTCACCCGCTCACCTCTTGTTCTAAATTTAGAGTCAAGCTGATTGTAACCCGATACGGGAATTTCATGAAGTATAAACATAAGAAGTCACTTGTTTATAGCATATATACATATTGCATTCTTGCATAAGATTATTTTATTATGAGAATGCACTAGGGATTTTATCCTCTAGTTGATTCCTGTAATTTGGAATCCAGTACAACTTTTCACACACACGTAGAATTTTCAATGGATTCACGGTGAAGGCTGACAAACGTCTTTAGTCTGTCAAGAAGAAGCAGTGTTTCTTTTCCTGAACCCTTGGACAATGTTTTGAGAGTCAGGAAGATTTTCTTCCAAAAATCCACCAAAGAGTGTGGGATTAGAGTAGAGTGTACTGGTGCTCTAAGATTAGTGCAAGGAATCCGGAGTCCTAGATAATTAGATGACGATACTCTAAGATTAGGCATAGTTTTTGCTCTCAGTTCCTGCGTATACATTTTTGTGCGAATTGTGAGAGCCACCAAATAAGGCAAATACGCGGAAAGCAAGTTCTCATAAAACTAGGGCTAAGGTAGATGGTTACGACCATTGTTTACGGAATCCTCGGCTGAAGGAGGGTATTGATGTCAAGGTTAGAAATGCACCATCCTATTTGTCTCTCTTGGTGACGTGAGTAGGCACTTCCACCAAATAAGCCACCTAATGTCTCTTGAGTACCACCAATCCCTAATAATGCCTCCTCAATAAAGTTCATGGATGTGTGCTAGTTGTGTTATGTTGAAAAAGAAAAAAAAAAGAAAGAGAAAAAAAAATGAAATGAAAAATAAATGGTGAAAAGAAAAAAAATTATAAAAAGAAGAAAAAGCAAAGAAAAAAGAAAATATTTAGTTCAGTTGCATTGAGGCAATATCACCAAATAAATTTGAGATCCACCAAATATGGCCTTGACCCATCTTTCTTGTGTTTCTGACTGCCCGAATACTAGACGAGGAATTCCGACTTAGTGTTAGGGTTGTGAAAACTCAATTAAAGTGTTAATGCCTAGTGAGACCACCAAATAGAAGTCATATGTATGAATCTGGTGAGCTCTAAGAAAAAGAAAGAAAAGAAAAAGAAAAAGAAAAAGAGAAAGAGAGAATGAATACAAGGGAATTAGAAGAGAGCATAGTTTTTCTCATCTTTCTCTGAGTTGAGTTACTTAGTAATCTGGGAATGTAGATTCTGTAGTACTAGTCTCTATGTAGCACCAAGTGAGAGTGAACCACCAAATAAACACCCGTACCCCTCAGAGATTCTCTACCTAAGCCTAAAGCCGGGGTAAAGTTCATATAATATCTAGAATACCCCGAGGGAAGAAGTCCGCCTATCCTGTTAGAATTTTTACTAGGGGTCAAGTACAGGCTTTAGAGGTGAATTAGTTTTTCACTTGAATCCATTGCAAAAGCTACATAGCTACATTTTCATGATTGTCTGGATTTCTAGAACATAGGATGAAAACAAAAAGGAGAAAAATCTCTATGCATACACTTGATAAAATAATCAGTCCCTTAGGGACCCTTGATGTAAATAATTTAGTCTTGCATTTGCTAGGCACTAGCAAGATTTAGGCATGGGAGTATGATTGCGCAGTAATCATAGTTCTTAATTGATCGAAATTAGGCTAGAACTTAGCATATGTTAGGGTAATTCATGCATGCATAAGCATTATCTGCATCTTTACTGCTTTACTTTAGCTATGCATAAAATAATGTTATAATGTGCTGATTAAGTGCATTATGTCATTTGCAGGCAATAAGCTGATCAGAAACTAGATCTGGCACTGGATCTGAAGCTGGATCAGGAATAATGGGTGTTGCAGCAGAGCTGGAGCAGACAACTTAGATTAGATGTAGGAATAATGATGTAAGGGAGTTAAGGTTTGATATTCAATTAAGTAGGAATAAAATAGTAAAATGTGAAGAGCTTAGGTCCATCCTAACCCTAAGATAGCCTAGAGACTTCCCCAAGCCTTAGCCACCCTTAGATTAGGTCACCGCACCCTAGGAAACCTTAAAGCCCTAATTCCAACCTTTATCTGGTCGTCCAGATGAATTATAGGACATCCAGAACCCTTAGCCAACTCCCACACACCTTAAACCCACTTCTGTAGTGTTATTGGATGTCCAGACACTTAGTCTGACGTCCAATTTCTGCAGAATACCCAAGATAGAACCTTGAATCCTTCCTGACTCTGATTGGACGTCCAGACAACAAGTCTGGACTTCTGATTTTTGAGTATAAGATGTCTAACACTACAATTAGATGTCTGATACTGCTCTCCAGTTCATATTTTGAGATTCAAGCCTTGATCCTAGATCTCTAGGTCCCTAAACCCAATTCCAACCCCATAGAAACCTAAATTAAGGTGCCCTAACCATAGTACATCACCTCTAGACCTCCCTAAGGACCTAATTAGGTCAACACTAAACCTAATTGACTTGAATCTTAGTCAATTCCATTAGTCTATTCAATTGGACTCAATGAGTCCAATTGAGCCCTGATCTCAGCACACACTGTCCAATTGGACTCAATAAGAGTCCAATTGACCTAGATCTAAATTAATTGAGTTGTTTTACTCTCAATTAAGTTTCCACACACCAAATTAAACTTGTATTTAATTTTAATTGCACTTTACCTTAGTGAGTTAGGGTTTATAACCCTAATTTGAGACATACCTTGACCTAAACCCACTAGAACCTAACCTAATCAACCTAGCCACCTAAGTTTCGACCCACACACACCCACACACACCATCTCTAAAACTCTCTACCATGTGTGGTTGCCTTGGTTGCCAAAATTAGCAACCAAGAGCCATTCAATTTTTAGATCCACATTTGGTGGATCTAAAAACCACCATCCACCCTCTTTCTCTCACTCTCCCACGAGCTCCCACCATAGGCCTCTCTAGAGAATTCCATAATTCTCTAGAGAGCTTTCCTTAGGTCTATAAAAAGACCTAAGGGGTGGCCATTTGCACCCATTCACTTCCTTGGCTCCATTTACATCCACCTCCACTTCGACTAGCCACTTCCACTCCACGAGTTGACTAGCACCATGAAGGTCACCATGCAGGGATGCTAGATCACTCCTCTCTCTCTCTCCAAGAACCGGCCTAAGCTCCTTTGTCCACCCCTCATTCTCCTCTCGACCACTCCAAGGCCATCGGAGACCACCTCCAAATGCCCTTTTGTTCTGCTAGATCTAGATTAGTAGTTTAAGCTCTTCATAGTTTTACTGCTTTTAACTACTGCTTAGTAGTGTAGTCCTTATTCTCCCCAAATGATGCATGGAAAATCCCCCCGTAGATTCTTGTATGCAATCATTTTATGATGGCTAGATTTACATTTTTAAGCATTCATGTACAAGCTTTCCTCTACAAGTTCATGTTGCAAACACTCCCCAAATGAATGAATGAAAAATATATTTTCTACATATATATGTCTATGTTTTGAAATCACCATGAGCTTATTGATTGCCATCATTTTTGCATGATTCAAGTTGCCTGTTTTCACTTGTTTATCTATTTCGCAACAAGCATGTCATTTCCGAAAAACATAGAAAATCTAACAATAGATGCATTTTCTGTAAACGATCACCACCTCACTAGAATCGTGCGCACAAAAACTCACACTTTCACCTTTGTGATCTATTTAACACACACGCACGTAGTCAGGGTTCACAATAGCAGTGGTGAAATTTTAATCAGAAGACTGGAAACTGGCATGTGAATTTAAACAAAGTAGAGTGGTAAAAGATCGAATTCAAACGTAAAATAAATGCCTCCCAGAGACGAACGACTAGGACCCAAGTCTTGTTATCTTTTTACAAATATCTTTGTTGGATCGTATTGTGCACTATACTACAATGCCTTTTCTCATCAAACACGTGCTCTACGATTACCAAACAGTAGCCTAGGCCGCCCAGCATGCGCACGTGCCACCGCACGTGTGCAGTAGCACGGGTGCGCTGATGGGAATCGTTCTCGTACATTTCGAAAGTCGTCAGAAATTGTAGTATAGTCGCGCAAAAACGTTAATAAGAAATTAAGTTTGTAAAGATTATAAGACTTGAGTTCCGGTCGTTCATCTCTGGGAGGCATTTGATTTACTTTTGAAATCGATCTTTTTGCCGCTCTACTTCGTTTAAAATCACACGCCGATTTATGATTATTACGTATTGAAGTACGACATGCTTAGTTGCAAGTATATCAAGAATTAAAAACAGGCAACATTAATCACTCAAAAGATATTGCAATAAGCTCATGGTGATTCTCAACACATAGACATATATATAAAAATATATTTTCTATTCATTCAAGAGAGTGTTTGCAACATAGAAGGTAGAAGAAAGCTTGTACATGAATGCTTAAAAATGTAAATCTAGCTACCAGAAAATGATCGCATACAAGGATCTATGGGGGGATTTTGCATGCATCATTGGGGGAGAAGTAAGACTACACTATTAGGCAGTAATAAAAGCAATAAAATTATGAAGAGCATGAATTAAATCTAGAAGAATAGAGGGCATTCAGGGGTGGTCCCCGATGGCCTTGGAATGGTCGGGAGGAGAATGAGGGGCGACCAATGTAGCTTAGGCCGACCCTTGGAGAGAGGGAGGAGTGATCCAGCATCCCGGCATGATGTCCTCCATGGTGGTGGTAGTGAGCTCGTGGAGGTGGAGTGGCTAGCTAAGTGGAGGTGGAGTGGCTAGCTAAGTGGAGGTGGCATGAATGGCACCAATGGAGTGAATTTGCCAAGGAAGTGAATGGGTGCAAATGGCCACCCCTTAGGTCATTTTATAGACGTAGGGGAAGCTCTCTAGAGAATTATGGAATTCTCTAGAGAGGCCTATGGTGGGAGCTCATGGGAGAGTGAGAGAGAGAGGATGGATGGTGGCTTTTAGATCCACTAAATGTGGATCTAAAAATTGAATGGCTCTTGGTTGCTATGTTTGGCAACCAAGGCAACTACACATGGTAGAGAGTTCTAGAGAACTCTAGGCTAGGTATTTTCATGTGGATGGTGTGTGTGGGTGTGTGTGGGTCGAAACTTAGGTGTCTAGGTTGATTAGGTTAGGCTCTAGTGGGTTTAGGTCAAGGTATGTCACAAATTAAGGTTATAAACCCTAATTCACTAAGGTTAAGTGCAATTAAACTCAATACAAGTTTAATTGGGTGTGTGGAAACTTAATTGAGAGTAAAACAACTCAATTAATTTATGGCTAGGTCAATTGGACTCTCACTGAGTCCAATTGGATAGTGTGTGCTGAGATCAGGGCTCAATTGGACTCAATGAGTCCAATTGAATAGGCTGATGGAATTGACTAAGATCCAAGTCAATTAGGTTTAGTGAGGACCTAATTAGGTCCTTAGGGAGGTCTAGAGGTGATGTACTAGGGTTAGGGCACCTTAATTTAGGTTCCTATGGGGTTGGAATTGGGTTTAGAGACCTAGAGATCCAAGATCAAGGCTTAAATCTCAAAATAGGAATTGAAGAACAGTATCAGACGTCTAATAATAGTGTCAGATGTCTTATACTAAAAAATCAGAAGTCCAGACTTGTTGTCTGGACGTCCAATCAGAGTCAGGAGGGATTTTGGGTTCAGTTTTGGGTATTCTGCAGAAATTGGACGTCTGACAAAGTGTCTGGACGTCCAATAACACTGCAGAAGTGGGTTTGAAGTGTGCGGGAGATGGCTAAGGGTCCTGGATGTAGTATAACTTATCTGGACGTCCAGATAAGGGTTGGAACTAGGGTTTTCGGGCTTCCTAGGGTGTTGTGACCTAATCTAAGGGTGGCTAATGCTTAGGGAAGTCTCTAGGCTATCCTTGGGCTAGGATGGACCTATGCTCTTCACATTTTACTGCTTTATTTCTACTTAACAGAATAAAAAACCTTTAACCCACTTACATTATTGTTCCTATATCTAAACTAAGCCTTCTACTCTAGCTCTGCTACAACTCCCGTTATTCTAGATCCAGCTTCAAATCCTGCTCCAGATCCAGCTCCAGATCTACTTATTTTCTGCAATCGACATAATGTACTTAATTAGCACATTATAACATTATTTATGCATAGCTAAAGGAAAGCAATAAGGATGCAGATAATGCATATGCATGCGTGAATAACCCTAACTTATGCTAAGTCCTAGCTTAATCTAGGTCAATTAAGACCTATGATTGCTGCGCAATCATGCGCGCGCACGCGCAGGCACGCATAGGCATAGTGCAGTGGCAGCGTGTGAAGCGTGTGCGCGTTCGTAGAGCACTCAGCGCAGTGCCAACGGAGCATGCAGCGTATCTATAACGACAGACTAGCAGACTTACAGCGACGCTTACAGCCGTCACTAATTCATCACATTCCAGCAAAGCCAGCTATGGTCACCAGCGGGCATGAGCTACCTACAGCGACGCTTTCAGCGGTGGCTTGGATGTCACTAATGGTCTCATACGTACTTTTTGCCTCTTCTCCTGCACTATAAAAGGACCTACACCCTCTCCCTTCCAAGCCATCTCTACCTACTCTACTCCCTCCTACTCCCAAGCTCTAGCAAGCCTACCAACGTTCCATTAGAGCTTGTTCTCAAGCTCCCAAGGAGCCTATTAGTGTAGCAAACCTCTGCCCCACCAAATACTCCTCCAACTTCCCATCCCCCTTCGTAGGTCACCATGGAGCCATCCTCCCACCTCCATTCCAGTAGTAGATCATCTCCTTCTTCTCGCCTCCATTCCAGAGCCATGTCGAAGCTTTCCTCAACCCGATGTCCTCCCGCTCCTCACCTCCATCGTCCCACTCCTCGCCTCCTTCGTCCGAGCTTCCGCCAGGCATCGTCGTCTCACCGAATAGTCGATTCAGGAGCTATCCTCTCATCCCCCTCTCTTTTTATGATCTCATAGTTAATTGTAATAAACATTAATGCAATACATCACATTTGATTCCATCTCTACCTTGCGATTACTTGTCTTTTATTACAAAAACACAAAAAAATAACGAAACCCTAAAAATCTAAAAAGAAACAAATCGAAGCGTGGTTTTCAATTAAAGTAAATGTTGCCTCCCTGTGTTCGACCTGGGACTCCATTGGAGTTTTGGTATAAATTTTATCTGATCGACATGTTTTGCAACTACGACGACAAGTTATTTGTAACCTTGATTTCTAACACACGAAACATGCCCGACTAGTGAGACCATCGAGACAACCTCAGAGATGCCTAAATCCAAATATGTTGGAGGTTGTCAAGTAGGAGATCATTAAATGGTTGGATGCAGACATTATCCAATTTCCAACAGCCAGTGGGTGAGTCCCATTCAGATTGTGCCCGGAAAGGAGGGACTCACCGTGATCAAAAATGAATTGGGCGAATCCATCTCGACCTGCACCATGACTTCTTAGTGGGTCTGCATTGATTATAGGAAGCTAAACTCGGCTACCAAAAAGAATCATTTTCCTTTACCCTTTATTGATCGGATTGCAGAATGGTTGGCCGGGTGTAGCTTCTTCTGCTTTCTGGATGGATACTCCAGGTACAATCAATTAGCAATCAACCCGGAAGATCAAGACAAGACAACTTTTACGTGTCCCTTTGAAACATTCGCTTTTAAGTAGATGCCCTTCGGCCTCTGCAATGCACCAGCACTTTTTAGTGATGCATGATGGCCATCTTTTCAGACATGATCGGGGACTACGTAGAAATGTTCATGGACTTCTCCATGTTTGGAGATGATTTTTCATCTTGTCTTGATAACCTCATAAAGATCCTGAGGAGATGTATAGAGGTTAACCTAGTACTTTCATGGGAAAAAAGCCATTTTATGGTGAGGGATGGCCTTGTACTAGGCCACAGGATCTCCTCTAATGGACTCAAGGTTGACCGAGCTAAGTCCGAAATCTTTTCACAATTACCTCCGCCTAGCTCGATCAGGAAAATCAGATCATTCTTAGGGCATGTCAGATTTTATCGAAGATTCATTCAAGATTTCTCAAAAATTGCTTGTTTGTTAATGAATCTTCTGGTAATCGACATGCCCTTTGATTTTGACTCCTCGTGTCATAGCACTTTCGAGACCTTACAAAGTGCTATTTCAGGTGCACCTATTCTCCAACCTCCCGATTGGTCTCTCGACTTCGAGATGATGTGTGACGCCTCCAACTTTGCTGTGTAAGCACCTCTATTTTGATGCACCAAAATTATGTTTATTGCTAAGACTGACGTTTCAAGACTATCTTGGATTGATGCCTCTATTCAAGACACAAGTAAAGATAGTTGCTGATATGCATTTTTTTCATTTATTTGAGTCTAGGACCTTATTGTAAGGAACCTCAAATAAAAATCAAAAATGATTTTTTCACGTATCTTTTCAAATCCAAATTTTTGGGTTATTGATCAACCAAACTTATTAATTGATCGACCAAAACACTTTGATCAACCAACCTACTTATTTGATTGATCAAATCAGTCCATTTTAGGAAGTTGAGAAAAATCCTCTTGATCGACAAACAAGTGATCGACCAACAATCTTAATTGATCAACCAAAGTACTTTTTGATTGACCAATTAACCTGAATTGATTGACCAATTTTGTTTCCTATTCGAGAAAAACTTTTTGTATAAATAGAGGTCGTACGCAGCCCATTCGTATACAACGTTTAAAAAGAAACTCCATTCAAAAGTAGATCTTCTCGTGCTTATTGCAAAAGGTTTTCACGTCCTGCTCTTCATGCTCTTCGAAAGCACACAGCCTCGAACCTCTGCAAAAAAATAGTTTGATCATTTATTGAGGTTCCATAGAATTCATTTTATTGTTATTCAATTTTGTTATTTTGATTTATGGATCCCAAGCCTATTTGGAAGATCCATGGTTGTTGTTTTTGCTACTCTTCAAGATAAAGGAGAAGGGTTTGTAAGAGGTTGTGCCACCCTCGTTCAAGTGGTGTAAATAGTGGATTGACTAGCTTGTACTAGTCGAAAAAATCCTAAGCTACGAGGCTTAGGTTTTGGCTTTTACCCATATTGGGTTTCCACTATAAATCAGGTGTACTTTGTGCATGAATCTCTATTTTCTTATTTTTAATCTGATTCATATTTTTAAAAGCAATACTATTCACCCCTCCCCTCTAGTATTTAGTTGCGACCCACAGGATATTCTCCAACCCTCATTTGGTATCAGAGCTAAGTTGTCCAGAAGATGTCAAAATCGTTTGTCGACACATATGCTGAGGGGCAATCTGCTGCTCGTCCTCCTCTCTTTGACGGGATGAACTACGGATATTGGAAGACAAGGATGCAAATCTTCCTAGTGTCCATGGATTTCAAAGTGTAGGACGTCATCACCTCCAAGTATACTCGTCCTGAGATCAAGAAATGAGTGATTGTGACACCAGATCAAAAGAAGATGGCAACTCACAATGCAAAAGCCATGAATGCCATCTTTTGCAGGCTTTCGAGAGTAGAATTCAACCGCATTTTTGTTGCAAGACAGCCTACGAAATTTGGAACATCCTCGAAGTCACCCATGAAGGCACGACAAAGGTAAAGGAAACTAGAGTAAATTTACTAATGCAAAATTACGAGCTTTTCAGGATGAAGAAAGGTGAGTCAATCAAGGAAATGTTCATGAGGTTTATGGACATCATAAACTCTCTAAGGAACCTAGATCAGGAGATCAAGAATGAAGCACTGGTGAGAAAGATACTCCGATCTCTCACCAACGGTTCGGAAACCAAGACCATAGCAATACAGGAGTCGAAAGATCTATCTACCCTCAAATTAAACTATCTTATCGGAAGCTTGATGGCCTATGAAGTTCAACTTCAACACATGAAGGAGCATGAAGGCAAAGGAGTAAAGAAGAAAGCCATAGCCCTTGAAGCCACTCAAGAATCTGAAGAAACTTCAAGTGGAGAAGAGGAAGACATAGCACTCCTATCCAGAAAATTCAGAGAGTTTCTTAGGGACAAGAAGAATTGGAGGAAGAAGAAAGAAGGAAGAAACAACGACACAGTCATCTGTTACAACTGCAAGAGAAAGGGACACATCAAGAAGGATTGTCCACTTCTCAGGAAGGAATCTGAAAAAAAGAAGCACTTCAGTAAAGATGGAAAGAAGAAAGCCTTTACTGCAACTTGGGATGAATCAGACTTAAGTTCAGAAGAAGAAGAAACATCAGGAGAAGAAGCTCTTCTCGATTTGATGGCGCTAGAAGATGAGGTAACCTCCATTACTCAAGATGAACTATTAGAAGCATTCTTTGAATTGCATGATATAGCTACATCACTAAAATTAGAAAACAAAAACCTAGTAAAGATACTAGACAAAGAGAAAGCACAAAAAGAAGCACCTGACAATCAAAACAAACAGCTATCTGTTGAAATTACAACACTAAAATCACAAATAAACCACTTAGAAATAGACATAGATAAATTAAAAGAAAACTCTGCTATTCTACTAAATGACCTGACAAAATTCACAAACGGAAGTAGAAATTTGCATAAATTGTTAGGAACACAAACCCAAAGCACCACAAAATTTGGGTTAGGCTATATACCAAAGAATAGCCATGAAGCATCTAGTTCCAGTCAAAGCAAAGAGAAAGGTAGACTGCAAAAATAGGCAATGAAAACTAACCACCGTGGACTTGAGCAAAAATGGGTACCAAAAAGTATTTTGCAATCTTGTTTTGTAGGCTTAGTATATTATAAGAAGTGGACTTTCCAACAAATCAATGGAACATAGAAGCCACTATACCAAACGAAGCCTCACGATCGCAAATCAATGACAGGAAAGAGAAGAAAGAAGATGGATAATGGACAGTGGCTGTTCGAAGCACATGACCGGTGAGGAAGACCTATTCCTAGAACTCAACCTTCAGGAAGGTAGTACGGTCACAATCGAGAACAACCACAAGGGTTAGATTATTGGTACTAGCCAAATTGGTAATGCTTCTACCTCTATTGATAATGTGCACTTAGTTAAAGGTTTAAAACACAATCTATTAAGTGTAAGCCAAATATGTGATAAGGGAAACAGTATTACGTTTACATCAAAAGGTTTTAAAATTCATGATGAAGAAAGAAATCAAGTTATTCTCAAAGGAAATAGACACAAAGATATTTACACCATAAGCTTCGACAAATACGATAGTCTTGAATGTCTAGTCGTATCTGATGCAGAAGCAACTCTTTGGCATAAAAGACTAGGTCATGTTCACATGGGAAACATTAGTAAACTTGTAAAACATGAACTTGTCAAAGGTCTACCAAGGATCGACTTCAAGAAAAGCAAAGTTTGTGATTCTTGTCAAGTCGGCAAACAAACCAAAAACCCTTTTAAACCAAAAAGTATGGTTAGCAATTTTCAACCCCTAGAGCTACTTCACTTAGACTTATTCGAACCAACAAAATCCGAAAGCCTAAGCAGGTGAAGATATTGTTTAGTCATAATTGACGACTTCTCTAGATTTACTTGGGTATCTTTCTTAAAGAGCAAGGAGTTAACCTTAGATTCTTTTAGCAAACTAGTTAGAAGATCACAAAATGAAAACGAATCAGAAGTAATTAGAATCAGAAGTGATCATGGTGGAGAATTTAAAAATGAATCTTTCTCGAATTTTTGTGATCAATATGGAATTAAACATGAGTTTGCCTTCCTTAGAGCTGCATCGCAGAATGGTGTAGTTGAAAGGAAAAATAGGACATTGCAAGAGTGTGCCTGCATAATGCTGTGCAAGTCAAAGTTGCCTCGATATTTTTGGGCTGAGGCCATAAACACTGCTTGTTTTATCCAAAATAGAACCCTGATCAGACCAATTCTAAAGAAGACACCCTTTGAACTCTATCATGGAAGAAAACCTAGAATTTCCTACTTCAAGATTTTCGGATGTCAATGTTTTATACTTAATACTAAAGATAATCTTGATAAGTTTGATGCAAAAAGCTCAGAAGGGATTTTCCTAGGTTATTCAACCAGAAGTAAAGCCAATAGGGTCTTTAATAAGAAGAGTTCTTCTATTGAGGAAACCATGCATGTATCATTTGATGCAACATTAGTTCAACCTAAATCTTCCACGATTGATGATGATGATACAATAGTTGATCCTTCAAACATTCTAGAAGATATTATTCTTAATGAACTACCCAAAGATATCTCATTTGTAAAAGATCATCCTAAAGAACTAATAATAGGTGAATTATCAAAAGGAGTTCAAACCAAATTTTCCCTTAACACATTAGCATTTATAGCTTTTGTATCTCAATTAGATCCTAAAAATATTAAGGAAGCCTTCTTAGATAATCATTGGATTATTGCTATGGAAGATGAGCTAAACCAATTTAGGAAAAATCAAGTATGGGAACTTGTTCCAGAACTTGAGCAACAAACTATTATTGGAACCAAGTGGTTTTTTAGGAACAAACTTGATGAATCAAGACATGTAATTAGAAATAAAGCTAGACTTGTGGCTCAAGGATATAATCAAGAGGAAGGAATAGATTTTGACGAAACATATGCACCTATTGCTCGACTTGAATCTATTAGATTGTTGCTAGCTTTTGCAGGCCATTTGGAATTTAAGGTTTTCCAAATGGATGTCAAAAGTGCCTTTTTAAATGGATTCATCAAGGTGGAAGTCTTTTTTAAACAACCTCTAGAATTTGAAGATCCAAATCATCCAGAACATGGATACAAATTAAACAAAGAATTGTATGGATTAAAACAAGCTCCACGAGCTTGGTATGAAAGATTATAAACATACTTAATTGACAATGAGTTTAAAATTGGTCAAATCAATCCAACTTTATTTATGAAAAGAAAACAAAATGACCTCCTAATAATTTAAATATATGTAGATGATATTATTTTCGGTGCTACTAATGATCTACTTTGCCGAGAATTTGCAAAGGTTATGTAGGATCAATTTGAAATGTGTATGGTGGGAGAACTTAAGTTCTTCCTAGGTCTTCAGATTGATCAACTATCCTATGGAATCTTCATATCTCAAATAAAATACATAGCAGAGATATTAAAGAAATTCTCAATGGACAAAGTCAAAGGCAAAGAAACACCGATGGCAGCTTCTACCCAATTAAAAACTGATGACACAGGTAAGTCAGTAGATCAAAATCTTTATAGAAGCATGATAGGTTCTCTATTATACTTAACTGTAGGTAGACCTAACATTCTATTTTGCACTTGTTTATGTGCTCGTTTTCAAGTAAACCCTAAGGAATCACATCTAAATGCTGTTAAAAGAATCCTTAGATATCTAAACAACACACAAGACTTAGGACTCTTCTATCTGAAGTCAGACACATTAGAATTATATTCCTTTTGTGATGCTGATTATGCGGGTAGCTGCACAGACCGAAAGAGTACTAGTGGAACTTGTCAATTTCTCGGAAATTCCCTAGTCTCTTGGTTCTCTAGAAAACAAAACACTGTATCTCTATCCACAACTGAAGCAGAATATGTAGCAGCATCCTTAACATGTTCACAACTATTGTGGATGAAACATACTTTAAAAGATTTTGGATTAACTTTTAAAAACAACAAAATCTTGTGTGGCAACACTAGTGCAATCAACTTATCCAAGAATCCAGTACAACACTCTAGGACCAAACATATTGATATTAGACATTACTTTCTTAGAGATTATGTCTCAAAAGGGGATATCAACTTAGAATTTATTAACACAGAAAAATAGCTAGCCGATATATTCACAAAACCATTATCAAAAGATAGGTTTAATCAAATTTGCCATTCACTAGGTTTATCATGATTAAAAGAGCTTAATTAAGTAGCCTAAAAAATGACTCTTTTACTGTTTTGATTGATCAATATTGAAAAATTGATCAACCAACCTTTGATCGATCAAAACTATTGTTTTGATCAACCAAAACTTGAATTTGTCTGGCGAGAATTTTCCCTCCATTGTTTTCTCTTTTTGATCGATCAACTAAAATATTTGATTGACCAAACTGTTTGGGCGGGAATTTTCCCTCCAAACTTTCAAACTCTGATTTACCAAATACTTATTCTGATCGATCATTTTTTACTTTGATTGACCAAAATCAAATTTTGATTGACCAAAACTGGGCAGATTCACCTTTGCGATTGCGATCTCGTTTCCTCATTTTCCGATCGCAATCTTCATTTACCATTTCTAACCTATGTGATTAGTTGCCTTAAGTGCATTTACCTATTTTGTTAATCACATTCTCTTTAAAACCTCCTCATTTTTACCCCTAAACCCATTTTTTAACCATCATAAATGGTCCCCACTTCTTGCAAACACTACCCCACAACTTCTACTTTTCTCTAAGTGACCAATGCCACCGGCTCTGACCTCCTCGTACATGACCTCCATGCGTGGGTCCCTCATGCACCGGTCCTCGCAAGAGCGTGACTAATTGTCGTGTCCTCCAACACATGCCTTCATGACCTCCGTGCTTGCACAACTTCAACCTCCTCGCACGACCACCATCCAGGTTCCTTTTTGATCGACCAACTTTGGTTCAATTTTGGTACATTCTAAACCTTGAATACATCCATCCCTTTGGATTTTTCTTGTGTTTAAAATGTGCTTTGACTTACTCTCACTTGTTTGATCTTGTTTTTGTATTTATTTCTTGCAAAATCTTGTAGCATATGTGAGTTTATCATCCGGTCAAACACTTTTTTTTCCGGTCTGAGGTCTTTTGGTCGACCAAACCCCTTAGTTGATCGACCAATCATCTGGTTCTTTTTTTGGTCGACCAATCAAAATTTTTAATCGACTAACCGTGTTTTCCAGTACTTTATCATGGCACCAAAATGTCCATACAGCTCTTCTAGTCATTGTGATGATACTTTCAATCGCTTTTTCATTATCGAGGCCGCTTGTGATAGTTTCTCGTTGTTTGCAAAATTCTCTCCACATGTTGATAGACCTGTTGATTTCACTTATTTCGAGTCTATTTTCCTTGGGATCAGCAAAAAATTTGCATACCATCAGATTTTATGTTTGTTTGAGCGGAACTTTTATGCGGGTTCCAAACATAGCTGCATTCCTGGGTTGATCCCATGTCCTGTCACCTATTTTATGCCAATCTCAAAGATATAGGTGAAGGCTCCAACATCAAGTTAACCTAGAATGTTTACGGGATAGAAGTTCTAGTCAATACGAATGTTTTGACGAAGATTCTTAGCTATCCTTCTGTTGGACCTATTTTTCTTGAGTTGCACCAGCGAACTCAGTCTGATACTATCAGGGAGACCCTACTCACTCCCTCTCATTTTGACTTGGGTCGTCCTACCAAGTCACCCTTTTTCTATCATTTGCCTCATTTTCTGAACCGTGTTTTCTTGTGGAACTTTATGTCCAAGTCCACATCTTTTGAAAACTACCCTGGTATAATGTTGATCACCCTCTATGAATTTATGAAGAACAAACAATTCAATTGGAACCATTTGATTGTTTATCTCATGAGTAAACCACCTAGCAGCTCCTTCCAGTTTGGGACACTCTGTCTCATATCTTTCTCCATTTCAGTGTACCCATGAACATTAATCACAAATAGTTTATCACTTATGTCTCCATTTTTGATAAACTCACTTATGCTAAGATGGAGTAATCACAGGGAGCTTGTGATGAGGGTGCACCATAGGAGCAGCAACAGCAGCAGTAGACACTGTACCTCCGTTCCCGCCTTATGAGAACTTCACTGTGACTTATCCACCCCCAGTGAGACCATCACCATCTTTCTATGACCAGGATTGAAGTCTCTCGGATAGATAGATTTCAGGTAGGGACTTTGTCACTATTTAGGATGTGACAGCTGGTATCTCTTTGATGATGCATAGGCAGAGAGAGACAGACATGGTTATGATGAGGCACGGGCATTAGGTATCAGAGTACATGAATGCTCAGAGTCAGTTTTTGGACAAACTTGGAGAGTCTGTTATAGCATTCAGCAGCAACTTCACCGACCTCCTCGACCTCATTCGACTACTATGCCTTCTGCAGTACCTCCTCCTCCTACTTCATCAGCTTCACCAGTAGCACCACCAGTAGACCAGCAGATCACTCCTCCTCGTAGGACATCTAGGCATTCGACACCATGTTCGTCAGCTCAGCGATGCCTTTGTGTTGGTCAGCCTGCATCTTCTGAGAGATCAGACTCACTAGATCTTGAGCTAGATACTGATCTTCAGAGCACCATGGATGCATTTATGGCATTGTTAGATGATTAGTTGTTCTATTTTCTTTCATTTTGGCATGTATCAGTTTATTCTAGACTCTTTTATAAGTTATCTTTTCCAGACATTTTGTTATGATGTTGCAAGAATATTATCTCCTTTAGTTTTATATTATTATCTCTCTCAATGCATGTGTTTTTATTGATGCTTCTATTACTTGCTTAAGAGGGAGTTAACTGTGAAATAACTAGCAGCACGTTTACTTTTTGCTGAAATAAAATGGGGGAGAAATTATGCAAAGTTATTTCAAATTCATAATTATAATTTTGCTGTCATCAAAAAGGGGGAGAATGTAAGTACCTCTGTTTTGATGCACCAAAATTATGGTTATTGCTAAGACTGACATTTTAGGACTATCTTGGATTGAAGCCTCTATTCAAGACACAAGTTCAGATAGTTGCTGATATGCATCTTTTTCATTTATTTGAGTCTAGGAATTTATTGTAAGGAACCTCAAATAAAAATCAAAAATGATTTTTTCACGTAACTTTTCAAATCCAAATTTTAGGGTTATTGATCGACCAAAACAATTTGATCGACTGAAAAAAATCATTCTCGCGCATTTTGAAAGTTGTCCGAATCGTAGTATAGTTACGCAAAAATGTTCATCAAAAAAATTAAGTTTGTAAAAAGAACGAGACTTTGAATCCCGGTCGTTCATCTCTGGGAGGCATTTGTCTTACTTTTGAAATCGATCTTCTCTTGCTTTACTTTGTTTTGAATCGCATGGTAGTTTTTGATTATCACATACTGAAGTACGACAAGCTTAGTTGCAAAATATATATATAAGGGAACAATAGGCAACTTGCATCACGCAAAAAGAATGATAATTATTAAGCACATGGTGATTTCAAACATATAGAGATATATATATATATAAATGCATTTTCATTCATTCCATTGGAGAGTTGTTTGCAACAAGAACTTTAGAGGAAAGCTTGTACATAAATGCTCGAAGTTTAAACCTAGCTACTAGAAAATGACTACATACAAGAATCAACGGGGGCTTTTGCATGCATCATTGGTGGAGAAGTAAGACTACGCTATTAAGCACTAATAAAAGCAATAAAATTATGAAGAGCATAAACTAAATCTAGCAGAATGAAAGGGCATTCAGGGGTGGTCCCAGATGGCCTTGGAATGGTCGGGAGGAGAATGAGGGGTGGCCAATGTAGCTTAAGCCGACCCTTGGAGAGAGGGAGGATTGATCCAGCATCCTGGCATGATGTCCTCCATGATGGTGGTGAGCTCGTGGAGGTGGAGTGGCTAACCTAAGTGATGGTGGGCGTGCATGGAGCCAATGGAGTGAGTGGTGTCAAGTAGTGGATGGAAACTGAGGGATGTGAATTGCCAAGGAAGTGAATGGGGTCACTTAGCTGCCCATGGGGTCTTTTTATAGACTCAAGGGCTTCTCTCTAGAGAGGTGTGGAACTCTCTAGAGAGAGTCCAAGAGTGGCCGGCCAAGGGAGGATAGAAGTGGTCTTTGAGATCCAAAAATTGTGGATCTCAATTTGAATGCTTCTAGGTTGCTAAATTTGGCAACCAAGAGGTGGCGCCACCTCAAGAGAGTTCTAGAGAACTCTAGAGAAGTTTGTGTGCGTGAATGGGTGTGTGTGTGTGTGTGTGTGTGGTCGTGCTCTATGTGTCCAAGAGGTTTAGGTTAGGTCCTAAGGGGTTTGGGTAGGTGTAGGTCTTGAATTAGGGTTACAAACCCTAATTGCTAAGGGGAAAATGCAATTAAACTTAACCTAAGTTTAATTGAATGAGTGTAAACCTAATTTAGAGTGCGATAACTCAATTAGGTTGGGTTTAGGTCAATTGGACTCTCACTAAGCCCAATTGAACTTGTGTGGGTTGAGATCTAAGCTCAATTGGACTCAGTGACTCCAATTGACTTAGGTGAAGGTAATTGACTTTGATCTAAGTCAATTGGGTTTGATGAGAGCCTAATTAGGTCCTTAGGTAGGTCTAGAGGTGATGTACTAGGGTTAGGACACCTTAATTTAGGTTCCTATGGGGTTGGGATTAGGTCTAGGGAGCTAGAGATCCAAGATCAACACTTGAATCTCAAAACAAGGACTGGAGACCAGTATCAGAAGTCCAATAATGTGATCATACGACTTATACTAAAAAATCAGAAGTCCAGACTTTAGTTTTGGACGTCCAATCTGAGTCTGGGGGAAATTAAGGTTCTGTTTTGGCTATTCTGCAGAAATTGGACGTCTGACAAAGTGTCTGGACGTCCAATAACACTGCAGAAGTGGGTTTGAGGTGTGCTGGAGTTGGCTAAGGGTCCTGGACATCCTATAACTTATCTAGACATCCAGATAAGTGTTGGAACTAGGGTTTTAGGGCTTCCTAGGGTGTTGTGACCTAATCTAAGGCTTGGGGAAGTCTCTAGGTTATCTTAAGGCTAGGGTGGTCCTAAGCTCTTCACATTTTACTGCTTTATTTCTACTTAATAGAATAGAAAGCCTTTAACTTCCATACATTATTATTCCTACATCTAAACTAAGCCTTCTGCTCCAGCTCTGCTGCAACTCCCGTTATTCCTGATCCAGCTTCAGATCCTACTCCAGATTCATTTCCTGATCAGCTTATTGCCTGTAATTGACATAATACACTTAATTAACACATTATAACATTATTTCATGCATAGCTAAAGAAAAGCAGTAAAGATACAGAAATTGCGTATGCATGCATGAATAACCCTAACTTATGCTAAGTCCTAGCTTAATCTAGGTCAATTAAGACCTATGATTGCTGCGCAATCATTCCCCCATGCTTAAATCTTGCTAGTCCCTAGCAAATGCAAGACTAACTTATTTACAGCAAAGGTCCTTAAGGGACTAATTATTTTATCAAGTGTATGCATAGAGATTTTTCTCCTTTTTGTTTTCATCCTATGCTCTAGAAATCCAGACAATCGTAAAAGTGCAGATATGTACCTTTTGCAACGGATTCAAGTGAAAAACTAATACACCTCTAAAGCATGTACTTGACCCCTAGTGAAAATTCTAACGGGATAGGCAGACTTCTTCCCTCGGGGTATTCAAGATATTCTACGAATTCCACCCTGGCTTTAGGCTTAGGTAGAGAATCTCTGAGGGAAAAGATTATATATTTCGTGGCTCACACTCACTTGGTGCTACATAGAGACTAGTACCACAGAATCTAGATTCTCAGACTACTGAGTAACTCAACTCAGAGAAAGACGAGAAAAACTATGCTCCCTTTTGGTTCCTTTGTATCTATTCTCTCTTACTCTTTTTCTTTTTTGCAGAGCTCACAATCTCACCTGATTCACACATACGATCTGTATTTAGTGGTCTCACTAGGCATTAGCACTTTAATTGAGTTCTCATAACCCTAACACTAAGTCAGAATTCCTCAGCTAGTATTCGGGCGGTCAGAAACACAAGAAAGGTGGGTTAAGGCCATATTTGGTGGATCTCAAATTTATTTGGTGGTAGTGCCTCACTGTAAATGAAATAAACACTTTTTCTACTTTTATATATATATATACATTTTCTAGCTCAACACAATCTAGCAACACATTCATGAATTTTATTGAAGAGGCATTATTAGGGATTGGTGGTACTCAAGAGAGATTAGGTGGCTTATTTGGTGGAAGTGCCTACTCATGGCATCGGGGAAGACGGATAGGACGGTGTATTTCTGACCTTGACATCAATACCCTCCTTCAGCCGAGGATTCGATAAAGAATGGTTGCAACCATCCACCTTAGCCCTAGTTTTATGAAAACTCGCTCTCCGCGTATTTGCCTTATTTAGTGGCTCTCACCATTCGCACAAAAATGTATACGTGGGAATCGAGAGTGAAAACTATGTCTAAACTCAGAGTATCATCACCTAATTATCTAGGATTTTAGATTCCTTCCACTAATCTTAGAGCACCAGTACACTCTACTCTCATCTCACACTTTTGGTGGATTTTTTGAGGAAAATCTGCCTGACTCCCAAAACACTATCCAGGGGTTCAGGAAAAGAAGAACTACTCCTTCTCAATGGACTAAAGATGTTTATCAGCCTTCACCATGAATCCATTGCAAATTCTACGTGTGTGTCAAAAGTTGTACTGGATTCTAGATTATAAGAATCAATTAGAGGATAAAGTCCTTAATGCATTTTCTTAATAAAATAATCTTATTCATGAATGCATTATGTATATATGCTATAAACAAGCAACCTCGTATAATTTGTACTTCATGAAATTCCCATATCGGGTTACAAGCATCTTGACCCTAAATTTAGAACAAGAGGTGAGCAGGTGAGTCGGAAGTGGCTGTTGGAGACGATTTCTAGCTCCAATGCGGGTACTGGAGGTGGAGTCAGTTGTTCTTTTATTTAAGGTCCTAAAGTACATTTTACATGCAACTCCGAGGTTTTCCTAAATGTTGGCATAAAAATTTTTCAGTTTTGTTGTATCAACCCCCCCATGCCTAAGTTCTTGCATGTCCTCATGCATGAATATAAGAGAAGATAAATTCAACAGAGGATGAGTGGGTAGAAGTCACCTGGAATTGCTCCTGAAAATATACATTTAGCACCGGCCAACCTGTTAGCATGCAATATACGCAAAGGAAATATGCTAAAAGAAAAATGTGCTATGTCTAAAAATGGTTATGTATAGATGATGGTGAAATGTGGGATATATGCTGTCTATATGTGCTGAGTTTAACGCCTCTAGCTAGGCGAAAACTCAATCAAATGTGTCATTTCTAGCATAGGAGCCGGCTAAGATTAAGAGAAAGATATACTCGTATGCTCCCAGAATCAGTGGTCCGGAGATGCGAACCAGCTGATTGTGCACCCCTACTCCAAAAAGTCTAGCTATAAAAAAGTGTGGAGTGGTGGTGGAAAATAGAGGATAATCAGAGGGGGGATCATGATGTTGATTCAGCTGATTTATCATGTCCCATAATTCAGCAGGAAGTTGCTGAGGGAGTAGATCAAAATGTATCTCGAAACCAGAATCTGAGTCATAGGGATCTGCATAATCATAGTTGACATCAAAGATCATGCCCTCTCCAAGCTCTGGGTCATATGGGGGTATCCGTGAAAGTAGAAGATCTGTGGGGAGTTCACTGAAATCCTCGTCAGAAATTACTTCGTCCTCACCAGTACTTATCTCTGATTCATCAGAGGCTGTCTCCTCAATCTCAGAGTCGAGCCATCCATTAGATTGACTAGGATGATAGTTGCATCCCCAGCTCATTCTACTTAAAGCTTCATCCTCATATGCACTAGGTTCCTCAGTAATTCCGGCATCCATAGCTATTTCTGGTCTTTGGATGTCAGGCTCAGGGATAGAAAGTGTCATCTAAAAATCTCTAGCATCTGAATTAGGGATGTAGGTGAAAGAAGAAGAGTGCAGATCAGAAGATGTTGGCTCTAGCACAGGTTCACCTACAATGGGAAGTGGCTTAGGCTGATCAGTAGTGTCGCATGTAATGTTTGCCTCAAGATCCATATCCTCAATTGGATCTACTTCCCTTATCTTGATTGGGTCATCTAACCCAAGGGGTGTCTCCCAGGATTCAGGATAATCTGATTGTGGCTCAGTCCTGGAGATATCAGTCCTTTCCTCAATTTCCTGAATGAAGTTCTCAGATGAACCCATTCGGCATACTTCCTGCTCTTGTCTCATCTTCAAGCTAGGTTCTTCTTCCCTTGTATGATTTTCCAGCATCTGCTCCTGAGAATCTACTGTGTGTTCTTCCAGTGTAGTTGTTTCAGCTTCTTCAAGGTCTTCAAGGCTATTTTCCACTTGATATCTCAAAAGCCGTAGTTCTTGAGTTTCCCGATTTTGTCCCATTAGCCTTGTTATCTCTGTTGTTTCCTGAAGGAGCTCCATCACAGCTTGTTGATGCAGAATCCAGCTTTGTCTTTGGTTCGGCTCAATGATAGCTTGGATTTCGTGTAGATAAGATGCGGCCTTTTCCTTAGCACCAGTTATAGCTCTCTATATTCTGTAATGCGATCGCATATGCATCGGTAGCTCTTCAGAGGTTCCAGGGGGTGAATAAGGTCTACTCATATTCCATGGGTGAGAAGCAGGAGTATGAAATCCATATCCTATGTTATAAGATGCGGTCCTTTGAGGGACCGGCTGGTATGGATCATAATATCCAGGGTTAGGATATGGGTTAACCATTTCGGTAACCCGAGGAGAAGGATCAGGCAAAGCGAAAAGTCATCTTCGCGACCTTGGGTTCTGATCCCAAGGTTGAGCTGATTCAGTGACCCGGGCTCTCAGATAAGCTCGTGGGTCCAGCTCTTCTAGATCCTAATTAGGTCCAAATCCAGGGTTAGCCATTGCGGCTAAGCAGATAGAAGAAGTGACTTGCCTCCTTGGGAGTAGCTCCCAAGGTCCAATCAGTTGAGGTCTAAGTGACCTCCTTCCTCGCGTACACCACCCAGCCCTAGGGTTGGTGTAGCCAAGAAAGACAAGGCTAAGGCTCTGTCAATCAATTGGTCCTTATGGATCAGGTGACCAGATTTTTCGTTAGAAGTTTGAATTCCTTAAGAGAAGTTCGTCGTTCAACCGACTGAAAGTGATTCTCGCCTCTCAAGCTAACCCAGCCAATCTGGTTACGAGGGGACTAAGGGGAAAGTTCTTCCTTTGGTGTACGCCTTTGGTTCCATTGACCGCCGAGCGGCAATCGTTTGACACTGCCCCACAGACTTAGTCACCAGGTTTGGCAAGAAAGGTTAAAAACATCCAGTAGTATGACAACGAACTTGGGTTGATTTCGTGTTTTAAAATTAATTTTAACCTGTTTTCTTTAGTGGGGTTTGTGGTAAGTGGTCCACAAGGTGACCAAGCTCATCGGCTAAGCACTAGACTGGATTAAGTCTAGGTTAGCCCAAAGTGTGGTCTATAAGTTGTAACCCTAAAGATTCAACCTAAGTTTCATGCACTTCTAGGGTTTTTTTTTCTGTTTCAGCAGACTACAAAAGTAATGTTCGTTCTCTAATAGTAATTGGAATCCAATTGACTTGAAATTTTTCGAGTAGATTCCCTTTTCAATTAGCATTCCGGAGAATATGGTTTTTGAATTTTTACTATTTCAACGAAATTTTTAAGGATTTTTGAATGTTAGGGGGTCAAATTCGGAATTTTGACCCCTAGTTGGTTTTTCATTTTGAAATAGTATCAATTAACCTTCAAAAATTTTGGAAAAATATGGAAAATAAATCCAATTAGATCATCTTTCAAACCCCACCACTTTTAGTCAAAATAGATTTGCAGATTGCTCGAAATTATTTATTGAAGTTTGAAAAATTTTGAATCAAGGGCAGTCTGACCCCGTGCACTTCGTGAAATTTTAAAAATTGTATGCTTGGAATTTTTTCAAAAGAACGGTGGCGTTGGAAAGGTGAATTGAAAATGAAGATTGAGCCCAAATTTCAGAAGTTTTTGCTTATTAATTTTTTGGCAATCGAATTTTTGATTTAGACTTGAAATCTGGCTGAAAAAGCAAAAGATGGTAGAAAAGCTTTTAAAGAGGTTTGAACTTCAAATCTAAACTTTCCACCAAAAAGAATGTTTTTTTTTTGTTTTTCAAAACTTTTGCATGTTTTTTTTTCAAAAAGAAATTTTCAAAGGATTCAATGAAAATATCTTTTTTTTTTCTTTTTCAAACTAACCTAAAATTCGAAAGGAAACTTAATCTAGATTTTTTTTTTCAAAATTTTTCTTTTTGATTTTTTTTTTCAC
Source organism: Thalassia testudinum (assembly GCA_037157565.1). Lineage (NCBI taxonomy): Eukaryota > Viridiplantae > Streptophyta > Magnoliopsida > Alismatales > Hydrocharitaceae > Thalassia > Thalassia testudinum. The sequence goes on along the minus strand of JAZHRO010000031.1, from coordinate 161,869,120 downwards.
AAAAATGAGTAAAATCTTTTTTTTTCACAAAGAATTTTTCAAAGGAAATTGTAGAAAGTAAAACATGCCTAGGGTTCAGGAAAAAAAGCCTAATCTAAGGGGAGATGATGTGCACCTGACTTTTTCTTTGCCGCGCTCAATGTGTGTGTAGATCCCATTTTTCTTTCATTTTTCCTATACATCAAAATCAAAGTAGAGAGAAATTTGTCAGTGATAGTTTCAAAGATCGAAATCATAAAAAATGTCGTTGCCTCCCCGGCAACGGCGTCATTTGACAAAAATCATTCTGACGCATTTTGAAAGTCGTTGGAATCATAGTATAGCCATGCAAAAATGTTCGTCAAAAAAATTAAGTTTGTAAAAATAACCAGACTTTGAGTCCCGGTCGTTCGTCTCTAGGAGGCATTTGTTTTACTTTTGAAATCAATCTTCTCTTGTTTTACTTTATTTAGAATCGCATGGTGGTTTTTTATTATTACATATTGAAGTACAACATGCTTAGTTGCAAAATATATATATAAGTGAACAACAGGTAACTTGCATCATGCAAAAAGAATGACAATTATTAAGCTCACGGTGATTTCAAACATAAAGATATATATATATATAAATGCATTTTCATTCATTCCATTAGAGAGTTGTTTGCAACAAGAACTTTAGAGGAAAGCTTGTACATAAATGCCTGAAATTTCAACCTAGCTACCAGAAAATGACTGCATACAAGAATCAACGGGGGATTTTGCATGCATCATTGGGGGAGAAGTAAGAATATGCTATTAAGCAATAATAAAAGCAATAAAATTATGAAGAGCATAAGCTAAATCTTGCAAAATGGAAAGGCATTCAGAGGTGGTCCCCGATGGCCTTGGAATGGTCGAGAGGAGAATGAGGGGTGGCCAATGTAGCTTAGGCCAACCCTTGGAGAGAGGGAGGATTGATCCAGCATCCTAGCACGATGTCTTCCACGATGGTGGTGAGCTCGTGGAGGTGGACTGGCTAACCTATGTGATGGTGGGCATGCATGGAGCCAATGGAGTGAGTGGTGTCAAGTAGTGGATGTAAACAAAGGGATGTGAATTGCCAAGGAAGTGAATGGGGTCACTTGGCTGCCCATGGGGTCTTTTTATAGACTCAAGGGCTTCTCTCTAGAGAGGTGTGGTATTCTCTAGAGAGAGTCCAAGAGTGGTCGGCCTAGAGAGGATAGAAGTGGTCTTTGAGATACAAAAATTGTGGATCTCAATTTGAATGCCTCTTGGTTGGTAAATTTGGCAACCAAGAGGTGGCACCACTTCAAGAGAGTTCTACAGAACTCTAGAGAAGTTTGTGTGCGTGAATGGGTGTGTGTGTGTGTGTGTGTGGTCGTGCTCTAGGTGACCAAGAGGTTTAGGTTAGGTTCTAAGGGGTTTGGGTAGGTATAGGTCTTGAATTAGGGTTACAAACCCTAATTGCTAAGGGGAAAATGAAATAAAACTTAACCTAAGTTTAATTGAATGAGTGTGAACCTAATTGAGAGTGGGATAACTCAATTAGGTTGGGTTTAGGTCAATTGGACTCTCACGAAGTCCAATTGAACTTGTGTGGGTTGAGATCTAAGCTCAATTGGACTCAATGAGTCCAATTGACTTAGGTGAAGGTAATTGACTTTGATCTAAATCAATTGAGTTTGGTGAGGGCCTAATTAGGTCCTTAGGTAGGTCTAGAGGTGATGTACTAGGGTTAGGACACCTTAATTTAGGTTCCTATGGGGTTGGGATTAGGTCTAGGGAGCTAGAGATATAAGATCAAGACTTAAATCTCAAAACAGGGACTGGAGACCAGTATCAGACGTCCAATAATGTAATCAGACAACTTATACTCAAAAATCAGAAGTCCAGAGTTCAGTTCTGGACATCCAATCTGAGTCTGGGGGAAATCAAGGTTCTGTTTTGGGTATTCTGCAGAAATTGAACGTCTGACAAAGTGTCTGGACATACAATAACACTACAGAAGTGAGTTTGAGGTGTGCGGGAGTTGGCTAAGGGTCCTGGACATCCTATAACTTATCTGGACATCCAGATAAGTGTTGGAACTAGGGTTTTAGGGCTTCCTAGTGTGTTGTGACCTAATCTAAGGCTTGGGGAATGCTCTAAGTTATCTTAAGGCTAGGGTGGACCTAAGCTCTTCACATTTTACTGCTTTATTTTTACTTAATAGAATAGAAAGCCTTTAACTTCCATACATTATTATTCCTACATCTAAACTAAGCCTTCTGCTCCTGCTCTACTGCAACTCCCGTTATTCCTGATCTAGCTTCAGATCCTGCTCCAAATTCATTTCCTGATCAGCTTATTGCCTGCAATTGACATAATACACTTAATTAACACATTATAACATTATTTCATGCGTAGCTAAAGAAAAGCAGTAAAGATGCAGAAAATGCGTATGCATGCATGAATAACCCTAACTTATGCTAAGTCCTAGCTTAATCTAGGTCAATTATGACCTATGATTGCTACGCAATCATCAACTAACCTACTTATTTGACCGATCAAATCAGTCCACTTTAGGAAGTTGAGCAAAATCCTCTTGATCGACCAACCAAGCTAATTGATCGACCAACAGGTGGTCGACCAACATTCTTAATTGATCGACCAAAGTACTTTTTGATCGACTAATTAACCTTAATTGATTGAGCAATTTTGTTTCCTATTCAAGCAAAACTTTTTGTATAAATAGAGGTCATACGCAACCCATTCATATACAACGTTTAAAAAGAAACACCATTTAAAAATAGATCTTCTCATGCTTATTGCAAAAGGCTTTCATGTCCTGTTCTTTCGAAAGCATGATGCCTCGAACCTCTGCAAAAAATCGATTTGATCATTTATTGAGGTTGTAGAGAATTCATTTTATTGTTATTCTATTTTGTTGTTTTGATTTATAAATCCCAAGTCTGTTTGGAAGATCCGTGGTTGTTGTTTTTGCTTCTCTTCAAGATAAAAGAGAAGGGCTTGTAAGAGGTTGTGCCACCCTCGTTCAAGTGGTACGAATAGTGGATTGACTAGCTTGTACTAGTTGGAAAAATCCTAAGGTGGGAGGCTTAGGTAGTGGTTTTTACCCAGATTGGGTTTCCACTATAAATCAGGTGTACTCTGTGCATGAATTCCACTGTCTTATTTTTAATTTGATTCATATTTTTAAAAGCAATACTATTCACCCCTCCCCTCAAGTATTTAGTTACTATCCATAGGATATTCTCCAACCCTCACATTGTCGGAGCCGTTCTTGGCCAGTGTCGGGAGCGCCAACCATTTGTAATATACTACGCTAGCAAAATGCTGAACGAGGATCGGCGTAACTATACAGTCACTGAGAAAGAATTGCTACCTGTGGTATTCAGGTTGGAGAAATTCAGGTCATACATACTTGGGTCCAAAGTTATCATCTACATTGACCATACCACCCTTCGACATTTGTTAGCAAAGAAGGACGCCAAACCCTGCCTTATCAGATGGGTCCTTCTTTTGCAAGAGTTTGAAGTCAAGATCTACGACAAAGTTGGAGCACATAATGTTGTGGCAGATCACTTGTCTCGGCTAGACCCAGACTATATTCCGTACTCCTCGTCGATATCAGACCAATTTCCAAATGAGTCTCTGTTATCCATCAACTCTGTTGAGTTTCCTTGCTACACTGATATAGCAAACTATCTTGTTGCAAGCAGGCTACCTATGGGATTATCCAAGGATCAAAAACTCAAATTTATATCAGAGGATAAATTCTATTTTTGGGATGACCCACTGCTCTTTCGCTTTGGGGCTAATCAGATCATCCATAGATGCATCCCTGATTTGGAAATCTCTAGTGTGCTATCCTTCTGCCACAGCGATGCTTGTAGGGGTCATTTCTCGAGCCAAAAGACCGGTGCAAAGATTTTACCGTCGGGATTTTTCTGGCCAACAATTTTCAGAGATACACATGAGTTTGCCAAGTGTTGTAAGCGATGCCAAGCAGTCGGTTCTTTGACCCAGAGAGACATGATGCCACTCCAATCTATTCTCGTCATAGAAGTGTTCAACATTTGGGGCATCAACTTTATGGGCCCCTTCCTGAACTTGCATGGCTTTGAGTACATACTCCTCGCAGTAGACTATGTCTCAAAGTGGGTAGAAGCTATCCTAGCAAGATGAGTCAATCATAAGACTGTTATATCCTTTGTCTGGGAATTCATTTTTGCTAGATTCGGAGTTCCCTGCACCTTGATAAGCGATGGGGGTAGTCACTTCGTCCATGCCCATTTTAGGTCATTATTGAAGAAATACGGGGTGCAGCACCGCATTACTACCCGATATCACCCACAGACCAATGGGTAGGCTGAAGTATCAAACCATCAAATCAAGCTTATCCTTCAAAAGACGGTTAGACCTGATAGGAAGGATTGGTCCGATCGGTTGATTAATGCACTATGGGCATATCGGACTGCGTACAAGGCCCCGCTCAGAATGTCGCCATACCACATGGTGTATGGAAAGGCCTGTCACCTTCCTATGGAGCTAGAGCACCATGCCTTTTGGGCAGTGCAGAAGTGTAATTTTAACCTTGAGCCTCAAGGTTATGAAAGGAAGCTCCAGCTCAGTGAGTTAGAGGAGATTAGGCAGGAAGCTTATGATAATGCAAAAATATACAAGGACAAGACAAAGGCTTTCCAATTTCAACACATCCGAAGGAAGGAGTTCACACCTAACTAGCAGGTCTGGTTGTTTGACTCCTGACTTAAATTCTTTGCAGGAAAGCTCAAGTCCAAGTGGACCAGGCCATTTTTGGTGGTCCACCTGTATCCTAACAGGGCAGTCCAAATTAAAGGCCCAAAATCTGGGCATGTTTTTATTGTTAATGGCCAGTGCCTCAAACCATTCTTTTCCCAGAAACCTCCTCCTGCTGAAGAAACGATACATCTTCTCGAGGATGTGTGACTGATGAGTTGCCCGGCTGGAGGCGTTAAGCTCAGCACGTATACATATATACATACCATTATACTTAGCATATTTCATTTTCTCATATTGTTTCGCATATTGTTTTACATATTGTGTATGGCATTGCAGTGATGGCATGAGCTGAACGACAACTCAGAAGTAGTTTCAGGTGATCTCTATCCACATACACCTTGCCTTATTCCAATTACTTTTATTCATGCATGAGGACATGAAAGCACTTAGGCATGGGGGAGGGTCCATAAAAACTGAAAATTTTATGCCAACAAGTGCGGGATTAGATCATTTTATCAGGAGGTTTTATTAAAGATTTATTCTTTAGTAGATTCCTAAGCTTATAATCCAATATAACCTCACATCTGCATGTAGAATTTGCAATGGATCCACTGTAAAAATCGATAGACATCTCTAGTTTGTTGAGAAGAAGCATTGCTTCTTCTCCTTAACCCTTGGACAGTAATCAGGAAGTCAGGTGAACCATCTTCTAGTAGATCCACCAAAACATACGTGAGATGAAAGTAGAGAGTCTATTGGTGCTCTAAGGCTAGTATAAGGAATCTATAATTTTGAATAATTGAATAATGACACTTAGAGATGGGTATACTTTTCGCTCTCAGTTCTTGCGTACTAATTTTGTAAGAAATTCCGAATGAGAGCCACCAAATAAGGAAAAAATGTAGAGAACAGGTTCTGATAAAACTAGGACTGAGGTAGATGGTCACGACCATCCACTACGGAATCCTTGGCTGAAGGAGGGTACTGATGTCAAGGTCAGAAATATGTTATCCTATCTGTTCCCTACTCAGTGCTGAGAGTAGGCACTTCCACCAAATAAGCCACTTGAGATCCTCTTGGTCATCCCCAAAAATCCTAAATAATGCCTCATGAATAAATGTATGTATGTTGTGTGAATTTTTGCATTATGTCATGTTGATAGCGGCATTGTGGCAGTAGATATGAAAAGAAAATAGAGTGAAAAAAGAAAAAAAGTGTTATGTTAAGAAGTTTGAGTTATGTAAATCAAAGTGTTTTGAGGCAAAAACACATACCATCCCCACAAACCACCAAATACAACCTTAACCTATTTTTTTTATATTTCTAACCGCCTGAATACGAGCTGAGGGATCTGACTTAGTCGTAGGGTTATTAGAACCTAATTAAAGTGTAATGCCATGCAAGACCACCAAATACAGTTACAAATCTAGTGAGATGTGAGCTCAGGAAGAAAAAGAAAAAGAAAAGAAAAAATAAGAAAAGAGAAAGAGAGAAAAGAAAAAGTACAAAAGATTAAAGAGAGCACAATTTTCCAGCCTTTCTCTAAGTTAATTTATTCAATAATCTAGAAATCTAGATTCTGAAATACTAGTCTCTATGTAGCATCAAAAGAGTGTGAACCACCAAATACAAATCCAATTAACTCAGACGTCTTCTACCTAAGCCAAAAGCTGGGGCTAAAATCAGAGAATAGATTATATCCCCGAGCGAAGAGGTTTGCCTATCCCAATAGAATTCTACTAAGGGTCAAGTACAATCTTTAAATGTATATTGACTCTTCGCTTGGATGCATTGCATAAGCTACACCATTATATATTCATGGTTATCTGGATTCTGAATTTTTGGATGAAATAAAAAGAAATAAACCTTTAGTTAACTATTGATAAAATGCATTTAGTCTTGCAGTTGCTAGGGACTAGCAAGATTTAGGCATGGGGTTATGATTGCACAGCAATCATAGGCCCTAATTCGCCTAAATTATGGTAGAACCTAGCTTAACATGGGCATTTTGCATGCATGAACATCATACTTTTCATCCTAGATGACTTATATGTTTTATACATAATAATGTTCTATTTGAGAGGTATTAATAATTGCAGGTAATCCAGGGTTGTAGATGACCAATCCAACCTTATGGATCTGTTTGGAATGACAACGAGAATTGAACACTTCCATGAGCACATCAATCAGACTCCCATAGCACCCTAGGGAGTCCGTAGAACAAGCAAGAGCCAAGGGGCAAATTGAGGAATATTTGGATCTCAGATAACAAGTCCAACCACATGGATGGATCCAGATTGATGTTCGCAGTCCAACAGTGCAGAAATCAACTCAATAAAAGGCCTACATCATCAGATACAAGGATAAGAAGATGGATGGCCATAATGGCACCACGTGGCGTCATCGCAGCCGCCCCTCACCATGCCCCAATCTGGGAAGGAAAGCCGTAGGCCATTGGATCGTCATCCAACGGATGCAATGCATCCACGTCACCCACCTTCAACTGCCTCATCACGCAAGGGAGAGATCTCGACCATTGGATTCCCATCCAATGGTCGAGGGTGACTGCATAGGATTTGGAAACCGCAACAATCAGGCCATGTAGCATAGCGGAGAGCACACCTAACAACCAACACATGATGTGGGCTGGAAGTGCAATATGGGAATCAACCGTGCGTAGATGAAATTCCACCACAGGATCTTCATCAGGTAGTGGAGCAGCAGATGCGTGGCAAGCGCGGGAACGTCAGATGAAGACGCACGTGATAACACGTGCCATAGGAATTAGAGGGCACTGTGCATGACTTTTAATGCTTCGGAGGGTTAATAACGCTTAGGATTTGAGGTGCATTTAAGCGTTGTGCAGCGGGTGTGCAAGCAAACCGACGAGTGGTGGGCGAGCAGAAGCCATCGGATGTGGATATAAGGGTGCACAGCGTGCCACGTGTCAGCACCAGATGAAATCGTGGATGGAAGAAGGATTTGGAAGGCTTAATCAGGACCGTTGATCTCCTGATCAATGGATCTGATTAATCTGAAGCCTTTGAATGAAATTAAGTGCTCAAATGCCCTAAATGCCCTTCACAAAAACTATAAAAAGAGGCCTAAGGGTTCCCTTTGAAGGCATTCCTTAGTTTCTTCTTCTTTCTCCTTCTACAACTCCTCTCCCTTCTTCTTCTTCCCATCTTCTTTGCCTCTATCTCTGCACCTCCGTCTGAGGCATCCATTGGGCCACCCCGACGGATCGTTGTTGCTCTTCCCAACCTCTCCAAAAGGCCACCACGAACCACCCATGGTGTCCTTATTCTGTTACATTAGTAGTTTATGTTTATGTTAGAATTTGTTTAGTTAGATGTATGTAATTCCTGTTCAAACTCTTTGATTGATATATATACTGTGATATTGTGTCTATACTATTTAGTAATTATATTGGGAACAAACACATGAAATCAAAAGTGCTTCCTGCATCCCAATGATAGATTGGGACTCACTAGTTCCGTTAATTTATTTGCTCGAGACGTATTTCGCGCTATACTACAACACACTAATTTTCTACGCGATCTACACCCCGAACACTTAGTTGGTAGGAAGTAGGGTAGGAGGTAGAGGGAGCTAGGTTTTTTTTTAGGAGAGGAGCTCGTGATAGCTAGAAGGAGCTACACTAGAGTTGGTGGTTGCTGAAGGGAATTGCAAGGAGGTACCTTAGCTAGCTTAGCTTGCTAGTTCTTTACTAGCTTCTAAGCCAAGCTAAGATGAGCTGGCTTCTGCTGATATGAGCTGAGGTGAGCTGGGTTTCATTTTCCTAGAGATTACCTAGCTAGTTGGAGTTGCTAGCTTAGGTCAAGTAGCTAAACTCAACTATGTTGAGCTAAGTTGAGTCTCTGGGAGCTGGACTTAAGCTAGACTAAGTTGGTTGAGGTCATCTTCAACTGACCAGGTCTAGCTAGTTGATGGCAGTAGCTAGTCCTAATAAGGTTGAGCATCTAGTGAACTATTCTGAGCTAGCATAGAGCTAGGATCAACTATCTTGAGCTAGTTTGAGCTATCATCTAGCTGAGGTGAGCTGAATGGAGTTGTGGTAAACTAGCTAGAGCTACCATTCAGTTGAGATGAGCTGAATGGAGATAGGGATGAGTTGATATAGCTAGAAGGAGCTGGGATCTAGCTGTGATGAGCTAGATTTGGCTAGGATCTAGCTATTGTGAACTTCTTCATTTTCTACCTTCTTGAGTGCCAAGATATGTGGGATTTGGCTTTCTATTTATCCCTGACACTCAAATAAACCATCAAAATACAATTAACATGCAATGCATGCTCAACCTAGGTGAATGCCTAAATGTATCCTGAAAACCCATTTGTAGAGTTAAAACCCTAAGAGCTAGATCTATTTTAGGGCATAGGAATAATGATAAACTGGTGTTTATCATTTGTTCCTTACGACTTTTGAAGGTAAGGGCTCAAGCGATCTCGATCATTGGATTCCCATCCAACGGTCATGAGGGCTTGAGCCTTAAAACCAATACGTGACACAATCAACCCCTTCATGTAGCCATGAAGAGCACTATGTGGACAGGCTAGTGCACGTTCGAAACCCGTAGGGCAAATTATATCTACATAGAGGTGCACACATGAAATTCAACCGTAGGATGCACGATGAATGGCAATGGCGGAGGAGACATGGTGCAATCTGAAGTGCCAGATGAACACATGTGATCTTACTCACATTTGGGTGTGCAATTGGATGCGAGCCCTCTCTGCAACGCATGCATGTTGGATGCGTAAAAGGAGATTTATAGATGCGTTCATTGTAGTACACTCCTAAATAGCATAACAAGACATTTAAATTTATAAACTCAGAATATAAAGGGAGTCTGAGGTCAATCACAGGGAGCAAATATAGAACTCACATGATAATCTTCATTTAAGATAGATGAGCACAATTAATTGAGCATCAAAATAGACATTCAATGAATACAATTTATCAGATTGTAATTCAAATGATGATGAGATAAAAAGAATAAAGAGAATCTGAAAAGTAGTGATTTAGATCACCAATTAGGTCCTCTAATTAAGCATGCATCTCATGCTCAAATTATTCAATAGTGCCTTCAATCAAATAATCAATGTTAACTTATTACTTAAATAACTCAATAGTGCTTAGACTCAACTCAGATCAAACGACAGGAGTGCAGCATCAGACGACTTAACTGTTAACAGAACACAGTGCCTCACAGAAGGCACATAAGCACAAGGCTCTTCTGATAGCCTTCTCCTTCCTTCTTCTTCAAAGCCTTCTCAAGCCTTTCATTCCTCAAGCACAGGAACGACCTTTCTTCTTCAGAGGCTAAGTGTCGCCTCTTTTCCTCAGCACAAGGGCATCTTCTTCAGAGAGCAAAACCCAGGCCCTCTCTCTCATAAATCCTCTCCTTCTCTCTTTTCTCCTCAACCTAGGCTTAGAATCGGACCAAACCCGACAACCAGGTAAACGAATCCACACCTAGACCCGCATGGCATGTGCACGGGTGAGGGCATGGACGAGCGCGTGAGGTGTGGCATGTGGAGGGGAGTGGGGTAGGGACCTGACCCAGTGTTCAAAGGTGAATAGGAAGAGTCACAAAACACTTTTATCTGCTGTCGGGGTGCCTGCCTTCTACAATGTGGGACTATGTTCCCACTGTTCTTTGCAATGCAGTAGTAGGAGGAAGTGCTTCCAATTGAGGGCGATGACAAGGCTGCAATCTTTGACTGACTGCCTGGGATGAGTCCTGGAATTCAGCTGCACGTCCTGGGGTGAAGTCGTGAGTGATTGTGGCTGGAGGACTACACCGGAGGTCGGAGAAGTCGAGGGCGCCAGCAGAGGTCTTATTGTCACCTGAAAAGAAGATAGCCTATTGGCCACATTAGAGATGCTTAGGGGGTTTGCACAGATGTGGCGAATGTGATGTGGTGGTTATGTGCAGTGAGGTGTGTGCATGTGTGGCAAGGGCGGTGAAGTTGAGTGAAGGTGGTGGAGTTTGGTGAGGGTCTGGAGTGAGGTAAACCCTAAATTTCTTTAGGGCTTCTAGAGGGCGAGTTGTGTCAGATCTTCTAGACATTGTGGCGAGGTGATTATGTAGTGGAGTGGGCGGAAGCCTTCACCGTAGCTTGGCCAGAGTGGAGGGAGATGATGGTGGGGGCGGTCGTGTCGGTGGTTAAACCTAAGAATTAAGTGGTTGAAGAGGATCAGTGGAGGAAGGGGAAGAAATAGAGGGACTTAGGGAGCGAGATGATAGGCGGGGGCTTCAGTTGTGATGGATCAGAGCTGGAGAAGGTGTCAACGGTGATACGGTGGCGATGAAGGAGAGGGAGGGAGCAGTCGCGTGTTGGCGAGTGATGATCGCGATGAAGTGGGGAAGGTAGTGGGCTGGCCAATTTGATTGTTAGCTTGCTCGATGAACAAGATAGAGGAGCTCGCTGGAGACGAAGGTGCATACGGCTGGAGGAGGAGAAGACGAGGGTATTCCAGCATGAAACTTCCCTAAGAGGCTTGGAGTAGCAAGAGGGATCTATTTAAAGATCTTATAGACGTGTCCAAGCAAGGAAACAAGCTTTGCGAGCTCGAGAACTTGGGGATTAAAAAATCCATAAATTTTCTAGCGTTCACATGAGAATTCGAGGGAGAATCAAGGTCCAATTCTTGGTCCAAATAGTAGAGGATCTCATGAGGAATCCCCCTTTCAATTTTGGAAATCTCAACGGAGCTACTGTGTTCACACAAATGGTGATAGAGACCATTTTGCAAGAAACGATGACAACATTAGGGACTTGATTGCAAAGATTTGAAAAGTCAAGGATTAATTGAGAGAAATAGAGTTTAAATGGACTAAAATGCAAACTAGCTCAAGATGGACTCTGGTTTGGCCCAAATTTTGGTATGAACCTAATTTAGACCCAAGGAATCTGATGGTGATGTTGGATTTCAATTTTGACAAAGCTTGACTAGGCAATTTTCGCAAAAGCCTAATTTAGGATAGAATTCCGTTTGAGATCCTGTTTAAGGTCAAAATAGGTTCCAAAGGTCAAATCAAGGATACCAAACCTCATGGAATATTTTGCTATGAATTTTAGAATGCTTATATGAATTTTACCTTGATAAAAACCTCTATAATTTAAGCAGGTCTGAAATTAGGATTTTGGGTGGTGTTTTGGTTCTCTAAATGTGCGAAATCCCATTTCTGTCTGTGTGGACTCACTTATTAGTCTTTAATGCTCAGTTGACCTTTATTTCACCCCTACCAAACCCCTTAGTTATTCTGTGTTTGTGATATGCTATTAAAATTACATAATTAACTCTAGTTTCTTGTTCTTTCCTTGAAACATAATAATGTGGAGTTATAACCCATTGATGGTTATGTTGGAGCATTTATCTTTTAATCTTGGCTAAAAGTGGCCAATTAGGGCCTATGATGGTGTTCCCATCAGTGCAAGAAACTCTTAACTCATCTGATCACCTCATCAAATGGCTGATCTTGATTGGGTGCGATCAGCACTCTAACGACTGAAGAGAAATAAGTGCCCGACGTCTCAAGTTGGATCATGATCAAAGGGCCCATGTCTCACATGGCTTCAGTGATGTAGGGCTTTTAGTAACTCTTGCATGCATCACTAAAAGGCCTGTATTCATTTTTTAGCATTTGAAATGACCATTCTACCCCTTTCTCCTTGCCTATAAAAAGGACCTTACACCCTCCTCATTCTTCATCCCTTCCTTCTCTTCTCACCTCTCCTAAAAGCTAAGAACAAAGTTCTAAAGCTCACTCTAGCACTTCCTAGCTACGGGAAGCTCCGCTAGAGTTTAAAAGGAAAATTTTTCCACTTCTCACCCCTTTCACGAAGCTCTTACCAGCCGTCCTCTTAGTCCCATTCCATAAGCGGATCCAGTGACGTTGCCCTGCCTCATCCTTGGTTCTTCCAGATTCGCCTTCCTTCCTCCAGGCATCGATCGTCCAGCTCATCTTCCAAGCATTCATCAAGGAGGGTAATTTATCTCCCCTATCTCTTTATTGCTTTCGAGTCTAGATTTTCAGCTTTAAATTTGTAGCAAATAGTTGTAATAGACATTATCTTAGTTATAAAAGTGATTCACTCACTCTCTCTCTCTCTTATTTATATTGCATGTAGATTAGCTATTGTGAATGTTTCCTTTATAAAAAAATACAAAAAAATATATAATTATAGATTTATAATCGACGTAGCCTCCCTGTGTTCGACCCGAGACTCACCAGGGTTTTGGTTAAAAATTATTTGGTAGCAGATTTTCTTGTGAATTTTACGACTCGGGTTTTCCATAATCTAACTTTTCTTTGCAATGATTTCTTGCTAATCAACATGAAAAGTAAACTAGAAATCATGTGCTCCTTACATCTGACTCCAAAATGACCCATCTGAATAAACAGTTCCATCGCAACACTGGCAAAGCCATTTTGCATGCAACCATTTATAAGGGTATTCCAGGACACAGTGTCATCTACAACAGCTGCTCCTCAAAACAATTCCAATGTGCATGACACTTGATAGTTGGAGAAACCAAATCAACCTTGTCATCAACAAAAGCATCTCAATAAGAAATAAAGTAAAAAGAATATGCTCAAAATCACCTCTAAAATGAGCAATTATTACCAATTAGCCTTGAACAACCTTATAGCTTCCTGTGAGTCTTAGGTAGACAACATTGGGTTGGGAGATCCTTCATTGGTCAAACGTTCAGATAAAAGTAAAAATGTAACAAAGCTGAGATTGCTTCCTTGCCAAAAATTCCTATAATTAGTGCGAATTATTTGCTCTAACGAAGTTATGAACAATTGCTGGAAAATGTGTACTAACACTTCAATGCCCTATTGTGGAGACCCTAATTAGCTCTAATTCCAAGTCCAATTTGAATCCAAATATGACACCTTTGACTCAAACAAGAAGATGAGCAGTCCAAGGTATTGAGAAATTTTAGAGTGAATCACTAATAGGTATAGGAAGTAAGGATGGGGAATCTCTAATCAAATCACTTCAACCTCAACATGATTTCAATTAATCCACAAATCCGAAAACTCTTTGCCTTTAGATGATTATTACTAGAAAAGTAAGGTACGTGGATCCTAATTGATTTGTTTCCTTTTTCTCTTCCTAAGATTAAGAGATGATTAGGGAAGAAGAGAAATTTTACTTGCCCCTGAAGTGGCTAATTACGTGGAAGATCTCTTCGTGATTCACCTTATAGCAATAAAACAAAATAGATAGGGCAAGTTAGAAATCAACTCAGTGATTAAGAAAAATATGACTAGTGTTGAATTGCATGTTGCTTCTTGACAACGATGACAAAATGTCAGAGTGAAAAATCATCATAGTTTAGAAAAATGTTTCATAGTATAGCGACGAAAATCGAATTGACATTTAAATTTGTAAAGCTCGAAAAATCGTGAGTTCAGAGGTCATTCGCAAGGAGAAAATGTAGCAATTTCAATCCACCAATCACAAAAATAAAAAATATTGATGCAGTTTATATTCAATCACAAATATGAGAATAATCAATTAAAGCTCAAAATTATTTCTTAGAATAAAATATAAAGAGAAAAAATGGTGGTTGAAACCACCAATTATCCCCAACAGTAAGCACAATTCCCAAATTAGATCAACAGTACTATTAGTGCTCTCAAACCACAATCAAAGCCTCAATCATAACCAACTTCCTTCAATCAGACATCAGAAAGAGACCCTAGACGCTTTAAGTGTCCAGCCCTAAAGCACCTCAAGAATGCGCCTAAGTGTTAGTCACGAATCCTAATACAATACAGTGCAAAACCCCCTTCCTTCCCTCAGAATTTCCCTTCCCTCTTTCTCTCTCTCTAAACTGGGTTTAATCAGGTAAATGGATTTGGGTTTAGGCCCTTATGACTTCTAAAGCAAGGGATCAAGCAATCCCGGCCATTGGACTCCCATCCAATGGCCGTGAGTGCTTGAGCCTTAAAACCAATACGAGACACAATCAGCCCCTCAGCGTAGCAGTGAAGAGCACTACGTGGAGAGGTTGGTGCGCATTCGAAACCCACGGGACAGATTAAATCCACTTAGAGGCACCCGCATGAAATTCAACCATAGAATGCATGATGAACAGCAGCGGTGGAGAGATGTGTCACAATCTGAAGCATCAGATTAACATGCATGATCTCATGAGCATTTGGGCACGCGATCGGACGCACGCCCTCTCTATAGCACGAGGAAGCAACTCTTAAGTTGTTCGATCACCTCATCGGACGACTAATCTTGATGGGGCGCGATCAATGCTCTAACGGCCGAAGAGAAACAGACACTCAATGTGGAACGTTGGATCATGATCTATGGGCCCTTGTCTCACATGGCTTCAGCGATGTGGGGTTTTCCGTAATGCTTGTTTGCATCACTAAATGCCCTACATTCATTTTCTAGACTTTGAAATGACCTTTTTTCCTCTTTCTCTTTCTTATAAAAAGGACCTTACACCCTCCTCATGTGAAGTAAACATGTTTATATCACATAAATTGTCTATTTATGCATGTTCTTAAGCATAGAATTACATCACATACTAGAAATATTCATAACATGCATCAACTTGCATTTAGGTTAGTCTGAAAAAAAATGTAGGTTAATTATCTCCTTTTATGTCCAGGGATAGGGAAAATTGTTAATCGGGGCCTCAGATCAAAGATCCAACCATACGGATCTATTTAGGGCAACGATTGGAGTTCAACGAATCACCCTGATCAGACATCCATAGCACTAGATAGAGACTAAGGAACCCTAGAGATCAAGGCCCAAGATGGTGTTAATTTGCACCTCAGACAACAAATCTAATCGTACTAATGGGTTTGGATCGCGATCGCAGCCCAACGGCGCAAAAATCGATCTAATCCGACACTCGTGGCATCATCTACAACACTCGAAAGATGGACGGCCAAGATGGTGCCACATGGTGCCATCCCAGTAGCCCAACCGGCCCCAAGGAACTCGCCTCTGCTCTTTTTCCTCACCTGCATGATGGATCTGGGCCATTGGATCTTCTTCCAATGGCTGCATGCACGAGCGCACAAATTCATCCACGCGCCTTAACCGAAAGCGTAGCGCAGCAGCTCAGGTGCTGCGAAGGTAAGAGGTGCGGGTTCGAGTTGCAAGCACAGCATTGCCTCCTCGCGTGCGGGCGCACAATCGGAGCCATGTGATTCGCATTGAGCGGCACAGATCAGTCAATAGCGCCCACGCGCGATCAGAAGCACAGCGCGAATGCCCAATTGCACGCGGGCGCGCGACGCTGGCGAGGAGCAGTTTAAGCCGTTCGATCTCTTGATCGGACAACTGAGTAGGTGTGGTCATGCGTAGGCGGTGAGGTAGCGAAGGGGAGGGGGCGTGCACACGTTGGCCACGTTCAGGCCTTTAGTGATGAATTTATCCGTCACTAAAGGTCCTAAATTAATATTTTTAATGTTGTAATGACCAAAATTCCTCCACTCCTTGCAACTATTAAAGAAGACCCCTACCCTACGAATTTCTCATCCCTTCTTCTCTTCTCTCACCCCTTCCAAAGCTTTAAGAGCTTGTCCCACACCCAGGATGCTCCTCTAGAGTAGAAATCTTAATTTTTCCACCTTCGTCACCCTTCGTGGAGCATCCTGTGGTTGTCCTCTCTCTGCATTCGAGAAGCAGACCCCGCGACGACGACAACGTGCTACTTCATTCCCGTTCCTCCCTCTTCGTCCTCCTTCTTCCTGCTCCATTCCTCGTCTTCTAGGCGTCATCCCGTCTAGCTCATCCTCTAAATGATCGTCGAGGAGGATATCTCTCTCTCCATTCTCTTTACTGCTTTCTAAAGTAGATTTATTGCTTTCTAGTTGTAACAATTTCCAGCATTCCAGTCATAATGAGTAGTGTAATGAAAAATTCCCAATATTGAAATCCATGTTTATTCTACATCCCTTTTACTTTTATTTGTAATATTCTCTCTCTCTTCTATTTGTTATTTGTTAAATAGGTAGCTAGTTTTCGACCAGCTATTCTATTTCGTGACAACAAAATAAAACGTGTATTTTTAATCAAACGTCCACCACCCTATGTTCGACCCAGAACTTCTTTATGACTTTTCGGTATAAATTTTATTTGTTGAACTAATCTCTTCGTGACTCGAACTACAACGACAGGTTTTCAAATCCAATTGCGAACGCGTAGTCATCCGCAATGAACATTTTGGCGTCGTTGCTGAAGAAGTGACGCTCTTTGATTTTTCACATTTTTCGACTTACGAATCATTTACCTCACTTCTCTCCTTTCTTATTGTGATTGTAGGTACTCTTTTGAGACGAGTAAAAGCAGTAGATTGGAGCAAAGTGCTGTTGAAGATTCTGTAAGTTCACCCCTACTTCCCACCCATTAGATTTCATTCCACCATGTAATAACACAAACATAAATCAACCTAGGTGTTCTTATAAACCCTAAGGTTAGTGTTGATTGTTTGTTTGACACCAACAACCTCTTTACCCTCCTCATTTGAAAAGAAAAATAAAAAAAAATCTCACAGAGGTACACAACCTCATCTGATTTTCAAACTCAACCAGTAAACCAATCTTTGGAACCAATACACACACCCAAACACATAATCGAGTAGAAATTAGATTAGGTAATCACTTGTGTGCCTAATTAAGTGGTGCAACAGGCCGATTGTTCGAGTTGATTGGGCCACACCACTTCAACTAAATCAACTCACTAAGTAGCTGCCACATAGGTTCAACTCTTAGGGATTTACCAGGCACGCCACATTCTTTTAAGCTTCAAGGGAAAATATCTTCACCTGTGCTTTCAAAACTTGGTGTGCCAACAAAACTTGTTTGAAAATACCTAAAGTTGAATCCTAAAAGCTACTAAGCAAGATTTGAACCCTAAAATTCACCGCATCAAAAATAATCTTGCTTGAAAACCACTAGTTGTGCACACACACACATCAATCAATCATTAAGGGCACAACCCAGGTAAAGGGCCCATCACATTCCAAAGCACATTCAAACCTAACCCTAAATAAAATAGAGTAGGCATTGGCCTTAAAGATTGGACTCGCTCTTCGGAGCCCAGAACAAGATTATCTTTGATTAGTCTATTTCTACTATTCAATCTGATGTCTAGCTAGGGGAGCAGAATCAAACGATCGTGGCTGGGGGTACACTAGGAACAGGAGGCGCAAGCCGAAGGAAGAACCTTCTGCCTAGTCCCTCCCTCTAACCGGTTGGATTGAACGGACAGAAGTAGATCAAATCGTTTCTTTATCTCAAGATGAGTTCTGGGAGTCTGTAGGTCTTTAGGATAGCCCACTTAAGGATAGGTTTGATTATTTGTATTGCAAGGCGCCTTTCTTTGTCCTATCTATCATGAATCTTTCCACATTTCATACGTATTTCCGCTCTTTTCCTCTTGTTATGACTTATCCTCAATATGACGATTATCCCGACTCGTACTATAATCAACCATCTCCTAGTTGGGATAACTCGAATTGGGGATACAGTTCTGGACCTCCATGTTCGGGGTCAAACCTTGAACACCATAATTGTGATTTCTGTCCTTGTTCGAGCCACATCGATTATAGATCGTCACCCTTTCATGGACAACCTATTATGATCTACAATCAAGAAGGATACATTGATCCTTACTCATCCTCTGAATACATTGCTTTTAGGTCATCACCACCTTTTGAACAATTCAAAATGACCTATTATCAGGAAGGGTATCTCGAATCTCAATTCGTTAACTCCTCTGCACTAATCCCAAACCTAACCAACCCTGAACCAAGTCATTTGGTTCAGGTTAACCTGGTTCAAGATAAGGTTTTGGCTAACTTGAGGAATACTATACATTCTTCAGAAGTTCAGCCAATACCTTGCACTGAAGAATTGAAGCCCCTGATTGAAATGATTGATGATCTGAATAAGTATTTGTTGGATTGGCTCCAGGATATTAAAGATAAGAATTTGGGTGAGTTTCTACTTGGGAAGTTATCGAAACTGAGAATGAGATTTGTGGTTGCGTTAGTTCAATCATGGGATGATTCCTAGGATGAACCCCCTTTAGGGGGAGCCAATGTCAAAACTTGCTCATGCACCTATTAGGGGGGACATGTGTTACGAGGCTGACCAGATTGATTTAGAGCAACCAATTAAGGATGATCTAATTTCTTCACCTGAGATCCCTGAGCTGGGGTACGAGGAAATGTTTGTCTCCATGGACCAGAAAGTAATGCATGATTTTAGGATGTACATTAATACGAATTTAGATTTCTTTGAGTCTGAGGGTAAAGAATCAATTTGCGAAGTCTCACATGATTTTACAGAACATGATTTCTATAAGACAACTGGGCCTGAGGAATCCAATAGATCATATGATGGTCTAATAACTGAGGAAACTGATCTTATTGGGGCTCATATGACAGATTCAGAATCGCATTTTCTGAAGGATTCAATTCAATACCCTGATTGTCAGTTACACCTCGTTGAGCTTACTGGCAATTCTATTTTTAAGATAACTAGACCCAAGTCAATTATGATCCAATCACATTTTTTAGACTTGGAAATTTCAAACGGGTTGATTAATATGCAAGAGGTCCTGGAATTTGACATTCTGAATGAGGAGGATAGAAGTTGGGAAATTTTGATTTGGGAAGCAAACTCCGGAGGAAGTAGAAGACCAAGTCTAAGGGTTCCAATTAAGCTGAAACCATCAAACTAGGACCCTTACGACATTTGTTCTGAGGATAACCAACCCAAGCACACATTCATTGATTATCCTTTTGAGCTTGACTTCTCTGTAACCCGACATTTTGGTCTTGGGTTGCATCCTCATAAATTATAGGCTCGACCCCGCTTGCATACTGATCTTAGGTTCTGGGTAATTTTTATCCAGAACCTTAGATATTCTCGACCATGGGGTATGGGTCTGCATCACAATCTGGTCCACATCTATGGACATCTGCTGGCAGGTCTTAGGTTGCATCTTTTTATTCTGATTTTGACCTGCACCTATGAATTCTTTATTTCTCTTCCTTGTATAGTGTGCCTAGCTAAAGGCACTATATTCAGCACATATACAGCTTTTGTTTATCTTGGAGCGGACCCATTACTCATGCAATTCAAGTGTTTTCTACTCTACTCCACTCTGTTTCATGTCTTTTTAATACAATGACATTACATTAGATAGGCATGGGGGGGTGGATATTCATCTTTGAATTACTTCGTTAGCTCCGTAGATTCATTTTATTTTCTTTTATTTATATATAAAAATTGTGGAATTAGGAAAGAGAACTTGGGCTTTAGAAAATTTTCAATCTTAGGAAATTAAACTGTATGATTTGAACTCGAAGACCAGTCAGATCTCCGGACTTAATCTGGGTATCCACTAAAAATGTGGATTTGTTTATTAAGTCCTTGCCATCCTAAATTTTATTTTAATTTGATTAAATAAGTTTGGGTGATAAGTACATGACTTATCAACCCACCCTCTGATTTGAGGAAACTTTAAGTCTATGCATCTACACACTATTTGTCACTGACTCATTGTTCGACGATTTTAACGAAAATTGGGTAGCTAATAAACCTTCTAGTTTGATATGGCTGGCAAGTTATCATGGGTAACAGCCCATAGGTAGGTTTTCCAGAGCCCAATCACAGGACCACTCTCTTCTTACTGCCTTTAGGTAAATCTTAGACCAGGGAAGCCACCTACTTAAAAAGAAAAAGAAAGTCAAAAAGAAAAGAAAAAGAAAAAGAAAAAGGAGAAAAGAAAGGAAAAGAAACAAAATAAATAAGCCACACTTCACCGCACATGAATGGTTGGCAAGTTGCCGGTGGTAACAACTCATCGACCGATTGTCCAGAACCCAACTCAAGAAATGCACTAAAAATTCCCTAAACACTTAGGAAGAAGCAGAGTAGTTGAATAAGCTGGGAAGGTATACACTGGATTCACCCTTGTGTTGACCCCATAAACAAAAAAGTAGGGAGAAAGCTATCGGTCGTATAGATATACCTTCAGGCAGATGTTTTCTCTAAGGTCACCTAGGGGTGTAGAAACCCGAAGTCCATTCTGATTACCAATCAATGAGTCTATCACTTTCACAAAAAGATGCTTAGAACTTAGGGTTCTCATTAAATCTTGGGTGGGTTGAGTGGACGTAGAGAGCCGCTCTGTAACCCTGAACTAAAAAATCCAAAAAAAAAATTAGAAAAGAAGAAAAAGAGAAAAAGAGATCCCTCTTTGAATAAGGCGAGAACTTGAGGCAGTCTGCATTTTGGCAGATACCCGAGTGCTCTGTGTCTCAGTAGTTCTGGTCTTAGTGGAAATCCTTAAGTAATGAAAATAACTATTGCCCAAGAAATCTGACTTAATTCTCTTATAAATTGCATATAGTTTTGCTAGAGACTAGCAAAAGATAGGCTTGGGGGTGTGATGTAAACATGCCTATATCACATAAACTGTCTATTTATGCATGTTCTTAAGCACAAAATTGCATCACATACTATAAATATTGCATAACATGCATCAACTTGCATTTAGGTTAGTCTGAATAAAATGTAGGTTAATTTTCTCCTTTTATTGCTAGAGACAGAGCAACTTGTTAATCGGGGCCTTAGATCGAAGATCCAACCGTACAGATCTAATTAGGGCAACGATTGGAGTTCAACGACTCCAAGATCGCCCTGATCGGACATCCGTAGCATCGGATGGAGATCGAGGAACCCTAGAGATCAAGGGCCAAGATGGTGTTAATCCACACCTTAGATGATAAATCGGACTGCACGGATGGGTTCGGATTGACGATCGTAGCCTAACGGTGTGAAAATTGGTCCAATTTGACACCCATGGCATCATTTACAACACTCAGAAGATGGAAGGCCAAGATGGCTCCACGTGGTGCCATCCCAGCAGCCCAACTAGCCCCAAGGACCCACCTCTGCTCTTCTTCCTCACCCACAAGATGGATCTGGGCTGTTGGATCTTCATCCAATGGCTACATGCACGCACACACAAATTCATCCACATGCCTCAACCGCACGCGTAGCATAGCAGTTAAGGCACTACGAAGGCAAGAGGCGTAGGTTTGAGTTGCAAGCGCAATGTCACCTCCTCACATGCGGGCATGCAATCGGAGCCGTATGACTCACATCGAGCAGCGCAAATCTGCCGATAGTGCCTACGCACGATCAGACGTGTAGTGCGAATGCCCAATCGCTCGAGGGCACACGGTGCTGGCAAGGAGAGGTTTAAGCCATCCGATCTCTTGATCGAATGGCTAAGCACGCATGGTTGTGCATAGGCACTGAGGCAGTGAAGGCGAGGGGGCGTGCGTGCGGCGCACGCACGTCAGCCACGTTCAGGCCTTTAGTGACAGATTTATCTATCACTAAAGGTCCTGAATTAATATTTTTAATGTTGTAATGACCAAAATGCCCCCACTCCTTCCAACTATAAATGGAGACCCGTACCCTATGAATTTCTCATCCCTTCTTCTCTTCTCTCACCCCTTCCAAAGCTCTAAGATCTTGTCCCACACCCGGGATGCTCCTTTAGAGTAGAAATCTTAATTTTTCCACCTTCGTCCCCCTTCGTGGAGCATCCTACGGTTGTCCTCTCCCTGCATTCGAGAAGCGGATCCTGTGAAGATGACGACATGCTGCTTCTTTCCCATTCCTCCCACTTTGTCCTCCTTCTTCCTGCTCCGTTCCCTATCTTCTAAGCATCGTCCCGTCTAGCTCGTCCTCCATGGGATCGTCGAGGAGGATATCTCTCTCTCCATTCTCTTTACTGCTTTCTAGAGTAGATTTACTGCTTTCTAGTTGTAACAATTTCCCGCTTTGTAGTTGTAATGAGTAGTGTAATGAACAATTCCTGATAATGAAATCCTTGTTTATTCTACATCCCTTTTTCTTTTATTTGTAATATTCTCTCTCTCTTCTATTTGTTATTTGTTAAACAGATAGCTAGCTTTTGACCAGCTATTCTGTTTCATGACAACAAAATAAAACGTGTATTTTTAATCAAACGTCCGCCTCCCTGTGTTCGACTCGAAACTTCCTTACGACTTTTCGGTGTAAATTTTATTTGTTGAACGGATCTCTTCATGACTCGAACTACAACGATAGGTTTTCAAATCCAATTGTGAACACATAGTCATCCACAATCAACATCATTCTTCATCCCTTCCTTCTCTTCTCACATCTCGTAAGAGCTAAGAACAATGTTCTAAATCTCACTCTAGTGCTCCCTAGCTATGCTACGGGAAGCTCCACTAGTGTAAAAATAAAATTTTTACAATTCTCACCCCCTTTGCGGAGCTCTCACTATCCTTCCTCTCACCCCCATTTCGGAAGTGGATCCTAAGATGACAATGCCCTACCTCATCCTCGGTTCTTCCAGATTCTCCCTCCTTCCTCTGTCTCTGCTCTCCATCCTCCAGGCATCAATTGTCTGACTCGTCCTCCAAGCATTCATCGAGGAGGATAATTTCTCTCCCCTATCTCTTTACTGCTTTCTAGTGTAGATTTTCAGCTTTAGATTTGTAGCAAGTAGTTGTAATAGACACTATGTTATTTATAAAAGTGATTCTCTCTCTCTGTTGTTTATATTGCAAGTAGATTAGTTATTGTGACTGTTTCCCTTATAAAAAAATGCAAAAATATATATATAATTGCGGATTTATAATTGATGTAGCCTCCCCATGTTCGACCCAGGACTCACTAGAGTTTCGATTAAAAATTAGTTGGTAGCGGATTTTCTTGCAAATTTTACAACTTAGGTTTTCTAAAATCCAACTTTTCTTCTCAATGATCACACTAATCAATGCCAAAAGTAAACTAGAAATCGTGTGCTCCTTACATCTGACACCAAAATGACCCATCTGAACAAACAGTTCCATCACAACACTGGCGAAGCCATTTTTCGTGCAACCATTTATAAGGGTATTCCAGGACACAGTGTCATCTACAACAGCTGCTTTTCAAAACAATTCCAATGTGCATACACTTGATAGTTGGAGAAACCAAATCAACCTTGTCATCAACAAAAGCATCCCAATAAGAAATAAAGTAAAAAGAATATGCTCAAAATCACCTCTTAAATGAGGAATTATGACCAATTAGCCTTGAACAACCTTTCAGCTTCCTGTGAGTCTTGGGTGGACAACATTAGGTTGGGAGATCCCGCAATGGTCAAACGTTCAGACAAAAATAAAAATGTAACAAAGCTGAGATTGCTTCCTTGGCAAAAATGCCTAAAATGAATAGGAATTATTTGCTCCAACAAAGTTATGATTGCATCCAAAAAATATAGCAAGATCGATTCATTTGTAGGCCTTGTTACATTTTACTAAAAACAAACTTAAGGCTAGTTAATTGCATTAAGGATTAAGGTGAGTGACATAAGTTGCATAAAGGAGTATACCCAACAGAATGATCACAATCACATTGGTGCTGAGTCACTAGAAAGGAAGGCTCTCTATAGTGAAGGTGGCATCTAGGTTACGCTAACAATAAGTGTTCCCTATAGGTGCATCATGTCTTATTGGGTTTAAGGTTTAAGTTCACATTCTCATCCCTTTCTATAGCACAAGACCCCAATCATTTACTTCGGTTCAGATTCTTGACTCGAAAAATGCCATATCAATAGTAAAAATATTAAAGACAAAGTCTAAACTAGGGATTCAATGCTCTTACTTGTGTACACTATTTACACTATAAAATATAAATATATTTTTGATTTCTGACCTTTAAAAGATTACTTAAGATATTCACAACTCTTTAAGTGTTGATCAGGCTAGACAGGAGTTTTTAAGTCGTTTCGTTGTAGCATAGCCTCCAAAGTAGCTCAATCAACAAATAAAATTTATTACTCAAAATCTAAATTGAAGTTCGAGGTTGAACATTGGGAGCAAATATGGAATTCATGCGTTAATCTTTAATTGCATATAAATGGGCACCATGATTGAAGCACAAAAGAGGTATTCAATGAATAATATCTACTTAAATTGATATTCAATTATAAGCATGAGTGTTCAATAAATCACAATGATAAAAAGAAATCTAAAACAAAACAATGGTGATGTAGATCACCAATTATTAGCCTTAATTAACATATATATTAGATATCTCAATTAAACCAAATAACCCAGTAGTACTTGAACGCTACATTAATCAGACATCGATTTCTCAAATTAGATGGCTTAAGAGTTCATCAGACCCAAGGCTTCTTAAATCCTTCTTTGTTTCTTCTCTCTTCTTCTTCTACTTTCCTTCTTCTCTTCTTCTTCACTTCAGCTTCTTCTTGAGCCCTCTCTTTCTTCTCTATGCCTTCTTTCCTTAATAGCTGAAGGGAACCAATCTCCTCCAAGTGGCTAAGTGTTGAGAGTGCACCCACAAGGCCAAGAAAGCAAAACCCTCCCCTGCTCTTTCACAACTCTTCTCTTCCTTTTCTCTCAAACCTAGTGCATTGTCGGATTCATGCTCGGGTATACGGGTCGTGTACAGTGTCCAGGGCCACCGGCATGTGTGGTGACCGAGGAGAGCACGTTGGTGGGTTAGGCGAGTGTGTGGGTAACGGGGACCTAGCCCCTCGTGTTACTGAGCGAAGAGCTCATAACATAAATTCAATTTATGCGCTATCATGTGCTCTTCCACACCCGATGTGGGACTATAGGTTCCCTCTTCTCTTCGCACGAATGCAGCAGCTAGAGGTCACTCTAAATGAAGGTACTATAGCTACTGGTTCTTTCAATTACTGGTGCAGCTACATTCCTGGGTTGAGTCTGTAGCACCTGAAAATGATCTTGACAAAGAACATGGCCGTGGAAGACGACGCAGTGATGGAGCTCCGATGGGATTCCTGAAACAAGAATATGGGCTTGAAAGCCCTCGTTAAATGGTTCAAAAATGTCGTCGGAGGACACGGAGTATGATGGCGGTGGTTTGATGGAGTTTGGTGGAGTGTAGAGGTCAAGCGATCTCAAGGAAGGTGGTTGCAAGTGGTGGTGTTCAGTGGATGTCGTGAGTGGACGAATCAAGGAATCAAGTTATAGGTTTTGTGTAGGGATGAATGATGAAGCTTGTGAGGGTGTTGGCAAGGTGTGTGGTGCGCTGGAGTGACAGGGAAACCTCACTGGAGGTGCAGCAGGAGATCGGGATGATGACGGGGGCAGCGGTGATTTGGCAGTCGAATTGAGTGATAGGGGAGATAGAAAGAAAATAGAGGAAGAAAGGGACCTAATTAACCTAATCTAACCTGACAAAAGTGGAGGATTCACATGCTAATGGTATGCCAGACGTGGGGAAGATGAATTCTCCGGTGGGCGAAGCGGTGACGACGAGGGGAAATAGAGGATGTTCGCTAGTATTGCGACATGCGGAGGTGTTTAGGGAAGATGGTACCACTACCTACTGTATGTGGTGGACGGTGAGGAGGTAATATGGAGGGAGTCACCAGAGTAGGTGGAGACGGAGGTCGAGGGGAAGGAAAGGAGAGTCCAGCCTCCAAACCAAGCTAAGGAAGTCAGCCGTGCATCAAGGAACCCTTTATAGGCATTAGGAGAGCCTTCCAAGCTTAGAAGCTTGGGAATTACACACAAAAGGGAAACTTTGATTTCCAATGATTCGCATGAGCTTTTGGGAGCAAAGTAGGATCCATGGACAGTCTCATTTGGAAGGGAATTCCTCAAGGAATCTCCCTTTCAATTTTGGGAGTGATTGATTGAGAACAGAGCGAGAAATCTTCACTCGAATCTTAATGAAACCTGGTGTGTTCACACCAATGGTGGCAGGGACCTATTTCAAAGAAAGATGAGAAATCTAGGGACCTGATTGCAAATAATTCAAAAGCTGAGGAGCTATTTCAGAGAAGAGTCAAACTGGACCAAAATGCAAACTAGGTCAAGACGATCTCTGATTGAGCCCAAATTTTGGTACGAACCTAAGTTGAACCCAAGGAATCTGATGGTGAAGTCGGATTTTAATTTTGACGAGTTTGACTGGGTAATTCATGCAAAAATCTAAATTAGGGTAACTTCTTGCTTGAGACTCTATTTTTGGTCAAAATGGATTCCAATGGTCAAATCAAGGATACCAAACCTTATAGAATATTTTTCTATAATTTTTAGAAGGTTTAGGTGAATTTTATCCTGACAATAACCTCAGTTAATTAAGCAGGTCTGAAATTAGGGTTTTTGGTGTCCATTAATTCTTGAAATGAGTGAAAGCCCATTTCTATCTGCATGGACCCTCTTATTAGACATTAATGACCATTTAACCTTCATTTAACCCTTGCGAAACCCCATGATTGTTCTGCATTTATGATCTTTTGTTAAAAATGCAGATTTATCCCTATTTTAATGCATTCTTCTTAGAAAGGATATGAAATGAATTATGACTCTCTGGCGGTTATGTAGGACCAGTTGTCTCCTGATTGTGACTAATTAAAGCTAGTTATGGATGATGATGACATTATCATCATACCCCCATGCCTAACTTTGGCTAGTCCCTTAGCAAAATCTTATGAAAAGAACTAGAGTTCTAGACCATGCATTGAAGTTCAGAGTCTAGATTCTTATTACTTTTCAGAAATTAGGTTAGGATGCTAATAGTAGGTTGAGAGGATTTAAGTATCAATCAAGATCCTGACCTGACTAGCTTCAATCTCATTCTGGTGAGAAGGTTTCTTAGGCCTGTAAAAACTACCCAAAGGTTCGTTGAACCTAGCGGTTAAAGCACCCGTGCTTAGAATGTAGCATGTCTAGGTTCAGTTTGCTAGTGCATTTTGTTGTAAGAGAGGGATAGAAGTAGATTTTTCATTTAGAGAGTTTTCTCTCTCTTTTCTTTTTAGATTTCTCTAGATCTAGCCTTGAATTGGCCCTAAACATATTCCTTGTACCCACCATCAATCCTCGAAAGGTCTTTGGCTTCCGATGCTTTGGGATAGCACCTCCCGTGGCAACACCCATAACCCTGGCTTTCGACACGTCAAGATAGTGCCTCCCATGGCTTTCTGTAGCTAAATTCAGGCCCTGGTAATTGACATTTCGAGATAATCCCTCCCATGGCACTTGAACCAGCATAAAGTGCTTACATGCCCCTGGTAGGATATTAGATATCCCAGGAGACAAACACAGAGGAGACAATATGTTATTACTCATATTCGAGGGTAATTTCCCACCTCTCCGCATCAGTAACTCGTCCAAATCAACTTGTGTTGTCGAGCCACTCCTAAGCTTAGATCTTCAAGATGACTTTTCATAACAGAACACTTTTGGCATATTTTTCTTTATTAAGAGCACTGAACCAGACTAAGTATGTGATTTTGGGTGCTTAGGTTACCAAGTCCTGCAAACCAAAGGGTAGGCAACGGGGTCGAATAATCCCTAAGCCTTAGACCTAATACATCAGCCTCACACTTTCCTCAACCTCTTGAGGACTAATCCAGATATTAACGGATACATGATTATTTAAGCCCTAAAACAAGCTCAAGAGGCGTAAGATCTACACTCATACTAATCTCCTTGTCTCCCTATTATTTCATGACTTAATTTTTTTCTTTTGTTTAAGTCTAGAACTTAAGTAATTTCTATGATCAAGTGCTAATGACTATCATTTTTGTTCTTGAATGTGCTCCTGTTTGACATTTAAACTCTCCCCTCTTTTCCTTCTCATGAATGATATGTAATCAATTCTCAAAATTTTCCTCCCCTTTCCATTTTTTTGTTCTTTTTTTAAATTTTTTATTTTTTTGGTTTTTTTGGATATATATTTCTTTGTGAGAACCCTTCAGAGAATTGAATTTTTATGTGCTTGCATTTTAACACCCCCCATGCCTAAGTTTTGCAATGTCCTCATTGTAAATCGGAGGGTATGAAATTAGCTTGGTTCATGGGTTAGAACAGGTTCAAAGGGTGGGTAAACGGGTCAGGATGACAATTATGGACAATTTCAAACTTTGATACAAATATCGAAGATGGAGTCGACTATTCTAACTTTGAACTCTAGGTGCAGTAGGAGTGTAGCTCAAAAGGATGATTAGAAGGGTCTCGATTTTTTGGAATGATGGGTTGCCTCCCATTAAGCACTAAATTCAATGCCTTCACCCGAGCAGAAGGTAATCATGGAGAGGGAGTGGTCAAATTAAATGAGTTTTGTAAAACAAGCACCTTGATCAAGAGCCTGGTTAGTCCAACCAGGTGCTTGTTCAGATCTACAGGCTAGTGATGCAGCCCAAACCTAATCAGCCTGGTGGGTTGATGGATGTGAATCAATAGATGAGGAGCCCACCAGATACTTTGAGGCTTAAGTGGATGTGGAAACAAAAATCTAGGGTTTGGCTGAGTTGATTTAGCCTGATCAGAGTGGGGATCCTCAAAAGAAAATGAATCTGTGGAGGATGTAGGAAGCCTACAAGAGTGATCAGAAAAGGATGGGACGTGATTAGTAGTCTGATCAATGATCGAAGCCTGATTGAAAGATGGAGGTGAATCATATGTGACCGGATCAAAGAGTGGTGAATCAGAGTAGAAGTTGATTTCAGTGGTGGGTAGGGGTTGAGAATGGGTTTTGGAAGGCTCTGTATGTGGATCTGAAGATGTGGCTTCTATGAGATCTATGTGTGTTGAGAGCTCCTCTAGAAAAGATTCAATGGTAGATTCATCTAGAGAGTCTTCATGAAGCACATCAAAATCAAAGGTAAATGCCTAAAGAGTGCTTATAGGATCATGAAAATCTGAATAAAGAAAAGATTCAAACTCTGGATTGCAGACACTCTCGGCACTTGTTTCTGATTCTTGTAGATCAAAAAGGAATGATTCCATCTCAATGAAACCTGATTTAGAATCAATGATCTCAGGATCAGGGACCTCAGAGTTAGATTCAAAGAATGGGTCATGGATACTGAGGTCGTAAATTGGTTCATAATCATCAAGAAACAAAAGCTCTCCAAAATTAGAGTAAGATTCAAAATCATCGGAGACTTTGCAAGAATGAGTTTCTGAATTTGATTCTGGATCGGGAGTTCCACAATAAAGAGAATCAAGATGTAAAGAATCAACAACCTGACTTGGATCTAACCTAATTTCAGATTCCGAGCTTAAAAAGTTGTCCTTATTAGGCATAGGCTTGTGTTCTTGGCTCTTAGGGTAGGCCCAATTGATTCCCAACTCTTCCAACTCCTCGATTTATGTATCATAGATCAGCGTGACTTCTGAAAATTTAATTCGTATCTCTGAGGAGCCTAGAGAAGTGTACTCATCAAATACAGGCACAGAATCATAATTCAAATTCAAAATCTGACTTGTATCACATGGGACCTCATAATCATCCCAATTAGGCTTAGATCTAGATTCTAGGTCAGATGTAGGATTGGGTTACTAAAATCTAGGCTAGGCTCTATAGGGTGTCAGAATTGTTCTCAAGGATCACCTTATCAGAATAAGTGGTGGAATTTACACCCTCGAGATGTTCTAATTCAATCTCATCATCATAGGTGTTTGGAATTTCAATGCTTGGTGAGCCATCATGGTTTCTTAGGGCTGGTTCAAAATTGTGAACACCTGCAATCGGATCCTCCCAACCAATCTCAAGATTGGGTGTATCATTTAGCACAATTTAATTTGACTTCCATTTGGGTTGAGGGTCAACAATAATTCTGATTTTCAAACTCGGGTTTTGTGGAATCATGTTGCTCATCAGTGTTGTTCCAAGGTGTTTCATTATCTTCTAAAGGGTTGTAGGGGTATTCTTGATCAATGGTTTTATACGACGTTATTCGATGTGTAAATTTAATTTTAAAAGTTGAATTAGTTGTAGTATAGCGCAAAATGCGTCGACAAATAAATTTATAAATTCCGATAAGTATCGAGTCATTTGTAGGGAGGCAATCTCAATTTTTTTATAGTAGCTTTTGAATAAAACTAATTCTAACTATATATATATGTATATATGCATAAAGCAAATATCCATAGAATCAGAATTTTATTGTAATTAGAGTCTTTCACAATAGAAAATGCTAATAGAAACAAATAAATAGCAGATAGATAGAAAGAGAGAGAGAGGGAGAGAGATAGAAGGAGGCAGAGAGACGATGCTGCTTGTAGGATGCTTATGCGAGATGCAACAACACCTCAGATCTAGAGTGCCGAGACGAAGGTCGGAACGGAGTTGTAGAGGGAGAGCTTTGGTCTAGAGGAAGGTGGAAGAGTTGTATGAAGAGATAGCAGGAGTTGATGATTTCAACTGGGGGGCCCTGGGCCTTCTTTTATAGTTGTGTTGAGGGGCAAATAGGCCATTTAAGCCCTTAATCTCATGTAACAACTCCTGGGCAATCAGATTCATCGATCAGGAGATCAATGGGTCTGATTTGGCCTCAAAACAGCCTCCAACGCATCTTCATCGCGTGAAACATGCCTTTGCTCGACACGTGGTGGCCACTGGGCCCTTGGATCATGCCTGCTCATTTTTTCTCTCAGTACGCGTGCTTGTGAATTCAACTCCACGCGCTACAGCTTAAACCGCATGCCCATAAGGGATCTCGCATTAGCATCGGGCGCTCATCGTCGTGCCACGTGGTCGCACCTGTGTGCGTCGATCTCCATCCGACGGGTAATAGTGCTCGTGCACTACACTTTCCTGATTTGAGCATCATGTAGCCCTAACCTACATGCTTTGCTTCCAGCACAAGTGCTTGAGCCAATGTGCTACGCACAAGTTTTGTTACAGTTTCCTCTTATTCTTAACCATTGGATGGTCGGCGTGGATGCATAGTGGATCGTTGAATGACCATCCAACAGTTGAGACCAGGTGAGGGATGGTCTTCAGAGATGGGTCGGTGGTGAGGGGCGATTGTGATGGTGCCACATGGCACCATCATGGCCATCCATCTTCGTTTCTTTGTGTCTGGTGATGTAGAGCTTTGATCAGATTGATTTTTGCATCGTTGGACTGCGATTATTGATCCGGATCCATCTGTGTGGTTGGATTTTCCGTATGGGGCTTGGATCTCTGTCCTCTAGCTCTATGGCCTCTATTCTTCCCTAAACTGCGCAAGATGCTCTGATTGTCTGATCGAGACGATTTTGGAAGCGTTGGACTCCATTGTCATTCTAATCAGGTTTGTATGGTCTAATCTATCATCCATTGCTTCGAATCATCTACGATTAAAATCATCTCTCATTGGTACATCAAATGACGACATTATCCATGCAGCTAATCAAACTAACCATTATGCAAATTAAGATGCCTATGAATGCATTATTCCTAAGTTATGCTAGAATCTAGCTTAATTCGAGTGTTTTAGGTTGCATGATTGCTATGCAATCACACCCCCATGCCTAAATCTTGCTAGTCCCTAGCAAATGCATGACTAAATGCAAAGTGGTCCTACATGGGTAATTTTTATCAAGAGTTTGACTAGAGATTTATGTCTTTTGTTTTCATCCGAAGCTTTAGTAATCCAGATAATCGTGAATGTATTTTGTTGTAGCTTATGCAATAGATCTAAGTGAAAGCCAATCCTCATCTAATGCTCGTACTTGACCCTTAGTAGAATTCTATTGGGATAGGCGAACTTCGTGCCTCAGGGTTATACAGTAACCTATATATTCAGGCCCAACTTTTGGCTTAGGTAGAAGATTTCTAAGTCAAGTAGATTTATTTTTGGTGGCTCGCACTCATTTGGTACTGCATATAGAGTAGTACTTTAGAACCTAGATTTCCAAACTATTAAATAATTTAACTTAAAGAGAGGCGGAGAAACTATGCTCTCTTTAGTTCTTTTGTACTCATTCTCTCTCTTTCTCTCTCTTTTTTTTTCTTTTTCTTTTTTTTTTCTTTTCTTTCTTTTTGAGCTCACAATCTCACCAGATTTATCAATATATTTGGTGGTCTCTCCTAGCATTAACACTTTGATTAGGATCTGATGACTCTACAATGAAGTCAGAATTCCTCAACCTGTATTCAGGCGGCCAGAAGTACAGAAAAGTAGGTTAAGGCTGTATTTGGTGGATCATGAAGGTGGTAGGTGTTGTTGCCTCATTTCAATTAAAATAAACTCTAACTCATAAACTCGTTTCTTTTGCACTTTTCTTTTTCAATTTTTTTATTTCTTTCTTTTCTTTTCTTTTTCCTATCTTTTATCTATAAATAATTTTTTTTTCGCATCTAGACATATACTAACGTGACACAATATCGCACAAGACTTTTATTCACAAGGCATTATTTGGGATTAGGGGTGTTCAAGAGGATATCAGGTGGCTTATTTGGTGGAAGTGCCTATTCTCGGCACTGGGAAAGGAATGGATAGGACAGTGTATTTCTAACCTTGATATTAATACCCTACTTTAGTTGAGGATTTCGTAAAGGGTGGTCATGACAATCCACCTCAGTCCTAGTTTTATCAAAACCCACTCTCTATGTATTTGCCTTATTTGGTGGCTCTCAAGATATTCACACTAAGAACTTGTACGTAGAAACCGAGAGCGAAAACTTATGCCTAACTTCGAGTATCATTATCTCATTGTCCAGAGTTTAAGATTCCTCATACTAGCCTTAGAGCACTAGTAGACATTTTACTCTTACCTCACTCTTGTTTGGTGGATCTGCTAGAAGATAGTTTTCCTGACTCCTTAATTACTGCCCAAGTGTTCATGAGAAGAAGTACTACTTCTCGACAAACTAAAGATGTTTATCGGTCTTCACAGAGGATCCATTGCAAATTCAACGTGTAAGTGTGAAATTGTACTGGATTCTAAACTCAGGGATCATCTTAAGAATAAATCCCTAATAAAACCTTAATAAAAATCCTTTATGCCTAAATTCATTTTTTTTTGACATAAAAATAAGGCATGCAATGTCCACCCCCTATGCCTATTCAATACAATGTCCTCATCGAAATGTTTGCATGAAAATCAAAATATAATAAGCAAGAGGAGGGGATATCACCTGACTATACTTGTTAATCCAGGTTAGCATGGATGCAGAGCTACCTGTAAAGAATACTGGGTTGCCTTCCAGCAAGCGTTATGTTTAACGTCATTAGCCAGACTTAAACCCAAAAATGAATGATCAGATTAATGGGTTGAGTAAGGATTAAAATGAAGATTGGTAGGATCTAAAATATGGAATATATGACTACATGCACAAACACTCAAGAACAATATTAGTAATAACAAGAAAGTTTGCACAATCAATTCAAACCACAAAAGGACACAAAATATATAGTGGTTCCCCTCCCT
This sequence comes from Thalassia testudinum, assembly GCA_037157565.1. NCBI lineage: Eukaryota > Viridiplantae > Streptophyta > Magnoliopsida > Alismatales > Hydrocharitaceae > Thalassia > Thalassia testudinum. Next base: position 161,835,088 of record JAZHRO010000031.1, on the reverse strand, counting down.
TGGATACTCCACTACATAATTCTCCCCGAGAGAGTTAATTTACTAAACTGAGGTAATTAACGGGTTACCTCAACCCAAGTACAAAAAATGGGTTTGTTACAACCCAACGAGCAAATGGTCAAGAACAAATAAAATACAGGTGTATGAAAGAAAGATCTTACAACTAATTTCTTAAGCCTCTCAATAGAAGAAAATATAATGTTACCAATTTGAGAGCCTAGAAAGGATGCGAATCGTGTTGAATTGCATGAACAAAACACGTCAATGTGTTTGCAAACCCGTAACACGATTGGAAAGCAACAAACATGATTTCTTCTCTTGAATATGTGGTGGAAAATATGAATTATATGCTCTAGAATTTTCTTTTATGCCTCTTCTATATCTTATATACAAACTAAGGGTCCAAGGGTTTATTTACAGAGTTTAGGACCTCAGGTATTCGTCTACTAGACGTTGGGGTTTAAATCCCAACATTCATATTGTTGGAATTAATATTTCTGCCATTCTGTTTTGGGCCAATGGCTAGCTGGTACCGGTACTAAAGTACCTGTCCGGTACTAGTAGCTCACTACCGACATGAGTCCTGGTATCGGTACTCATCATGGATAGGTGTACTTGTGACTCCCAGGTTTAAAATTCCTTGGGCACAGTAACCTACTTGTACCAGTACTCATCATGGGTACTAGTACTTGTAAGGTTCAAGCCAGAATAAAGCTTCAACCTATGGCCAACATGTATTGGTACTCATGGTTGGTACCAGTACTTGTTCACAGTTTGAGATGAATTCTCAAACCTGTGCCTTGCAAATACCAATACTGATGAACAGTACTGATACTTTCTTACAAGTACCTATTTTAAACATTTTAATCCATTACGTACTTTGAAAATGTTTGCAATATAAATTAATCCTAATTTATCTCTACTTAATTTTATGATCTAAGTTATGATTCTTTGTTAAGAGGCATATACAATCTATAAATATAAAATCTAAACTAGAGAAACTAAAGGTCGAAGATGATCTTCTTTTCCTCGACTCATCCTTGTCATTCTCCATGACATGATCTTTTTCTTCTCACCATCATGCCTCCATCATTTCTTGTTTGCCTTGCTCCTTCACCTAAATCTGAAAAACACTTAATGGCAAATATTAATCCATAATAATTTTGTTAACACCAAAACAAGATGTGGAACAAGGTTCCAACAAAGATATGATCAAGTAATGCAAGGATCAGTAATCCACAAATGCTGATCAGTGATTGGTAAATACCAAGCCCAAAAGGTCAGAAAAATAAAGTGAATGGGCTTGAAACTATTTGCAGCCATATGCTACAAAAGAGAGAAACATTAGTGCAGGTGCCAGAGTAGAAAGTAGATAGTGCCAACCTTAAGATGTGATGCATGAGGAAGGCAGATGAGGTGGATAAAGTGTGGTTTTTGGGGAAGAAATCATATGGGTCTTGAAGTGATGGGAAATGAAAGGAGGGACGAGTGGTGTAGTCTGAAATGGTATAAGAAACCACTTCGTAAGTTAAGTAATGTGTAGATGGATGTAGAGTAGTTGAGTCAAATATGATCCAGTGGTCCATCTCAATAGTTTCAAACTTATCAGAATCCCCAATCTTATCCCTGTGGTGATCTAAAATCATATTTTAGTCTCCCAAATCTTGTTTTAATTCATGATGCAAGTCTTCAACTGTAATGGATGGAAATTCATTATTCCTTAGAATCACAGCCCTAGGGGGAATAAGATCAGAATCTAGATTAGTCAAAATCTCAAATTCTTTTAGTTCTGTGGACTTCTAAATTTGATCCCAATTGTCTTTCTGTTGAATTACATCTTCTAAGGGAATGTTTTTTTGTTCCTCATCAGTTACATCAAACTCCTCAGGATTCCATGATTCAGCTAAATTCTTTGCTTCCTTAGATAGATCCTCATAAGTCATCCCTAGTAATTCTACAATTTCTTGAACATCTTTTTCATAAGGGGATTGTCTATTTTGTTCAATCTCGAGATGTTGGGGATAAGAGTCAGAGTTTTCCTTAGGACTCTTGGGATGGGAAGAGAAGGGTGAGAATTAGCAGAAACAAGAGTGAAAGCAGATTCGACTTCAATATGGGATATCCTAGAATGATTAGTATCGGCAAATCCAGATATCAAATTGTTTAAGTGCATCTGATCATGGTAATCCTCAGACAAGATGACATTAGAGCCATCTAACCATGCTTAGCTAGGAGTGTCACTGTCCCCAATCTCTCTAGCTTCTGATTCTCCCAAATCATCCATGTAGTCCAATTATGTGTCTTTAAACATAAAAGACAAACACTCCAGCCCACCATGGATTGGCTCCTCAAGATAGAATGGCTGCAATTCAGGGCCTAAATCAAGATATAATTCCTCAAGTGAGCCTTCCTCCTCAAAATTAGTTTTTGGGGTATCAAAAGGGATCTATTGTGCATAATCATGAGGCTGGTGGGTGGGCTCTGTATATGTAGAGGTTGGGATTTGATAAGATGTCATACTTTAGTTGTATCCTCAGCCTTGAGTGGCTTACCACCAACTTGTTTCATACTCAGACCAGTTTTATCACCTTGTGCTTTTCGGATTCTATTGAGCTATTTTGTCAGATTATCTATATTTCTTTTATTAGCTTATCTCATCCCCTGGACTACTTGGAGTAATTGGGTGATCTCAGGATCACCGCCATGGTCTTGGATTTAATCAGGCTGAGGATAATAATTTCCATGATTTCTTTCCTCAGTTGAATTAGAATATCTATCATTTGAATACCTAGGGTAAGAACCATATCCTTGGTTGATTGGTGTAGGGTTATCCCAATGAGAAGGTGAAGTTGTTTGGGTGGGATCAGGATAATTTGCACAGTGATTTCGAGGATAGGATTGGTATTCTAGGTATTGGGATTCTGAGGCATATCCCTGATCTGGGGAGAGATGAGTTTGGTTGAACCGGTCAAGATAGTTGGTCATGCCAATCAGGTGCTGGTCCTGCATGGAGAGTGTCTTTTGAGGTTGTAGAGATCCTTGATATCCAACGACTTGTGTGGAATTCGAGGTAGGCCTAGCCATACCTGGGGAGTATGAGATGTAGGCAAGGGAATCACGTCCCGGGTGTTGAGGAGAGTTCTCCCATCCTGAAGAAGTTAAAGAAAGGGAAGGGTTGGGATAGGGAGAATAGTGTGAGGCAAAAGAGTATGGGTCCATGGTTTCCTCCTCAATTAGTTCTTCCTCATGGCAATTAGTCATTGGAATGTATTCAGAAAAATTGGGTCTTCTCCTTAGTTTACTCTCTAAAGGTGATATCAAGTCAGGGTTCAGAGACCTTTTAGCATCCATGTACCAGAAGAAGGTTAATAGATAAGAGAGACAAGACAAATGAGAGAATTCCCCTGCCCTTTCAATACAAGCAATCAAACTGGTCCTTAGAGTGTTAACCCTAAATAAACTTAATCCTAGTTCCTGAAAACACGATTGGGTTAGGCCAACCCTTGAATTACTTAGCTGTCTAGAAGGGTGGGACCCCTTAGGATACCCCACATGATGGGACAACACTAAAGGTTAACGTGGTTATCGCACCGACCTTTCTTGTCACCAGTGGATCCAAGTAGACAAGGCCTTGACCTTAGCCCAATCTAGTTTCAAGTCCCCAAGTCTATTAGTCCTGCCTAGGGCATGTCTACTCAATTTTAGGCTTGGGTTTGATTGTGCTTTTGGAATATGATGGGCATTAGGGGGGTGTTTGCCCTTATGATTGATTTCAGAGATGTGAAGTGCTCAGCAAAGGGTTCACAAGTAATTTTTTTATGATGAAGTAAATTTTAGGATTCAAATGCATGTGTTAGTGAATTTTAGGGTTCACTTGATTTAATCTCTTCAATCAAGGTTCTGATGAGGCATACAAGAGTTTTAGCAAATCCTAGTTTGATAGATTTCCTTTAAGTATGGAAATGCAAGTGTGCTCTATCCTTAATGTGGAACCCTAGAAGCAGATAGTGCTAAGATGCTTCTTTTAAGTCCAAATTTAAGGAAGTAGTGCAACCCAAGCAATGCAATCAATTGGTCCTATTACACCACTAACTAGGCACTTAAAAAAAAATTTTCAAGAATTTTAATGCATGTTTTCTATTTTCTTCAGATTTAAAGTGTACTATGGCTTTTGCAATCTGTTTTGACCCCTAGTTTGTGATTGAATAATTCGTGCAATCAAACATGCAAGAAATATTTTTTTCAGATTTTTCGTAAATTCTTGATTACCGTATAAATTCAGTGCCACAAAAGTCAATCGAAGTTGTATAAAAATTCTTATGATCTTTTAAACTCTAAAAATTCAAGAACAATAATCATTTTGATAATAGATCAGTGTATGAATTTTGAAAATTTTTATATAACTCAGATTTGTGTAAAATTTGGATATTTTGTTCCTTACTTCAAAACTCATGCCTAGTAAAAATTTAAGAATTTTTGTACTTGCAGATCTTCGGTTATTGAATTTACAAGGTAAGACTTTAGTTCGGCTCAAAAATCAAGAGTTTTCTTTTATAAGCAAACAAATTCTAACTAATCCTAAGGTTCAAACAAATCCTAAATCTAACTAATCTAACTATGGGTACTTACCTAAAATTCGAACCCACAATTCCCGTTGTCGTGTTTCTTTCTGATTTCCTTGCTTTCCTACACACACAAAATCAACGCAAATAGCAAGTTAGAAATCTCAAATTAGCACCAAAAAGCTTTAAAAATTTCTATTGCCTCCCCAGCAATGGTGCCAACTTGTCTGGTGCGTAAATTGCATTTTAAAAGTTGAATTAGTTGTATAGCGTGAAATGCATCAACAAATAAATTTATAAATTCCAGTGAGTACTGGGTCATTCGCAAGGAGGCAATCTCAATTTTTTTGTAGAAGATTTTCAATAAAACTAATTCTAACTCGATATATATATATGTATATATGTATAAAGCAAATATCCTGAGAATCAAAATTTTCTTATAATTAGATAGAGTTTTTCACAATAGAAATGCTAATAAAATAGACAGATAGCAGATAGATAAAAAGAGAGAGAGAGAGAGCGAGAGAGATAGAAGGAGGCAAAGAGACGACGTCGCTTGTAGGATGCTTGTGTGAGATGCGGCAGCACCTCAGGTCAAGAGCGTCAGGATGAAGGTCGGAGCAGAGTTGTAGAGGGAGAGCTTTGGTTTGGATGAAGGTGGAAGAGTTGTATGAAGAGATAGCAAGAGTTGATGATTTCAACTGGGGGACCCTAGGCCTTCTTTCATAGTTGTGTTAAGGGGCAAATAGGGCATTTGAGCCCTTAAACTCATGTAACAACTCCTGGTCAATCAGATCCATCGATCGGGAGATCAACAGATATGATTTGGCCTCAAAATAGCCTCCAACGCGCCTGCAGATCTTCGGGTATTGAATTTATAAGATAAGACTTTAGTTCAACTCGAAAATAAAGAGTTTTTTTTTTTATAAGCAAACAAATTCTAACAAATCCTAAATCTAACTAATCTAACTATGGGTACTTGCTTGAGGTTTGAACCTGCAATTCCTATTGTCGTGTTTAGTTTTGATTTCCTCGCTTTCCTGCACACACGAAATCAACAAAAATAGCAAGTTAGAAATCTCAAATTCGCACCAAAAAGCTTCAAAAATTGCTGTTGCCTCCCCGGCAACGGCGCCAACTTGTCCGGCGTATAAATTGCATTTTAAAAGTTTAATTAGTTTTAGTATAGCACGAAACACGTCGACAAACAAAATTTATAAATTCCGGTGAGTACCAGGTCGTTCGTAGGGAGGCAATCTCAATTTTTTTGCAGAAGCTTTTCGATAAAACTAATTCTAACTAGATATATATATGTATATATGTTTAAAGCAGATATCCAGAGAATTAGAATTTTATTGTAATTAGATAGAGTTTTTCACAATAGAAAATGCTAATAGAAACAGATAGATAGTAGATTGATAGAAGGAGAGAGAGAGAGCAAGAGAGATAGAAGGCAGAAAGATGACGTCACTTGTAGGATGTTTGTGCGAGATGCGGTAGCACCTTAGATCAAGAGCATCGGGACGAAGGTTGGAGCAAAGTTGTAGAGGGAGAGCTTTGGTCTGGAGGAAGGTGAAAGAGTTGTATGAGAAGATAGTAGGAGTTGATGATTTCAACTGGGAGGCCCTGGGCCTTCTTTCATAGTTATGTTGAAGAGCAAATAAGGCATTTGAGCCCTTAAACTTGTGTAACAACTTCTGGGCAATTAGATCCATCGATCGGGAGATCAACGGATCTGATTTAGCCTCAAAATGGCCTCTAACGTGCCTTCATCGAGTGGAACACACCCTCTGCTCAACACGTGGTGGCCGCTGGGCCCTTGGATTGTGCCCACTTACTTTTTCTCTCTACGCACGTGCTTACGAATTCAACTCCGTGCACTACGACCTAAACCGCACGCCTGCACGGGATCCTGCGTTAACATTAGGCGCTCCTCGTCGAGCCACGTGGTTGCACCGATGTGCATCGATCTCCATCCAACGGGCAATAGCGCTCGTGCACTACTCTTTCCTGATTTGAGCATCGTGCAGCTCGAACCCGCATGCTTTGCTTCCAGCGCAAGTGCGTGAGCCAATGCACTATGTGCGAGTTTTGTTACAGTTTCCTCTTTGTGTCTATTTATTCTTAACTGTTGGATGGTCGGCGTGGATGCATCGTGGGTCGTTGGGTGGCCATCCAGCGGTTGAGAGTGGGCAAAGGATGGTCCTTACGGATGGGTTAGCAGTGAGGGGTAGCTGTGGTGGCGCCACGTGGCACCATCATGGCTGTCAATCTTCTTTTCTTTGTGTCTGGTGATGTATACCTCCGATCGGGTTGATTTTTACGTCGTTGGACTGTGATTGTTGATCTGGATCCATCTGTGTGGTTGCATTTTTCGTCTGGGGCTTGGATCTTTGTCCTCTAGCTCTGTGGCCTCTATTCTTCCCTGGATTGCACAAGATGCTCTGGTTATCTGATCGAGACGATTTCGAAAGCGTTGAACTCCCATTGTCGTCATGATCAGATCTGTATGGTCTGATCTGTCATTCATAGCTTCGAATCATCTGCGATTGAAATCATCTCTCATTGGTACATAAAATGATGATATTATCTATGCAGCTAATCAAACTATCCATTATGCAAATTACGATGCCTATGACTACATTATTCCTAAGTTATACTAGAATCTAGCTTAATTCAGGTGTTTTAAGTTGCATGACTGCTGTGAAATCAAACTTATTCAGCAATTTTCCCCATTCCTCCCTGAGAACTTGGTGTTGTTCCAGAAGTGTTGGATTTGACCAGCATTGCAAACACTCGTTGCTATGTAATTTCATCAATTCAATGTATTCTACTAAGAGATCATCCTGGGTTGAACTGTGTTTCATTCGTGTCCATATTATGTCGATATGATTCAAAATGTGGTTTGTTACTTTTGCAAATTTATCCTGAATGTCCCTATCTAGGGCTCTATAATACTCTTCATGCTGTCTATAAGCAGCCTCAATCATCTTATCTTTGATAGTCATTTAGGACACAGGTTTCCTAATTACTTTTCCTAAAATGTCAGGTTACATTTTCGAATCTGGTGGTGGAATCAAGATGTAGAATCAAACTCAAGCTCAGATTGAAGTAATAGATTAGATCAGAAATCCTTGTAGAAGATCTAATGAGGCCTCTTAGGTTAAAAACCTAATGACCTTCCGATGTATGTGCCCTATAGAAGGGATGAGGGACTAGATATGAATTTGACCCAATCAAGGCACCCAAAGATTTTTGGTTGAATAAGGCTTGTTTTATGGTGGATGATGCCTCTAAATCAAAAAGTCCGCACACCGGAGAATTACTTGGGCAGGTAGGAAGGGAGAGCCCCGCAATGACCCCTACATAGTAGAGCATCCCCACGGGTTATAGGGTTTCTCCCACCCGACCTTGCCACGGCGGTTTCAAGTAGATTGAAATGTATGAATTGAGAGTGGAATGTACAAATTAGGCTACCAATTTTAGCCTAATTTATGCCTTGGATTTCACTTGATTTAGAAATTGATTCTATTTGTGACTTAATTTGGAGGTTGATTGGCCCATAGAGGAGACCAACTCCACCTAACATATCCTAAAAGATTAAGAATGAAGTCTAGGTCAAGACTAAGAAATCACCCTGAATTGACTCTCAGGTTATTAGGTCCACAATTTTAGGGTTCAAGTGAGATTTAGAGCCCGATTTTAGGTTTTTCTAGTTAGATCTTTTCAATCACGGGCTTGGGTAGCACTGATGTAAACATGTTTATATTACATAAAATGTCTATTTATGCATGTTCTTAAGCATAGAATTGCATTACATACTATAAATATTGCATAGCATGCATCATCTTGTACTTAGATTAGTTTGAATAAAATGGAGGTTAATTGTCTCCTTTTATGTTCAGGGACAAGGCGACTTTTTATCAGGGCCTCAGATTGAAGATCCAACTGTACGGATCTGATTAGGGCGACGATTGGAGTTCAACAACTCCAAGATCGCCCTAATCGGATATCCGTATCATCAGATAGAGACCAAGGAACCCTAGAAGATCAAGGGACAAGATGGTGTGAATCTACACTTTAGACAACAAATTTGACTGCACGGATGGATTCGGATTGACGATCGCAGCCTAACGGCAAAAAAATTGACTCAATCCGATACCTGTGGCACCATCTACATCACCTAGAAGATGGACGACCAAGATGGCGCCAAGTGGCACCATCTCAGCCACCCCATCGACTGCATGCACCAACTGCAACTTCTCCTCTTCATCTGAGCGTCGCTTCTCTGCCGTTGGATGTTCATCCAATGGCTGCGGGGTGCGCACGCACGAATCAAGCGCACGATGCAAACGCGCTCGTAGCGCGTTGGTCGAACGTGCTTTCGAGAAGGAGAGACGCTCGTTCGAAGCTGAGGGTGCCTCAATTTGGCGTGGGTGTGAGCGGGCGAGAGGGCGTGAGTGCATGATCACGATCGATCTACTGTGCTCACCCAATAGTGCCCATGAGCCATCGAACGTGTGGCAAGAATGAGGGATTGCATGCAGATGCGTGCATAGATGAGGTGCGGCGGGAATGCATCCTCAGCCGTTTGATCTCACGATCGAACGATCGAGATTTAGAAATCATGGACATGCATTTAAAGAGAGGAGGCGAGTGGGCGTGTGCACGCCGCCCACTACGCCCACGTTCAGACCTGCAGCGACGAATTTATCCATCACAAAAGGTCTTGAATTAATGATTTTCAACATAAAATGACCAAATTACCCCCACTCCTTGCAACTATAAAAGGAGACCCCCTCCATATGAAATTCTCATCCCTTCCTTCTCTTCTCTCCCTCTCCAAAGCTCAAGAGAAGCTTGTCCCACACCCGGGATGCTTCTCAAGAGATAAAGTCAAATTTTCGCCCCCATTTTGGAAGCAGATCCTACGACAACAACGACGTGCTACCTCATTCCTGTTGTTCCCACTCCGTCCTCCTTCTTCCTGCTCCGTTCCCCATCTTCCAGACGTCATCCCATCTAGTTCATCCTTCGAGCAATCGTCGAGGAGGATATCTCTCTCTCCATTCTTTTTACTATTTTTTAGAATAGATTTACTGCTTTCTAGTGTAATCATTTCCCGCTTTCTAGTCGTAATGAGTAGTGTAAAAAACAACTTTTTGATAATGAAATTCATGTTTATTCTATTTCCCTTTTGCTTTTATTTGTAATATTCTCTCTCTCTCTCTTTTATTTATTATTTATTAAATACTTTTCAATCAGCCATTCTGTTTCATGACAAATAAAACAAACGCGTATTTTTAATCAAACGTCCACCTCCCTGAGTTCGACCTGGAATTTCTATTCCAGTATAAATTTTATTTGTTGAACACGAGTTCTTCACTTTCAAACTGCAACGACAGGTTTTTTCAAAAACCAAATACAATAGCGTAGCAACCCGTAGCTTCAACATTTTGACGCCGTTGCCGGGGAGGCGACGCTCTTTGATTTTTTTTTCTTCGCATTTTCCAACTTACGAATCATTTACCTCACTTCTCTCCTTTCTTATTGTGATTGCAGGTACTCTTTTGAGACGAGCAAAAGCGATAAATTGGAGCAAAGTGCTGTTAAAGGCTCTGTGAGTTTTCCCCCACCTCCCACCAATTAGTTTTCATTTCACCACGTAATAACACAAACATCAATCAACCTAGGTGTTCTTATAAACTCTAAGGTTAGTTTTGTTTATTTGTTTGACACCTACACCTGCCTCCAGCACCACATTTAAAAAGAAAAGAATAAAAAAATCTCACAGAGGTACACAACCTCATCCGATTTTCAAACTCAAATTGGTAAACCGATCTTTGGAACCGAGACACACATCTAAACACATAATTGAGTAGAAATCAGATTAGGTAATCACTTGTGTGCCTAATTAAGTGGTGCAAAAAGCCAATTGTTTAAGTTGATTGGGCTACACCATTTCAATTAAAATCAACTCATCAAGTAGCTGCCGCATAGGTTCAACTCTTAGGGATTTATTAAGCACTCCTCATTCTTTTAAGTTTTAAAGGAAAACATCTTCACCTATGCTTTTGAAACCTGGTGTGCCAACAAAACTTATTTGAAATTACCTAAAGTTGAATCCTAAAACCTACTAAGTAAGATTTGAACCCTAAAATTCACCGCATAAAAAAATAATCCTACTTGAAAACCACTGGTTGTGCATGCACACACACATCAATCAATCATTAAGGGCACAACCCAGATAAAGGGCCCATCACATTCCAAAGCACATTCAAACCTAGCCCTAAATAAAATAGAGTAGACATTGGCCTTAAGAATTCGACTCGTTCTTTGAAGCCCAGACAAGATTATTTTCAATTAGCCTATTTCTACTGTTCAATCTGATGTCTAGTTAGGGGAGCAGAATCAAATGATCACGATTGGGGGGTACACTAGGAACAGGAGGCGCAAGCCGAAGGAAGAACCTTCTCCCCAGTCCCTCCTTCTAACTGGTTGGATTGAATAGACAGAAGTAGATCAAATCATTTCTTTATCTGAAGATGGGTTCTGGGAGTCTGTAGGTCTTTAGGCTAGCCCACTTAAGGACAGGTTTGATTGCTTGTATTGCAGGGCACCTTTCTTCCTCCCGTCTATCATGAATCCATTCACATTTTATACGCATTCCTACTCTTTCCCTCCTGTTATGAGTTATCCTCAACATGATGATTATCCCGACTCGTACTGTAATCAACCATCAGTTAGTTGGGATAACATGGATTGGGGATACAGTTTCTGACCTCTGTGTTTAGGGTCTAACCCTGAACACTATAATTGTAATTTCTATCCTTCTCAGAGCCACATCGATTATAGATTGCCACCCTTTCATGGACAACCTAATACGATCTACAGTCAAGGAGGATACACTGATCCTTACCCATCCTCTGATTACACTGCCTTTAGGTCATCACCACCTTTTGAACAATCCGAAATGACCTATTATCAGGAAGGATATCATGAATCTCAATTCGTTAACTCCTCTATACTGATCCCAAACCTGCCCAACCCTGAAACAAGTCATTTGGTTCAGGGTAACCAAGTTCAAGATAAGGTTCTGGCTAATTTGAGGAATATCATACCATCTTTAGAAGTTCATCCAATACCTTGCATTGAAAAATTGGAGCCCCTGATTGAAATGATTGATGATTTGAACAAGTATTTGTTGGATTGGCCCCAGGATGTTAAGGATAAGAACCTAGGTGAGTTTCTACTTAGGAAGTTAGCAAAATTGAGAATGAGATTTGTGATTACTTTAGTTCAATCGTGGGATGATTCCCAGGATGAACCCCCTTTAGGAGAGCCAATGTTAGAACCAGCTCAGGCACCTGTTGGGGGACACGAGTTACGAGGCTAACCATATTGAATTAGAGCAACCAATTAAGGATGATCTGATTTCTTCACTTGAAATCCCTGAGCTGGGGTATGAGGAAACGTATGTCTCCATGGACCAAAAAATGACAGATGATTTTGGGACATACATTAATACGAATTTTGATTTTTTTTATTCTGATGGTGATGATTCAGTTTGCAAAGTCTCATGTGAGTTTACAGAACACGATTTCTGTGAGATGATTGGGCCTGAGTAATCTAATAGATCATTTGATAGCCCAATAATTAAAGAAACTGATCTTATTGGGGCTCACATGACGGAACCAAAATCGCATTTTCTGGAGGATGCAATCCAATGCCCTGATTGTCAGTTACACCCTATTGAGCTTACCGACAATTCTATTTCTGAGATAATTAGACCCAAGTCAATTTTGATTCATCCACATCTTTTAGACTTGGAAATTTCAAAAGGGGTGATTAATATGCAGGAGGTCCCGGAATTTGACATTCTGAATGAGGAGGATAGGAGCTGGGAAATTTTGATTTGGGAAGCAAACCGCAGAGGAAGTAGAACAAGTCTAAGGGTTCCAATTCATCTGAAACCATCAAACCAAAACCCTTACGACATTTGTTCTGAGGATGTCCAACCCAAGCACACATTCATTGATTATCCTTTTGATATCGAATTCTCTGTAACTTGACTTTTTGGTCTTGGGTTGCATCCTCATAAATCGCAGGCTCGACCCCACTTGCATACTGATTGTAGGTTTTGGGTAATTTTTATCTTGAAGCAGACTCGTCATTCACGCAATTCAAGTGCTTTCTACTCTATTCCACTATGTTTTATGTCTTTCTAATATAATGAGGACATTGCATTAGATAGGCATGGGGGGTGAATATTCATCTCTGAATTAATTCGTCAGCTCCGTAGATTCATTTTATTTTCTTTTAGTTATATATTAAAAAAAATTATGGAATTTGGAAAGAGAACTTGGGCTTAAGAAAATTTTTAATCTTATGAAATATTACATTAGGATCTGAATACAAAGACCCTTCAGGTCTTTGGGCTTAATCAACCCATATATCCACTAAAATGTGGATTTGCTTTTAGGTAAATCTTAGACCAGGGAAGCCACCTACTTAAAAAAAAATAGAGAAAAAGAAAGTCAAAAAGGAAAGAAAAAGAGAAAAGAAAAAAGAAAATAAAAGAAATAAGCCACACTTCGCTGCACGAGTATGGCTGGTAAGTTGTTAGTGGTAACAGCTCATCGACCGATTATCTAGAACCCAGCTCAAGAAATGCACTAAAAATTCCCAAAACACTAAGGAAGAAGCAGAGAAGTAGAATAAATCGGGGAGATATACACTGGATTCACCCTTGAGTTGACCCCATAAAAATAAAAGTAGGGAGAAAGCTACCGGTTGAAAAGATACACCTTTAGGCAAAACTCTCTTTCTAAGGTCACCTAAAGGCGTAGAAACCCGAAGGCCATTCTAATTGCCGATCAACGAGTCTATCACATTGACAATAAGATGCTTAGAACTTAGGGTTCTCATCAAATCTTGAGTGAGTTGAATGGCCGTAGAAAGCCACTCTTAAACCCTAAACTCAAAAATAAAAAAATTAGAAAAGAAGAAAAAGAGAAAAAGAAATTTTTCTTTGAATAAGGCTAGGGCTTGAGGTGGTCTGCATTTTGGCAGATACCTGGGCACTGTTGTGTCTTTGAAAGTTCAGATCCTAAGTAAACATTTTCTTAATGTTGAAAATAACTTATGCCTAAATAATCCAACCTAATTCTTTTATAAATAGCATATAGTTTTTGCTAGGGACTAGCAAAAGATAGGCATGGGGGTGTGATGTAAACATGTTTATATTACATAAAATGTCTATTTATGCATGTTCTTAAGCATAGAATTGCATCGCATACTATAAATATTGCATAGCATGCAACATCTTACATTTAGATTAGTTTGAATAAAACGGAGGTTACTTGTCTCCTTTTATGTTCAGGGACAGGGCGACTTTTTATCGGGGCATTGGATAGAAGATCTAACCATATGAATCTGATTAGGGCGACAATTGGAGTTCAATGACTCCAAGATTTCCCTAATCAGATATCCGTAATATCAGATAGAGACCAAGGAACCCTGGAAGATTAAGGGCCAAGATGGTGTGAATCTGCACTTCAGACGACAAATCAAACCGCACTGATGGATTAAGATCGACGATCGCAACCTAACGGTGCAAAAATTGACTCAATCCAATATCCGTGGCACAATCTACACCACCAAGAAGATGGATGGCCAGGATGGCACCATGTGGCGCCATCTCAGTTGCCCAACCAACTACATGCACCCACCACAGCTTTTCCTCTTCATCTGAGTGTCGCTTCTCCACCGTTGGATGTTCATCCAACGGATGCGGGGCATGCACGCACAAATCAAGCGTGCGACGCAAACGCACTCGCAACGCGTTGGGTGAATGCACTTTCGAGAAGGAGAGATGCCCGTTCGAAGCCTCGGGTGCCCCAATTTGTCATGGGCGTGAGCAGGCAAGCGAGCGTGAGGAGTGCACGATCGCGATCGATCGACTGTGCGCACCCGATAGTGGCCACGTGCCATCAGACGCGTGGCAAGAACGTAGGACTGTATGTGAATGCACGCATAGATGAGGTGGACGGGGATGCATCCTCAACCGTTCGATCTCACGATCGAACGACCGAGATTTAAAGATTGTGGAAATGTGTTTAAAGAGAGGAGGTGTGTGGGCATGTGCATGATGCGCACTACGCCCACGTTCGGACCTTTAGTGACGGCTTTATCCTTTACTAAAGGTCCTAAATTAATGATTTTCAACATAAAAAGGCCAAATTGTCCTCACTCCTTGCAACTACAAAAGGAGACCCCCTCCATACGAAATTCTCATCCCTTCCTTCTCTTCTCTCCCTCTCCAAAGCTCAAGAGAAGTTTGTCCCACACTTGGGATGCTTCTTAAGAGATAAAGTCAAAATTTCAACCCCATTTCGAATGTGGATCCCGCGACGACGATGACGTGCTGCCCCGTTCCCATTGTTCCCACTCCGTCCTCCTTCCTGCTTCATTCCCCATTTTCCAGGCATCATCCCATCTAGCTCATCCTTCGAGCAATCGTCGAGGAGGATATCTCTCTCTCCATTCTTTTTACTATTTTTTAGAATAAATTTACTGCTTTCTAGTGTAATCATTTCCCGCTTTCTAGTGATAATGAGTAGTGTAATGAACAATTTTTTGATAATGAAATCCATGTTTATTCTACATCCCTTTTGCTTTTATTTGTAATATTCTCTCTCTCTCTTCTATTTATTATTTGTTAAATAGTTTTCAATCATCCATTCTATTTTGTGACAAATAAAACAAATGCATATTTTTAATCAAACGTCCACGTCCTTGAGTTTGACCCGGGATTTCTATTCCGGTATAAATTTTATTTGTTGAACATGAGTTCTTTGCTTTCAAACTACAACGATAGGTTTTTTCAAAAACCAAATACGATAGCATAGCAACCCATAGCTTCAAGATAATGCAGGAGAGTCAATTTCCTTTATTCCAGGCAAGTGTGAACTAACACTTCAAAACCCTAATGTTGACACCCTAGTTGTCTCTATTTCAAGTCCAATTAAATCTCAAGATGTACACCCTGGACTCAAACAGGAAGTGCATAGTCCAAGAAGATTAGAACTTAAGCATAATCCCTAACACGTATAGGAAATCAGGATGGGGAATATCTAATCAAAATTCTCTCAGGCTTCCATCAGATGTGCATTTTTTCGTAAATTATGAAACTTTCCTTTTAAGTGATATTTACTAGAAAAGTGAGGCAGATGAATCCTACTTAATTTGTTTCCCTTTTTATCTTCGCAAGATTAGGAGATTGATTAGGGAAGAAAAGAGATTACCTGCCCCAGGAGTGGCTAACTTGTGTAGAAGATCACCTCGTGATGTACCTTGTAAGATCACAAGAAAATAAATAGGGCAAGTTAGTGCTCGAATAGAATAAAGTAAAATAAGAATAGCAATGAATTGCACGTTGCTCCCCGGCAACGGTGCCAAAATGTTGATCAGGCTAGATAGAAGTTTTTAAGTCATTTCGTTGTAGCAAAGCCTCCTAAATAGCTCAATCAACAAATAAAATTTATTACTCGAAATCTAAATTAAAGTTCGAGATTGAACACAGGGAGTAAATATGGAATTCACATGCTAATCTTTAATTGCATATAAATGAGCGCCAAGATTGAAGCACAAAAGAGGTATTCAATGAATAATATCTACTCAAATTGATATTCAATTATAAGCATGAGCATTTCAATAGATCACAATTTAAAAACAAATCTAAGACAAAATAATGGTGATATAGATTACCAATTATTAGCCTTAATTAAGCATATATATCAGATATCTAAATTAAACCAAATAACCCAACAGTAGCTTGAATGTTACAGTAATCAGACGTTGGTTTCTCAAATCAGACAACTTAAGTGTTCATCAGACCAAAGGCTTCTTAAAGTCTTCTTCTTTGTTTCTTATCTCTTCTTCTGCTTTCCTTCTTCTCCTCTTCTTCACTTCAACTTCTTCTCGAGCCCTCTCTTTCTTCTCTAAGCCTTCTTTCCTTAACAGCTCAAGGGAACCAATCTCCTCCAAGCAGCTAAGTGTTGAGAGTGCATGCACAAGACCAAGAGAGCAAAACCCTCCCTTCTTTCACAACTCTTCTCATCCTTCTCTCTCAAACCCAGCGCATAGCCGGATTCATTCTTGGGTGTACGGGTCGTGTACAGTGTCCAGGGCCACAGGCGTGTGTGGTGACTAAGGGTGCACGTAGGCAGGTTAGGCAAGTAATGGGGACCCGACCCCTCATGTTACTGAAACAGCAGCTCATAAAAAATTCAATTTATGCACTATCACGTGCTCTTCCACGCCCAGTGTGGGGCTATAGGTCCTCTCGTCTCTTCGAGCGAATGCAACAGCTGGAGGTCACTCCAATTGAAGGTGTTGCAGCTACTAGTTCTTTCAATTACTGGTGTGGCTACGTTCCTGGGTTGAGTCCACGGCACCTGGAAATGATCTTGACGAAGAACACGACTGTGGCGCAAAGAACAAGGCTGGGGAAGACGACGTGGCAGCGGAGCTTCGGTGGGATACCTGAAACAAGAATACGGGCTTGAAAGCCTTCATTAAATGGTTCAATAGTGTCACCAGAGGACGTGGAGTATGATGGTGGTGGTTTGTGGAGTTTGGTGGAGAGTAGAGGTCAGGCGACCTCAGGGAGGTGGTTGCAGGTGGTGGTGTTCGATGGAGGTCATGAGTAGGTGAATCAAGGAATTGATTTAGGGGTTTTGAGCGAGGATGAATGACGAAGCTTGTGAGGGTGTTGGCGAGGCATGTGGTGAGGTGGAGTAATAGAGAAACCTCTCCGGAGGTGCGGCCGGAGATGGGGATGATGGTGATTTGGTGGTCAAATTGAGTGATAGAGGAGATAGAAAGAAAATAGAGGAAGAAAGGAATGTAATTAACATAATCTAACTAGATGAAAGGGGAGGATTCCCACATCGGTGGTACGCCGAATGTGGGGAAGGCGAATTCTCTGGTAACCGAAGTGACGACGAGGAGGGGAGATAGAGGATGCTCGCTGGTATTGCGACGCATGGAGGAGTCTGGGGAAGATGGTACCATCGCCTATTATACGTGGAAGGTGGCGAAGAGGTCAAACAGAGGGAGTCGTCGGAGTTGGTGGAGATGGAGGTCGGGGAGAAGGGAAGGAGAGTCTGGCCCCTAAACCAAGCTAAGGAGGTCAGCCATGTATCAGGGAACCTTTATAGGCATTAGGAGAGCCTTCCAAGCTTGGAAGATTTGGACTTATGCACAAAAGGGAAACCTTTGATTTCAAATGATTCTCATGAGCTTTTAGGAGTGAAGTAGGATCCATGGACGGTCTCATTTGGAAGGAATTCCTCAAGGAATCTCCCTTTCAATTTTGGGAGTGATTGATTGAGGATTGAGCGAGAAATCTTCGCTTGAATCTCGACAGAGCTTGTTTTGTTCACACCAATGGCGATAGGGATTTGTCTGCAAAGAATGATGAGAAACCTAGGGACCTGGTTGCAAACAATTCAAAAGTTGAGGGGCTATTCGAGAGAAGAAGAGTCTGACTAGACCAAAATGCAAATTAGGTCAAGATGATCTCTGATTGGGCCCAAATTTTGGTAAAACCCTAATTTGGGCCCAAGGAATTTGATGGTGAAGTTGGACTTTGGTTTTGACAAAGTTTGATTGGGTAATTTATGTAAAAACCCAAATTAGGGCAACTTCCTACCTAAGACTCTATTTTAGGTCAAAATGGGTTTCAATGGTCAAATCAAGGATACCAAACCTTATAGAATGTTTTTCTATGATTTGTAGAAGGTTTAAGTGAATTTTATCCTGACCAGGACTTCAATTAATTAAGCAGGTCTGAAATTAGGATTTTAGGTGTCCATTAATTTTTGAAATGCGTGAAAATCTATTTCTATCTACACAGATCCTCTTATTAGACATTAATGACCATTTAACCTTCATTTAACCCTTGGGAAATCCTATGATTATTCTGCATTTATGATCTTCCATTAAAATGCCATATTTATCCCTATTTTAATGCATTCTTCTCAGAAAGGATATGCACTGAATTGACTCTCTAGCGGTTATGTAGGAGCAGTTGTCTCTTGATTGTGACTAATTAAAGCTAGTTATGGCTAATGATGATGTTATCATCATTAAGCTTTTTAATTTACTTATAAATATTAAATAAGGTCCTGAAAATGATTTTCTTCAAAAATTCTTCTCCTTATAGATGGATTCAGTCCTGCCTGATTATGGTTTGAGGTTAGCAAAATAGGAGGTTGTTGCTGATAACCCGCAAATGTAGAAGCCTATGACCCATTAGGTGGAGGTGCAGAGGGGACCTGATAGACATAATGTGCTTGGCCTTGATTTAGGTTCATAACGTTCCTCTGGTTTAACATGTTGTTTGTGTTGGGTAGAGGCTAGGAAGGAGGTGCAGCAGGCTGGTGAGTTTCAGCCATATATGCGAGCTGATTATGCATCTATGCCATCTTCGCATTATGCTACCTTTTCATAGCAATGTTAGTTTTTTGTATATCAGCTAGGGTCTACAAAATCATGCTCATTTTATCTTCCTTGTTAGGCTATGATTGAAAATTTGGGTTGGGCATAGGTTGAGCAGGGTGATATGAGTGTGGATTCTGTGGTCGGGGCTGATATTGATGTCTAGAGTTCTGAGAATTCCTTATCCAAGACAAATTAGAATGATTATTATTAATGTGCTTCCATTTGAGTTTACAATATGAGTCATAGTATAGTGAACAAAAGTGAATCAACATTTAAAATTTATATCTCGAGTGTGACTCCGAGGTCATCTCAGGAAGCAAATAATTGCAATTAACTATTAATCAATAGAATAGAATGAATCACACTAATCAGATACAAAAGGAAACAGATTATGCAATGAATGTCAATCTCAAATAGACAAAAATAAATGAACTGAAAAAGGTAAAAAAAAATGGCTTTTTCAACCAAGCTCAATGCCATCAAACACTTAGAATTTTCAAGCCAATGGAGCCTCACAAAGTGATGCACGGGTTTTGGCGAAGTAAAATCAGGGTTTCGAGAAACCCATCGCTATAGTTGCAAAACACGTTATCAAATACAATTTTTAACTAAAACTCCAAGGGAGCCCCAGGTCGAACACAGGGAAGCAACATTTACTTTTGCTGAAATCCGTGCTTTGTTTTGTTTCTTTTTGATGTTTTAGGGTTTTGTTATTTTTTTCTTTTATTTTTTACAATAAAGAAGCAAGCAAGATAATTTCACAAATTGAAGGGAACAAATGAATATAACACAGTGTCATTCAGTCATCAATTACAATATACAAAAATAAAAGAGATAGGGGTGAAAAGAAATCTCCCAAATCGGCTATATAGCCAGACGACGGTGCTTGGCGGTAGCTTGGATGAAGGGGGTGAGGTGTTAGACGATGAAGGCGAGTTGCAAAAGGACGCTGGGTAGAGGAATGCTTCACCAAGGCTTTGGAATGGGGATGAGGAGATGGAGGTGATCTTCTACCGAAATGGAGGTAGGAAGATAGCTCCAAGGTTTCCTACGAAGGTGGTGAGATAGAGGACAAATATTTGTTGGGGTATAGGAGCATTACACTAATAGGAGGCCCTTGGAGGTTGGGAATAAGCTCTAAGGGAGCTTTGGTAGGCTACTAGAGCTTAGAAGTTGGTGGGAGTAAAGTAGGTAGAGATGGTTTGGAATGGAAGGGCTCATGGTGTTTATATAGTGGTGGAGTGGAGGTGTTTTGTGCACATGGATCATCAGCGACATTTGAAACATCGTTAAAGACCTGCTGGAGGTGTCGCTATAGAATTCATGCACCTTGGCTGGCGTGAGGAGGCACGGCTGCAGCTGGTACAGTGCAAGAAGATCGTCAGCCGTTGGATCGAGCGTGGATGGCTAAGATCGCATGTGCTTTCTTGCATTCAAATTGCACGCTCACTAGCAGCTGTTAGATTCTTCATCACACAGTTGGGAGGCGCCTGTAGCTCTCACCCTCGCGGATTCAAATGCACGCGCATCGCGCCTTCGAGAAAATCCAACGACTAAGAGGGCATCCAATCATCTTAAATGAGCACCTTCGATTGCACATGTGCGATCAGGCATGCCTCCTCGCGTTGCTAGGTGGCGCAGATCACGTGTGAGTAATCTCGACCGCTCGATCAAGATCAAGTGGTCCAATTTCGCTGATGCTAGAGCGGGTGCGAAAGATTGAGGCTTGAACTCGCGCCTCTTGGTATCATGCTTTCACTCAACTCAGTAATTAAGTTAATTTCACTTAATTAAGAGTAGAATAAGTCACTTAGGTTAAATCGAAATTGTGTCGGTTATGTAGTATAGGGTCGAATTAACCTAACATTTTGGAAATTTTTACTGGTTGAGTCTAGGTCGTTCATTGGGAGGTATAATAATTTCTACATTCACCAATTTTCTTTTATTTCTCTATAAGTTTAGGAGGTATAACTAATTTGATTTTAAAACATGAATTTTGCCAAAATATTTAAACTATAAAGAATATACAAAATTCCATATGAAAATCATATTTACTCAAAATGATGTTTGTTTTCCAATTTTATTTCAAAAGAAATTAAGGCAATTAAAAGTTATTATATTAAAACATGCCTTTTTACAATTAAAACAAATTCAAAAAGTAATTTAAATGATGCAAGAAAAGATTTTTTTATTTATTCTTCAGCCTCTCTCTTCTTTCTTTCTTTTATTTTCTTCTCTCTCTCAAGCTCTCTTTCTTACCTTTCTTCTATTGTTCCTACCTTCTTCTCTTCCTATCTCTTATTCTCTTTCCCTTAGTCTTCTCCTGCCTTCTTCTCTTCCCGTAGTGCCTGTTCTCTTAGTTCCTTAGCCTTTGCTCAACACTTAGCATTTTAACGATCAGCTCTTCTTTTCCTTAAGTCCTTCAGCTGAACCGGGTTTTTTTCTACTTTTTAACCAAAAGTTATTTTATTTGCAGCGAGGTCCTTTCGAGGATACACAGCACCTTGAGATCAGGGTGGGACCAGACCCTACTCAGTCCTCGCCTAATCTCAAATAGGTTCGATTTTAGTTCATTTCATTTCGATTCATAGTCTCGAGCCAATTCGAGTCAACCTGGCCTCCTAGGCCTCACGCCCTCCTAGGGCACATTCGCTTACGCCACAAGGGCTCACACCCGCAGGCACACAAGCCAACACACACACATATGCACATGCTCAGACAAGATCAGATCGGTAACTGGTGCACTGAGCGCTGACGACTGAAGAGCTAGGGTAACAAATTCGTTTTATCCCCATGTGCGCGCTTAGAATCTGACGATGTGGGACTATCTAACCCCTTCCAGACCCAACTTCAAATGATCATAACTTCCTACACAATTGCAGGGTCAATTTAAGGTTTTGAAGATGTTTTCCTCTTCAATTTGAAAGATGAAATCAGGGGTTCCTACGGGTTATTAAATGCCTGAAAATGGTTTTAATGTCACAGAGTCCTAAGATGGACTTTTCTCTTTTATTTAAAGGTCTATACAAGTTATACAAGTAATTTTGCATCTGTTAGAGTAAGTTTTAAGCTCTTAAGACCTTCAGACAGTGTATAGAAGATTGAAGCTTCTCTGAAAGCTTCAGAGTTTGAAATTTCAGACTAAAATAGGAAAACAGACATAGAGAAACATCTCTAATCGAATTAAACAAGTTCTAAGGGTTATAACAGATTAATCTGGGCAGGATTGAAATTCAAATTTCAACAAAATGGCACTACCGTTGGTTTGGGTTCAAAAGTAACCCAAATTGACAGGATACAAATTCTCACTAAATAAATCATCTGAGCTCACTTTAATCACTTTCAGATCATTCAACAAATTCTCAAAAACAATTTAATCTCCTCAATGCCTCAATTTGAGCTCAGAACTCCATTAGCAGACTCAGTTCGACTGTGGAGGCACAAAAGTTGACTTTCTGTTCAAAGCCTTCTCCCATGAAATTAAAGCCTTAATTAGAGTCTCCTCAACATTAGAAACTTATTCATATCTTCAGATAGGTGTTCTGACCAACATTTTTAGGGTTTCAGGCTCGTCACCTGAACTTGAAAAGGTGTGTGATCGATAGAGCCAATGGATGGTTGTTACAGCATTCCAAGAGTTTAAATAGCTTCAGTGCATTGCACTGAAGCTTCTGATTTCCTTCAATGCTTCATATATCTTTTTATCAGACTTCTCCAATTCTACCGGAGTTGGAGAAGATGAAGTTCAATCTTTGGCTCCAGACATTAAATCTTCAAACAAATATCCTCAAGACAATCAATGATCCACATTATACCATTTTGGAGCTTCTCAACAAATTCTAGAGGCTGAAATACAAATTTGGCACACTGGAGCTCTGGTGAGTCCAGAAAATGTGAAAAGTGCACACAGATTGGTAAAACTTGCCATTTTTGATTTAGAAAGGATCCGAGGGTTCAAGGAACCTCAGTATCACATTTAATTCCTCATTATTTCTTTAAATGTAAGATTTGACAGTGAAATCGTTTCTTTCAAAATTTTATTTGTGATAAGCTCAGGACTTGTTTAACCACTCGATTGAGAGGTTAAAACAAGTCAACAAGTAATAGTAGTCATAATTATATAGTTAATAATAGTTTGAACTATTCTTGAGTTGGCATTGATAGCGAGCTCAGGAACTTAATTAAGATTTGGGCGTTTAATTTATATGTGATATTTATAGGTATTATATTGTCGATTAGGGTCCATAAGTGGTGAATAGATGATGAAGAACCCAGTGGAGGTGAAATTAACTCGACTACTATCACCATGGACAGTGACAGTAGTCGGTGGAGGTGAAATGTGAATTAGGCGATTAGGTGATCAATTAAACGATTAAGTGATTTAGAAGTGATCATGGAAGTTAAAGGAAGGTGTACAGTGAGTTAAAAAGACAAGACTAAAGCTCTGGCGAGCTCAAGGAACTCGCCGAAGTCTGAGAAGATGAAACTAAAATTCTAAAATTACATCTAATCTAACTACCTACCTACCTAACTAAGCTAGCCTACTCCTACTCCTACTCCTAATCTACTGTTACCTAGACGAAGGGGTCAATAGGGTTCCGCCAAAGGTTCATAGCGGATGACAAAATCAGAGGGTGGAAGAAAGATCTCCGGCGGGCGGATTTGAGGTGGAGCGGAGGATTCCTTGGGTCTGCACCTGTGTCAGCGATGCGGAAGACCATGGCGGATCTCCTCGGCTAATTAAGATGGATGGAGGAAGTTGGAAAGTGAAATGGAAAGTTGTTGGAGTTTTGGACAAATAGCCTATCAAAGTCGGCTACAGTGTTAGAAGAGGGAAGGGAGCCAACTTGAGTAAAATCTGAGGTGTGAGGGGGTATTTATAGCAGTTGGCGCGAAGAGAATGGCGGGGTCTGGCCGAAGAAGGAGCTTGAGGAGCTTAACCTCCGTCGTCGTCTCCGACGATGGTGAGGTTATCTCCCACTAAAAAATAGGATTTCCGGTTAATCAGACCGGTGGATGAAGTGGAGGTGGTGAGCGCAAGTTGCAAGAGCTTGAACAAAGAAGGATGATGTCGGTAGGGCGGTAATCATGCGGTGGCGTGACTCTCTACCACCAGCCGTTCATTCGGCTGAAGAAGAAGAAGAAGAGGGAAAGGGACTTAAATGAAATAAAACTTAAGGACCTGTGTGATAAATATGGATCGACTGTAATGAATTTTAAGGACCAAATTGTAAACTCAGGTTTTGAAGGTTTATTTTAATTTAGATCTTTTTCAACTTTTTATATATGTTAGTAAATAAGGTAAATATTATGTTTACACCTTGAATTTACATTTTTGACCTTTTTAGGTTAATTTATTAGATTAAGTGAAATCACTTAAGTTACTATATACTTAGGTATATGTTGACGCGACTGACTCGATCGTGTTTTAACAGTTATTGCGTCGTAGTATAGGTGATCAAGCGTCGTCAACAAAAAAAAGTTTTTATTACTCGAAAACTGGAGTATCCGAGGTCGAACACAGGGAGCAATCAGAATTTACTACTAATCTCAAATGTAATTGAACACTTTAATTTACTCAAAAGTTTAATTCAAATGCATTTAAAAGGTATTCCAGGTAAAAGAGTAAAATTGGACGTCTGATCACAAGATCAGATGTCTTAAAAGTATTTTCCTCCTTTGATTGTTCTTCTTCTTTCTCTGCAGTCTCTCTTCTGCCTTCTTTGTATCAATGGTCTTCTTCTTCTTCCTTGGTTTCTGTCTTGGCCTCTCTTCTTCCTTGGCTTCTTTCTCTTATGCCTTCTTCTTTGTTTCAACGGGTCTTCTTCTTCTTCCTTGGTCTTCTTCTTTGGTTTTGCTATACTTCTCTTCTTCCTTCGCCTCTTCCTGCTCTTTTCACTGGCTTCCTTCCTTCTTCATTTTTTGCCTTCTGCTTCCTTCTCTTCTTCCCTTTGCTAGCAGTGGCTAAGTGTTTGCTTCACTCCTTCCTTCCCTGCACAACCACAGCAAGGTACAACAAAACCTAACCCCTCTACCCACACCCACGCGTCTCTCTCTCTTTATAAACCACTCTCAGCAAGCTCTCCCAGAGTCAGGTTAACGGGTCGAATTGCGTGCCCGTGACCAGGCGCACCGGTGTGTGGGTGATGCGTGAGGTGTGCTCAGGGTCGGGTCGGATCGCGCCAGATCCGCTTGGTGAAATCGCGGATGAGACGGCATGTAATAGGTGAGGGACCTCACCCCATGTGCATTCGGAGGCACTGAAACCACATGACAAAAACTATTTAAACCACTCCACCTCTTTGTGAGTCCACGATGTGGGACTAAAGGTTGCTGCCTTCTCTCGCGCGCCCGCAGCAGACCACACCTTTGATTCCCTCAACTGCAAACTCTGTGGCATCACTCACTAGACCAGATATCTTCGCAATGCCTCCCCGAGTGAGCTGCACCTGGAGCCTGGCTGTCCTGAAGCCTGGAGCAAGCTTGGAACTTCTTCGAGTCGCCGTCAATGGCGGCAGGGGCTGGAGAACTGTCAGACATGAAATGAGCCTCTCGGCTTAATCAGATCACCGGGGGAGCTTCGCCTTGTCACGGCGAAGGTGAAGGGCAAGGTGGCAGGCCGCGGGGTAGCCAAGGCGTGCGTGCCTAGGTCGCCCTGTGGCCGGGTGGATGGGTGTGTTCAGGGGACCATTGGGTAGGCGTAGCGGGTCTATAGACGGGTGGAGGATACTCAGTGAGGTGAGGCGGAGGTTATGTGATGGTTGGCGAGGCGTGTGGGGCTGCGGAGCGATGGGAGCGCCTCGCCGGAGGGTGGCCGGAGATGAGGAAGGTGATGGTGGACGGCAGCGGTTGAGGGGCAATCAAGTGAAATAGAATGGGGAAAAGAAAGTGGGGAAGTTGTGGAGTAGTTCTAACCTAATTGTAGGGACGAAGGGGGCGGAGAGGCGGACGACTGCACCTGTTGTCACCGGAGAAGAAGATGCCCAGTGGGGGAGGACGGTGGCAACAACAAGTCTGAGGCAGCGTGCGTGGGTATTGCGCGACGCAAAGGAGAATCAGGAAGAAGTCTCTGCCACTGGTTTTGTGGCAAAGCGAAGAGAAAAGGAAAGAAATCTCGCCGGAGCTCACTGGGTACCCTGGTCGGGAAGGAAGAGACGAATCTGAGGTGAAACCTCGGCCAGGTCGAGCTGAAATTGAGCTGCTGGGTTTGGGGGTTCTTTTATAGGCATTGGGCCATGTGTTCAGAGCTTGGAGGGCACGCCTTTGTCTCCGACGGCTCACCGGAGAAGGAAAGTGGGTGGATACCCAAATCCCTCGTGCGTTCGCACGAGAGATTGGGATCAAATCAGGGATCATGACTGGCCTCAGATGGAAGGGAATTCCTCAGAGAATCTCCCTTCCATTTCTGGGAGGGGATCTTTGAGGAATAAGAGAGTATTCCCTCTCTAATCCTCGCCGAAGCAGGATTCTGCCCCAATAATGGCAGAAGGACCTGATTGCAAGGTGGAGAGGAAGTTAGGGGGCTCTCTGCGATGATTTTCAGAAGTTAGGGACCAAAATGTGATTTAGGTGTACTAAATTGCAAAGTAGGTCAAGATGACCTCCCCTTTGGTCCAAATTTTGGTAAAAACCTAATTTGGACCTAAGGAATCTAATGGTGAAGTTGGATTTTAGGTTTGACCCCGTTTAACTAGACATTTTGCATAAAAATCCAAATTAGGTCAATTAATGAGCTAGGACCCTAATCTAGGTCAAACTAGGTTCCAAAGGCCAATTTGAATGTTCTAAACCCTAGAGGATATTTTCCATGATTTTTAGAGGGTTTACTTGATTTTTATCCTGACCGGAACCTTATTGCTTTAAGCAGGTCTGTTTTAGGGTTTCCAAATGTCATTGAATTCCTGGATTATACATAAACCCATTTCTGATTTATTCAACTCACTTTTTATTTCATTTAGACCATTTGACCTATGTTTTGCCTCTAAGAAATCCTGTTTATGTACTGCAATGGTAAAATTGCAGTTTTAACCTTTATTTCATGTTTTCTTCTCAGAACACTTATTTCTCCAATTAAGCCCTCTTCTAGGTTATGTAGGAGCTTTTATTCTCTTTATTATGTCAAAATGAGCTAGTTATGGCTCATGATGAGGCTCTCATCAGTATACATTAAGTTTAGGTTACTTAACTTATTAATTAATGGAATGATTAATAGGATTTCGAGTCCAATTATTAACTATATTATTAATAATGTTAATTGAATGATGAAATGTCATTTTTAACTTATTTTAAGATTCTTTACTAAATATCCCTTATTCTATAATAAACCCTTATATATTCATAACCTTAGCTAATTAACTAGGAAGACTAGTTAATTAGGGATAATTAGAGATCATGATGAGTGTCTCATCACCTCTCATTTGAGGAGCAGATGCACTATCGTTTGGTCAAAGAGTTGCTTTGTCGCATGGAGATGTGGTGCGGCCGTGTGCCTTGACCGTTGGATGAAGATCCAATGGTCGAGATGATGTCTTCCTTGAGATGCTTAAGGTCGAGCAATGAAGAGTGCTTCTTAGCCATTGGATTGAGATCCAGCAGCTGAGATCACTCCTTATGGTGAGGTTGGGGCATGGTGGCTATGGTGGGGTGGCCTGGATGGCACCACGTGGCACCATCTGGGGCGTCTATCTTCTTCTTATAGAGGATGGTACGGAGCTTTGATCGAGGTGATTTTTACGTTGACGGACTGCGATCGTCGCTCTAAATCCATCTGTACAATCAGATTCTTCATCTGAAGCCTGTAACGATGTTACACTGCCTCTTGGCCATATAAATGTTGGAATTATGTATATA
Source organism: Thalassia testudinum (assembly GCA_037157565.1). NCBI lineage: Eukaryota > Viridiplantae > Streptophyta > Magnoliopsida > Alismatales > Hydrocharitaceae > Thalassia > Thalassia testudinum. The sequence goes on along the minus strand of JAZHRO010000031.1, from coordinate 161,807,168 downwards.
ATATACAACTATCCTAAATGCAATGCAATGAATGTTATGTAATATTTATACTATTATATGCAATTCTAGGCCTAGGAACTATCATAAATAAGCATTTTATCATGAATTCATGTGTGTTTATCATTCCCCCATGCTTACTTTTTGCTAGTCCTTATCAAAATTAACCTAAATGCTTTGTATAAAAGTAGAATTAGGATTTGATCACTTAAACACTATTTGTTTGTTGCTTTAGAAGATTTCAACCAAAGTCCCAATTACAAAAACTCAACAATGCCCAGGTGTCTGCCAAAATGCAAACCGCCCATGCCCTCGCCTTATTTGATAGGGGAAGATACATTTTTTTTTTTGCTTTTTTTTCTTTTCTAATTTTTTGGAGTTTTGGAGTTTGAGAGTTTCGGGATAACTTTTTACAGCTACCCGACCCGCCCAAGACTCGAAAAGGACTCTAAGTGCTAAGCATCTTGTGAAAAGAGTGAAAGACTCACTAGGCAGCCGTTAAAATGGACTTCAGGTTTCTACGACCCTAGGTGACCTTAAGGATTTCTGCCAAGAGGTTTATCTTTCTGATCAGTAGCTTTCTCCCTACTTTTTTTATTTTTTATGGGGTCAACATAAGGGTGAACCCAGTGTATATCTCCTCGATTTATTCTACTTTCCCGCTTCTTCCCTAAGTTTTTTGGGAATTATTTGTGTATTTTTGTGAGCTGGGCACTGGACAACTAGCCAATGGACTGTTAACCATGGCAACTTGCCAGCCACACTCGTGTGCTGAAGTGTGGTTTTATTTATTTTTTTATTTTCTCCTTTTTCATTTTTTTCTTCTTATTTTCTTTTCTAAGTAGGTGGCTTCCCTGATCTAAGATTTACCTAAAGGCAGTATAACGAGAATGGTCATGTGGCTGGGCTTTGGACAACTTGTCGATGAGTTGTTACAACCAACAACATGTCAGCCATACCACCCTAGATGGTTCATTAGCTACCCAATTTCCATAAAAATCGCCAAAAGTGAGTCAATGCAAATAGTGTGTAGATGCTTAGACTTAAAATTCCCTCAAATCAAAGGGCAGGTTGATAAGTCATGTACTTACCTTCCCAATTTATTTACTAAATTAAAAATAAAATTGTCTTGTCGAGGACTCAAGACTAAGTCCACATTCGAGTGGACACCCAGGCTAAGTAAGCCAAAAGACCTGAAGAGTCTAAGTATTCAAGTCTCAGAGTATCAATTCCTAAAGTTTGCAACTCCTAATGCCTAAGTTCTCTTCTCCTAATTCTATTTTTTTTTAATAACAGGAAATTACTGTTACGGGCTAACAACATGATCATTCCACAAAATATCCACCCCCCATGCTTAGTTAATGCAATGTCCTCATTGTAAAGATAAAAGCATACATGAGAGCAGAATTGGAAGAATAGCACCTAATTTCTGTGAGATTCCGGTCAGCTCCAAACAGTCTTTACACATGTTGAGTTTGGGGCCTTTAGCTAGGCGATGTCCTCAATAAAAAATAACTAACATTGAGGTTGCAATAGCACAGTTTCTGAGCCCCTAGATATGGGTCCCGAAGAGTGAAAATGGGCTTGCCAAAGAGATCAATGAAAGTGGCAAGCTGGTGGTGCAAGGAGAACCCAAATGGTCTCCAATAGGAGTTTTGTTGATTCAGTTCAGAGGATGTGCGTGCGGATATAGAAATTGTGCAATGGTTGGGTGAACAAGGACGATGAGGGTTTTGTGATGTGTTAGGGGTTTGTGGATACTCTAGAATACCTAACATTTCAAGAGTTTCTCCCTAAAGTTCAATTTCATCCTCACAATCAGGGTGCTTAATTCAACCATCCTGATCCTCATGATTCCCACCCAAAAGTTAAACCTCAAACTCTAAAAACTCAGGATGAGGACATTGTTGGGTTTTAACTTGATCATGTGAATCAACCAACAAATTTCCAATTTCATGAATATCTTCCTCATCCCAGGTTGCCATAGTTGGTTGTATATCTTCATTGTCCTCAATTATCCCTACAACCGTGTGATTTTCTTCCTGAGTTTGGGTTGAGTTAGCCCTTAAAAGGTTGTCTAAGTTATGTATGGCCATTACCTTCTCTATTCTGCCAAGGTCCTCCATTAAACCACACTTAATTTTATCCTTCTTTGAGACCTCAAAAATATTAAATTGATTTATTTTATTCCCAGAGGCCATTTCTATATTTCTTGATTCACAATCAATCCTTGCCTTGATGGTAGCAAAGAAAGGTCTTCCCAAAATAATTGGGGTGTGGTTGAGCTATTTTGGTGCTTCCATGTCCAGGACCATTAAATTAGCAAGGTAATGCAAATCATTAACCTTTATTAAACATCATCCAAAAGACCTCTTGGTTTTGTAATGGATCTATCAACTAACTGCAAGGTTATGTCAGTGTGTTTCAGGTAGCCTAGACCCAGTTCCATATGCAGTGAGGTGGGGATCACATTAATGGAAGCACCCAAGTCGAGGAGGGCCCGATCAAAGGTAATGCTTCCTATTGTGCAGGAAATCAGCATGCTCCCGGGTCTTGCTTCTTATGGGGTAGCTTGTTTAAGATCAGTGTGCTTGTGTTATCAGACAAGACTACTCTCCTATTGTTTTCAGATTCTGCTCTACGCTTTTCTTTATATGAATTCAATAAACCTTTGGCATAGGTGGGGATTGATTCGATAGCCACGAGGAGTAAAATTATAATCAATTTGAAAGCCTGAAGTAAGGACATCCTTTCCTCTAATTTCTCCTCCAGCCTTTTCTATTTACCCATACAACAGCATACTCCAAAATCAGACTCTGATGTTTTGTTGGTGACATTCTTAGTTGCGAGTTTAGAATTCTTACTACGGGGCCTAATGGTGTTGACATAGGGTTGGGTGGGTCCCTTGTGTCTACTACTACACCTCAAGGTGATGGTATTTGCAATGGCAAAATGCTATTGGTTAGTGCCTTGGGGAAGGTTGGGCAAAACAGGAGGCTCCCGGTTGATTATGGTGGGAACTTGGTTTGCTTTGGGTGGAGCTGGGGTAGCTTGATAGATAGCATGAGATTAAGCATGCAGCTCCCTACCATTACCAAACCCTTGAGTCCCAACACCTTAGTTCTATAGATTCCTTGGGTTTGGTATAGGTTGTGATGGTAGAGATTGATTGTGCAACAATCATAGGCCCTAATTCGAATAAATTAAGGTAGAACCTAGCTTAACATGGGCATTCTGCATGCATACACATCGTACTTTGCATCCTAGATGATTTATATGTTTTATACAGAATAATGTGCTATTTGAGAGGTATTAATAATCGCAGGTAATCTAAGGGTGCAGATGACCGATCCAACCTTATAGATCTGTTTAGAATGAGGATGGGAGTCCAATGCTTCCAAGAGCGCATTAATTAGACACCCATAGCACACTAGGGAGTCTGTAGAAAAAGTAGGAGCCAAGGGGTAAATTAAAGAATATTCAAACCCTAGATGACAAATCCAGCTACACGGATGGATCCAGATCGATGCTCGTAGTCCAACGACACAAAAATCAACTCAATCGGAGGCCTACATCATCAAATACAAGGAGAAGAAGATGGATGGCCATGATGGCACCACGTGGTGCCATCATAGCCACCCCTCACCATGACTCAATCTAGAAGGAAAGATGTGGGCCATTGGATCGTCATCCAACGGCCACGATGCATCCACACCGCCTGCCTCCAACCGCTTCATCAGATGAGGACACACTCTCAACCATTGAATATCCATCCAACGACTGAGAACAGCCATGCAAAGATTTGGAAACTTGACGTAAAGTCATCTGCAGCACGTTGGTTAGCGCCTTCGCACCTAAGCAACTAACGTGGGTTCGAGTAGCACCCGATGTGAAATCAGGAAGAGTGGCGAGCATGGGTGCAATTGATTGTGGGATCTTCATCGGGTGGATCGGGTGCGAACGTGTAGTGGGCACGGGAACGTTGGATGAAGATGCACGTGATAACACGCACCTTAGGAATCAAAGGGCACTGCACACGACTTTTAAGATAACGCTTAGGATTTGAGGTGCATTTAAGTGATGTGCGGCGGGCGTGCAGGCGAAGCGGTGAGCGACAGGTGAGCGGAGGCCATTGGATGCGGATCAAAGGGTGCACAGTGTGCCACATGTCAGCACCAAATTAAACCATGGATGGTAGAAAGATTTTGAAGGCTTAATCAGGACCGTTGATCTCTCGATCAACGAATCTGATTAATCTGAAGCCTTTGCATGGAATTAAGGGCTCAAATACCCTAAATACCCTTTACAAAAGCTATAAAAAGAGGCCTAAGGGTCCCCTTTAAAAGCCATTCAATAGTTTTTCTTCTTCTTCCTCCTTCTACAATTCTCTCCCTTCTTCCCGTCTTCTCTGCCGCCGTCCATGCATCTCCGTATGAAGCATCCGTTGGGCCACCCAGATGGATCATTGCTGCTCTTCCCAACCTCTCTAGAAGGCCACCATGGACCACTCATGGTGTCCTCATTCTATTACAGTAGTAGTTGTTTACATTCATGTTTTCATTTTATCGCATATATCAAATTCAATCTCTCTTTGTGATGTGGATATTGTGATTGATTGTTTCTATTACTTGGTACTTATGTTTGGAACAAATGCATGAATCAAAAGTGCCTTCTACCTCCTTGTGATCGACCGGGACTCACCAGTTCCGTTAATTTATTCGCTCGAGATATATTTCATGCTATACTACAATGTGCTAATCTTCTACGCAATCTACGTCCCCGACCAAAATTAGAGCCATTGCCTGGGAGACATGGTAACTTTTGATTTCATTTCTAATATAGTATTTTTGTGTGCAGGTACAATGACACAAAGTGGCAAATGAGGCAAAGCAGGCACTATGAAAATCAGGTACACACATTCTTATTAGAAACTTGGCTAGAAATTAAATGTCATCTTTAAAATTCAGTAGCCATGTTCTTGATGCTCCAAAAATCCTAAAATTTGCTCTGGAACTAGATTTTTAAATTATCTTCTGTTGAATTTTTAAAAATTTGTGACGTACATAATGGTCAGATTGCTTGGAAATATAACTTTTATGAAATTTAGAAATCAATTTTGACTAACATACAAATTTGATTTACTCATGATTTGTAGGGTTTAAAAGATAATCAAATTAGCTTTCATTATCATATTTTTAAAAAATTTTTGGAGCATATTTGATATTGTTTCTAATAGGAAAACCAACATGGGGTCTAAATCCCAGATTTTACCCCTGTTTTGTTAAAAATTCACAACTAATTGTTGGAAGTAGTAAAAATTTTGGAAAAATACTCTCTGAAAATTTTATTGAAAAAAGAATCTTCTTTCCAAGTTTCAAATCATTTGGATGCCATCTTACTTTAGAGTATACATTTGAATTGTGGTCTTCAATTTGAAAAAGAACTTAGAAGTGCATGAGCTAATAGGACCACATAGACTAACTTGGACTCCGATGAGCCCAAGAGTTAGTTGGTGAGACAAGTCACCTTATGGACTGCCCACCATCTACTAAATTGAAGAAAAAGGTTAAAATTCACAAAAATTTATCAAATAACTTGCATTTGTCTTGAAACTACTGGGTAGTTCCAACCTCTCTTGCAAAACCTAGTGGCAAAGCTTGCGGGGTAGTGTCAAACGACCACGGCTATGGCGTAACGAAACCAAAGGCGAAAGCCAAAGGAAGAACCTTCCTCATAGTCTCCTCGTAACCAGACTGACCGGGTTAGTTTAGGTGGTGGGAATTCCTTGCAGTCAGTCTCTTGCCGAATTTTTTTTTAACAACACAAACTTAAACGAAAAATCTGATCATCTGATCTAAAGGACCACTCTAATTAATAAGGCCTTAGCCTTGTTCTACTTGACTGCACCAACCCTTTAAGTTGGTGTTTGCAAGGAAGAAGGTCGTTAGGACCTAAACTTGTGGGACCTTAGGAGACGAACCCAAGGCGGCAAAGGCGATTTTTGCCCGACCTCTCTTCTCAACCTTCTTCCACTCGATTAGCTGAGATGGCTAATCCTAGTCCTCTAGTTGGTTATGACCCTTAGAATCAGAACTCAATGGCTCGCCTAGAAGCTAGGATCGAGGAAATGAAATAGAAATACGAGTAGAGCATTGACAGGATTCTCACAACACTCGACAAGATGCAGCATCCACCACGCAGATTACAACTACGGGACTTCTACAATCCAGCGACAAAAATTATAGCACCTCAGGTCTGGATTCCTGCAAGCGGGGATGCATTTGAGTTGAAGTCGAATATCATAAGTTTGATTCAAACTCATTTCCGTGGAAACTCGAATGAGGACCCCTTCCAACACATCGAAGATCTGAGTTAGATTGTAGAGTCGGTTCGACCCAGGAATGTAGACATTGGAATTGTTCTCATGAAGTTTTTTCCTTTTCCTCTCAAGGATAAAGCTGCTTATTGGTTCAAGACTATCGGGAGGCCAATTGGAGTCTGGGAGGAATTGCATCGTGAATTCCTCCAAAAGTTCTTCCTAATCGGTCAAACAAATGCTATGAGTCATGCAAACACGACCTTTGTCAAGGCCTTGGAGAGAAGCTGCATGACGCCTGGGATAGATTCCATGATCTTCTCAGGAAGTGCCCACACCATGGTGTACCCAAATGGCACCTCGCTCAAGCCTTTTACCATGGGCTGGATGACACACATCGGTACCTGGCTGATGCATCTAGCTGTGGGAATTTCCTTACGAAGGACAAGAACGGCACATTTGAATTGTTCGAGTGCTTAGCAGAGAACTTGATGAATGCCGCCTCAATGAACCAATTCCAGCGACCTGGACAGCAACGAGTCAGTGTCCATGAAGCTTAAGCCAAGTCTGCCCGAGCCAACATGGACATTATCACCAAAGTTGGATAAGGTGGATCTGCTCGATAAGAAGCTCGATGAATTAATGCGAGCGAGATCTGGATCTTCTGGTAGCACTACTCCATCTTACTCTTCCCAAGCATCCCGAGCCCCCTCTGCTCATACATATCCGTTCACTTGGGTTGTTTTCTCTCCATCTCCACGGGATCCTACGTACCATGAACCTGTGAACAATGTGGATATGGTGCCATACAATCAGGGTTACGCACCACATGACAATGCAAGTGCATATTCTTTTGATGAATTTACATCTGAGAAGTCTTCGGCCTATGAAGATGTCAATGCTATTCAGGCTTACGGATGTAACAACCCGTATTCTGAAACATATAACCTTGGCTGGCGTCAGCATCCCAATTTCTCCTGGTCTGGTAACCCATAGAGACTGAGTCAAGCTCCACACTACTAAACCAGACAATACGAGAATGCACAGAACGCGTATCCTAGGCAGCATCCATTCCCATCTCAACAACAACAAACACGTTCTATTTATCAACTAGTACACCAAGCTGCCAACTACCCTCCAAAGTTGGTCGACCCTTTGGATTCTCTGAAGGAGGAATTGCAGGCATCAATTTGGAAATCTACTCATGACAACCAGCAAATAATGAAGGCAATGGTTGACCAAATTCAGAGCTTACAAAATACGCAAAGCTAGATGATGCAGGATCATAGATCACAAGGAGCTTTGCCCTCCCAACCTGTCCCAAACTTGAGTTATCTGCAGAATCAGGGTGCCCCACCTAGATTCCAAACACCACAGGGATAAGCACATGCTATTCTGCAAGCACCTCCCGCACCACCTGGTTATGGGTTCGGTCAGCTACCTCTATTGCCAAACCCTGTGTATCTAGACCAAACCGCTCCTCTGCCCCTTCATGGACAGCATGCCGATGCAAAAGTTGTCACCTTAATGAGCAGAAAGACTACATAGGACCCGCTACCTAGGTAACAGGGTAATGATTTTTCCTGTGCTCTACCACAAGATGGCTCACAGCCCTCTTCCTCTTACAAGCCATCTTCATTAGATAAAGGAAAGAAGCCCCGTGACCCTGAAATTCCCATCCCTTTTCCCGCAGCTCTAATGCGAGATTTAGCATGGAAGGACATGCGGAATTTCGAGGACATGAAATCTATGTTCAAGGAAGTTCACATTCAGGTCTCTCTCCTCGAAGCAATAGATCACATCCCTGCTGCTGCTAGGTTCTTCAAGGACTATTGTACTCCAAAGCGACAGTAGAGAATTGGATGACAGGCGGTATTATCTGAGGAAGCCTGCACAGTTATCTTAGCTGACTTACCGCCCAAAAAGGACCTAGGCAGACCGCTGATTTCTTGCTTCTTCCAGGATTCCCCTTTTGATAGGGCCCTTCTTAACTTGGGGTCATCCATCAACCTAACTCCCAGCATAGTATTTGATCGATTTCGATTTGGGGAGTTAAAGCCCACCTCGGTTACCATACAGTTGGCTGACCGATCGGTGAAAATGTTGAGGGGGGTGGTTGAAATTGTGATCATGAAAATCCAAGGATTCTACTTTCAAGTGGACTTTTTTGTTCTTGATATGGAGGTTCCTCCAAATCTCCGTGATGCACCGATTTTTCTACGTCTCCCAATTTTGGCAACTGCTCGCGTAAACATCGACTGTGCATCAGGATGCATGGAGATTGCCCTAGGGAATGAAAAGCTTAGACTAGACATTTTCAGAGCATCAAAGAACTTCAATTGCGATTTAATCGAGGAGGATGGTGAAGATGAAGATTTAGCTTTCTGTGGGAACATTGGGCTCCTCTACGGCGACCCAATGGCACATTCACCTTCACTATCAGGGGTGTTAGATCACGATCCACATGGAACTAAGACAAATGACATACACATTTCATCCCATGGATCTAGTTGTCATGGGTGTTCATCTGCTTCTAACAACCCTGATCCTAACTATCCTATCCTATCTAACACTAATATCTTAAGACAGGATTACATGACCATTGTAGACGGATTCTCCATTAGTCAGGATCAACAGATTTCCGCTATTCCTTCCTCTCCTCCCCTACATAAACCCTCTCCCCACCCTCCTCTACTAAAGTTACTGCCCTTACCTAATTCGTTCAAGTATGCGTTTCTAGGAGAAAGTGAGACGTATCCTGTGATTGACAATGCTCACTTGACTCTAGACTAGGAACACTAGTTGATCTCCATTCTACAAGCACAGAGGGCTACTATCGGGTGGGGCATTGCTAATCTCCACAAGATTCACCCCTAATATTGCACTCACCATATCTACACTGATGAATGGGTGAGACCATCGAGACAACCTCAGAGATACCTAAATCCAAATATGTTGGAGGTTAGCAAGAAGGAGATCATTAAATGGCTAGACGTGGACGTTATTTATCCAATTTCCGACAGCCAGTGGGTGAGTGATGGGAACACCATCATGAGCCCTAACCATCTCATTTTGACCTAGGAAAAGAGAATAAAAGCTCCTACATAACCAAGAGAAGAGCTTAATTAAAGGAATAACTGTTTTGAGAAAAAAATAAGAAATAAAGGGTAAAATTGCAATTTTACCATTACAGTACATCAACGGGATTTCTCAGGGGCTAAACATAGGTCAAATGGTCATAATAAGATAAAAAGTGGGTTGGTTCAATCAGAAAAGGGTTAATGTGCAATCTGAGAATTAAATGACTTCTTGTAACCCTAAAACAGACCCACTTAATTCAACAAGTTTCTGGTCAGGATAAAATTCACCTAAACCCTCTAAAATTTATGGAAAAATATCCTCTAGGGTTTAGAACCTTCAATTTGGCCTTTGGAACCTATTTTGACCTCAGTAGGGGTCCTAGCTAATTATTTACCCTAGATTGGGTTTGTGTAAAATGTCCAATTAAACATGGTCAAACCTAAAATCCAACTTCACCATTGGATTTCTTAGGTCCAAATTATGTTTTTGCTAAAATTTAGACCTAAGGGGAATTCACCTTGACCTACTTTGCAAAACAATCCAATCCAATTACTTTTAGACCCCTAGCTTTTGAAAACCTTGCAAAGACCCTTTAGCTTCCTCGCCATTCTTTGCAAACAGCTCCCTCCACCATTACAGTGGAGGAGTCCTACTCTGACGAGGATTCGAGGAGGATTTCCCCTGATTCCTCAAAGACTCCCTCTCAAATTTGAAAGGGAGATTCTTAGAGGAATTACCAATAATCTGAACACAATTCCAAGCCCTAATTGTCACCCAATCTCTCATACGAACACATGAGAGATTTGGGTATTTTTCACATTCCTACTCCGGCGAGGACACCTGTGCTTGGAAGCTTGCTTTCCAAGCACAAGGCCCTTTGCCTGTGCCTACAAAAGAAGCCCCAGGCCCGGCCGATCATTCCTAGCTTGGTTTGGCCGGGAACCACCCTCCAATTCGTCTCTTCTCCTCCGGCCGAGCATCCAGCGAGCTCGGGTGACATCTCCTCCTACTTCTCGTCACTCTGCCACAATACCAGCGGTAGAGACATCTCCGCCTCCTCTGTCAGCATCGCACCGTACCTACGCTGGTGCCAAATACCCCCTTGTCGTCGCCGTCACCCCTCTACCGGACCTTCGTCTCCGGCAGCGGCAGGTATGCACCACTACTATTCACCCCCTTTCATCCTTAAATTAGGTTAGGCCTCCTTCTCTCTCTCCTCTCTTTATTTTCCCCCTCTCTATTCCTTCTTTCAACCCCTTGACAACCGTAGACCACCACCATCTTCTGCACTTCCGGCAGACCACCAGCGAGGTGTCTCCATCACCTTCACACACCCATCCACCTAGCCAGACCCCTCAGAAGCACCACCACCTTCCACTAATCACTTCCCCCATCTCCATCAACCGCCATGACCTCCACAATCTCCCCCTGACCAAACCCACTTTCAAGGCCACAGGTCGACCTAGGCATGCACGCCTAGGTTGCCCCATGCCACGCCACCCACCTAGACACCTTCGCTGTCCCATGGCGAAGCTTTCTAAGTATTTTAACAAGGTCGTGAGACCGTATTCATGTTGACAGGGTTCTGACCTCCACCACCATTAGCATAGCTATGAAGCATGCTTGCAAGCTTCAATCCAGGCATCGTGCTCCAGGGTCCCAGGTCCAGGCAGTGCGGAATTACCACACGCGCACATTCAGCCATTGATTGGCTTTGGGAGAGCACTGCAGCCACGGCAATTGAGCATAGCATCTCCTGCAGGTGCAAGCGAAGTGGGTGGGACTTTTAGTCCCACCTCGGAAAGTTTGGAAGAGGCAAAGCGGTTTAAATTGATTTTGTGTTTTCGGCTTATTGCCTCCGAACACGGGGTGAGGTCCTCTCGCCCACACGCCTCGTCCATGCATACCACTACGCGGACCTGGTTTGGCTTACCCAATAACCTTGCACTCCTCGTGCACCACCCATGCCGGTGAGCTTGGACCCGGGTGCATTTTCCCAACCCGAATACCCGAGATTGGCTCTGGGAGAGTGATCCTAAGAGAGAAAAGAGAGAGAGAGTTCATAGGGGTGGGTAGGGGTAGGTTTTGCACTTGTGTGCAGGGAAAGGAAAAAGGAAGAGGAAGCTGAAGCCAGAGAAGGAAAGAAGGAGGAGGCCTTGGGTGCAGCCGCAGAGAAGAAGGAAAAGCAAAGGAAGCTAAGGAGGAGGAAGCAGAAGAAGCTAAGAAGAAAAGAGCTGCAGAGGAAGCTAAGGATCTGAAGGAAGGAAGAAGAAGAAGACAAAGAAGAGGAAGCTGCAGAGGACTCTAAGGGGCAGGAAGGAGAAGGCACTGTAGGAAAGAAGGCACTGTAGCAGAGAAGGTAGAAAAAAGGGAAGAGGTGCTAGAGAAGGAAATAAGCCAAAGAAGAAGACATCAGAGAAAGAAAGAAAGAAAAAGGAAAAGGCTCGGTTGAAGTCAGAGGAAGAGAAAGTCAAAGAAGGAAAGAAAGAAGAAGAGCTGAAGGCCAAAGCAAAAGGAAGAAGAAAGAGGAAGAAGAAGAAGACAAGGGAAAAAGAAGCCAGAGCTAAGGCATAAAGGAAGGAAGAAGAAGTAAAGAAGCCAATGCCAAATAAGAACAACCTAAAGAAAGAGCCAAGAGAAGAAGAAGAAAAGAAGAGTTAAACCCTTTTAAGACGTCTGATTCTATAATCAAATGTCCAGTTTCTCTTTTGCTACATTTTATTATTCATAACTTCATGCTTTACATTCTGAATTAGGTTTTGAGTAATTTTATGTGTTCAAATTACATCTATTGAGATTAGTGCATAAATTCCATTTGCTCCCTGTGTTTGACCTCGGACTTAACATTCGAGTAATAAAATTTATTTGTTTTCAAGGCAGTTTCAACTATACTATGTCGCAACATTTATCTTTTATGAAACCAATCTCTCCCTCTATTAACAGTGAGTCCCATTCAGTTTGCCCAAAAACGCGAGGCTCACCATGATCAAAAATGAATTGGGCGAATCCATCTCGACCTGCACCATGACTTCTTGGCGGGTCTGCATTGATTATAGGAAGCTATACTCAGCTACCAAAAAGGATCATTTTCCTTTACCCTTTATTGATCAGATTCTAGAACGGCTGGCCAAGCATAGCTTCTTCTGCTTTCTGGATGGATACTCCGAGTACAATCAAGTAGCAATCAACTTGGAAGATCAAGACAAGATGACTTTTACGTGTCCCTTCGGAACATTCTCTTTTAAGGGGATGCCCTTCGGCCTCTGCAACGCACCAGCTACTTTTCAGTGATGCATGATGGCCATCTTTTCAAACATGATTAGGGACTACGTAGAAGTGTTCATGGACGACTTCTCCGTATTTGGAGATGACTTTTCATCTTGTCTTGATAACCTCATAAAGATCCTGAGGAGATGTATAGAAGTTAACCTAGTACTTTCTTAGGAAAAAAGCCATTTTATGGTGAGGGATGGCATTGTACTAGGCCACAAGATCTCCTCTACTAGACTCGCGGTCGACCGAGCTAAGTCTGAAATCATTTCGCGATTACCTCCGCCTAGTTCGGTCAGGCAAATCAGATCATTCTTAGGGCATGTCGGATTTTATCGAAGATTCATTCGAGATTTCTTAAAAATTGCTCATCCATTAATGAGTCTCCTGGTAACCGACACTCCCTTTGATTTTGACTCCTAGTGTCTCAGCGATTTCGAGACCTTGCAAAGCGTTGTTTCAAGTGCACCTATTCTCCAACTTCCCGATTGGTCTCTTAACTTCGAGATGTTGTGTGATGCCTCCGACTTCACCATCGAACCCGTTCTTGGCCAACGTCGGTTGCACCATCCATTGATAATATACTATGCTAGCAAAATGCTGAACGTGGCTCAGCGTAACTATACAATCACTGAGAAAGAATTGCTAGCTGTGGTATTCGGGTTGGAAAAATTCAAGTCATACTTACTCGGGTCCAAATTTATCATCTACACTAACCATTCCGCCCTCCGACATTTGTTGGCAAAGAAGGGTGCCAAACCCTGCCTTATCAGATGGATCCTTCTTTTGCATGAATTTGCTATCAAAATCCATGACAAAGTTGGAGCACATAATGTTGTGGCGGATCACTTGTCTCGGCTAGACCCAGATTATATTCCGTACTCCCTGCCGATATCAGATCGATTTTCGGATGAGTCTCTGTTGTCCAACAACTCTATTGAGTTTCCTTGGTATGCTGATATAGCAAACTATCTCATTGCAGGTAGGCTACCTGCAGGATTATCCAAGGATCAAAAACTCAAATTTATATTAGAGACTAACTTCTATTTTTGGGATGACCCACTAATCTTTTGCATTGGGGTTAATCAGACCATCCGTAGATGCGTCCCTAATTCAGAAATCTCTAGTGTGCTATCCTTCTGCCACAACGATGCTTGTGGGGGTCGTTTCTCAGGCCAAAAGACCGCTACAAAGATTTTGCAGTCGAGATTTTTCTGGCCAACCATTTTCAGAGATACACACAAGTTTGCCAAGTGCTGTAAGCGATGCCAAGCGATTCGTTCTATGACCCGGCGAGACATTATGCCTCTCCAATATATTCTCATCGTAGAAGTGTTCAACGTTTGGGGCATCGACTTTATAGGTCCCTTCTTGAACTCGCATGGCTTTGAGTACATACTTCTCACAATAGATTATGTTTCAAAGTGGGTAGAAGCTATCCCAACAAGATGAGCTAATTATAAGACTATTATATCCTTCGTCCAGGAATTCATTTTTACGAGATTCAGAGTTCCTCGCGCCCTAATAAGCAATGGGGGAAGTCACTTCATCCATGCCCATTTCAGGTCATTATTGAAGAAATATGTGGTGCAGCACTGTATTGCTACCCCGTATCATCACAGACCAATGGGCAGGATGCAGTATCAAACCGTTAAATCAAGCTTATCCTTCAAAAGGTGGATAGTCCTGATAGGAAGGATTGGTCCGATCGGTTGATTGATGCACTATGGGCATATCGGACCACGTACAAGGCCCAGCTCGAAATGTCACCATTCCACATGGTGTATGGAAAGGCCTGTCACCTTCTTGTCGAGCTGGAGCACCGTGCCTTTTGAGCAGTGCATAAGTGTAATTTTAACCTCAAGGCTGGAGGTTATGAATGGAAGCTTCAGCTCAGTGAGTTAGAGAAGATTAGGTGAAAAGCTTACGAAAATGCAAAAATATATAAAGACAAGACAAAGGCTTTCCATGATTGACACATTTAAGGGAAGGAGTTTGCACCTAACCAGCAGGTCTGGTTGTTTGACTCCCAACTCAAATTCTTTGTGGGAAAGCTCAAGTCCAAGTGGACTGGGCTGTTTCTGGTGGTCCACTCATATCCTAACAAGGTGGTCCAAATTAGAGACTCGAAATCTGGGCTTGTTTTTACGGTTAATGGCCAACGCCTCAAACCATTCTTTGCCTAGGAACCACCTCCTGCTGACGAAATGATACATCTTCTTGAGGGTGTTTGACTGATGAGTTGCCCAGCTGGAGGCATTAAACTCAGCATGTATACATATATACATACCATATAAACATAGCATATTTCATTTTCGCATATTGTTTCGCATATTGTTTTGCATATTGTGTATGGCATTGCAATGATGGCATGAGTTGAACAACTCAAAAGCAGTTCCAAGTGATTTCTATCCACATACACCCTGCCTTATTTCTTTTATTCATGCATGAGGACATGCAAACACTTAAGCATGTGGGGGTAGTCCATAAAAATTGAAAATTTTCTGCCAACAAGTGAGGGATTAGATCATTTTATCAAGAGGTTTTATTAAAGATTTATTCTTTAGTAGATTCATAATCTTATAATCCAGTATAACATCACATCTGTATGTAGAATTTGAAATAGATCCACTGTGAAAACTGATATACATCTCTAGTTTGTCGAGAAGAAGCATTGCTTCTTCTCTTGAACCTGTGGACAGCAATCAGGGAGTCAGGTGAACCACCTTCTAGTAGATTCACCAAAACATGTGTGAGATGAGAGTAGAGAGTCTACTGGTGCTCTAAGGCTACTATAAGGAATCTGTAATTTTGAGTAATTGAATAATGACACTTGTAGATGGGCAAAGTTTTCGCTCTTAGTTCTTCCATACTAATTTTGTGAGAAATTCCATACAAGAGCCATCAAATAAGGCAGAAACATAGAGAGTAGGTTCTGATAAAACTAGGATTGAGGTGGAGGTCACGACCATCCTCTATGGAATCCTCAGCTGAAGGAGGGTACTGATGTCAAGGTTAGAAATATGTCGTCCTATCCGTTCCCTACCAGGTGCTGAGAGTAGGCACTTCCACCAAATAAGCCACTCGAGATCCTCTTGGTCATCCCCAAAAATCCCAAATAATGCCTCATGAATAAAAGTACCTATGTCATGTGCATTTTTGCGTTATGTCATGTTGGTAGTAGCATTGTGCAAGTAGATATGAAAAAAAAAAGCATACAAAAGAGGTATTTGTTTGAAAAAATGAAAAAAGAAAAAAGAAAAAAAAGTGTTATGTTAAGAAGCTTGAGTTATGTAAATCAAAGTATTTTTGAGGAAAAAACACCTACCATCCCCACAAACCACCAAATACAACCTTAATCTATTTTTTCTGTATTTCTAACCGCCTGAATACGAGTTGAGGGATCTGACTTAGTCGTAGGGTTATTAGAACCTAATTAAAGTGTAATGCCATGCAAGACCACCAAATACAGTTGCAAATCTAGTGAGATGTGAGCTCAGGAAGAAAAAAAAAAGAAAAGAAAAAAAAAGAGAGAAAGAGACAAAAGAAAAAATACAAAAGATTAAAGAGAGCACAGTTTTCCAGCCTTTCTCTAAGTTAATTTATTCAATAATCTAGAAATCTAGATTCTGAAATACTAGTCTCTATGTAGCACCAGAAAAGAGTGAGCTACCAAATACAAATCCAGTTAACTCAGACATCTTCTACCTAAGTCTAAAGCTGGGGCTAAAATCAGATAATAGTTTATATCCCCGAGAGAAGAGGTTTGCCTATCCCAACTGAATTTTACTAGGGGTTAAGTACAACTGTTAAATGTATATCAAATCCTCACTTGGATCCGTTACAGAAGCTACAACATTACATATTCATGGTTATCTAGATTCTGAATTCTTTTATGAAGCAAAAAGAAATAAACCCTTAGTTAAACTCTTGATAAAATGCATTCAGTCTTGCACATGCTAAGGACTAGTAAGATTTAGGCATGGGGGTATGATTGCACAGCAATCATATGCCCTAATTCACCTGAATTAAGGTAGAACCTAGCTTAACATGGGCATTCTGCATGTATACACATCGTACTTTGCATCCTAGATGATTTATATGTTTTATACATAATAATGCGCTATTTGAGAGGTATTAACAATCAAAAGTAATCCAAGGCTACAGATGATAGATCCAACCTTATGGATTTGTTTGGAATGATGACGGGAGTCCAACGCTTCCAAGAGTGCATCAATTAGACTCCCGTAGCACCCTAGGGAGTCCACAGAAGAAGCAGGTGCCAAGGGGCAAATTGAAGAATATTCGAATCCCAGATGACAAATCCAACCGCACGGATGGATCCAAATCGATGTTCGCAGTCCAATAGCGTAGAAATCAACTCAATCGGAGGCCTACATCATCATATACAAGGAGAAGAAGATGGACGGCCACGATGGTGCCACGAGGCACCATTGCAGCCACCCCTCATCACACCCCAATCTGGAAGGAAAGACGTGGGCCATTGGATCAACATCCAACAGCCGTGATGCGTCCACGCCGCCCACCTCCAGTCGCTTCATCAGATGTGAACGCATTCTCGACCGTTGGATATCCATCCAATGGCTAAGAATGGCCGTGAAAAGATTTCAAAACCCGACACAAAGTTAGCCGCAGCGTGTTGGTTAGCGCCTTTGCGCCTAAGCAACTAACGCGGGTTCGAGTAGGGCCCAGAGTGAAATTAGGAAGAGCAGCGAGCACGGGTGCAATTGACCGCAAGATCTTCATTGGGTGGATCAAGCACGGATGCATGGCGAGCACGAGAACATTGGATGAAGTCACGCGTGGTAACGTGCGCCTTAGGAATCAGAGAGCACTACGCACGACTTTTAAGCCATTCGATCGAGAGATCGGACAGTTGATAATGCTTAGGATTTAAGGCACATTTAAGCGTTGTGTGGTGGGTGTGCGGGCCAAGTGGTGAGCGGTGGGCGAGTGGAGGCCGTCGGATGCAAATCCAAGGGCATACAGTGTGCCTTGTGTCAGCATCAGATTAAATTGTGGATGGAAGAAGGATTTGGAAGGCTTAATCAGGATCGTTGATCTCTCGATCAATGGATCTAATTAATTTGAAGCCTTTCCACAGAATTAAGGGCTTAAATACCCTAAATGCCCTTCACAAAAGCTATAAAAAAGGCCTAAGGGTCCCCTTTGAAAGCCATTGAATAATTTTTTTTCTTCTTCCTCCTTCTACAACTCCTCTCCCTTTCTTCTTCCCATCTTCTCTGCCTTCGTCTCTGCATCTCTGTCTGAAGCGTTCGTTTGGCCACCCCGACTGATTGTTGCTACTCTTCCCAACCCCTCCAGAAGGCAACCACGGACCACCCGTGGTGCCCTCATTCTGTTACAATAGTAGTTGTTTACATTCATGTTTTCATTTTATCACATATATCAAATTCAATCTCTTTGTGATGTGGATATTGTGGTTGATTATTTTTATTACTTGGTACTTATATTTGAAACAAATGCTTGAAATCAAAAGTGCTTTCTACCTCCTTGTGATTGACCAGGACTCACCAGTTCCTTTAATTTATTTGCTTGAGATGTACTTCACATTATACTACAACGTGCTAATATTCTATGTGATCTATGCCCCCAACCAGAGATCTATGCTATCGATTATTTGCATTAAGTCTGGATTGCAAGGTGTCCAGCAAAGATTTCATTTGTTGCATGAGCTGGAGTATTGACCCTTGCATTTCTACCATCTTTAGGTTTAAATCAGCCTGCCCGGCAGGTTGATGTGAGTTCCACATGGACTGATTAACCTGATTCGAGGGCAACTGAATATATACATGACCTTGACCCATTGGTTTTTGCGGTACATAATTGTTGGGTCGATATTGGGTCTACTACCCCTGATCTTTCCAAGACAAGTTAGCATGCTTTTTCCAACTAGGATTGTAGGAATTCGAATAAGGGTTAGACCTAACATTCTCATGTATAGCATGAACATCCTCATAAGGTGAGGATGAAGAAGGATTAGAAAAACTATGATCAAAGGCTCCAGTTTGGAACCCATAAGGTTCCGAGAAGAGCTGGCCCGAAGGTCAAGCTGACTCTAGCTAGTTCACAAACTCTCGTCCCGTACGAGCTTGTGAAGAATGGAATCTCGAGCCCTAGGATTGAATGGATCTAGAAAAATTCAAGTTTTCGGACAACACTCTTCCATTAGTTTAGCAACTAGATCCACTTTCTCTAATTTATTGCATATCAATGCCATATCAAATGTGTGAGAATCTTGGACCTCATTGGCATTTGATCTAGTTTGTTGGGATCGGTTGAAGGTTTCCATGGAGGTGTGGTTTAAAGAGTTTTCGCTCATTTCCTCAAACAAATCATACGTGCTATCTACATCTTTGTTGAGGAAATTACCTCTGCAAGAAGCATCCACATGATTACAAAGTTGATCATTCAACCCGTGATAAAAAATCTGCACAAGTTGCCATTTAGGCACCTTGTAGTGTGGCCACTTTCGCAATAGATCCTAGAATCGCTCCCAGGCCCCAGGAAATGGTTCCCCCTACTGCTGGGCAAAATTGGTAATTTCCCATCTCAAGGCATTGGTCCGCCCAATTGGTAAGAATTTCTTCAGGAAGGCTGATTTCAAAGTTGTCCAAGTAGCAATCAGTCTTCCAATGGTATAATACCAATGTGCGGCCTTATCCCTGAGTGAATGGGTGAAAATCCTCATGAGCATCTATTCTTCATCCACATTCTGCGATTTGGTGGTCTGAACCAGAGTTATTAGGTCCTCCAAATGTTGGAATGGGTCCTCTGAGTCAATCCCGTGAAAGTGTTTAATTAAACTCAAAACTTGGGGCTTGATCTCAACATCACCAGTAGGGATCACAATGCCAGGACGATCCTCATGATTCGAAGGATCATAAAAATCCTTCATGGGCCGAGCACCCTGACCATTCATTTGTTGGAACCATTGCTGCATCTGCTACAATTCTTTGAACTACCTCTGAATTAGCTCCTACTGGTTTGAGGGCAGGGGAGGTGGTTGTTGATCAACCATGGGATCTGCTTGGCTATAACTCAACCTTCGCCTTTGGGAATGGTCTATATGTCCTTCCAAGCGAGGGTTCAATGACCTCTTTCCAAGCATACACTGGAAGGAAGTTGGAAGGATAAGAAAAAGGAGCCCTGTAGCACAAAAATGCAAGCCTATCCTTAGGTTGGGTAGCCTAAAGATCTATAGACTCTCAGAATCTATCTTAAGATTATAAACAATTTACTCTACTTTTATCCGGTCAATCCAACCAGTTAAAAGAAGGGGTTGGGGAGAAAGTTATTCCTTTGGCTTGCGCCTCTGGTTCCTTTGATACCTATCTACCGCTGTCGTTTGAAGCTACTCCCCTAACTAGACATTAGATTGACCAGTATATGTAGGTTAATCAAGAACATTCCCAATCTGGTCCCCGAAGAGCGAATCAATCCTTAAGGCCAACATCTAATCAATTTTAGTTAGCCTTGGGATATTAGTGCTTTTGGAATGTGATGGGCCCTTAATAGGTTGTGCCCTTAATGATTCATTTGAGAATGTGTGTATGTGCATAACCAAAAAATTTTCAAGCAAGATTATTAAGGGAGAAGTGAGCTTTAGAATTCAAATCTTGCTTAGTAGCTTTTAGGATTCAAGTATTAGGTATATTCAACCAAATGTTCGAGAGGTAAACCAACTTTAAAAGCACGTGTTGAAGTATTTTCCTTTATAGACCAAGAAAATATGGAGTGCCTGTCTTGAACTAACAATTGAATCCTACGGGGCAGCTACAAGATGAGTTTCTTTTAGATTAGGTGGTGTAGCCCAAATAATTCAATTAACTGGCCCAGATGCACCACCGATTAAGGCACACAAAAGGTGATTAACCTAGTCTGATTTCTACTCTGTTATGTGTTGATTTGTATGTGTACCGGTTCCACAGGTCGGAATCCCAGTTGAGTAGATAAAATCACAAAAGATTATGTGCCTCAAATGTAGGTGTATGTAGTGTGTATGTTGATTTATCCCACAATCAAAAAATAATTTTTTTTTTTATATGCGGGGGTGAGATGAGTGTAAGTGGCAAACAAGACAATCAGACTCTATCCTAGGGTTTATGCAAACACCTAAGTAGATTAGGTCTTGGTTATTGATGTGGCGAAAGTGAAACAAGTGGGAGGGGAATGTGGGGGCACTTACAAATTACTCTACCCGCATTTTACTCCAGTCTACCTCACTCGGATCTCCTTTCTAGGGTACCTGCAAGACAGTAAATCAAAGGCAAGCAAGGTCAATAATAGGTGAATGCAAAGAAACATGGAAAACAAGAAAGCAAATTCCATTGCCTCCCCGGCAACAGTACCAAAATGATCATAGGTTTTGGCAAAGTAAAATTAGGGTTTTGAGAAACCCTTCACTGTAGTTGCAAAACATGTTATCAATACAATTTTTAACCGAAATTCCAAGTGAGTCCCAGGTCAAACACAGGGTGGCAATGATTACTTTTGTTGAAATCCATTCTTCATTTTGTTTCTTTTTTATGTCTTAGGGTTTTGTTATTTTTTTCTTTTTTTTTGCAATAAAGAAGCAAGAAAGATAATTTCACAAATTGGAGGGAACAAATGAATACATCACAATGTCATCCGGTCATCAATTACAATATACGAAAATAAAAGAGATAAGGGAGTCAGAGGTGT
Source organism: Thalassia testudinum (assembly GCA_037157565.1). Taxonomy (NCBI): domain Eukaryota; kingdom Viridiplantae; phylum Streptophyta; class Magnoliopsida; order Alismatales; family Hydrocharitaceae; genus Thalassia; species Thalassia testudinum. The sequence goes on along the minus strand of JAZHRO010000031.1, from coordinate 161,785,777 downwards.
GAGGAGGAGCTCGAAGGAGCTTAGGAGAGGAGTTGCGACCTCCTGCAGCTGTGGAGGTGCGAAGAGAAGCTCACAAGGCATTCTGCAGAATCATTTTTCCATAGTATCAGATGTCTGGGACACTACCTAGATGTCTGGAGGAGCCTCAAGACATCCTGAGCAGGTGCCAGATGTCTAACAGTATGAAGGGGCTGAGGTACGTACCATGCATGAGCCTGCTTTGCATGTACGTAACTTTATATGTGTCGTGTTTTTGAAGCGAGGCATGCATACGCAGGTGCAGGCATTGGAAAGGTGCATGGCGCACCCATCAAGGTGCTTTAGAGGAGTCCTCCTCATAGGACTTCAAACCAGTCCCAACAACCCAGATCGAATGTTAATGAAGTCCATGACTCTCATTCATCCAATATGGAATTGATTTGCAATAAACTAAATAAAGTGTACTTGGTTACTAAAAGGATGGAGGAGTGGATGGTGACAGAAAGCCATTTTCGTGCATTTGAAAGTCGTCGAAAATCGTAGTATAGTCGCGCAAAAACGTTCGTTAAAGATTTGATTTTTAAAGATAACGAGACTTTGAGCCTCGGTCGTTCGTCTTTGGGAGACGTTGTTTTTGTTTTTGAAATCGATCTTAAAGCCACTCTACTTTATTTAAACGACATGCTGGTGCGTAATATATAGGCGCTTAAAGAACAGGCACTTAAATCACGCAAATATGATAATCATTTAGCTCAAGGTGATTTCAAACACATAAGAGATATATATATATATATAAAATGAAATTTCGTTCATCGTGGGAGAGTTGTTGCACAAGGAAATCTAGAGGAAAGCTTATACATGAATGCTTAAAATTAAATCTAACTACCAGAAAATGATTGCATACAAAAATCAACGGAGGGATTTCGCATGCATCATTGGGGGAGAAGTAAGACTACTCTACTAAGCAGTAAATGAAAGCAATAAAAATTATGAAGAGCATGATCTAGAGCTAGAAGAATAGAGGGCATTCAGGGGTGGTCCCCGATGGCCTTGGAGTGGTCGAGAAGAGAATGAGGGGCGGCCAATGTAGCTTAGGCCGACCCTTGGAGAGAAGTAGGGTTGATCCAGCATCCCGGCATGGTGTCCTCCATGGTGGTGGTAGTGAGCTCGTGGAGGTGGAGTGAGTGGCTAAGTGGAGGTGGCGTGAATGGCACCAATGGAGAGCAATTGCCAAAGAAGTGAATGGGTGCAAATGGCCACCCATGGGGTCTTTTTATAGACCTAATGGAAGCTCTCTAGAGAATTATGGAATTCTCTAGAGAGGCCTATGGTGGGAGCTCGTGGGAGCTCATGGGAGAGTGAGAGAGAGAGGGTGGATGGTGGTTTTTAGATCCACCAAATGTGGATCTAAAAATTGAATGGCTCTTGGTTGCTATTTTTGGCAACCAAGGCAACCACACATGGTAGAGAGTTCTAGAGAACTCTAGGCTAGATATTTTCGTGTGGATGGTGTGTGTGGGTGTGTGTGGGTCGAAACTTAGGTGGCTAGGTTGATTAGGTTGGGTTCTAGTGGGTTTAGGTCAAGGTAGGTCTCAAATTAGGGTTATAAACCCTAATTCACTAAGGTAAAGTGCAATTAAACTTAATACAAGTTTAATTGGGTGTGTGGAAACTTAATTGAGAGCAAAACAACTCAATTATGTCAGGTCTAGGTCAATTGGACTCTCACTGAGTCCAATTGGACAGTGTGTGCTGAGATCAGGGCTCAATTAGACTCAATGAGTCCAATTGAATAGGCTGATAGATTTGACTAAGATCCAAGTCAATTAGGTTTAGTGAGGACCTCATTAGGTCCTTAGGGAGGTCTAGAGGTGATGTACTAGGGTTAGGGCACCTTAATTTAGGTTCCTATGGGGTTGGAATTGGGTTTAGGGACCTAGAGATCCAAGATCAAGGCTTAAATCTCAAAACAGGAATTGGAGAGCAGTATCAGACATCTTATACTCAAAAATCAGAAGTCCAGACTTGTTGTCTGGATGTCCAATCAGAGTCAGGAAGGATTTCGGGTTCTGTTTTGGGTATTCTGCAGAAATTGGACGTCCGACAAAGTGTCTGGACGTCTGACAAAGTGTCTGGACGTCCAATAACACTGCAGAAGTGGGTTTGAAGTGTGCGGTAGTTCGCTAAGGGTCCTGGACATCTTAAAACTTATCTGGACGTCCATAGAAGGGTTGGAACTAGGGTTTTAGGGCTTCCTAAGGTGTTGTGACCTAATCTAAGGGTGGCTAAGGCTTGGGGAAGTCTCTAGGGTATCCTAGGACTAGGATGGACCTATGCTCTTCACATTTTACTGCTTTATTTTTACTTAATAGAATAGAAAACCTTTAACCCCCTTACATTATTATTCCTACATCTAAACTAGGCCTTCTGCTCCAGCTCTGCTACAACTCCCGTTATTCCTGATCCAGCTTCAGATCCAGCTCCTGATCAGCTTATTCCCTGCAATCGACATAATGCACTTAATCAGCACATTATAACATTATTTTATGCATAGCTAAAGGAAAGCAGTAAAGATGCAGATAATGCGTATGCATGCATGAATAACCCTAACTTATTCTAAGTCCTAGCCTAATTTAGGTCAATTAAGACCTATGATTGCTGCACAATCATACCCCAATGCCTAAATCTTGCTAGTCCCTAGCAAATGCAGGACTAAATTATTTATAGCAAGGGTTCCTAAGGGACTGGTTATTTTATCAAGTGTTTGCATAGAGATTTTTCTCCCTTTTGTTTTCATCCTATGCTCTAGAAATCCAGACAATCGAGAAGGTGCAGCTATGTAGCTTTTGCAACAAATTCGAGTGAAAACTAATACACCTCTAAAGCCTGTACTTGACCCCTAATAAAAATTCTAGCAGAATAGGAGGATTTCTTCCCTCAGGGTATTCAAGATATTTTATGAATTCCACCTTGGCTTTAGGCTTAGGTAGATAATCTTTGAGGGAAAGGATTGTATATTTGGTGGCTCATTCTCACTTGGTGCTACATAGAGACTAGTACTACAGAATCCAGATTCCCGAATTACCAAGTAACTCAACTCAGAGAAAGACGAGAAAAACTATGCTCCCTTTTGATTCCCTTGTATTCATTCTCTCTTGCTCTTTTTCTTTCTTTTTCTTAGAGCTCACAACCTCACCAGATTCCCACATAGGATCTGTATTTGGTGGTCTCACTAGGCATTAACACTTTAATTGAGTTCTCATAACCCTAACACCAAGTCAGAATTCCTCAGCCATTATTCAGGAGGTCAGAAATGTAAGAAAAATAGGTTAAGGCCATATTTGGCGGAGCTCAATTTTGTTTGGTGGTATTGCCTCAATGCAAATGAAATAAATACTAAATATTCACAAACTCTTTTTCTTCTTCTTCCAAATTTTTTTTTTCTTCTTTTTCTTTCTTTTTTTCAATTTTTCTTCCTTTTCATCATTTTTTTTTTCAGCATAGCACAACTGGCATACATCCATGAACATTATTAAGGAGGCATTATTAGGGATTGGTGGTACTTAAGAGACATTGGGTGGCTTATTTGGTGAAAGTGCCTACTCACGGCACCGGGAGAGACGGATAGGACGGTGTATTTCTGACCTTGACATCAATACCCTCCTTCAGCCGAGGATTCCGTAAAGAATGGTCATAACCATCCACCTTAGCCCTAGTTTTATGAAAACTCGCTCTCCGCGTATTTGCCTTATTCGGTGGCTCTCACAATTTCGCACAAAATGTATACGCTGGAATCGAGAGTGAAAACTATGCCTAATCTCTAAGTATCATCACCTAATTATCTAGGATTCCAGATTCCTTGCACTAATCTTAGAGCACCAGTACACTCTACTCTCATCTCACACTATTTGGTGGATTTTTGGAAGAAAATCAGCCTGACTCCCAAAACATTGTCCAAGGGTTCAGGAAAAGAAGCACTGCTTCTTCTCGACAAACTGAAGATGTTTATCATCCTTCACCGTGAATCCATTGCAAATTCTATGTGTCTGTGAAAAGTTGTACTGGATTCCAGATTACAGGAATCAACTAAAGGATAAAATCCCTAATGCATTCTCTTAATAAAATAATCTTATTCATGAATGCAATATCTATATATGCTATAAACATGTAACCTCATATAATTTGTACTTCGTGAATTTCCCGTATCGGGTTACAATTAGCTTGACCCTAAATTTAGAACAAAAGGTGAGCGGGTGAGTCAGAATTGGTTGTTGCGAACGATTTCTAGCTCCAATGAGAGCACTGGAGGTGGAGTCGGTTGTTCTTTTATTTAAGGTCCTAAAGTATGTTTTGCATGCAGCTCTGAGGTTTTCCTAAGTGTTGGCAAAAAAAAAAAATTTAGGTTTTCTGTATCAACCCCCCCATGCCTAAGTTCTTGCATGTCCTCATGCATGAATGTAAAAGAAAATAAATGCTGCAGGGAGAGAATGGGTAGAAATCACCTGTAATTGCTCCTGAAATTATATTCAGCATCAGCCAACCTATTAATATGCAATATAAAAGGGAAATATGCTAAAACAAAAATATGCTATGTATAAAAATGGCTATATATAAATGATGGTGGAATGTGGGGTGAATGGTATCTATATGTGCTGAGTTTAACGCCTCCAGCTAGGCGAAAACTCAATCAGATGTGTCATTTCTAGCATAGGAGCCGGCTAAGATTAAGAGAAAGATATGCTCGTATGCTCCCAGAATCAGTGGCCTGGAGATGTGAACCAGCTGATTGTGCACCCCTACTCCAAAAAGTCTAGCTATAAGAAAGTGTGGAGTGGGTACGGGCTTCAATTTGATCACGGGTGGGTCTGAGTCAAAAATGGTTGTGGGAGGAGCAAACTCAAAGGTGGGAATCTGCTGATCCGTGTGCACATGAATTCCCGCTGAGTTGCTCCCTGTGAAATCGGTTGTGACTGCGTTAACGGGAAACCCGTTAGCTATAGTCACATCTTCCTGTGATAACAGGGGTGATTCAGTACTATATGGATCAAGATAGCTGGATTCAAGGGTGCTATGGTCAGAAGCACACCCCAAACAGTCAGATCCTTGAGGAGATATGTGTAATGCAGTAGTTTCAATCCCGTGTGGATTGAGGTCTGGGAACCCTGATAGTGAAGACGAATGAGACATTGGGTCGTCACAAAGGAGCCCAATGTTACCACAGTAAGCCGAATCGTCATCTTCACCATCCTCCTCTATTCGATCACAAACGAAGTTCTTTGCTGCCTTGAATATGTCTAGTCGAAGTCGCTCATTGCCTAGGGCAATCTCCATACACCCGGATGCACAATCGATGTTCGCTCGGGCTTTCGCCAGAAATGGGCAACCCAAAATAATTGGTGCATCTCGGAGATTAGGAGGAACTTCCATATCAAGAACGAAAAAATCTGCGGGAAAGTAGAACCCGCAGACTTTTACGATCACGTTCTCAACCACCCCCCTCAGTGTTTTCACTGATCTGTCAGCCAGCTGAATTGTAACCGAGGTGGGTTTCAACTTCCCAAATCGAAATCGATCAAATACAGCTGTGGGTGTTAAGTTGATGGACGAACCCAAATCTAGAAGGGCCCAATCAAATGGAGAATCCTGCAAAAAGCAAGATATGAGTGGGGTGCCAGGGTCTTTCTTCTTTAGCGGTAGGTCAGCTAGAATCACGACGCTAGCTTCTTTCGACAGTACCGCCTGTCGTCCAGCTCTCGGCTGTCGCTTCAGGGTACAGTAGTCCTTGAAGAACCTAGCGACAATGTGGTCGATAGCCTCGAGGAGGGGGACCTGAATATGCACTTCTTTAAACATCGCTTTCAGGTCCTCGAAATTTCGCGTGTCCTTTTTCCGTACTATATTTCGTGTCAGAGCCTCAGGAAAAGGGACGGGAATCTCAGGGTTAAGTGGCCTCTTACCCTTATCTACCACAGGTGGCAACTGAGATGCTGAGGGAGTCGAATCTGCCTACGGTGAAGGGTGGGAAAAATCAGAACCCGCCTGCCTAGGTGGTGGGTCAAATGTCTTCCTTCCGCTCCGCAATGACACAGCATGTGCATCGGGTTGCTGTCCATTAGGCGGTGGGGGAGCGGATGGGGCAGAATACGTGGGATTCTGCAAAGGCGGCTGGCCTTGCGCCTAACCGAGTGGTGCAGGAGGCGCCTGTAGTATGGCGTGTGCCTGTCCCTGCGGTGCCTAAAACCTAGGTGGGGTGCCCTGGTTCTGCACATATCGAGGATTTGGGACGGGTTGGGAGGGCAAGGCTCCCTGAGTCCTATGCTCCTGCAACATCTGGTTCTGCATATTTTGTATGGTCTGAATCTGATTAGCCATCGCCTTCATTATCTACAAGCTATCTTGTGTAGACTTCCTCATTGATTCTTGCAGCTCCTCTTTCAGCGCCTCCAAAGGGTCGGCCCGCTTTGGAGGGTGGTTGGCAGCTTGGTGCTGCGGCTGGTAAAACGAGCGGGGTTGCTGCTGCTGAGGCGGGAATGGCTGCTGGCTAGGATACGTGTTTTGCGCATTCCCGTATTGCCTGGTCTGATAGTGTGGATCTTGATGTGGTCTCTGTGAATTACCAGACCAGGAGAAGTTCGGATGCTGGAGCCAACAAGGGTTATATGTCTCCGAGTACGGGTTATTACGCCCGTATCCTTGGATAGCGCTGACATCCTCGTAGGCCGAAGATGTCTAAGACGTATATCCTTAAAGGGGATACGCATTATAATCTGCGGGTGGTGCATAGCCCTGGTCGTAGGGTGCCAAATCTGGATTATTCACAGGATCCTGATATGTGGGATCTCGTAAATACGGAGAAGGTGCATCTCGAGTGAGTAGACTAACTCGAGCAGGTGGGGCTCGGGATGCATAAGAGGATCTTGCGGCAATAGAGCTCAAGTCATATTGACCTTGACTGATCTGGTCAATCTTCTTCTCAATCAGGTTCATTCTATCCAGCTGCTTGACGATGATATCCATGTTGGCTCGAATAGAATCGGTGTGAGCCTCGTGGACACCAACCCGCTGCTGACCAAGCCGTTGGAACCGGTTCATAGATGCAGCGTTCATCGAGTTCTCCGCTAATGATTCGAACAGCTCAAATGCGCTGTTCTCGTCTTTTTCGAGAAAATTCCCGCCGCTAGATGCATCGGCCAGATACCGATGTGTGCCATCTAGCCCATGGTAAAAATCTGAGCCAAGTGCCATATGGGTATACCATGATGCGGCCATTTTCGGAGAAGGTCATGAAATCTATCCCATGCCTCATGTAATTTCTCCCCAGCTCCCTGGAAGAAAGTCATGATTGCACGTCGCATTGCATTTGTTCGACCGATTGGGAAGAACTTTTGCAGGAATTCACGTCGTAATTCGGGCCAGGTTCCAATTGGCTTCCCAATAGTCTTGAACCAGTATGAAGCTTTGTCCCTTAGAGAGAACGGGAAAAGCTTCACCAGAACGATCCCGAGATCAATATTCCTAGGTCGGATCGTTTTAGCGAGTCAACTCAGGTCCTCAAGGTGCTGGAACGGATCTTCGCTTGAGTTCCCGTAGAAATGAGTGCTGATCAACCCAATTACATTGGGCTTGAGCTCAAATGCATCTCCGCCTACGGGAATTCTGACTAGCGGTGCGACGATAGGTGTGGCTAGGTCGTAAAAATCCCGCAGTTGTTCTCCTCGTGGCGGGTGCTGCATCCTATCAAGTGTCGTCAGGATACAATCCATGCTCTGCTGATGTCGCTCCTCAGATTCGGTGACCCAGGCTTCCAGACGAGCCATCGGGTCCAGATTCTCAATGTCCTGACCCAGTCTAGGTCCAGGTCCAGGATTTGCCATGGTGGCTCTTGGAGTAGAAGAAATGGGGGTAGAAGATGGTCCGGGCGAGGTGACTCGCCTCCTTGGGAGTGGCTCCCAAGGTCCAACCAAGTGAGGTCGAAGTGACCTCCTTCCGTGCATACACAGCCCAACCCCTGGGTTGGTGTAGCCACGCAGGACAAGGCTAAGGCCCTGTCAATCAAATGGTCCTTATAAATCAGGTGACCAGATTTTTTCGTTAGGGATTTGAATTCCTGAAGGTAAGTTCGTCGTACAACCGATTGAACGTGAATCCCGCCTCTCAAGCTAACCCAGCCAGTCTGGTTACGAGGGGACTAAGGGGAAGGTTCTTCCTTTAGCTTACGCCTCCAGTTCCGTTGACCCCTAAGCCATGGTCGTTTGACACTACCCCGTAGACTTAGTCACCAGGTTTGGAAAGAGAGATTAAATTCGTTCAGTAGTACGACAACGAACTCGGGTTGAATTCGTGTTTTAAAATTATTTTTTAACCTGTTTTCTTCAGTGGGGTTTGTGGTGAGTGGCCCACAAGGTGACCAAGCTCACCGGCTAACTAGACTTGATTAAGTCTAGGTTAGCCAAAAGTGTGGTCTCTATTTGTGACCCTAAAGGTTCAACCTAAGTTGCATGCACTTCTAGGGTTTTTTTTAATTTCAACAGACCACAAAACTAATGTAGATTCTTTGATAATAATTGGAATCCAATTAATTTGAAATGTTGCGAGTAGATTCCTTTTTCAATTAATTTTTTAGAGAATACTTTTTTGGAATTTTTACTATTTCAACTGAATTTTTAGGGAATTTTCAATATCAGGGAGTCAGATTTGGAACTTTGACCCCTGGACAGTTTTTCGCCTTGAAAAAGTATCACATGATATTCAAAAATTTGGCAAAAATATGGAAAATAAAGCCAATTAGATCAGCTTTCAAACCCCACCTTTTTTAGTCAAAATAGATTCGCAGATTTATCGAAATCATTTTTTGAAATTTGAAAATTTTTTAATTTGGGTCAATCTGACCCAAGTGCACTTCATGAATTTTTAAAAATTTTATATTTGGAGTTTTTTCAAAGTAATAGTGGAATTTGAAATAAAGTTTGAAATTGAAGGTTTTGCCCAAATTTTCAAATTTTTCGCTAACATATTTTTCGGCAATCGAATTTTCAAGTGAGATTTGAAATGTGGCCGAAAATCAGAAGGTGGTGGAAAAGCTTTTGAAGAGGTTTGAATTTGAAATTGAAGCCTTCCACCAAAAATGTTTTTTTTTTTTAATTTTTTGCACTTTTATTTATTTATTTATTTTTTTAAAAAAGAATTTTTCAAAAGATTCAAATGGAAATATCACTTTTTTTTCTTTTTTTCTTTCTAACCTAGATTCAAAAGGAAACCTAAAGAGATTTTTTTTTCAAAACTTTTGATTTTTTTAAATTTTTTTTCATGAAAATAAGAAAAATCTCTCTTTTTTTTTTTCAAAAGAAATTGCAGGAAGTAGATCTAGTCCTAGGGTTCAGAAAATAAACCTACTGTAAGAGAATGTGATGTGCACCTGACTTTCTTCGTCGCGCTCGATGTGTGTGCAGATCCCATTTTTCTTTCGTGTTCCTGCACATCAACAACGAAGTAGAGGCAGATTTCTCAATGATAAGTAAAAGATCAAAATCAATAAAAATGACATTGCCTCCCCGGCAACGGCACCATTTGACAGAAAGCCGTTTTCGCGCATTTGAAAGTCGTCGAAAATCGTAGTATAGTCGTGCAAAAATGTTCGTCAAAGATTTGATTTTTAAAGATAACGAGACTTTGAGTCCCGGTCGTTCGTCTCTGGGAGGCGTTGTTTTTGTTTCTGAAATCGATCTTAAAGCCGCTCTACTTTATTTAAACAACATGCTGGTGCGTAATATATAGGTGGTTAAAGAACAGGCACTTAAATCACGCAAATATGATAATCATTTAGCTCAAGGTGTTTCAAACACATAAGAGATATATATAAAATGAAATTTCGTTCATCGTGGGAGAGTTGTTGCACAAGGAAATCTAGAGGAAAGCTTATACATGAATGCTTAAAATTAAATCTAACTACCAGAAAATGATTGCATACAAAAATCAACGGGGGGATTTCGCATGCATCATTGGGGGAGAAGTAAGACTACTCTGCTAAGCAGTAAATGAAAGCAATAAAAATTATGAAGAGCATGATCTAGAGCTAGAAGAATAGAGGGCATTCAGGGGTGGTCCCCGATGGCCTTGGAGTGGTCGAGAAGAGAATGAGGGGCGGCCAATGTAGCTTAGGCCGACCCTTGGAGAGAAGTAGGGTTGATCCAGCATCCCGGCATGGTGTCCTCCATGGTGGTGGTAGTGAGCTCGTGGAGGTGGAGTGAGTGGCTAAGTGGAGGTGGCGTGAATGGCACCAATGGAGAGCAATTGCCAAAGAAGTGAATGGGTGCAAATGGCCACCCATGGGGTCTTTTTATAGACCTAATGGAAGCTCTCTAGAGAATTATGGAATTCTCTAGAGAGGCCTATGGTGGGAGCTCGTGGGAGCTCATGGGAGAGTGAGAGAGAGAGGGTGGATGGTGGTTTTTAGATCCACCAAATGTGGATCTAAAAATTGAATGGCTCTTGGTTGCTATTTTTGGCAACCAAGGCAACCACACATGGTAGAGAGTTCTAGAGAACTCTAGGCTAGATATTTTCGTGTGGATGGTGTGTGTGGGTGTGTGTGGGTGTGTGTGGGTCGAAACTTAGGTGGCTAGGTTGATTAGGTTGGGTTCTAGTGGGTTTAGGTCAAGGTAGGTCTCAAATTAGGGTTATAAAGCCTAATTCACCAAGGTAAAGTGCAATTAAACTTAATACAAGTTTAATTGGGTGTGTGGAAACTTAATTGAGAGTAAAACAACTCAATTAAGTCAGGTCTAGGTCAATTGGACTCTCACTGAGTCCAATTGGATAGTGTGTGCTGAGATCAGGGCTTAATTAGACTCAATGGGTCCAATTGAATAGGATGATGGATTTGACTAAGATCCAAGTCAATTAGGTTTAGTGAGGACCTCATTAGGTCCTTAGGGAGGTCTATAGGTGATGTACTAGGGTTAGGGCACCTTAATTTTGGTTTCTATGGGGTTGAAATTGGGTTTAGAGACCTAGAGATCCAAGATCAAGGCTTAAATCTAAAAATAGGAATTGGAGAGCAGTATCAGACGTCTAATTATATAATCAGACGTCTTATACTCAAAAATCAGAAGTTCAGACTTGTTGTCTGGACGTCCAATCAGAGTCAGGAAGGATTTCGGGTTCTGTTTTGGGTATTCTGCAGAAATTGGATGTCTGACAAAGTGTCTGGACATCCAATAACACTGCAGAAGTGGGTTTGAAGTGTGCAGGAGTTGGCTAAGGGTCCTGGACGTCTTAAAACTTATCTGGACGTCCAAAGATGGGTTGGAACTAGGGTTTTAGGTCTTCCTAAGGTGTTGTGACCTAATCTAAGGGTGGCTAAGGCTTGGGGAAGTCTCTAGGCTATCCTAAGACTAGGATGGACCTATGCTCTTCACATTTTACTGCTTTATTTCTACTTAATAGAATAGAAAACCTTTAACCCCCTTACATTATTATTCCTACATCTAGACTAGTCCTTCTGCTCCAGCTCTGCTACAACTCCCGTTATTCCTGATCCAGCTTCAGATCCAGCTCCTGATCAGCTTATGCCCTGCAATCGACATAATGCACTTAATCAGCACATTATAACATTATTTTATGCATAGCTAAAGGAAAGCAGTAAAGATGCAGATAATGCGTATGCATGCATGAATAACCCTAACTTATGCTAAGTCCTAGCCTAATTTAGGTCAATTAGGACCTATGATTGCTGCGCAATCAGATGGCTAGAAATTTAATGAGTAATTCTCGATCCACTCAATCCCAGAATTCAGGATTCCATTCATTGCGAGCTCCTTCTGGACGAGAGTTTGTGAATCAACTTGATGCAGCTCAACCTGTGAGTCAGCATTATTCGGAACCCTACGGGTTCCAAACTAGGGCCTTTGATTCCAGTTTCTCTGATCCCTCCCTTTATTTCTCTCCATCCTCAATCTATGAGGATGTCTATGCTGTACAGGAGAATGTTAGGTCCAACCCTTACTCCAATGCTTATAATCTTGGTTGGTCGAACCACCCTAACTTCTCCTGGAAACACCTGGGGCAACAAGACCAATTCCGACCCAACAATTATGCTCTGCAAAGACCAATGGGTCAGGGTCATGTTTACACTCAGCTGCCCCCAAATTAGGTCAATCAGCCATCTTGGAATGCCCGTCAACCCGTAGAGCAGGCTCATTTGAACTGACAAATGGTAGAGATGCAAGGATCTATGCTCTAGCTCATGCAGCAAATGAAACCTTCACTAGATAACTTTCAAACCAGGTTCATAGCTAATTCTCATCAACCCAAATCTCTACCATCTCAACCTGTACCCAACCCTCGTAACTTTTAGAATCCAGGCAATCAAGCCCATGGGTACAGAAATCAGAGGGACCCATATGCACATGCTCAGGTGGTTGAGCAGGGTCCTTCCCCTTCTTCTTCTTCCTCAAATCAAAGGTTTTTGACTAATGAAGCCCCTCGAATCTTTCCTACCCCTCCCCAAGACCCAAACCCGTATGCATCTGCTAATTCAGTTACTTTGAGGAGTGGAAAATAAACTCAGGATCCACAACCACACTGTTCTGATTTACCGAATCCTGAAGTGCCTGAGGAGAGAAAGGAGAACTCTAGAGAAGAAATCAAGGCTTAGGAACCTGAATCCGAAGATCCGACTCATGCTCCTTTTCCTGAGGCCTTGATTAGATCAAGGAAGAAGAAGTCTGTTGATAGTAATGAGGAGCTTCTAAATATTTTCAAGAATGTCGAGATCAATATCCCGCTTGTCGACGCTATCAAACATATACCGGCTTACGCAAAATTTTTAAAGGATCTATGTACACAGAAGCGTAAGTCGAGAGAATCTATTGCAAGGAAGGTGGTACTCTCCGAGTAGGTTAGTTCTATTATCCTACACCACCTCCCTCAAAAAAGAGAGATCCAGGTGCTCCTTTGATTTCTTGTGTCATCGGAGATTACACCTTTGATAGAGCACTGCTGGATCTAGGTGCATCCATTAACCTAATTCTAACTTCACTTTACGAGAAATTCGAATTAGGTGAACTTCGGCCGACTTCAGTAATGCTACAGTTAGTGGATCGTTGGTCACAAATCCGCGAGGCGTTATTGAAGATATTATTGTCAAGGTTAAGGATTTCTATTTTCCTGTAAATTTTCTTGTCCTTGACATGGATGTACCTAAAAATTTGAGGAACATGCCCATCATTCTAGGGTGTCCGTTCCTAGCTACCGCAAAGGCCAATATCAACTGTGAAAGCAGTAGCATGGAAATCACCTTTGGGGATCAAAGAATGAAATTGGATATTTTTAAGGTCGAGGATTGTGGATTTATTGAGGAACTTTAGGATGATAACGTGAATATTGAAACTTGTTTGGTAGTTTCTATATTTGAAAGTTCCTCCTCTGATGATGATTTGGACCTGCAACCCTCTATGGCAAACCTGCCACCTTCTGAAGAGGTTATTGATTTTGTTCACTCTCAACCTCTTCCTCTTGATGAGTCTTCATCAGCATCTTCCTTACCTTCAATCATCAACCCGCCCTAGCTAGAACTGAAACCATTGCCTGAGAATCTGAAATATCAAATTTTAGGACCACATAAGATGCTCTCTGTGATTATCAGTGCTAAATTAACAAAGGAGCAAGAGATTAAATTGATTAAGGTCCTAAAGGAACACAAGGAGGCAATTGGTTGGACCACTCATGACCTTAGGGGGATCGAGCCATCTTATTGCAATCACAGAATATTTTTGGAAGATGGATCCCATCCTTCTCGCTAAATGTAGAGAAGATTAAACCCAAATATTCGAGAAGTGGTCAAGAAGGAAATTATCAAGTGGCTCGATGCAGGAATCATTTATCCGATCTCTAATAGTCCTTGGGTAAGCCCTATGCAAATTATTCCCAAGAAAGATGGGATTACCATTGTGACTAACGAGAAAGAAGAATCTACCGCAACTCGTTCAGCTTCCTCTTGAAGAGTTTGTATTGATTACAGAAAGCTAAACACAACCACAAAAAAGGATCATTTCCCTTTCCCTTTTATTGATCAAATCCTTGAAAGACTAGCTAGGAAGAAGTACTTCTGTTTCCTTGATGGTTACTTGGGATACAATCAAGTCCCTATCCATCCTGAGGATCAGGAAAAAATGACTTTCACCTGTCCCTACGGAACCTTTACTTTCCGTAGGATGTCATTCGGCTTATGCAATGCACCTGCGACTTTTTAAACGTGTATGCTGGCCATATTCTCTGACATGGTGGGAGACTTTATGGAAGTCTTCATGAACAATTTCTCTATTTTCAGAGAATCATTTGATTCTTGTTTGGCTAATCTTGAAATGATTCTTAAAAGATGCATCAAAACAAGACTGGCCCTTATCTAGGAAAAGAGTCATTTCATGACACAAGAAGGCATCATCTTGGGTCGTGTAATCTCTGAACGGGGTATCGAAGTTGACAAAGCTAAGGTTGATGCTATTTCTAAACGTCCTCCTCCCACATCTGTCAAACAAATTCGATCATTACTTGGTCATGTGGGATTCTATAGGAGGTTCATCAAGGACTTTTCTAAGGTTGCTCATCCTTTGAGCAACCTTCTCGCCAAAGTTACGCCATTTGATTTCAACGAATCATGTTGTAAAGCATTTGATTTTATTAAAATGGCAGTCACTTGTGCTCCGGTGTTGCAACCACCAGTTTGGATAGCCCCATTTGAGATCATGACCGACGCTTCTGATTATGCGGTCAGGGCTATTTTGGGTCAGAAGATTGACAGGAAGCCCTCTGTCATCTACTACGCTAGTAAAACTCTGGACAAGGCTCAAAGGAATTGCACTGTTACTGAGAAGGAATTACTAGCTATAGTATTTGCTTTGGAGAAATTCAGAGCTTATCTCTTAGGGTCTCACGTCATAATTTATACCGACCACTCGGCCTTGAGATATCTCTTGTCCAAAAAGGATGCTAAACCTCGGCTTATTCGATGGATTCTTCTGCTTCAAGAATTTGATCTTGAAATCAAGGATAAATCCAGGGCATAGAATGTGGTGGTGGATCATCTGTCGAGACTTCTGAATGATTCTTCTCGTCCGGACATTCCGATTGCTGATACTTTTCCAGATGAGACTATCCTTATAGTTTCAGGTGTCCAAATCCTGTGGTTTGCTAACATCATTAATTATTTGGCCCTTGGTCAAATCCCCCTGGATTGGACCAAGCAACAACAGGATAGACTCAAATCTAAGGTCAAATATTACTTCTGGGAGGACCCTTAATTGTACCGCATCGGCTCTAATCAGATTATTCACCGATGTGTTCCGAAAAATGAATTCAAGAGTATACTCGAGTTCTACCATGCAATCTGGATTCTCCAGGAAAAAGACAATTGCAAAAATTTTACAATCTGGATTCTATTGGCTGTCTTTATTCAAGGATGCCCAGGAATTCTAGAGGTCATGTTCCTGATGCCAGGCACTTGGGAGCATAACCAAGAGAGACATGATGCCCCTAAACCCGATTCTTCCCATCAAAATTTTTGACGTTTGGGGCATCGATTTCATGGGACCCTTCCTCCCTTCATTTGGACATCAGTACATTCTCATCACTGTTGATTACGTGTCCAAGTGGATTGAGGCTATTCCCATCCGAACCAATATCCACAAGGTGGTCATCGATTTTGTCAAGAAGAACATCTTCAGTCGGTTCGAGATTCCGAGGGCCATCATCAGTGATGGTGGCACTCATTTCACTAATGCCCAGTTCCATAATTTGTTGGCAAAATACGGGGTTAATCACATAATCTCCACACCTTACCATCCCCAAATGAATGGACAGGTTGAGAGCTCTAATAGGAAGATCAAGAATATTCTGCAGAAAATGGTTAGGCCTGATCGCAAAGACTGGACTCAAAAGCTTGAGGATGATCTTTGGGCCTACTGTACGACGTATAAAACGCCCATCGACATGTCTCTGTTTCGTCTGGTGTATGGAAAGGCATGCCATTTACCCGTAGAAATTGAGCATAGGGCATTCTAGGCAATCAAGCAATGTAATCTCTATCTGAGTTTAGCTGGGAAGACCAGGAAACTCAAACTATCTGAGTTGGAGGAGCTTAGAAATGACACGTATGAGAATGCCAAGATTTATAAGGCTCGGACCAAAGCTCTACATGACCAATTGATTTCCCGCAAGAGCTCTGAGCCGAACTAGAAAGTCTAGATCTTTGATTCTCGACTTAAGCTCTTTCCTGGAAAACTTAGGTCGAAATGGAACGACCCATTCATTATTGATCAGATATTTCCAAACGGGGCTGTTCAGATTTCTGACCAAAGATAGGTAATTCTTTCAAAGTCAACAGTCAACGTCTGAAGCCTGTTATTGACCGTACTATTCCAGGACTCATCTCATACACGGTTGCTCTAGCTATGTTGTGACTTCGTTGGCTGGACTACGCCTAGCTGACGACATTAAACTCAGTAGTCGTACAGCCTGACTCAGAACTGATCCGAGCTTCATATTCATGTGATATCTTCTGCATTCTACCCTTCCTTTCATGTCTTTCATTCTCAATGCGGACATTACATCAGTTAGGCACAGGGGTTGGATTCATTTCCGAATCATTTTGTCAACTCTATGGAATTCTTGTAAATTGTACTTGTTTTTCTCTTCAAAAAAAAAAATTGAATTAGGAAGGAATATTTGGACAATAGGACCTTTTAATCTTAGGAAATATTATGGTAGGATCTGAACACTAAGACCCTTCAAGTCTTTGGGCTTAATAAGCCTGGGTATCCACTAAAATGTGGATTTGTTTATCGAGTCCTCTCCATCCTGAATTCTATTTAAACTTTATTAAATAAGTTTGGGTGATAAGTACACGACTTATCAACCTGTCTTCTGATTTGAGGGAACTTTAAGCCTAAGCATCTACACACTATTCGTCACTAACTCGTTGTTTGGCAATTTTAATGGAAATTGGGTAGCTAATGAACCTTTTAGGGTGGTATGCATAGCAAGTTATCGTGGGTAACAACCCATAGGTAGGTTGTCCAGAGCCCAGCTACTGGACCATTCTTTTCCTGTTGCCTTTAGGTAAATCTTATACCAGGGAAGCCACCTACTTAAAAAGAAAAAGAAAGTTTAGAAAGAAAAGAAAAAGAAAATGAAAAAGGAGAAAAGAAAGAAAAAGAAACAAAAGAAATAAGCCACACTTCGCCACACGAGTATGGCTGGCAAGTTGTCAGTGGTAACAGCTCATCGACCAATTATCCAAATCCCAGCTCAAGAAATGCACATAAAAATTCCTAAAACACTTAGGAAGAAGCGGAGACGTAGATTAAGCTGGGGAGATATACATTGGATTCACCCTTGTGTTGACCCCATAAAAACTAAAAGTAGGGAGAAACCTACCAGTCGTATAGATACACCTTTAGGCAGAACTCTTTTTAAGGTCACCTAGGGTGTACAAACCCGAAGTCTATTCTGATTGCCGATCAATGACTCTATCACTTTCACAAAAAGATGCTTAGAACCTAGGGGTCTCATCAAGTCTTGGGTGGGTTGATTGGCCATAGAAAGCCACTCTATAACCCTAAACTCAAAAATTCAAAAAAATTAGAAAAGAAGAAAAAGGAGAAAAAGAGATCTTTCTTTGAATAAGGCAAGGGATTGAGGCGGTCTGCATTTTGGCAGATACCCAGGCTTTATTGTGTCTTTGAAAGTTCAGGTCCTAAGTAAAATTTCTTAATGTTGAAAATGACTTGTGCCCGAGTAATCCAACCCTAAATCTTTTATAAATAGCATATAGTTTTTGCTAGGGACTAGCAAAAGATAGGCATAGGGGTGTGATGTGCATGCATCTAAATAGCCAAAAATGTCTATTAATGCATGTTCTTAGTGTCATATTAGCATCATACATTGTAAATATTTCATAACATGCATAATCTGCATTTAGGTGAAGTTGTATAAATTGTATAGTCATTGTCTCCTTTTATGGTTAGGGACAAGGCGATTTTTTTAATTACGGCCTCAGATCAAAGATCCAACCGTACGGATCTGATCAGGGTGACGATTGGAGTTCAACGACTCCAAGATCGCCCTGATCGAACATCCGTAGCACCAGATAGAGATCAAGGAAGCCTAAAGATAAAGGGCCAAGATGGTGCCAATCTGCACTTCAGACAACAAATCTGACCACACGGATGGGTTCGGATCGATGATCGCATTCTAACGGCATGAAAATCGGTCCAATCTGACATCCGTGGCAACATCTACAACACATAGAAGATGGACAGCCAAGATGGCGCCATGTGGCACCATCTCAGCTACCCAATCAGCCCTATGGACCCACAGCTGCACTTCTGAAGGCAAAGGCATGGGCGATCTAGGCCGTTGGATCATGATCCAATGGCCACGATTGCACGCACCTAATTCCTAAATGCGACAAAGTTGAGGCCTCATCGCAGCGGTCACACCCCTGTAGGCGACGTAGGGGTCGCACGTTTGAGCCTTGCCGAGCACCTCAATCCAGCCGGGGCACGAAGCACATTCCATTCGGCCATCAGATGAAGATTATGCGCACGAGAAGTGAAGACATGGCGCAAAGAGGAGCATTGATCACGTACGTGCACGATGACGTGCGTCTGCAAGCCTCATCGCACGCATGGGCGCTCAGTAGGGGCATTTGAACAGGCACTGTGAGGTGAGATCTCGATCGTCCGATCTCACAATCGGACAGCTGATATTTTCCAAATGTGGGCGTGCATTTTAGGAGCGGAAGAGGAGCAAGTGCACGCAGTGCGTGCACATGTCATCCACAGCCAGCCTTTAGCGTCATTTATGTCTATCGTTAAAGGCCCCTCTTTAATGTTTTTGAAGTTAAAATATCCAAAATGCCCCAAATCCTTGCAACTATAAAAGGAGACCCCTACCTTATGAATTTCTCATCCCTTCCTTCTCCTTTCTTCCTCTCCAAAGCTTAAGAGAAGCTTATCCCACACTCGGGATGCTCCTCAAGAGCTAAATCCAAGTTTTCACCCCCATTCCGGAAGTGGATCCCACGACAACGACGACGTGCTGCCTCGTTCCCGTTCTTCAGACTTCGTCCTCCTTCTTCCCACCTCGTCCTCTGTTTTCCTGGCGTCACCTTCATCTGACTCATCCTCCAAGCATTCATCAAGGAGGATAACATCTCTCTCCCTTCTTTTATCGCTTTCTAGAGTATAATTTCCTGCTTTCTAGCTGTAATAGTTTCCCACTTTCTAGTATAATCATTTCCTACTTTCTTAGTTGTAAAAGCATTATTCAAATACCAAGTGATTATTCTCTCTCTCTCTCTTATTGTCTATAGCGATTCCATTGTGATTATTTTTCCTTTTAAACAAAAAAAAAAGAATACAAAAAAATATAATTATGGATTTTGAGATCGATGTAGCCTCCCTATGTTCGACCTAGAACTTCTTTACAGATTTTCGATATAAATTTTATCTATTGGATGGATTTCTTCGCGACTCAAACTACAATGATGGGTTTTCGAATCCAACTCCGAACGCGTAGTTTTCCACTATCAACAGGTAGCTGTAAAAAGTTATCCCGAAACTCTTAAACTCCAAAAGTCAAAAAAGAAATAAAAAAGAAGAAAAATAAAAGAAAATGTTTATCTTCCCTTTTCAAATAAGGTGAGGACTTGGGCATTCTGCATTCTGGCAGACACCTGAGAACTGTTAATTTTCTGTAGTTTAGGACCGTGGTTGAAATTTTCTATTGTTAATAAAGAACTTAAGCCTAAGCGACCGAGTCCTAATTCTGTTTTTATACATAGCATGTAGTTTGATTTTGCTAGGAACTAGCAAAAGATAGGCATGGGGGTATGATGTAGAAACATCCATTTAGGTTAAAATGCCTATTTATGCATGTTCCTAGGCTTAGATTTGCATTCCATATTATAAATATTGCATAGCATGGATCATTCTACATTTAGAGTAGTTATGTATATTTTAGGTTAATTGCTTCCTTTTTGTGGTCAGGAGAGGATATTTATTTCAAAGCGTCATATTGATGATCCGACTGTAGTGGGTGTGTGCATGGGCTTTCTTAAGCGTCATTTGTGGAGGATCTTCAGCGATGTTTATGATTGTCACTAAATGTCCTATATACTCATTTGATTCTTTCCTTCACTATAAAAGGACCCCTACCCGTCCCATTGTTCTTCATCTCTTCCTTTCTTCCTCTCACCACCTCCAAGGCTTTAGAGAGAGCTTGTCCCAAGCCCAAGATGCTCCTCTATAGTTGAAAATAAACATTTGTTCTGACCTCTCATCCCCGTTCGTGGAGCATCCCATGGCCATCCTCTTACCTCCCTTCGGGAAGAAGATCCTCGTCGCGACACCATCTTGCCTCGCCCTCCGTCATTGGCTCCTCCTCATCCATCCCGCTCCTCACCACCTTCCTCTAGGCGATGTCAAAGAGAGTCATCCTCCGAGCAATAGTCGAGGGGGATTCTCTCACCTCTTTCTATCTTTATTGCTTTCGTAGTGTAATCTTTCCCGCTTTCGTAGTTGTAAAAAAAAGCATTTGATTAGAAACCCATGATTGTTTCTCTCTCTCTCTCTTATATTTTCCCAAGTAGATTAGCTAGATAAAATTTCATCGACCTGATCTCTTGCTTGATAAAAATACCAAAAAAATTAGGAAAGATAAAAATGGCAAAAACAAATAAAAAGTGAACTGTGGATTTTCAAAACCAAACATTTACCTCCCCGTATTCGACCCGGGACTCACTTTTCGAGTTTTGGTTATAAATTTTATCTGATTGATAGATTTTCACATGAATCAAACTACGAAGATGAGTTTTCCAAACTCGAACCCTTTTTGTGATGAGATCCGATGTGATCATGGGCCTACCGATTACACAACGAGCACATGATGCAGTTTGGGTGATAGTAGATAGGTTGACGAAGACAGTACGGCTCCAACGATCCGAGTCACCCTTGGGCCGGCACAACTAGTAGAGTGATACATCAGAAATGTGGTGTGCCTTCATGGAGTCCCTCATGAGATCGTATCTGACAGGGATACTCGCTTGACTTCCTAGTTTTGGGTAGAGTTTCAGCAGGCTTTGGGGATCTGTCTACGGTTTAGTACAGCTTACCACCCTCAGACCAATGGGCAGTCGGAGCATGCCATACAGACATTGGAGGACCTCCTACAGGCTTGTGTACTAGATTGGAGAGGCTTCTGGAAGGAACATTTGCCCTGGCAGAGTTTGCATACAATAATAGCTACCATTCGAGCATCGGCATGGAACCTTACGAGGTTCTGTATCGGAGGAAGTGTACTGCACCCTTGAGTTGGGATGATGTGGGGACCAAGTGAGAGGTTGGTCCTAGGCTGATCAGTCAAAGTCAGGAGGTAATAGAGTAGGTTCACAGATGACTCCATACTATGAGGAGTAGGAATAAGAGCTATGCTGATAGGAAGCACAGAGAGGTGCAGTTCGAGGTTGGGGATCACATCTTCCTCCGTGTTTCGCCCATGAAGGGCTTGCAGTGTTTTGGGGTGAAAGGGAAGCTTGCACAAAGGTTTGTGGGGCCCTTTAAGGTCTTAAAGTAGGTAGGACCCGTTGCTTACCGACTTGCCCTTCCTCCCCAGCATTCTGGAGTGCACGACATGTTCCATGTGTCCAACCTCAGGAAGTACATCACCGATCCCAGCCACATTCTGAGTCACAAGAGCATCGAGGTGGGAGATGATTTGACCTATCCTGAGAGGCCAATGTAGATAATAGACAGAGCCGTCCGGAGTTTGAGACAGAAGGAGATGCCACTGGTGAAGGTCCTATGGAGAAGCCAATGGTACGAGGAGCTTGAGGAGGCAATGCGAGAATAGTACTAGGAACTTTTCTGAGGGTACGTCGCTTCTGACCTACTTTGATCTTCTTAAGTTTGTTAGGCACTTTTATGTTCATTTCCACACCCTAGTTAGATCAAGTTTCGGGGATGAAACTTCCTTTAAGTTTGTTATGTTGAAATGGCCCTTCCCAAGTGTTGTTTGAGGTTTTCCCGGAAGAGTAGGGGTGTAAGTGTAATTTTAAACCCCCTCGATTTATGTTTGTGGACTTTGTGGGAAAGAGGAAACTTTACGGGGGAAATCTCACAATTTGTCCCTCTCTCTCTTCACACACAACACACCCACGCACACACCCCCTCACAAACCCTCACCCTCTCCCTACTTAACACCACTACCACCCTCTCCATCTCCACCACCTCCACCTTCACTCCACCACCATTGCCACCAGCGACCTCCTTTCCTCTTCCCTGTACCCTTGCTGCCACGAGCAGGGGAAGGAGGAGAGCTCGAGATGGAGGAGAAGAAGAGAGGGAGAAGTGTGGGCAAGGGAGAAGGAGAGTAAGGAGCTTGGAGGAGCTCAGGAGAGAAAGGGAGAGAGGGCGAGGGAAGGAGTCGGAGGTGCAAAGAGGAGCTCAAGAGAGGAGGTGTGACCTCCTGCAGTTATTGGAGGAGCAGCTGCGGTCTCTGCAAGTAGAGAGCCGTGCGAAGAGAAGCTTGTGAGGTGTTTTGCAGAATCATTTTTCCATAGTATCAAACGTCTGGGATCCTATCCAGATGACTAGAGAAGCCTTAGGATGTTTGGAGCTGGCACCGGATGTCTGACAGTATGAAGGGGTCAAGGTACGTACCATGCACGAGCCAACTTTGCATTTACCTAACTTTATATGTGTCGTGATTTTGAAGCAGTGCTTCCATATGCAGGTGCAGGCATCAGAAAGGTGCATGGCACGCCCTTCAAGGTGCTTTAGGATGTCTCTACAGATGTCTGATAACCATCTCAGATGTTTGGGTGCACAAACAAACATCTGGAAGGAGCCCAGGATGGCTGTGAGGGGTTCCAGACGTCCGAGATTAGTGTAGGAAAGCAAGGTGAGCCTCTGTGGTCATTTAAGACGTCAGATTTTAGTCAGAGTACACGTTTTTGGCTAGTTTAGGGCCCAAACGGAGTTGGTTTTGCGCAAATGAAGTATCATTGGTTTTAGTTCGGAGTTCTCTATGTGTTTGTGTAACTCGTATAGTTTGGAAATCACTTAATGTGATTTGGTCATTTGTATAGGTCTCCAACCAGTAGAGTATACGGGGCCCACCGAGATGACGGGATCTGTGATTCAAGTTCCCATTCCACCCGTGTATCCTGGTAGAGTGGTTTTTCTCAATATTATGAATTAATTAATCAAGTGCATGCTATCTTAGAATGAATTAATTGAACCCTAGGATTTGAAATGAACCCTAAGGCAGAATTGAGTGAATGAACATTACTTGCGCCACACAGTCTATTCTGAAATGCTTGCTAAAACCCTTAATGTTAGCGAACTAATAGTTAAATAATGTGATGCTTCTTTCAGTTATTAAATCATGAGCTGCCTATTATATGGTTAAGAACCAAGTTGTAAACAATGAGATATGCATGTCATGAAATGAAATGCAATGAATACAATGCATGAACCCTACGGGGAAACTAGAAGAGGAACTCACATATATGGAATGAATATCATATGTAGGGGGAAGTGAGCTACCCTTCGAGTACATGATACCTAGGAGAGCAACTGTCCCTTTTGCATGGAAAGTGTGCTGGTCCTCATGTATGCGATACCGAGGAGAGCTACCATGGCTTTAGTGTAGGGGGGAGCTAGCCGCCCTTGGGTTGAGACCCGGTGTTAGGAATGGCCCCCTACACCGACTCTTGTTACTTTAGTGTAGGGGGGCCAACCACCCATGGGGCCCGGGGTTAGGACTGGCCACCCTACACCGACTCTTGTTACGCCCCTGAGGAAACCGGGATAGTCAGGCGAGGGTATGCAAACTTCTGAGGAGCAAGACCCCTATTCTGAGAGGACAAAGCCCTATTTTGTTTTGTGCTATATGTTTGGGCGTACCCACTAGCGGAAACGAATGACCCCGTGACAGTGTGGGGTAGCTACCTGTACGCTTATTGAGCGTGCTGTAGTCACCACTACGTCGCGACAGTGACCTCAGGGTGATAGACCGGGTGTAGGACTACCATAGGGGCTCTCCCGGCCAGGAGACTACCACGTGTACATCCTAGATCATGGAATAAACTGCAATTGAGATCGTTCCCTTAGGGAACAAGAGGATTAAGAAATGTTGTGGATCCTTATTAGAATAACCAAATCAGAAACACCTAGTTGAGATAAATGGAAATGAATGATTAGTTATTTGCTTGTTTCTTTATGTTAAATTGCATTTAAATGACTTAACCACCACTATACTCAACGGTAGCTGACCATGGATTGTATAACCATTTCAGGTCAGGGAGTTGAGCAGCCAGCACCACCAACTACAGAGGGTACTGGGCCCAACGAAGCCCAACATAGTTGTTCCTTTTCTATTTTAGAGATCTTTTTGTATTAGTGTGTACCTTTAGCATGTATTAGTTGTTCCTGCTATGTTCTTGTTATATTTCTTTCTGTTCTAGTTGTGATGGCTATGTATGTTATAGTACTCTTCCACTTGTGGCATGTAATATATTTAAGACTTCTTGTTCTGATTTCCATTGCTATCTCTTATTTATTTCTGCTTAGTTACATTGCATGTGTGGTTGTAGAATATTTCCTGCTTTTGGTTATTTCTCGTTAGATGATTGGGTCTTGGGATTAGTCGAGGAGAGCTGATCTCGGGTCCTATAGGGAGCTAGGATTGGGTCGTAACATTGTATCCCTCCAAGAGTGGATCTACCATTGCCTCTCTTAGAAGCATACCATCAGTCGGGTATCTATGCATACAAATAGCAACACAACAATCGTATGTTGCAGTGGTTAGTATTCAACTATCGTTTGTGATTCCAAATGTCTAGCAAACGCAAAGTGAACTTACTTTAAAATGGTTTTACCTCTACTATAGTCTTCAAACCTAATGCTGTAACCAACCTCTTCTCTGATGGTAACATCCATTTCTTCAGCAACCTCCTGGGGAAACAAACATTACAGCAACCCTACGAGGTTGTGTGCAAGCAATAGCTGGGCGCTTGCCAAGATCATCAGCTTCAAAAACAAACTGAGGGATCTACATAACATTGCAATACATTATTCGCATACTCATCCATGAGGGAAAAAATATCAAACTAAAAAAAATAAATAGCCTAAAGCACTGCATATCACATCTGTAACACAATTTACTTATTCACATGTGCATATAACAAAGACCAGATATTGTACAATTATTCTCAATTCCTCAATTTACATAATGTTAAATATAAAAACATTGATCTAGCTAAAGATGGCATAAATAAATATGAAGGTTTAAGTTATAGTTTGGACTCTGAAATTAGAGTTCAACTCAAATCAGATTTGGGAGTTATACCATAACTTAAAGCTTAGCAAACTTGGCCGGGAATGAATATGCCATTTTATTTAATACATTGTGATGAAAAAAGATAATGAAGAAAATTATCAACAGTAATTGTAAAAGGTCAGATAAGTATACAAACATAAAAATCAAATTGAGAAGAAAAGGGCCTCCATAAATTCAACTGAAGGCAAAAGTAAACAATACCAATTCCAGTTGGTTTAATCGGTTTGTTAGCTTCTTCTATTATTTTATTGACCAACTGAATGCTCTCCAATCGTACCTACAGTTTGAAATAGATAAATATGATTGGAGTTATCACAAATGCAAGCCTGATGAAATTAGAAGAATTAATGCTGCAGTCAGTAAAATTTACGACACCTTCCAATCTGAACTTCCAAGATTTTTTGGGAGATCTAGTGTGATCTTCCCGCTAATATTTTCACGTGGAAGACCATCAAATCTAGAAGTGGATGAAGATATATCAGGTTTTTAGAGTCTTCTTTGGAGCAGCAGTCATACCCTTTTAACAATAAAAGAATTAATTTAATATGTTATGAAAAGGTAGTTAAACATTTCATACTTCATAAGAATCATACGACAAAAGGATTTTTCTCATATTCAGTATCAAGGGCACTAAGAAGTGCAGGTTTAGCATCACTCAGAAAGTTCTTTATATCTGCATAAAACATTAGCTTAAAACATTAACACTTGTGTCCATTATATGATTCATTACCTAACTCCTCTACCCAGTAAAGAAAGAATACCTAGACTAACAAATCTATACAAGGCACCAATAAGCTTTATTGTACCATTGCACACTGTAGCGGCACTGGATTGTAAACCAGTTCCCTTACAGAACTCAATTAAATCCTAAAGAGTAATTTGAATAACATAAACATGGACTTAATTGGACGAGTAAAACTTAGGAGAAAAATTAATGGTGATAGGGACATCTATATACCTTTAATTTTAAATGTGAAATACCAAAATCATCTACTGCTGAGAACATCCAAAGAATTCCCTTACTACGGACTTTGGGGTTCTTGTGCTCCTTCATGATTTTGTACTACTACAGTACACCAGATAAGCTAGTCGTAGATAGTGTAGCCATTTGTGCGACTTGCCAACTGGGACATGCTTCTATGAAATCTTTAAAAAGGAGCATAAAATTAAGGCAAACATACTCTCTAAAATACAAAGCCTGGACCAACTGCTTCAGAGAAGTTGGTAAGGCACTTCATTGCATGAGATCGCGTTTTGATGTCTGCCACACGCTCACTTATGCCTGAATGTCAAATTAAACAAAGATTTTCAAGGAAAGTAAAAATCGAAGCTAAAACAAATGTTGCAAAGAAACCACTGCCATAATGCTGTATATAAAACCAAGAATGTCATTTCTTTCTTCTTTTTCGAAAAGGCCAATCATATCACTACTAACCTAAAAGACAATGCATGACACAATGTTTCGAAAACCTTTTCACATTCAATGCAATATGGCTAATTACTTCAAGTACTTGTTGTTAGACATGCAAAATATGATATACACATTCAATAAAACTGAGCAACAACCAAACTAACAAACCAAAATTTAAAGAAATGTACCTGCACATTTTTCTTAGACCATCCATCGACAACGCAAAGTAAGTGAACCAAAATTTCAGCAGATGAATCAAGGTTGTTGATATTTTCAGCTGCCTCTTTCAGTAAACTAATGGTTGGCATGTGAAATAAATTAAACTATGTAAACAAAAGTACATGATGCTAAACAAAAGTAAACAAAAGTACTATACAAATCTTGGCTCCTCCTGCTACTACTACATCACATGGTAGTGCTCTGTTGTTGTTGCTTCATCGCCACCACACCCCTCCCTTGCACAAGGTACACAAATGTGATTTACAATAATAAATGACAACTATTGCTGCTGCTACTGCACAAGAAACACAAAATACACAATGCTTCATCACCACCTACTACTGTTGCATCTACATCTACTGCTACTGCTGCATCTAGAAAGGCGACTCTTTTTGGAATAAAGATGGAAAAGAAGCAAATATATATAATATCTACTAAGCCCCAAAATCTTACAGTTAATGAAACATCTTTTTTTTTTGCCTTTGTTAATCTAAGGCACTACCATTAGTAGTGTACAAATCAAAATTCTGTTATCAAATTGGTAACCACAACAAAAAGAACACGACAAGTCAAAGTTAAACAAAAAAGGGTCAAAGAAGGAAAAAAGGGTAGGTAGATCTGATACCTGAGCTCTTTATTGCCAATTTCATAATAATAACCAGAGTCCACTACTGCTGTTGGTGCTACTACCACTGTGAAAGCTTCCAACACCGCCACTTCCATTATTTTCAACGGTCCCATTGGTGGTTGTGCAGAATGATCAACCATTTCTCCTCAGCATCTATTATCATACATGTTAACAGATATACTTTACAAAGAAACATGTTAACCTGCCTCATACATTCACCACAAATGCAAACATACTCATGTCATTTCTTCCCAAACTCATATACCGTAAATGCAAACAAACTCATATCATTATTTCCCACATTCATATACCATAAATGCAATTATATATTCTATCATTCATATATATAATCCATCATTCACCACATGCATGATACTCATTCATAAATAAAACACATGTATATATCACAAGTTTTGAAATGTATACATAAAACTAGACATGTGAAAATGCCCAAAAAATCCAGACAACTATGTAATTGCTTCTATGCCGCCTGTTCCAGAACCTCGTAGTCATCATCAGGTGGATGAGGTGGGCAGTGAAAAGAAGAATGATCTGCACCATCTCATCCCAATGCAGTTAAGATTACCTGAAACTGTGCCTACATCTACTCCCATTGTTGTTGTGCTTCATGTCTCTGTCATTCTAGCATATCATTTGTCTTGTCCAACTTCCACGTAACATTGTTTAGTTTCTCTTGAAAGGTCTCCACCTATGTTTGTAACTATTGCAACCTCTCTGAACCCCCCAGTCCCTTTCTTCCATACCAACTAGTAACAATCTCACTTACACCAGCACTATGAACAAAACCACCATTCTCAGAGGGCATAACTGTCCTAAATGCTTGCTCTACTGTCATAGGCTGTAATGGGCCAATCTTTATTTGCTCATCCATATCATCACTAGAAGGATCCATCAACTCCATCATGCGACCCTACACATAGTTGAGTTTATGGTAAGGTCTCCTAAATGTTTATCGCTAAGTTATTCATTACTTGTTTCAATGAGCTTACATGTCCCTCTTGATATAATGGATCAATCCAAACATGGGGACCATTAGTAGTAGACTTGATATGACTCCTCTCATAGATTGAAACACGATCAAGTTGTACACCATTATGAGTATTTGACTGCTTATTTGAGATGTGGTTATAAATTAAGCTATCCTAAATTTTAGCTTCTCTTATTTAAGTCTCCTAACTTGTAAGTTTTACAATAGATATTATAATCAATAACTTTTATATCATTAATTAAGCTGGTGAAAATGTACTTATATAATTATCCCTCAAGGTATCTATGCTCATCCATCCCAAGTAGTGGGTTGCAGTTGGAGCTTTCACCCTATTACCTTTATTTTTCTTAGCTTGCTTCTATAACAATAAATTATTGAAATTGGTACTTAATCATTTTGCTTTTAGAATAGAATTAATTAATATAAAATATTAATTACATTCATGTTTTCCTGATCCAAATATTCGAAGCACTCCAACCAATGACCAGCTTGTACTCCTGGTGGCACGTCTCTCAATGCATCCCCATAATTCTTACCAATAAAGAACTATTTATATATACAGAGAAGTTAGCAACACCTAAAAGTAAATAATTATGTTATTGTGTTATTATGAATTCTATATCTATGCTTATGTCTTACGTGGCTTTCAAGCTCTTCTCTCCAACTAGGAAGTGCCCTCGCTGCTACTTGGAGAATATATGTAGTCGCATTGGATTTGTTCCCCAATCGCATGTCACATGCATTTTATATTATAATGAATAATTAGATAAAGGATTTTATGTAAACCAAATGAATGACATAACAACAATATCATATTAATACCCCTAGCTCATGAATGAACTCATCCTTTTGTTGCTGAGAAACCTACCTCCAATCAAAATAGCATGGGGGTACCAATAGTCTCACAAGTGTAGGGATCCTGCTATTAAAGGGTGCGTAACGTGAACATCTTCCGCTACAATTTACTTCAATCGTTATTCGAGTCCCTACAGTTAATTTTCTCAATTCCAAATTCCTTATCTTAACCCTTGGCTTTCATTTTATACCTTTAGTAAATAAATAGTCAAAATAAAATTGTTATAAAGAACTAATATCAAAGAAAATTAATGTGAGAATTTATATACCATTAGACCCTACTTGACTCTGCTCCTGAGATTGGCTCAGTGATTAACTCTATGGCTGACTATTCTGCTGAGAGTGGCTATGTGATTGGATCTGTGGAGGGTCTACGAACTGAGATGGTGCCTACTGTTGGGATCGACTTTGGGGAGGGTGTAATAGATGAGTTGGTATCCGCTACTGGGATCAACTCTAGGGAGGGTGAAGGGGCTGAGCTGGTGTTTACTGTTGAGATTGGCTTTGGGTCGGGTGTAGGGGTTGAGCTGGTGTCCATTGCTAGGACCAACTCTAGGGAGGGTGTAGGGGTTGAGCTGGTGTTTGCTATTGGGACTGGCTCTGGGGAGGGTGTAGGGGTTGAGCTGGTGATTGCTATTGGGATTGGCTCTGGGGAGGGTGTAGGGGCTGAGCTAGTGTCTACTGTTAGGACTGGCTCTGGGGAGGGTGTAGGGGCTGAGCTAGTGTCTGCTGCTGGGACTGGCTCTAGGGAGGGTGTCGGGGCTGAGCTAGTGTCTGTTGCTAGGACTGGCTCTGGGGAGGGTGTAGGGGCTGAGATCGTGTCTACTACTGGGACTACTCTGGGGAGGGTGTAGGGGCTGAGCTGGTGTCCACTGCTGGGACTGGCTTTGGGGAGGCTGTAAGGGCTGAGCTGGTGTCCGCTTTTGAGACTAGCTCTGGGGAGGGCGTAGGGACTAGGATGGTGTCCACTGCTGAGACTGGCTCTGGGGAGGGTGTAGGGGTTGAGCTGGTGTTTGCTATTGGGACTAGCTCTGGGGAAGGTGTAGGGGTTGAGCTGGAGTCCGTTGTTGGGACTGGATCTGGGGAGGGTGTAAGGCTATGTTGGTGTTTGCTGCTGAGATTGGCTCTAGGGAGGGTGTAGGGGCTGAGCTCGTGTCTACTGCTGGGACTTGCTCTGGGGAGGGTGTAGGGGCTGAGCTGGTGTCTGCTACTAGGACTAACTCTGGGAAGGGTGTAGGTGCTGAGATCATTTTTGCTGTTGGGACTGGCTTTGGGGAGCGTGTAGGGACTGCTCTGGTGTCCACTGTTGGGATTGGCTCTAGGGAGGCTGTAAGGGCTGAGCTGCTATCTGCTGCTGGGACTAGCTCTGGGGTGGGTGTAGGGGCTGGGACTAGCTCAGGGGAGGGTGTAAGGGCTGAGGGTGTGCATGCCTAGGTGGAAGCTGAGAGTAAGGTTGTGTATTTTGTTGAGGTCTATGCCGAGGCCTAGATTTTGCAAGAGTAGGAGGTGGGATCATGGCATGTCGAGTAGGAGATCGAAGTCGAGTTTGAGGTAGTGGCGAAGTCTGAAAGTTGGGCATGTGGGAAGGCAATTGGAGTTGATGGTCATGCTGTGAGTGGGGTTGAGGATCATGTTGGGGCTCAAGCTAGGTGTCAATGCCACCCTCGTGTCCTTGGACCTGGTCTTCTGGTTCAAATGAAGAGTCATCACTGCACACATCAAGATGATGCTTTTTGTATGCCATTAACTTCTTGGGTGCCATCTACAAATGTAAAAAAAATTGTTAAGTACAAAAAATAAAATAAAAGAATTATTACATCATCAAACATATTTATCAAAAGATAAATTTTGGTAAAGTAGCACATTTTCTAAATAGAAGGTACTATTAAATTCTCCAAATTTCAGAGCTACTGAATGTGACCAATTTATTTACTCCAACTTGATGCTACTATATGTAGAAATTTTCACTTTGATTATTCCAATAGAATAATTTTGGGTGCTAGGGGTATCCCAGTTGGGTTGCCCCATCTCCGTAAGGCCATCCCTAGGTGGGGCATGCGGGTTCGAAACTCGATGCTTGCCCACACACGCATAAGGCTCAAGCGGTGGTGTTGCTCGCTGGCTTACTCCGTCCCACACCCCTCGGTGTGTGGGTGGGATAGGACCCCCGGAGTTTACCTCAGAAGGGTTGTGTGGGTCACTCCAGGGGTTCTCCGTTATCAAAAAAAAAATTGAATAATTTCAGTTTGATTATACTTCATGCCACCATGTATAGAAAGCACAAACTTGAAAATAGAAAGCTTACTCATATATGATTCATTAAAAAAAAAATCACAACTTTGGTTACAGGAAATAAGAGAGAAGTTACAAATTATAAAAGGATGATGTCATACTTTTTATATAGTCAACTGTGATGAAAGAAGCATGCCAAAGGAAGTAAAAGATCAACCTAGTACAAATAGAAAACCTGCAATGGAGAAAATATATGAAAAAATTTTTAAGAATGAAATAGTTAAACTCTAGAAAATAGCTTAATTGAAAACGTTTACCTCGAATATCAATATCCATTTTACCATGACCTATTTCTCCATCTTGTACCACATCTTGGTATGCTTCAAAATCAAAGTCGAGATCCTTATCATGTTGTATATCATAATAATTATGTGGCATTATTCTTATTAGTACTATCCAGCCATTCCTACTATTATTTTTTGAGATTCACATTCCTACTATTATCAGGCATATAAAAAACTTGTTCAACTTTACAAGCTAATGTAAACGGTTCAGATGCTTTTAGAATTGTACGACCCTTATTCCAACTTACGAAACCAGTTTCTTTGTCCACTTTAACATCATTTCTGCTATTAAAAATATTAAACTAGTCACACCTAAATAGGATTACTTGGCGATCATGACTATTGCTGACTTCCACAATCTCTTTGATTTTTCCATAGCAACCATCACAACCAATTTGTATGCTATCACATTTCACAATAACGCCTAAATGTTGTGTCGCCTTCAAATCATCAACTGATTGCACTCTAAATTTGAACCCATTTATTAAATATCCAGAGTGATAATGTGCATGACTTAAAGGTATGTTCATCATTACATCAAAATCTTCTATCCATTGCAGATCATTATTTTGTTTCATTTCTTGCACACAAGTTTTGAACCAGTCAATGAGGTCTTCTTCACATCTTGAAATGTGTGAACAATGTCAAAATTCATTATAAAAATCTAGAATCTACTTTAATATATATATGAGCTAATTATCGATCATGTTCAAACATTAGTTTAAATTCTGTTCATATGATTGGTCTTCCTCGGATATCAAATACAGAAAAATAATCTTCCACATTTTCATTATTTTGTCTATCAACATTTCTTTTCAATCGATTGAATTGATTATTTGGACCATTCATATACATCACACAAAAGTTGATGCATTCTTCTACAAGATACCCTTCGAAAATTGAACATTTTGGCTTAGCCTTATTAATGATGTAGCCTTTCAATTTTTTCAAGTAGTGCTCAACTGGATACATCCACCTATACTAAACTGGTCCAGCAATCTTTGCCTCATTCGCCAGGTGGAGTATAAGATGTACCATGACATCAAAAAATGTAGGAGGGAAAATCTGCTCCATCTTGCATAGTGTGATCACAATTTTCTTGTCCCAATAGTCTAATAATTGAGAATCCAATGTCTTTGAACATATAACCTTGAAGAATTGGCTTATCTCCATCACAGAGTCAACCACTGGTTGAGGAAGCACTCCACAAACTGCTAATGGAAACAAGATTTGCATATAAACATGGCAATCATGACTCTTTAACCCACTTACCTTCTTCAATGCTTCATTTACACATGTAGAAAGTTTTGACAAGAATCCATCTGTAACCTTGATATTTTTTAGAAAACATAATATCTTCAGTCGTTGCTCATCCATCAAACTATATAATGCCGTAGGAAAGTCATAACTGCCATCATCTATATGATTTACGTGCAACTCAAGACGAATGCCCAACATCTTCAATTCATTATGAGTCTGCAACATGTTTTTTGGACTATCAATTAAGTTTGGCATATCTAAAATGTTATCCATAACATTCTTCTCGATATGCATCACATCAAGATTGTGACATTACCATTGAAATAAGAATTTAATTTAGAGTATGCAATATATGGACAAGATTATGTAAGCCTTGTAATTATCATTTCATGCATTGCATCATTATGGAAGGGACAAATTAGAAGGAATCATACTCAATTTGGAATGCCGGATATTTAATTTGTCACATATAAGAAAGGAAAGAGTTCTCCATTTCCCATCTCTAATTTTGGGAAGGAGTGGACTTTATCCTAATTAGAAGATTCCCCATGGGAGAGTTTGGAAATCACACACAAAAAGAAAAGAAAGAAAGAAAAAGAAAACAAACCTTCCTTATTTCTCTCTCTCCCTCATGAATCTCTCTCCCTCAAATCTCTCCTCCCTTTGATGGCTCTCTTTCTCTCTTTGACTCTTTCCTTCTATGATTCTCTCTCTTTCAATCTATATATGTGTAGAGAAGTTAAGGCAGAATGATCATCCCACCACGAGAGGTTCTTCCTCTCCATCATCTTCCTCCACAAGGAGACATCTCAACTCCACCCTTGTGATTCCACGACCACGGCCATGACCTCCACCACATCTCTCCCTCGATGTTCATCACCACATCTCGCCCATGACAATGACAACGAACCACCGTTGTGCTTCTCTTCATTCTCAACGAGCATGGTGATAGCATGCACCTCGACACTGCATCCACGACTGCATCTACGACATTGATAAACACCAGCTTATCGTCATTCTTATGCATTGAAACAAACCTAGCTCTTAGGATTTTGCTCCACAAATGGGTTTTTGGGTTGCATTTAGGCATCAATTAGGTTAGGAATGCATTGCATTTTTTATTGTGTTTTTGTGAGTGTTAGGGATAAACAGATTGTCAGATCCCTAGAACCCTATTGTTGGAAGGGCTAGATCAAGGTTTTAAAAGATGCATTCACTGTAGTAATAATTCCTCAAAAAGAGCTTGAACAACAAATAAAATTTATAACTTGAATATCAGAAATGAAGTCTAAGGTCATTCGCTGGGAGTAAATATGGAATTCACACACTCATCTTAACAACTAATGTAAATGAGCATAATTAATTACTCAAAATCTAATATGTAATATATGACATGAGTATATGAAGAGTAAAAAAGAATTATAGACAAAATAATGGTGATTTGGATCACCAATTATTAGTCTAACACATATAGAGCATTTACTCAAATAGAACTAATTGAACAAATAGTGAATCAGACGTCTTAAAGTGCATTGCTACAGTGATTCTCCTTTCTTTTTCTTTTGCTGATGTTCTGTTTCCTTGCCTTCTC
The DNA here is from genome assembly GCA_037157565.1 of Thalassia testudinum. NCBI lineage: Eukaryota > Viridiplantae > Streptophyta > Magnoliopsida > Alismatales > Hydrocharitaceae > Thalassia > Thalassia testudinum. Next base: position 161,750,848 of record JAZHRO010000031.1, on the reverse strand, counting down.
TTTCTCTTCTTCTTCTTTTTTCTCTACATGCACAGGCCCTCTTCCTTCTCCTTTCTTTCTTCCTTGCTTCTCTGCCTTGCCTTTTCTTTCCATCTTTCCTTGGCTCTGTCTCTTATGCATAAGGGGGAACTCATGTCTGAAATCGACTAAGTGTCGAGAACACTAAAGAGCAAAACCCCCTTAACCCCATGCTCTCTCTCTTGTTCTTTTCCTTCTTTATCTCAGGGATAACTGGGCAATCAGGTATCAGATCAGAGCGCACCCGGAACCAGAGCTGCCTACAGTGGGGGTAGCAGTCGAGGTGTGTGCAAGCGTAGGCAGGTATATGGGTCGGACCAGGCCTACGTGGAGTGTGTCACAGGAGAGGCTTGAGTGGGTAAGCAGGGGACCTCACCACCCGAGCGTTGAGGCAATAATCCCTAAACACTTTTTCAATTTATGCACTATCTGGTGTTCTTCTAAGCCCGATGTGGGACTATCCCACGAAGCCTCTTTATGAGAATACAACAGTTGGAAGTCTTCTTCAATTGGTAGCAGCTGCAACTTGGGGTCTTTAATCCAAGACCTGGAGCAGATCCTAGGACGTAGCGGCATTTATTGAGAGTAGCACTAAGTCATCTCGACATCAGAGGAGCTCGGTCGTGATCAGGGATGGTGGCAGCAGTGGCGGTGAACCACCAAGACCTAGAACATGAATACGGGATCGAAGGCTCCAGTTAAATGGCTCCTTAGCTTTGTCGTAGCACAGTGAAGGTGATGGTGAAGGTCCTGTGGAGGATGGCGGCGTGTAGAGGGTAGTCGATGACAGAGAAGATGTGAAGGTGCGTGGTTCAGTGGTGGTTGTGAGTGGGCAAAAGGTGGAATAAATATAGGGGTTTTGTGCGGGAAGGCGAGGTGGAGGTCGTAGATCAGTTCGCGAGGGGTTTGAGTGTGTGAAGCGAGAGGAAACCCTCACTGGTGATGTTGTCGGAGGTGGAGACAAAGGCAGCTTGCGTAGACTTCGAGCGGATATTTTTGGTTTTTGAGGGTGTAAAACTAACCTAAGAGAACTAAGGAAACTAACTACCTATTCTAAGTGGACGAAAGGAGGGAGAACGACGTCGGCTTTGATCGGCCGGTGCTGTGGAGGAGAGGTTCTTCGGTGGGGGACAGCGAGGAAGAATGGGAAGGAACGGCCCTGGCCGTGGTACAGTAGGCGCGGACAAAGGAGACGAAGATATTGGTGCTCCCAAGTTGGCGGAAGGCAGGTCGGAGATGATGGAGGAAGAGGCTCGCCGAAGCTTGGTTAGAGAGGGGCCGGAGGTAGGGTTAGGAAGAGGTTTTTGGCCTCAAAACCTTGTTGAGGAGAATAGGCAGGCCTTGGGGTTCCTTTTATAGGCCTTTAGAGAACAGTTAGAGATTAAGAAGCAAGCTTCCCAAGCTTGGAAGGCTTCCCAGAGTAGGAAACCTATGAGATACCTGAATCTCTCATGCGTTCGCATGAGAGATTGGGAAGGTTGTTGGGCTCAAGATTGGATTCATTGGAAAGAAAACTTCTCAAGCAATCTCCCTTCCAATTTTGGAAGGGAATCATTGATCAGAAGGAGTTCTCTTCAATCAAGGGTCATCGGAGAAGGATTCCTCCATGCTAATGGTGGAGGGACCTAACTGCAAAGAGTGACGACAAAGATAGGGATCTATTTGTAAGGAATTTGAAAGTTAGGGGCATGTGCGTGAGAGAAAAGATTCAGACTGGACCAAATTGCGAACTAAGTCAAGACAATCTCTGATTGGGCCCAAATTTTGGCAAAAAAACTTATTTGGACCCAAGGAATACAATAGTGAAGTTAGATTTATGTTTTGTACAAGTTTGACTAGGTAATTTATGCAAAAACCCAAAATAGGGCAACTATCTATCTTAGACTCTATTTTTGGTCAAATTGGGTTCCAATGGTCAAATTAAGCATACCAAATCCTAGAGAATATTTTTATATGACTTTTAGAGGGTTTATGTGAATTTTATCTTGACCATAACCTCAGTAGATTAAGCGAGTCTATTTTTAGGATTTCAGATGTCATTTAATTCTCGAAATTTGTGAAATGCCATTTCTGTCTACATGGGCCTACTTGTTAGACATTTAAGACCACTTGACCTTTAACTAACCCCTGAGAAATCCCGTGATTGTTCTACAATTGAGATATGTTGTTAAAACTACAATTTCACCCCTATTTTCATGTTTATCTCTCAGAATGGATTTGCAATGAATTATGGTCCTCTAGCTGTTATATAGGAGCATTTAATGATAGAATATGATTAAATAAAGCTAGATATAGCTGATGATGACGTTATCATCAAACCCCTATGCCTAACTTTTGCTAGTCCCTTAGCAAAATCTCATGGAATTAACTTAAATTTTAGACCATGCCTTTCTATACTCAGATTTCTGTTGTGTGCTTTCTTTTGCATATTAGGTCAGAATGCTAACAATAGGCCTAGAGGTACTCAAGTACCAACCAAGATCCGAACCTGACCAGCTTTAGTCTCAGTCTGTTGTGAAAGTTTCTAAGGTCGACAGGAACTGACCTAAGTTTCGTTGAACTCTGTGATTAAAGCACCCGTGCTTAAAAGATGGTTAGTCTCAGTTCAGTTTACAGTGCTTTTTTGTAAGAGAGAGAGATAGAAGAATTTTTTGCATTTTTTTTGGAGTGTTTTCTTTATTTCTAGCTTTGGATTGGCTTTACAACACGGTCTGTATCGGATTCCTAGCTCCCACCATCAATCCTCGCAAGGTCCCTGGCCTTCAATGCTTCGAGATAGCATCGCCCATGACAACCCCCAGAACCCTAGCTTTTGACACTTCGAGATAGTGCCGCTCATGGTGTTCTATAGCTAAATTCAGGCCCTGGCAATCGACATTTCTGGATAATCCCACTCATGGCACCTGAACTAGCACAAGGTGCTTACGTGTCCCCGATAAGATATTTAGATATCCTAGGAGACATGCACCGAGGAGATGGTATGTTATTACACATCTTCGAGGGGAATTTCCTACCTCTTCAGCTGGGAGCTCATCCAAATCAACTTGTGTTGATGAGCCGCTCCTAATGTAGGTAGCTTTTTTAGAACAGAATTAACGCATTTGCATGATTTTGATTATTAAGCGCACTAAACCAGACTATGTGTGGTCTAGGGTGCCTAGGTTACCGAGTCCTACAAACCAGAGGTCAATTAACGAGGCCGAATAATCCTTAAGCCTTTGACCTAATACTTAAGCTTCGCATTTTCCTCAACCTCTTGAGGACTATCCTGATCTTATCAGATACTTGAATTTTTAAGCCTAAACATAGCCCAAGAGGCCTAAGATCAGCACTCATACTAATCTATATATCTCTTAACACTTTTTAACTTTTATTTCTTTCCTTTGATTTGGTATAGAATAATAGATTCCATAATATTTTACTAATGACTAACTCTTTTCTTTCAAATTGTTGCTCCTTTTTGACATTTAAAATCACTTCCTCTTTTCCTCTCAAGAATGATTTGCAATTTAATCCTCAAAATTTTCTCCCTTCTCCCATTATTTTGTTTTTTCAATTTTTTTATTTTTTTGGTTTTTTGGAATATGTATTTTTTTATGAGAATCCTTCATAAAGTTGAATTTTTATGTGTTTGCACTTTAACACCCCCCATGCCTAAGTTTTGCAATGTCCTCATTATAAATGGTGGGTATGAAACAATTAGGGTTCAAGAGTTAGAACAGGTCCAACAGGTGAGCGAACGGGTCGAGATGACTATTGCTGACGATTTCAAGCTTTGGTATGAGTACCAGAGTTGGAGTCGACTGTTCTAAAACTGAACTTAGAGTGCAATAGACGTGAAGTACAAAAGGATAGTAAGAAGGATCTCGGCTTTTTGGATTGATGGGATGCCTCCCGTTAAATGCTAAATTCAATGCCTTCAACCGAGCAGAAATGGTCATGGAGAAAGAGTGGTCAAATCGGACAAATTTTATAGAGCAAGCACCTTGATCGCTAGTCTAATTGGTCCAACTAGGTGCTTGTTCAATTCCATAGGTTGATGATGCAGCCCAAACCCAATCAATCTGGTGGGTTGATAGATTTGAATAAATAGATGCGGAACCCACCATATACTGTAAAGCTCAAGAAGATATGGAAGTGAAAAACTAGGGTTTGATTGAGTCAGATTAGCCTAATCAGAGTAGGGATCCTCAAAAGAGAATGAATCTATGGAGGATGTGAGATCCCTACGAGGGTGATTAGAGAAGGATAGAGCGTGATTTGTTGTCTGATCGAAATCTGAAACCCAATTGAAATGTGGAGAATCATGTGTGACCGGGTCATCAAAAAGAGAATCAGAGTAAAAATTGAGTCCGATAGTGGGTCGGGGTTGAAAATGGGTTTTAGAAGGTTCTTTATGTGTTGTAGAAGAGGTGTTTTCTTTCAAATCATTAGCCTCAGTGTCAGAATCAAAAGACGGGTCATGGATACTGAGGTTGTAGATTGGCTCGTAATTATCAGGAAACAACAGTTCTCCGATATTAGAGTAAGATTCAAAATCGGCAGAGAACTTGTGAGAATCATGTTTTGAATTTGACTCGAGATCAGAGGTTCCACCATAGAATAAATCAAGAGATGTGGACTCAGCAACCTCACTTGAGTCTAACCTATAATTAGAGTCTGAGCTCAAAGTGGTGTCTCTATTAGGAATAGGCTCGGGTTCTTGGCTTGTAGGGAAGACCCAATCGATTCCCAACTCTTCTAGCTCCTCTGTTTCTGTATCATAGATCGGCATGACTTCCAAAAAATCAATCTGTATCTCTGAGGAGGTTGGAGAGGTGCACTCATCAAATACAGGCCTAGAATCATAATCCAAATTCAAAATCTGATTTCCATCACACGAGGCCTTGTAATCATCCCGATAAGGCGTAGATCCAGATTCTAGGTTATGGGTGTGGGTTGGATCACTAGAATCTAGGCTGGGCTCGACAGAGATGTCAGAATTGTCCTCGAGGACCACCTTATCAGAATAAGGAGTGGAATTTACATCCTTGAGGAGTTTTGACTCAATCTCATCACTATAGGTGTTTAGAACATTAGGGTATGGTAGGGTTGGCTCATAATCGTGATCACCTATAATTGGATCCTCCCCACCCATTTCAAGATCAGGTATGTTAATTGCTATGAAATTTGAATTGGAATTCCTCTGGGTTGGGGGTCCATGGCAACCTTTATCCTCAAACCTGGGATTTGGGGAATTGTGTTGGTTAATCCAAGATGTCTCAAGGGTGTACTGATGCCTATGATTGATAACACATTTCAAAATCTGCATTATCTTGTCTCTTCTTTCAAGGTCATCTTGGTGTACTTTCCATAGTGATGGCTCAAATCTACACAAGATATACTCACCATTATGCCATCTCTCAATTTCCCGATATTTCGACATGAGAACATCCCAAGTTGCCCCGTTTTCTAGTTGTGTCAAAATCAGCTGTGCTTGTTCTGAAATGAATGTTGTTGTGTTTGACACATTAACCTGTATATCCTCAAACGGGTCCACTAACATGCTAAGTTACATTTTTGAATCAAATGGTGGAATCAAGATGTAGAATCAAAACTCAAGATTAGATTGGAAGTTGATCAGATCTGAAAGAAATCCCTAAGATGATCTGTGTATGTGTTCTAAATAGAAGGGATGAGGAACTGGATGTGAAATTGCGCCAATCAAGGCACCCAAAGATTTTTGGATGACTAAGGCAGTTTTGTGGTGGATGATACCTCTGAATTAGAAATTTGCACGCCCGAGAAGTATCTGGGTAGCCAGGAAGGGAGAGCCTCGCAAAGACCCCTACATGGTAGAGCATCCCCACGGGTTACAGGGTTTCCCCCACCCAACCTTCCTTTTCACTGAGGGTCTAGGTAGACTGGAATGTATGAACTTATGTCCTTAAGTCTACCAATTTTATGTCCTAATTTGTGCCTTTGATTTCACTTGATTAGAAGTTAATTCAACTTATGACCAAATTTGGAGGTTGGTTGGCCTACAATGTAGACCAACTTCACCTGACCTACCCTAAAGATGGCAAAATGAGATCTAGGTCACATCTAGAAATCACCCTAATTTTACTCCCAGGTTATTAGGTCCAAGATTTTAAGATTTAAGTGAAATTAGAGCTTGATTTTAGGGTTTCTCTAATTAGATCCTTTCAATCAAGGGCTTGGGAACCACACAATTGCAGGAGGGTAACTTTCCTTTAATTCAGGCAACAAATGTGTACTAGCACTCCAAACCCTAATGTCAAACCCTAATTGGCTCAATTCTGCATCCAATTTGATCTGAGCATATACACCTTAGACTCAAACAGGAAGACGAGTAGTCCAAGATGATAAGAAATTAACCATGATCCCTAATAGGCACAGGAAATTTGGGGTAGGGAATTCTAAACAAAATTGTCTCAATCTTCAATCAGATTTGAAAAACTTTCACAAATCAGGAAACTTGCCTTTTAAATGATAATTACTATGAAAAATAAGGCAGGTGATTCCTAATTGATTGTTTCCTTTTTTGTCTTCCCAAGATTAGGAGGTTGATTAGGGAAGAATAGAGAAGTTACCTACCCTGGAGTGGTTGATTTACATGGAAGATCTCCTCGTGAAGTACCTCGCAAAATCACAATAAAGCAAATAGGACAAGTTAGTGCTCAAATATAAAAATATAGCAAAAGAATAGCAGTGAATTATGTGTTCCTCCCCGGCAACGGTGCCAAAATGTTGTAAGGGCTAGATTGAGGTTTTAAAAGTTGTGTTCATTGCAGTAATAATTCCTCAAAAATAGCTCGAACAATAGATAAAATTTATAACTCGATTGTCAAAAATGAAGTTTGAGATCGTTTGTTGGGAGCAAATATAGAATTCGCGCACTAATCTCAACAAATAATGTAAATGAGCACAATTAATTACTCAAAATCTAATATGCAATGTATGACATGAGTATATGAAGAGTAAAAAGGAATTCTAGACAAAATAATGGTGATTTGGATCACTAATTATTAGTCTAACACATATAGAGCATTTACACAAATAGAACTAATTGAACAAATAGTGAATCATATGTCTTAAAGTGCATAGCTATAGTGATTCTCCTTTCTTTTTCTTCTGCTGCTGTTATGTTTCCTTGCCTTCACTTTCTCTTTTTTTTCTCTACGTGCACAGGCCCTCTTCCTTCTCCTTTCTTCCTTGCTTCTCTGCCTTGCCTTTTCTTTCCTTCTTTCCTTCTTTCCTTGGCTCTGTCTTTTATGCACAAGGGGAAACTCACGTCTGAAATCGACTAAGTGTCGAGAACACTGAAGAGAAAAACCCCCCTTAACCCCATGCTCTCTCTCTTGGTATTTCCCTTCTTTGTCTCAGGGATAACAGGACAATCGGGTATCGGATCAGAGCGCACCTGGGACTAGGGCTACCTGCAGTGGGGTAGCAGCTGAGGTGTGCCTAGGCTTAGGCGGGTATACGAGTCGGACCAAGCCTGCGTTCAGTGTGTCATGGGCGAGGCTTGAGTGGGTAAGCAGGGGACCTCACCACCCGACTGTTGAGGCGATAAGCCCTCAACACTTTTTCAATTTATGCGCTATCTGGTGTTCTTCTACACCTGATGTGGGACTACCCACGAAGCCCCTTTGCACGAATGCAGTAGTTGGAAGCCTTCTTCAATTGGTAGCGGCTACAGCTTGGGGTCCTTAATCTAAGACCTGGAGTAGATCTTGTGACGTAGCCACGTCGACTGAGAGTAGCACTAGGTCGTCTCGACACCGGAGGAGCTCAATTGTGGTCTGGGATGGTGGCGACAACGACGGCGAACTAATGAAGACCTGGAACACAAATACGGGCTCTAAGGCCCTAGTTAAATGGCTCCTTAGCTTCGTCATAGCACGACGAAGGAGATGGTGACGATCTTGTGGAGGATGGTAGCGTGTAGAGGGTGGTCAGTGACAGAGAAGATGGCGTGAAGGTGCATGGTTCGGTGGTGGTTGTGAGTGGGTGAAAGGTGGAATAAATTTAGGGGTTTTGTGCGGGAAGGTGAGGCAGAGGTCGTAAACTAGTTGGTGAGGGGTTTGAGTGTGTGAAGCGAGTGGAAACCATTACCGATGATGTCACCAGAGGTGGAGACAAAGGTGGCTTGCGTAGATGTCGAGGGGATATTTTTGGTTTTTGAGGGTGTGAAACTAACATAAGAGAACTAAGGAAACTAACAACCTATTCTAAGTGAACGAAAGGAGGGAGAATGATGCCTGCTTTGATCGGCTAGTGCCGTGGAAGAGAGGTTCTCCAATGGGGGACGATAAGGAAGAACTGAAAAGAATAGCCCTGGCTTTAGTACACTAGGCGCGGACGAAGGAGATGAAGATATTGGCAGTCCTAAGTTATCGATTGGGAGGCCGGAGATGACGGAGGAAGAGGCTCGCCAAAGCTTGGTTGGAGAGGGTTTGGAGGTAGGGTTAGGAAGAGATTTTTGGCCCCAAAACCTTGCTGAGGAGAATGGGCAGGCCCTAGGGTTCCTTTTATAGGCCTTTAGAGAGTGGTTAGAGCTTGGGAAGCAAGCTTCCCAAGCTTGGAAGGCTTACCAGAGTAGAAAACCTATGAGATACCTAAATCTCTCATGCATTCACATGAGAGATTGGGAAGGTTCTTGGGCTCAAGACCGGATTTGTTGGAAAGGGAACTTCTCAAGGAATCTCCCTTCCAATTTTGGAAGGGATTCATTGATCAGAGAAGGAGTTCTCTTCAATCAAAGGTCGCTGAAGAAGGATTCCTCCACGATAATGGCAAAGGGACCTAATTGAAAAGAGTGATAAAAAATATAGGGACCTATTTGTAAGGAATTTGAAAGTTAGGCGCTTGTGTGTAAGAGAAAACATTCAAACTGAACCAATTTGCAAACTAGGTCAAGACAATCTCTGATTGGGCTGAATTTTTTTTTTTTTTGAGGAAGAAAGGAATGCTATCGAATCACCAATAGCAAACCAGGAGAGCTATTATTGATAATAAAAAAAAATAATTTACAAGTTCGACTCCCAGTACTGTATGAGCCTCCAGCAAAAATTTACAATATTTTCCACATGAGTTGGGGTCTCCTGAAAAACACACTCATTTCTAGCCCTCCATACCGCCCACAGAACAGCCACCATATGTATATAAGGCTTATTCCCATCTACCAGACAGCTCCACAAATTTCCCCAGGTGGGTAAGGACTCATTGCATACTCTCCTCCAAACATAATCAGTGATAGCACATGAAGAGAAGATATGATCTGTAGAATCATTATGCAACCCACACAAATAACAAAACTGGGTTGGGGTCCCCATCCTTCTGTGCCTCAGATCTCCAGTAATCAAACCATCCCTCCTGCACAGCCATAAGAAAATTTGTAACTTTAGTGGTATTTTCAACTTCCATATCTTTTTCCCCATTTCTTCATCTTCCGCCATCCTGGAGGACATTATCAATTTGTTATAGGCAGCTGCAGTAGAAAAAATACCTTCCCATTTGTATGTGTCATATTCATGAGGCATGGGTTTGAAAGCAACAAGCTCTTGCATGAGACGTTCATTCTCTGCGCGGGTTCTTGTTTCATGATTATTCCTCCCACCAATATTTAACAGCCACTGCTCCGAATCCGCATCCCAATAATCAGCTACCACTGCATTTTTATTTGCTGCCGCTACATAAGCAAGGGGGAACCTATCTTTAAGTGTCTCTCCGTGTACCCAATTCTCCAGCCAAAACTTAAAGCTTTTTCCATCACCTAAAACAGATTTGAAAAAATTCCAATTTTCCTTCAAGGCTCGCACCACGGAAAGCAAAAAAGGGGATGGTTTACGTGGGTTAAGACGATTTTTCTCATCATTGGTACTCCCATAACTGTCCTGAATAATTTCTGTCCAAATTTTTTTTCCCCCTGCAGTAACCGAACAACCCATTTCAAAAGTAAAGCTTCATTGAATTCCTTAAGGGATCTGACACCCATGCCTCCCAGCTTCTTTGGTTTGCAAATTGACTCCCATTTTAAGGGTTGAAAGAAAGCCCCTTGATGGGAGGCCCCTTTCCAAAAGAATCTTTTCCGCATCACCTCCAACTTTTTCCAAATCGAATTTAGAGCTCTCAGGACAGAGAAGAAGAAAACAGGAATCAATGTGATAATAGAATTCAGTAAAATATACCTCCCCCCTTTAGATAGGTATCTACTGCTCCAGCCCTCCAATTTTGTAGCTACCTTTTCAAAGAGGAAAGACCAATCTGCTTTCTTCAACTTAGAACATTTCAAAGGCAGACCCAGATATTTAATCGGTAGTGGCACCACAGGTGTACCAAGAATGGCAGAGATCTCATTTTGTAAACCATCATTCATCCCAAAACAAACCAGGGAAGATTTACTTCCATTCAATCTGAGCCCAGAAACCTCTCCAAACAATTTAACCATATGTAACAGAGCCTGCGCTTCTCTCTTCCCCCCTTCTACAAGAAAAATAGTATCATCAGCATACTGAAGTATAGGAGCTAGAGCCCCATGATTAGACATTGAATACCAGCTTATAAAACTATCCACAGCCAATTTGCAGGCAAACCTAGCCAAAGTATCCACCGCAAGATTAAAAATCAAAGGGGCAATAGGACAACCTTGCCTTACTCCACATTGGGGCTGAATCCAAGAACGACACGGTTTACCATTTATCAATGGGGAAAAAGAGGCTGTCGTAATGCATCTCTTCACCCATTGAATCAATAAGGGTGGAAATTTCCTCCTTCTAAAGATCTCCCACAAGTATGACCAGGAGATAGAATCATAGGCTTTTGAAAAGTCTACTTTCCATAAGAAAGCCTTTGATTTTCTCCTTTGCCACCCCATTACAATTTCCTGCGCCACAATGAATGACTCTTGTAACGATCTCCCAAGAAGAAAAGCTGATTGAACAGGCATAATCAAATCCTGTAGAACCTCCTGCAATCTGTTAGCAATAACCTTACTAATAATAAGGTAGATGGAATTTGATAACGCAATGGGTCTGTAATCAAAAAAACTTTCTGCACTTGATTTCTTGGGCAGCAAAAACAGATAGGATTTGTTCAGTCTCTCAAATCCAGAGTTACCCAATTCAAACTCATGGATAACCTTCATCACATCCACCTTAACAACATTCCATAACTCTCTGTAGAAAAGCACCTAAACACCATCTGGACCTGGAGCCCCTTCATTATTTAAATCTTTAATGGCCTTTAGCACTTCCAGTTCAGAAATAGGGGTCACAAGCATGCCACTCTATTCATTAGTTACACAAGGGAAATCCATTGCTACCATCCTCCATGAACCTCTTGGAGTTGCCTTGGAAGCTTCTTTAAAGAATTTTGTTGCTTCAGATCTGATCTCCTTAACCGAAGTAATATTTCTTTCTTCAACTTTAATAGATGAAATAAGGTTGAATCTCCTTCTAGCACTGGCCGCAAGATGGAAAAATTTTGTGTTCGCATCACCCTCTTTAAGCCAAAGCTGTCTGGATTTTTCACGCCAATCCATTTCAATTTTCAGGTCTTCATCCCCCACAATTGCTTGCATCTGCTGCCTCAATTGCTGCTCCTGTTGGTCCAAATTCAGCCTGCACTCTTTCATATCTAAATCCCTGATGACTGTCAAGGCTTCCTTCCTCTTCTGGTCTCTAATCAGATTCACAGCCTGCCCATATTCTTTCAACATTTCACGCAGACCAACCAATTTTGTAGCCAACTACTGTGTGGCAGTGCCTTGAACATCCTTGCTTTGCCACCACTGAGACACCATTTGCACAAAGCCTTCTTCCCTAAACCAAGATCTCTTGAGTTTGAAATATGACCCCGTGTCTGCATTCACCCCACTGTCCCAAACCAAAGGCGTGTGGTCAGAGAACGGCCTATCAAGGCTCAAAACAGCTGATAACTGAAATCTCTCTAACAAACTAGGACTGCCAAAGAACCTGTCCAATTTGGAAATCTGTCCACTTCCATTCCTCCAAGTATATTCCACACCACTGATGGGAAATTCAGTCAAGCCCATGTTCTGCACAGCCAATTGGAAACCTGCTGAAGAACTGTCCACTCTCCCATCTGGATTGTCATCACCAGAAAGATAGCAATTGAAATCACCCCCTAACAGCCATGGAGTCTCTTGCACTCTTTGATGCATTGCATGAAGTTCCTCCCACAAGCCAACCCTCTCTGCTACCACACAAGGACCATAAATGCATGATATAAACCATTCCATATCACCTTGGGGAGAGTGACACCTGCAGGAAATTAAGAACCTATCACGAAAAATCTCAGTTACAGAAATGGCAGACTTTCTCCACCAAAAAGCCAAACCACCAGACCGACCAGCAGCACCCTTAGCCACAATATCACTATGGCCAGACTGCTTAAAACAATCCCATTCTTGACCATTCTCCCTCTCCAAGTGAGTCTCTTGTAAAAGGGCACAGTCTATCTCCCACTCAGAGAGATATCTACAAAGAGAAGCCCTTCTTTGCTTGTTGCGTAGCCCACGCACATTCCACGACAAAACTCTCATTTCTCACTTGGCATAAACCTAATTTGGACCCAAGGAATACAATGGTGAAGTTAGATTTAGGTTTTGACCAAGTTTGATAAGGTAATTTATGCAAAAACCCAAATTAGGGCAACTGTCTGTCTAAGGCTCTATTTTAGGTTAAATTGGGTTCCAATGGTCAAATCAAGCATACCAAGCCATAGAGAATATTTTCATATGATTTTTAGAGGATTTATGTGAATTTTATCCTGACCAGAGCCTAAGTAGATTAAGCGGGTCTATTTTTTGGGTTTCAGATGTCGTTTAATTCTCGAAACGTGTGAAAACCCATTTTTGTCAGTAGGGACCTACTGTTAGACAATTAAGACCATTTGACCTTTAATTAACCCCTTAGAAATCCCATGATTGTTCTGCAATTGAGATATGCTATTAAAATTGCAGCTTTACCCCTATTTTCATGTCTATCTCTCAGAATGGATTTGCAATGAATTATTGTCCTCTAGTTGTTATGTAGGAGCATTTAATGATGGAATATGGCTAAATAAGCTAGATATGGTTGATGATGACGTTATCATCACCTATCACTCAGGAATGCAATTGGTGAAGGAGAAGCCCAAACCAGCTGGAACTCAGCTAGATCCAGTTCAACATAGCTGGAATCCAGCTCACTTGAACTAGGGTTAGCTCATCCTAGCTCCATTCAACTCATCTCAGCTGAATGGCATCTCAAGAGAGCTCATCTCAACTCACCTTAGCTCAAGTCAGCTCAGATCTGGCTCAACTTAGCTGAGTCAAGCTTATCTCAGCTCCCATCAGTTCACTGGAAGCTCTAGCTAGCCCAGCTATTTTGATTGGAGTTCACCTCAGCTCAGGACCAGCTACATCCAGCACCACTCAACTCCAGCTAGCTGAAGATGACTTCATCATAGCTCAGGAAGCTCAAGTCCAACTCTCGGGGACTTAGCTTAGCTCAACTTAGTTGAGCTAAGCTACCTTAGCTACCTTAACTAGATAGGTCCTCCCCGGGAGCATCAGACCCAGCTCACCTCAGCACATTTCAGCAGAAGCTAGCTTGCTTTAGCTTGGCTTACTAGGTAGCAAAGAACTAGTAAGCTAAGCTAGCTAAAGTAGCTCCATGCCATCCTCTTCAATAGCTGCCAGCTCCAATTCAGCTCTAGACTTCTTCTGTCTAGGTCCTCTCCTGAAACCCTAGCTTCAATGGTCTCCTCCTCTACTCTACTACTAGCTAAGCTAGCTAAGAGCTAGAGTTTAGCTAAGCTAAGCTAGCTTAGCTTAGCTAAACTCCAGCTCCCTTGGCCATCCGCCACCGTAAAACCCTACCTAGCTAGCTCTACCAACCAAGCCCACCTAAGACCACCTAAGCTAGCTCCACCTCCACTCCAAGTTGGCGCCACCACCATCACCACCTTTCACCCTTCAACAACCACCAAAAGGACCATGAAGTTGGTGCCAAAATCACCCTAACTACCCCCCTCTTTGGCGCCAACTTCACCTCCTATATCCACCCTACACATACCCCTTCCAAGCACATCCACCATCCACCTCAGCCCCTTTCTGGAAGCCCTCAAGTTGGCGCCAACCCATGGCACCCTTCCATGGTTGGTACCACTTTTAGGTGTCTTTTGATCACCTATAACCACCTCCCTAGCACCCCTTAGGTGGCGCCAAATCCCCTTAGCCCCAGGATCACCTAACTATCCTCATCATCCCATCCTAGCCATCCATTTCAAGAGCCACCTATACCCCCCATCCTACCCTATAAGAGACCAACACCCACCACAATAAAGGCACCTTTGGCTACATATTTTCTGCCTATATTCTACCCTATAGCTTACAACCAAGAGAAGAAGAAGAAGAAGAAGAAGAAGATTAAGGGGACACTCTGTCCCCTTGGTGCCTTCCCCTCTTCCCTTCTCTCTTGTGCCCACGCCAGCTAGAGGACAAGCCCGGCAAGGAAGACCTTTGGAGGAGGTTTTGAGGGTGGTACACAACCACCCTTGGAGGAGAATTTAGAGGTGGTCCACACCACCTTTAGAGGAGTTTTTGAAGGTGGAGTTTCATCCACATTGGAGGAGCCATTCAAGGAAGGAGAAGGAGGACTTCTTTTCAAGCCAAGGAGCAGCTAGGCTTGGAGCAAGAAGACTCTCTTCTTCACCAGATTTTGCAAGAGGATTTGTGTTTTTAATTTCAAGTAGAAGCATTCCTCTACTATTTTTGTAGAACACAAATTCTATTCAATCAAATTGCCTTCTTTTCAGCTAATTCTTGTCGCATTTTTTTTTATCTTTTTCTAATACTTTTTCACTCCCTCTCCCTAGCTACTCTAGCCCTCCATGTGCCTAGAGTGAGCTTAGGGAGAGATCATTCTTGTCACTCTAGGTTTAGTTCTTAGGTGTTAGTTCATCAATTTTTAAGTGTGATTGCCTTGTTATTCAAAACCTAAAAAAATTACATATTGAAAAATCAAAAAGAAAGTTGATTTCCGATTTCTAGTGAGAGACATTTTTGCAAACAAAAATGCCTCGAACGACCCTAGATACCCCACTATCTAGGTTTATAAATTTAAAAGCAAAAGTGGATTTACGTGTTGCAATGACATTAAAATCCCCATTTATAAAACTGCATATTTTCGCTCACTTTTTGGTGCCGTTGCCAGGGAGGCATGGCTTTGCATTCATTTATTTCTCTTAATTGTTAAGTGGATCTCATCTCCTTTTCTCTCTTTCTCTATTGTATGCAGGAATTACAAGAAGAAGGTGGGATTTTGGAAGCGAGAGCTAATAGTCCCTTTTCTTCCCAAAGATTTCAAGTTGATTCCTATTTTTTGGTCACATAAATCATTAAAACTACCAAAAAAATATTAAACTTGGCTTTTAGGATCCTAAACAACTTAGTTAAGTGGAGTGATGCAAATTAAATCCCATTTGTTGCTTGTTTGCATCATTAAACACCACTTCACTTCAAATGTTGGTGTCATGATTTTCAGGTCCAGACTTCTATTTGGACTTCAAAAATCAATTCCCAACACCACAAGCCTCATAAAATCTTGAAATTTCACCCAGTGGTTACAATTTAAGTAAGAAATATTTTTTCCAAATTTAGAATAATTGGATCTACATATAATTTTTGAAAATTCATGGATTGCAAGGGATCATCTCCTCTAATCCTTCTATTTTGCTACTATCAGCGAATTTTAAGAATTTTTCTGCTCATCCAATTTTTATGAAATTTATCTTTCCAGAATCCTTGTGAAATTATAAGCATTATATAAAATCATAAAAATTTTCTGAGGTCGGTGGTGGTACTGAAAAGTCCAAAATACCCTTAGATATCATTTATGGACTTTGACACCAGCACAAAGAAAAATTTTAAAAGAATATCAAACAAATTCCTAAAATCACAAAAAAATAGTTTTTGGAATCCTTGTTTGATTTGCCTTATAGTAGTTGTGTTTTTTACATTATTTGGACCACTAGGTAAATTGAAAGCTTAAAAACAAACTCATTGATATTAAAATTTCTATATTAGGATTCAAGTGATTAGGATTTTCTTTTCATTTCTAGAGACCAACAACTTAAAGGAAATTAATCTTAACCAGCACAACCTGTTTTTCCTTTGTTTATTGAATCACAAACTTGTTTGAAACCTTAAAAATAAAATCCTAAAATACACTAGGCTAAATCAAATTCTAAAAGCATAAAAACAAATAAAAATTGTGTGACAACTTGTTTGCTATTGGAATCACCTTCCAATTCCCACACACACCATAAAAATTGAAATAATAGGGTATTACCCAAATCAACACCCTCTACATTTCGTGTGCACTTTAGTCTCTGATGTAGACACAATTATTGAGGGTAAAATGTCTATTCATGCATGTTCCAAGACTTCGATTTGCATTTCATGTTATAAATATTGCATAGTATGCATCATTCTGCATTTAGAGTAGTTGTATATAATTTAAGTTAATTGCATCCTTTTTGTGGTCAAAAGAGAAGGATATTTATTTCAGACCCTCGGATTGACGATCCAATCGTACGGATCTGATCAAGATGATGATCGGAGTCCAACTCCTTTGAAATCCCCTCGATCAGAGTCTCGTAGCACCATATACAGCCTGAGGAAGATCAACGGCTAAGGAACTAGGTGACATAATTTGGAGCTTCAAATGACAAATTTGACCGTGCGGATGGATTCGAGTCAACAATCGTTGCCTAAAAGCGTGAAAATAGACTCAATCCAACCTCTGTACCAGCCCCTACAATGAAAAGAAGATGGACGGCCCAGATTACACCATGTGGTGCAGCGTAGGCCTCCCATGTGCACGCACGCACCACGGCACGCATGTAGCAGCGCGGGTGCATGCGAGCACACGCGGAGGCACGCAAGCGCACAGTGCAGCATGTAGCGCGTGATGCGCGCACATAGCAAAGAGCGTGCACAGCGCGGTGCCAGCGAAGTAAGGGGCAGGAGAGTGCTTGATTGGCGCCAGTCTACAGCAATGCATGAACTAGAACTACAATGGCACTTACAGCTGTTGCTAATTCTTTGCACGTCAGCAAAGCCAGCTATGGGCGTGAGCAGGCATGAGTTGCCTACAGCAACACTTTCAGCGACGACCTGGAAGTCACTAATGGTCCCATACCTATTTTTGCCTCTTCTCCACTATGAAAGGACCTACACCCCCTCCCTTCTAAGCCATCTCTACCTACTCTACTCCCACCTACTCCCAAGCTCTAGCAAGCCTACCAACGTTCCATTAGAGCTTGTTCTCAAGTTCCCAAGGCTCCTATTAGTATAGCAAACCTCTACCTCACGAAATATTCATCCATCTTCCCATCCCCATTCATAGGTCTCCTTGGAGCTATCCTCCCACCTCCATTCCGGTAGCAAATCATCTCTGTCTTCTCACCTCCATTCCGGAGCAATGCCGAAGCTTTTCTCTACCCGACGTCCTCTCACACCTGACCTCCGTCGTCCTACTCCTCACCTCCTTCGTCCGAGCTTCTGCCACGCGCCGTCATCTCACTGAACAACCAATTCGGGAGATTTCCTCTCACCTCATTCTATCTTTCTATGCTTTCATAGTGTACATTTTACACTTTCACAGTGTAACAAATAATTCTTCATGAATAGATGATTGTTTCTCTCTCTCTCCCTCTATCTCTTATATTTTTGCAAGTAGATAAAATTTTCATTGACCTAATCTCTTGCTTATTAAAAATACTAAAAAACTTAGAAAAGATAAAAACGATTAGAAACAAATAAAAGTGAAGTTCGGATTTCATAAAACCAAACATTTGCCTCCCAATGTTCGACCTAGGACTCATTTTTCGAGTTTCGATTGTAAAATTTATTTGACCACGCGTTTTGCAACTACGACTACGGGTTACTCATAACCTGGATTTCTAACTCATGAAACACGTGCGACCAGTCTCCTAAACCTAACTAAAAATTGTAGCAATTTAACCCCTAAGGATTCATTAACTTAGGCTTGCTATATAGGTCTTAAGTTTTCTCTAGTTAATACCAATTCTATCATCTATATCTGGTGTCAAGCTGAGGGGTCGTGTCAAACGACTAGGCACGAGTTTGCACAAGCCCCTAAGGATTTTCCTGGGAAATACTTAGGCCCAAACCTCCCCTTTTGTAACTTGGCTAGATTTGTTGGTTGAACGGGTATTCACTATTGATTTCTTATTTCCTAAGTAGATCAAGTCTTAGGTTACTTTTTTAGGGAGTCACATTTAAGTTAGGTCTAGAATTTTGTTGTTTGAATTGCGCACTTTCTCTCATCTCTCTCTCTTCTCCTCCGCTCCAATTCTTCCAAAAAAAGTGCATGCACGGGCGAAGGTCCCATAACTCACATCTTAAGGGACCATCTGATTTTGCCCCCCGCACAAGAAAATCTTTGTTGTCTTCCTCCTCTTATAGCAATATGGAAAACCCAGGAAACCGATGAAAAAATTCTGCTTCCGCCTCTAACCCGTCAGCCGACCCACAAGCTGACTTCCCCATCCCTAACCTCCCTCATCTGGAGCAACCAGAAAATCTTGTAGGTCTAGGTGGCCCACAAATATAAACTCAAAATATAAACCCCCTTGCCTTTATGGTCGACCATCTGGTTAGACTACAACAAAACCAAGAAAATTTGGCTAGGACTATGATGAATCTAGCCAACCAAGGGCAAAACCTGCCACCCCATCAGCAGCCTGTCGTTCCTCTTAAGGATTTTCATGATCCTTCCAACTATGAGGAAAGACCTAGGGTGATCATCCCACAAGGGGATTTTGAGATCAAACCAGCTATTATGAACTTAATCAAGCATTTCCATGGTCTTCCGAGAGAAGACCCTTTTTGTCATCTTGAGGAATTAACTATCCTCACTCAAACCACTTGTTCCCGTAACGTGCAGGAAGATGTGTGGTTAATGAGACTTTTTCCTCTCTCGTTAAAAGATAAAGCTTCACACTGGTTTAGAATGGTTGGGTGCCCTATCATCACCTGGCCCCAATTAAAAAGCACTTTTCTAAAAAAAAAAATTTCGATCGGTCGAATTAACGCTTTAAGAAGATCCCTAACGACCTTTCAACAAAAAATTGGTAAACCCCTCCATGAATCTTGGGAAAGATTCCAAGAACTTCTAAGAAGTTGTCCCCACCATGAAATTCCACAATAGTAGTTAGTGCAGATCTTCTATCATGGATTAGAAGATCAATTAAAGAGATTTGTGGATGCCTCCTGTGGGGGCAATTTTCTTAATAAAGATGCCGAAAATACCTACCTCCTTTTTGAAGAAATGAGTGAAAACTCATTTAATATGACTTCAATGGACACTTTCGATAGAACTCAAAACCCCAAACACGCAGTCAATGAAATTGACTCCAAATCCACCTTTATTATAGTCACTCAGAATGATCTATATATGTTAGCTCAACAACTATACCACATGCAAATTCACCAGAAAAAGATGGAAGAAAATCTCACTCACAAACATGCTCCACACCTTAATTCTCCAAACTTTAGCTCTCCACACACTAACACTCCACAACTTCTCCAAAGAGAAAATCTACACAACATTGATGCCACACCTGCTAGTCATTAGTTTTCTGTTGATTTTACATAAGATATGACTGGGAATTTTGATTATATGAATAAGAATATTCTTGCTCCTACCACAGAAAATATTTATGCTCTCCAGGAGCAATTTAGAAACCCCTCCAACACTTACAATCAAAATTGGAGGACCAACCTGAATCACTCCTGGAAAGCCCTGAACCTCATTTTATTTTCCAAACAAAATCAGTTTGGGAATTATAGGCAATCCGCATATCAACCTGGACCATCCCAGGAAGATATTAATACCGAGGTCATGAAGACTCTATAAGGTATTCAGAATCAAATGACGGAAGTAACCCATATGATAACCAACTTGCAACATCAACTTAAGGTTATTCCTGATCATTAGCCTGCTGGGAATTTACCTTCCCAACCTATGCCCAACCCGAATAATCAAAGGAATCAGTTCCAAGGTGGATATCCTAGTCAACTCATTCACCCAGCACCTCAACATTCCATGGGTTTTAATAATAGTGACGCTTCCCGTCCTCATCCTAGAAACAACCATACTATAAATGCAGTTACTTTAAGGAATGGGAAAACCACTCAATATCCCCTGCCTACTAAAGAAACCCGTTTTAATAAAAATAGATCAACTCTTCTCCCTCTTCCTGTAACCTTGTTCAGGAACCTAATAATGCCAAATAGGAAAACCTTGCATCTTTTCCACAAGCCCTTCACTCTTCACACATCTAAAAGATGAAATCCGAGCCCACTAATGCGGAATTAATGGATCTTTTTGGGCAAGTAGAGATTAATATCCCTCTCCTAGATGCCATAAAATATATTCCTGCCTATGCAAAATTTTTGAAAGATTTGTGTACTCCCAAAAGGAAGCCTCGAAACCTAGGAAAGGTAATCCTTCCAGAGACAGTTAGCTTAGTTGTGCAGAGTAAACTGCCTCTTAGGAAGAAAGATCCAGGCGCACCCCTAATTCAAGTTGTCATTAATGACACTTCTTTTGATTGCACTTTACCGGATCTCGGTGTCTCGATTAATCTTATCCCTATAGTTGTTTTTGAGGAATTTAAGATCGGCAAACTAAGGCCTGTTGAGGTTACTCTTCAATTAGTAGACCGATCTACAATTAAAACAAAGGGAATTGTTGAGGATGTTCTTGTCTAGGTTAAAATTGTCTATTTGCAGTAGACTTTTTAGTCCTGGACATAGAGGTACTGGAAGCTTTAAAGTTTGCCTTGATAATTCTTGGAAGACCATTCTTAACCACCGCCCACACTAATATTGATTGTGATTCTGGCAAGATGAAGATTATGTGTGATGGTGAATTTGTTCCCCTAGATATTTTCCAAGCATCTAAGTGATACCAAGAACTTGATTTCTTTGATGATTTGGAATCAGAAATGGAAAATATAGTGGAGGAAACTTTACAGATTTCATACTTGGGTTCCTATTGTGCCATTAACATGGTTCCTGAACAATCCACTTCATCCCACCCTTCCACCCTAACCACACATTCTTCAGCTAACACTTCAGCTGACCCCTACACTCTCACTTCACCACTAACTCCGAAAGCATAAATTCTTTTAGAGTCAGGCCCACAATTGGAGTTAAAACCCTTGCCCGACTCCCTTAAATATGTTTTCCTTGGTCCAAATTAGACCCAACCCCTAATCATAAATTCTGGACTTACTGGGGCACAAGAGGAAAAACTTCTCCAAGTTTTAAGTGAAAACTGCAAGGCTATTGGCTGGATGCTTTCTAACCTTAAGGGTATACATACGTCCTATTGCACTCATCACATCTATCTTGAGGATGACTCTCACCCCTCTCACAAACCACAAAGGCACCTAAATCGTACTATGCAGGAGGTGGTAAGGAGATTATAAAGTGGCTTGATGCTGATATCATCTACCCCATTTCTGATAGCTCCTGGGTTTGTCCCACTCAAGTTGTTCCTAAAAAGGTTGGACTAACAGTTGTCACCAATGAAAATGGGGAAAACATAGCCACTAGGACCACTTCTTCTTGGCACATGTGCATTGATTACAAAAAATTAAACACCGCCACCAAGAAGGACCATTTTCCGCTCCCTTCTATTAATCAAATCTTCAAGCAGTTAGCCTGACACAAATACTATTGTTTTCTTGATGGGTATTCCAGCTATAATCAAGTAGCGGTCCACCCTGAGGACCAAGATGAAACTACATTCACCTGCCCCTTCGGAACCTTTGCTTTTCGAGGAATGCCCTTCAGTCTCTACAATGCACCGGTGACTTTTCAGTGGTGTATGCTTGCAGTATTTTCAGACCTGGTAGGTGAATGTCAGGAAGTCTTTATGGATGACTTCTATGTTTTTGGCTATTCTTTTGACCTTTGTCTTCGGAATCTTGAAAGAATCCTCCAAAAATGCATAGAAGTTAATCTCGTCCTCAGTTGGGAAAAAAGTCATTTCATGCTTTAGGAAGGTATTGTCCTGGGCCATGTTATTTCTAAAAAAGGAATTGCGGTAGATTGAGCTAAAATTGATGCCATCTCTAAGCTCCCACCGCCCACTACTGTGAGATTCTCTCCCTTTTAGGGCATGTGTGTTTCTACCGACGTTTCATTAAAAATTTTTCCCAAATCTCCAAGCCCTTAAGTCAATTACTTACTAAAGACTAGCCATTCAATTTCAATGATAAATGCCTAGAGAGTTTTTTGAGGTTGAAGAAGGATGTTACCAAGGCACCAATTTTACAGGTACCTAATTGGAATTGTCCCTTTGAACTTATGAGTGATGCCTCGGATTTTTCTGTGGGGGTTGTTCTAGGGCAAAGAATCAACAAGAAGCTCGTTGTGATCTATTATGCTAGCAAAACTCTTGATGATGCACAATGAAATTACACGGTTACTAAAAAGAACTTCTTGCCATTGTATTTGCCTTAGAAAAATTTAGATCTTATCATTTAGGGTGACATGTCACTGTATATACCGACCACTCAGCACTTAAATATTTGCTGACAAAAAAAGATGTGAAACCCCACCTTATCTAATGGATCCTATTGCTCTAGGAATTTGACCTGGGAATCAAGGATAAGATGGGATCGCAAAATGTAGTGGCCGACCATCTCTCTCATCTTATGACGAATGACATGACAACCCCCCTTGATCAATTGCCTGATGAAAGCATTTTAGCTACCAATACTCTCCCTTGGTTTGCACCCATTGCAAGCTATCTAGCAACAGAATGAATCCCCTCTGATTGGCCAAAAACCAAAAGGGATAAGTTCTTTGCTGATATTAGATACTATTTTTGGGTGGAGTCCAACCTCTTCCGCATTTATGTCAATCAGGTCATTAGATGATGTGTCCCTGATTCAGAAATCCATGATATTCTAACACATTGTCATTCAATGGCCTATGGCGGACATTTTTCGAGCAAGAAAACTGCAACTAAGATCCTTAATTCTTGATTCTTCTGGCCTAGCCTGCACAAAGATGCTCATTCTTTTGTTCGATCCTATGTGCGTTGCCAGAGCATCGGCAACATGACTCGGAAGGATATGAGCCCCTTAATCCAATTTTAGAGGTTGAAATTTTTGATGTATGGGGCATCGACTTCATGGGACTGTTCATCAACTCGAGTGGGTATTTGTATATACTAGTCGCAGTCAATTATGTTTCTAAATGGATTGAAGCAATACCCACCTGAACTAATGATCACCGTGTGGTTGTCGGATTTATTAAGAAAAATATTTTCTTAAGATTCGGCATTCCAAAGGCCATTATTAGTGATGGAGGATCACACTTCACTCACTCACAATTCCGTCACCTTTTTTTCTAAATATGGGGTTAGTCACAATATTTCCACACCTTATCACCCACAAACAAATGACCAAGTAGAAGTTTCTAATCGGGAAATCAAAAAATATTTTACAAAAGATAGTTATATGATGAGAGCCTCATCATGAGCCATAACTAGCTCATTTTGATTCAAGAAAGAGAATAAAAGCTCCTACATAACCTAAAGAAGGGCTTAATTGAAGGAATAAGTGTTCTGAGAAGAAAACATGAAATAAAGGTTAAAAGTGTAATTTTACCATTGCAGTACATAAACTGGATTTCTCAGAGACAAAACATAGGTCAAATGGTCTGACTAAGATAAAAAGTGGGTTGATTCAATCAGAAATGGGTTTATGTGTAATCCAAGAATTAAATGACATCTTGTAACCCTGAAACAGACTCGCTTAATTCAACAAGGTTTTGGTTAGGATAAAAATCAAGTAAACCCTCTAAAATTCATGGAAAAATACCCTTAGGCTTTAGAACATTTAATTTGGCCTTTGGAACCTAGTTTTACCTAGATTGGGGTCCTAGCTCATCAATTGACTTAATTTGGGTTTTTATGCAAAATGTCTAGGCAAACGTGGTCAAACCTAAAATCAAACTTCACCATTGGATTCCATAGGTCCAAATTAGGTTTTTACCAAAATTTGGACCTAAGGGGAGGTCATCTTGACCTACTTTGCAAATTAGTACGCCCAATCACATTTTGACCCCTATCTTTTGAAAACCATTACACAAACCCCCCTAGCTTCCTCACCACTCCTACAAACAGGTCCCTCCGCCATTAATAGGGAGGAATCCTTCTCTGGCAAGGAAGGGAGGGGGAATACTCCCTGATCCCTCAGAGATCTCCTCCCAATTTTGGAAGGGAGATTCTCTGAGGAATCCCCTTCCATCTGAGCCCAATCACAATCTTTGATTTTTGTCCAATCTCTCGTGCGAACGCACGAGAGATTTGGAATCCCAACTACCTTCCTTCTCCGACAAGACGTCGATGGCAGAAGGCTTTCCCTCCACACACCAGAAGCTCAGCCAGCACTTATAAATGGAACCCCAACCCTCTGCGAATCTCTCAGACTTGTTTTGGCCATAGAATCCTCTAAATTTCATCTCCCCTCTCTCCAGCCAAGTAACCCGCAAGCTCCGGCGATTCTTCCTCCTCCCCCTCGTCGCTCTACTGCCATACCAGCAGCAGGGTTCACTCCGCCTCATCCTCCCGCATCGCGCCGCACCAAGCGCATGGCTTCTTGTTCTCCTCCTCATCGCCATTATCTCCCTCAGGGTCGTCTTCTCCGACGATGGCACAAACGAGCCGTCCATCTCTGCTGCCCCCCTTCACTCCAAACAATCCAGGTAAGCTCCCTGTCTTCCACTCTTTCATTTTCCTCATTCTATTTCACACAACACCCCTCAACCGTCACTGTCCTCCGCCATCTTCCTCATCTCCAGCCACCCTCCGACGAGATGCCTCCGTCATTCCATACCCCCACACGTCTCGCCACCCAACTCACAGCCTCTGCCTCACTCCACTGAACATCCTCCACACATCCACAAACCCGCTACACCACCACAACTGCCCCCGACCTAACCCATACATCCGGCCACAGAGCGACCTAGGCACGCACGCCTAGGCTGCCCCGTGGCCTGCCACCTACCTCCTCACCTTTGCCGTGACACGACGATGGTGCTCCTATGGTCTGATAGAGCCGCAAGGCCCTTTTTGTGTCAGGTAGGGTCCGAGCTCCAACTACCATTAGCGACGGCTCAAAGAGGTTGCAAGCTCGCTCCAGACTGTAGTGCTTCAGGATTCCAGGCCCAGCAGACTTGGGGAGGTCTTGTGAAGTTAGCTGATCCAACAAGTAGCGCTGCAAGGCCTGTAGCTGCTGTAATTGGAGGAATGATCTCCTGTGGGCCCGCAAGCAAAAGTAGTGAAACATTAGTCCCACCTCGGTAAGCTGTGAGGCGTTGGAGTACTTTAAATTGATTTTGTGATATCGTCTAGTTGCCTCCAATACACTAGGGTGAGGTCCCTCACCTATACACGCGCCTCATCCGTGACTTCGTCACGCAGACCTGGTGACCTGACCCAACTACCCTCCTGAGCACTCCTCACGCACCACACCCACGCCGGTGTGCCTGGACCTGGGCATGCAACTTGACCCGATTACCCAGCTCTGGGAGAGCGTGCTGAAGAGTGATATATAGAGATAGAGTGACGCGGGTGTGGGTAGAGGGGTAGGTTTTTCTCTCTTCGATTTGTGCATGGAAGAAGGAGAAGCGAAGCTGACACTTAGTCGTAGAGGAAAATAGAGAAGGAAAGGCAAGGCAGAGGGAAGAGGCGAAGCCAAAGAGGAGGAACTGAAGAATGAAAAAAGAAAGGGAAAGACAAGTAGAAGAAGAAGAGAAAGCAGAGCCAAGGAAGGAAGAAGAAGACCCGCAGAGAAAAGAAGGAGAAAGAAACTGCAGAAGAGAGGCAAGGCAGAAGATAGAGGAAAATAAGAAGAAAGAAGAAAGAGAACTGCAGAGAAGAAACAAGGAAGAAGCACATGGGAAAAGAAGAATAGAGGAAAATTAGAAGTCAGAAGAAGAAGAATAAGAAGCAGACATCTTTTTAAGATGTCTGATCATGGGATCAGACGTCCAATTTCTCTATTTTTACCACAATTAACTTTTAAACTCATGCATATATATATTTTGAATTAAGTTTTGAGTAATTAAGTGTTCAATTACATTCTTGAGATTAGTAATAAATTACATTTCCTCCCTGTGTTCGACCTCGGATACTTATGTTTTCGAGTAATAAATTCTTATTTGTTGACAATTCTTGATCACCTATACTACGACGTAACTGACTGTTAAAACATGATCAAGCCGCGTGAACATTTTGGCACCATTGCCGGGGAGCAACGCACAATTTATCACTAATCTCTACTTTCTTTTTGATCATATTGAACACTAACTTGCCCTACTTTGCTTTGTTGTGATCTTGCAAGTATTTCATGAGAAGATCCCTTCCACAAGTCAACTACTACAAGGCAGGTAATTTCTTTTCTTCCTTAAACCATACCCTTATCTTTGAAAGACAAAAGGGAGAAATTAATTTAGGAATCAATTGCCTTTTTTCTATAGTAATCACCATCTTTAAGGCAAACATTTCCTGATTTTGCGAAAATTTTTTTAAATCTTCTTGAAGTTGGAGCGATTTTTTAGATTCTATCCCACAAAATTCATGTGCCTAATAGAAATCATGCTTAATCTCTGCAGACAACACACTTCTTGCTTTTAAGTCCAAAGAAAATTTTTGTGAAAAAGAGGATTGGAAATAGAACCAAATTAGGGTTTCTACAGTAGGGTCTTGGAGTGCTAGTCACACATGCCTATATAAAAGGAAATGAACCCTCCCGCATCAGTGTGCTACCCAAGCCCTTGGTTGAAGAGATCTAAATAAGACAAACCCTAAGAAAAATTGAGCTCTAAAATCGCTTGAATCTTAAAATCTTGGACCTAATAAACTGGGAGTCAAATCAGGGTGATCCCTAGGCCCCAAGCCTAGAATCATTTTGCCATCTATAGGAATAGGTAACTTTCATTAGCCCTCTCTTAACCCCCTCAAAGTCTGAAAAGGAACAAAGAAGAATCAACCTAGGGCTACCTGTTTCATACTTAGTAATTCATCAAAGTTGCCTGATTTTCATTTCAGCACATCTTGAACTGCACATCCAACTGAGGTAACTAGGGCTAAAACTTTCTTGATTGAGCCCTAGATACCAATTTTTGAGGCAACTAAATTGGACCAACTAGAGCCAACCTAAGGATTGCAAAGCTAAGGTTTTTAGAGACACATCTTCTCTTAAACAAAGAAAAAATGTTTTTCCAAAAAGAGGTGTGCCTAAACCTTGTTTGAAAAGATCTATACCAGAGAAACCCTAAGCAAATCAGGCTTTTAAATCCATTTGAACCCTAAATGAAAGGACCCAAAAGCTCTCAAAGGAACAAGAGGTGAAGTTGATCCTTTGGGTCAACCAACCTTAAAATTAGGTCACTTTTTCACTGAAAAGTACTAAAAGTTCAAGTGGAACCTTAAGCACCTTGATCTTAAAATAAAAAAGGTAGACTTAAGAGGTCAAGGTCCCCATTTTGGTCTACCTGGAATCTCAGTGACAAGAGAGGTCGGGTGGGAGAAACCCTGTAACTCGTGGGGACGCTCTACCGTGTAGGGGTCTTTGTGGGGCTCTCCCTCTCTGGCTGCCCAAGTACTTCTCAAGTGGACGACCTTTCTGACTAAGGGGTATCATCCGCCCCGAACCTCTATAGTCACCCAACAATTTTTGGGTGTCTTGATTGGGTCCAGCACCTTCTAATCTCATCCCATCCTTCGGTGCATGTTCAGAAGGAGGTCCTTAAGACCATCCTTAAGACCTCCTTTAGAAATTCACTCTCGTCGAGGCCAAGCCTTGACACCCTTTTTTGTGTAGCAACCTCACCACATAAATCTTTCATCCAATTCAGAACCAAGTTCTCCTTCTTCTCCCATCATGGCACAACCCATTGAAGAAGAGAACAACCTTGAGCACCAGCTTCAACGCCTGAATGATCTCTTTCAAAACTTTGTAAACCCACCGCAGCAACCAATGATGCGAGATCACTATAATCCCGCTGCAGTGGCGATCGAGCCTCGAGTCCGAATCCCTATTAGAGGTCCTGATTCTGAACTGAAGCCTAATATGATTCATGCCATACCAAAGTTTCATGGGCTTAACTCCGAGGATCCATTCCAACACATTAAACAACTCAAGCATCTGGCCTAGACCTTTGGGTCAGATCCACAAAATTGGGATATCCTACTCATGAAAATGTTTTCTTTCTCCCTCCTAGACAAGGCTGCCCATTGGTATCAAACTCAAACCCGTCCGATCAACACATGGGAGGAACTTCAGTCCGAATTCTTGAAAAAGTTCTTCCTCGTTGGTCGGACGAATTCCTTGCGCTACCAGATCACCCATTTCACTCAACAAATAGGAGAACCTCTTCACGAAGCATGGGACCGATTCTTAGATCTCATGCGAAAGTGCCCCCATCACGGAGTTCCTAAATGGGAACAAGTCCAGTCTTTTTACCAAGGACTCCGTGAAGACATTTGATTATTTGTCAATGCAACGTGCGGAGGAAACATCATGGGTCAACATGAGGACACGGTGTGGGAGATTCTCAAAAATATGTGCGAGAACTCCATTAATAATGACTCCATGGGCTTATTCGACAGGACGAATGCCTGCGCATCGACGAATCTGAGAGGGGCACATGAGACGCAGGACCTGTCCACATCCGTCAACTTGGAACTGATGGCCAGTCAGTTGGGCAAGGTTTCTATCATAGAAAAGAAGGTGGACGAGCTAACTCGGCATCTGCAATGAGCCACCTCTGTGTAGAACTCTTTTGCACGACCACCTCTGGCGAGGGAAACTATGCAAAACATCTACCACCAATCTGCTAAGGGGATGGACACGTATCCACCCTCGTCTGACTCTCAGACCGGAGTGACCTCCGAGCCATTCTACTCAAGTTGGGGGAACTCGAAACCCTCGTATTCTAACTTTCCTGAGGTTCCTCAGACTTGCGAGGACCTCAACGCCATCCAGAATGACCCATTCTCCAATACCTACAACCCTAGATGGTGAAATCATCCCAACTTTTAGTGGATGGGAAATTCTCTGACTCAAAGACCACCGTATCAGCCCCGTCCACAAGCCCCTCATCCATATCATCCGCCTCAGCCTCGGCCCAATCCCACCTACCAATCCGGGTCAAACCAAGATCAAATGACTCTTATCCTTCAAGCACTAGCTGACATTCAAAAGACGAATGCGGTAATGCAATAACAGCACAAGGACAAGATCACAGAGGTTCGCAACTAACTGGCCTAGATGCCAAATTCCTGCCAACCTGGCACCCTTCCTTCGCAACCTCTACCAAACCCAAATAACGTGCCAACCCAGAGGCGTGTTATGAACCCAAATTCAGGCCATGCACATTTGATTTATCAGGCCCCTGCTGCTCCATCACCAGACGGGATGGAAGCTTCGACATCTTATGTCGGATTTCAGTAGTAGCCACCCCTCTTACCAAACCCAAACCAAAACCAGGCCGGATTAAACTCTGTAACGACACATAGTGGTAAAACAACCCAAGACCCACATTATCTGAACCACTCCAAGCCTGGTAGTAGCCAAAACCCTAAGATAGTTATCCAGGATACCACTGTGGCAGATCAAGAACCTGGACCTATTCTAGAGGAACCAACTAGGATTCCATTTCCGGAGGCCTTGATCAAAGGAAAAAGGATAACCAAACCCGTGGCCCCCGAGGAGGATCTGGTCAAGCTCTTTGAACAGGTCCAGATAAGCATTCCCTTGATGGATGCAATTTGCCACGTACCGGCTTACACAAGATTCCTGAAAGACGTATGTACACCTAAACGTAAGCCGCGAACCAAGGATGGGAATCCAATCGTACTGTCAGAGCAAGCCAGCTCTGTCATCTTGAGTAAACACCCACCCAAGGTTAAAGACCCAGGAACCCCCCTAATTTCTTGTAAAATTGGTGAAACCCAATTTGACAGAGCCTTACTAGATCTAGGTGCCTCCATAAATCTAATACCTACATCCCTCCTTGACCACCTTGAAGAGTCCAAACTTAAACCGACTGAGGTGACGTTGCAGTTAGCCAATCGATCCATCAAGTCACCTAAAGGAATACTCGAGGATGTCATTGTTAGGGTACGGGATTTCTACTTCCCGGTGGACTTCATAGTTCTGGACATGGATGCACCTGAGAACCCAAGGGACACACCAATCATATTAGGGAGACCCTTTTTGGCCACTGCTAGGGCCAACATAAACTGCGAAGAGGGCCAAATAGAATTAAAATTTGGGAATCAAACTCTGAAGATTGACATTTTTAAGGCACAACAAGGGATTAATTGCAGGGTTATAGAGCAAATATGTGATATCAGAGCCGTGGATGATGAATCGCATACAGAGGACAACCTGATTATCCCTGATCAACCACCAGAAGATCAAAACCCTCAAACAAAGGAGTGCAAACATGATCTAGACACACCCATAACTCCGACCCTTATTCCTGATACAAACCTCGAACCACCCGCTGCTGCTGACAATCCTGTCATGGAACTCAAGCCCCTTCCCGAGCATCTGAAGTATGTCTTTTTGGGTTCCAATCAGACGTTTCCTGTGATTACCAACTCTCGACTCACACCTGACCTGGAATTCCATTTGATTACTATTTCCAACAACATCATAGAGCCATTGGATGGACTCTCGATGATTTGACTGGCATAAGCCCTTCGTACTACACACATCGAATCTACATAGAAGAAGGCACACGACCTTCAAGAGAAATGCAGAGACATTTAAACCCTAACCTGCAGGAGGCGTGAAAAAGGAGATCATAAAGTGGTTAGATGTAGGGATCATCTACCCGATCTTCGACAGTCGTTGGGTGAGTCCAATACAGGTGGTGCCTAAAAGGGCCGGACTTACCATCATCACGACTGAAACTGGAGAGGCCATTCCTACCCGAATAGCTAACTCATGGAGAGTCTGCATTGATTACAGAAGACTCAATTCCTCCACGAAGAAGGACCATTTCCCACTACCGTTTATTGATCAGATCCTCAAGAAACTAGCAGGAAATAGGTTCTTTTGCTTTCTTGATGGGTACTCCGGTTACAACCAGGTGACAATCCATCCAGAAGACCAAGAAAAGACCACATTCACCTGCCCCTTCGGGACGTACGCATTTCGAAGGATGCCTTTCGGTCTCTGCAATGCACCCGCAACCTTTCAGCAGTGCATGCTTTCCATATTCTCAGATATGGTAGGTGATTATTTGAATGTCTTCATGGATGACTTTTCAATTTTTGGAGCATCATTTGACGATTGCCTCCAACACTTGGTCCAAATACTCAGGTGATGCATCGATGTGAATTTGCTTCTTTCCTGAGAAAAGAGCCATTTCATGGTGCCTGAGGGAATTGTCCTGGGACATCTAATCTCGGAGAAAGGCATCCAAGTCGATTGAGCTAAGGTTAACCAGATTTCCAAGCTCCCTATGCCTAGTTCGATTAAGGACATCTGATCCTTTTTGGGGCACGTAGGTTTTGACCATCGATTTATCCCTGATTTTTCAAAAATCGCACACCCCCGGACCACTCTTCTCTCCAAGGATGTGCCTTTCAAAATTTCCAAGGAATGCACTCAAGCATTTGAGATCCTTCGTGATCGAGTCACCCAAGCCCCAATCCTACAGTCCCTTGATTCCCTTGATTGGTCTCAACCCTTTGAGATCATGTGCAATGCATCTGACTTTGCTGTAGGAGCGGTTTTGGGGCAGAAAATTGATGGGAACCCGTGGTCATTTACTACGCTAGCAAAACACTAAACGAGGCTCAGCGTAACTACACAGTTACTAAGAAAGAGCTGCTAGCTATAGTATTTTCCCTAGAAAATTTTAGATCTACCTTCTAGGTTCTCGTGTTATCATATACTCGGATCACACAGCTGTGAGCCATCTCCTTACAAAGAAGACATGAAACCTTGATTAATCTGATGGATCTTGCTGTTGCAAGAATTTCACCTTGAGATTTGCGACAAAGCGGGAAAGCAAAATGTGGTAACTGATCACTTGTCCCACCTTCCTTCTAAAATAATTGACCCTTCCGGACCCATCACAGAACACTTTCCTGATGAGCACCTCCTGACTATCAATACAGGCCTTCCATGGTTCGCAGATATAGTGAATTACCTGGCATCACATCAGATCCCTTCCGATTGGCCGAAGGCCAAGAAGGATAAATTACGTTCCGATGCCAAGTATTACCTATGGGAAGACCCATATCTATTCCGCATTGGTGCTGATCAGATAATTCGACGGTGTGTCACGGAAGTAGAAATCAAAGACATACTCTCCTTTTGCCATGACTAGGCATGCGGTGAACATTTCTTAGGACACAAAACCGCATCAAAAGTCCTCCAGTGTGGCTTTTACTGGCCCACAATTTTCAAGGATGCATATGATCATTGTAAGGCATGTACCCATTGCCAGACCTTGGGCAACATGAGCCATCGAGACATGATGCCTCTACAGCCAATCATGGTATGCGAAATTTTTGACATCTAGGGAATCAATTTCATGGGACCCTTCCCTATCTCAAATGGCTTCGAATACATCTTACTTGCCGTTGACTACGTGTCCAAGTGGATAGAAGCCATTCCGACCTGAACCAATAATCATAAGATTGTTATCAAATTCATTCATCAAAACATCTTCTCAAGGTTCGGGATTCCACGAGCAATAATTTCCAACGGAGGGACCCATTTTACAAATGCTCAGTTCAGGTCACTGATGACCAAATACGGGGTGTCGCATCGAATCTCTACTCCCTACCACCCCCAAACTAATGGTCTAGCTGAGCTATCAAATCGAGAGATCAAGAAAATCCATCAGGTTACTGTTCTACCTGACAAAAAAGATTAGTCTTCTCGGCTTCCAGAAGCATTGTGGGCCTATAGGACCACCCACAAGACCTAATTAGGAATGTCTCCCTTCAGACTGGTGCACAGGAAGGCATGTCACCTCCCCGTCGAATTGGAGCATAAAGCCTATTAGGTAGTACGGAATTGCAATTTAGATCTTTCTAAGGCTGGAACCCACAAAAAACTTAAATAAGAGAGATTGATGAATTACGCCACGACACGTATGAGAACTCGTGAATTTACAAAGAACGGGTTAAAGCTTTCCCTGACAAACACATTTCTGGAAAGATCTTTCATCCTGGTCAAAAGGTTTTACTCTTTGATGCCCGACTCAAATTATTCCCAGGAAAGCTACGATCTAAGTGGGTCGGACCCTATCTAGTCTGACAAATCTTTGGAAATGGAGCCATTGAAATCAGCCCACTCAGCCATGATTCCGAACCCTTTGTCGTGAATGATCAGAGACTCAGACCGTTCATTAACATGACCAATACAAATTTGGTTGAGTCATCCTTTACCCTCCATTCTCCTTGAGCTCATTGCGCCCAGCCGATGGCGTAAAACTCAGCGCTTAATGGGAGGCAACCCGTCATTCTTTGAAAAACAAGAAACCTTTTCTGACATTTCTACGTGGAATTCATATTGCACTTTAGGGTTCACCTCAGGTACCCTTACTCGAGATTAGAAATCATTCGCAACAAGTCACTTCGACCCGTTCGCTCACCCAACACCTGTCTTAATGCATGAACTAAGCTGAAATCGAACCCACCTAATTTACAATGGGGACATTGCAAATCTTAGGCATGGGGGGGTATGAAAGTGCAAAATGTCAAGAAAATTCATATCAAGAAAAGGTTTCAACTCAAAAAAAAAAAAGGGGGGGGGGAACAATTCGAGCCATACAAAATGAGAGGAGGAAAAGAGCAAAATGCCAAAAAAGGAGCACAAAATGGTAAAGAAAAAGAGATAGTCATTAGTAAAAGATTAAGGGATTAACTGAAGTTCTAGACCAAATTAAGAAAAGAGAAAAATAAAAGAAAAGTGCTAAGGAGACATAACAAGAGATTAGTAGGAACGTTGGTCTTAGGCCTCTTGGGCTAGATTTTTTAGCTTAAAAATTCACGTATCCACCAAGATTTGGATAATCCACAAGAGGTTGGGGAAAATGCGAAGCTTAAGTATTAGGTCTAAGGCTTAGGAAGTATTTAGCCTCATTAACTAACCTTCGGTTTGCGGGATTCAGTAACCTAAGCACCCCAATTCACACACAGTCTGGTTCAGTGCGCATAAATATCAAAATCACACAAAAAGCATTTCAATGTTCTGAAAAAGTCACCTAGATTAGGAGCGGCAAATCAACACAAGTTGATTTGGATGAGTTCCCATTACGGAGAGGTGGGAAATTCCCCTCGAAGATGCGTAACAACATATCATCTCCTCAGTGCTTGTCTCTTAGGATATTTAAATATCCTACCGAGGGCATGTAAGCATTGTACTGGTTCAGATATCATGGGCAGCACTATCACTAAATGTCGATCGCCAGGGTCTGAATTCGACCACGGAACGCCATGGACGGGATTATAACGAAATCTCGAAAGCTAGGGTTCTGGGGGTTGCCATGGGCGGTGCTATCTCGAAGCATCAATAGCTAGGGACCCTTGAGGATTGATGATGGAGACGAGGAATCCAATACAAACCATGTTGAGAAGCCAATCCGAAGCTAGAAATAAAAAGCAAAGAGAGAGAAAACTCTCCAAACAAATAAACCTTCTGTCTCTCTCTTACAAAAATGCACTGCAAACTAAACCTAGGCTAAAAATGTCTCAAGCACGGGTGCTTTAACCGTGGAGTCCAACAAACCCTAGGATAGTTTTGACGGGCTGTAAAAACCTTTGCAAAAGATTGAAGCTAAAGTGGGTTAGGTCTGGATTTTGGTTGGTACTTGAGTACATCTAGGCCTATTAATGGCATTCTGACCAAATCACAAAAGAAAAAGGAAAGCACTTATCATAACTGATGACAGACACTTAGGGTCTAGAACAGAAGTTAAAACCTTGAAATTATGCTAAGGGACTAGCAAAAGCTAGGCATGTGGGTATGATGAGAGCCTCATCATGAGCCATAACTAGCTCATTTTGATCCAAGAAAGAGAATAAAAGCTCCTACATAACCTAGAGAATGACTTGATTGAAGGAATAAGTGTTCTGAGAAGAAAATAAGAAATAAAGGTTAAAACTGCACTTTTACCATTGCAATACATAAACAAGATTTCTTAGAGACAAAACATAGGTCAAATGGTCTGAATAAGATAAAAAGTGAGTTGATTCAATCAGAAATGGGTTCATGTGCAATCCAGGAATTAAATCACATCTTGTAACCCTAAAATAGACCTGCTTAATTCAACAAGGTTTCAGTCAGGATAAAAATCAAGTAAACCCTCTAAAATTCATGGAAAAATATCTCCCAGAGTTTAGAACATTCAATTTGGCTTTTGGAACCTAGTTTGACCTATATTGGGGTCCTAGCTCATCAATTGACCTAATTTGTCTTTTTATGTAAAATATCCAGACAAACGTGGTCAAACCTAAAATCCAACTTCACCATTGGATTCCTTAGGTCCAAATTAGGTTTGTACCAAAATTTGGACCTAAGGGGATGTCATCTTGACCTACTTTGCAAATTAGTACACCTAATTACATTTTGGCCCCTATCTTTTGAAACCACTACACAAACCCCCTAGCTTCCTCTCCACTCTTACAAACAGGTCTCTCCACCATTAATGGGGAGGAATCCTTCTCCGGCGAGGAAGGGAGGGGGAATACTCCCTGATCCCACAGAGATCTCCTCCCAGTTTTGGAAGGGAGATTCTCTGAGGATTCCCCTTCCATTTGAGCCCAATCACAATCTTTGATTTCTGTCTAATCTCTCATGCGAACACACTATAGATTTGGAATCCCAGCTATCTTCCTTCTCCGGTGAGACGTCAGTGGCAGAAGGCTTGCCCTCCACGTACCAGAAGCTCGGCCAGCACTTATAAAAGGACCCTCGACCCTCTGCGAATCTCTCAAGCTTGTTTTGGTCATAGAATCCTCTAAATTTCATCTCCCCTCTCTCCGGCCAAGTAGCCCGCAAGCTCCGACGATTCTTCCTCCTCCCTCTCGTCACCTGCTACCATACCAGTAGCAAGGTTCACTCCGCCTCATCCTCCCACGTTGCACCGCACCAAGCGCACGCCTTCCTATCCTCCTCGTCACCGTTATCTCCCTCAGGGCCGTCTTCTCTGACGACGGCACAAATGAGCCTTCCGTATCCGCTGCCCCCGTTCACTCCCAACAATCCAGATAAGCTCCCCGTCTTCCACTCTTTCATTTTCCTCATTCTATTTCACACAACACCCCTCGACCGTCACTGTCCACTGCCATCTTCCTCATCTCCGATCACCCTCTGGTGAGACGCCTCCATCATTCCACACCCCCACACGTCTCGCCACCCACCTCACAACCACCACCTCACTCCACTGAACATCCTCCACTCATCCACAGACCTGCTACACCACCACAACTGCCCCCTGACCTAACCCATACATCCGGCCATAGAGCATCCTAGGAACGCACGCTTAGGCCGCCCCGCGGCCTGCCACCTACCGCCTCACCTTCGCGGTGACAAAGTGAAGGTGCTCCTGTGGTCTGATAGAGCCGCAAGGCCCTTTTTACGTCAGGCAGGGTCCAAGCTCCAACCGCCATTAGTGACGGCTCGAGGAGGTTGCAAGCTCACTCCAGACTGTAGTGCTTCAGGATTCCAGGTCTAGCAGATTCAGGGAGGTCTTGAGAAGTCACCTGATCCAGCAAGTGGCGCTACGAGGCCTGCAGCTGCTGCAATTGGAGAAACGATCTCCTGCGGGCGCGCAAGCAAAAGTGGTGGAACATTAGTCCCACCTCAGTAAGCTGTGAGGCGCTGGAGTAGTTTAAATTGATTTTGTGATATCGTCTGGTTGCCTCCAATACACTGGAGTGAGGTCCCTCACTTATACACGTGCCTCGTTCGTGACTTCATCACACAGACCTGGTGACCCGACCCGACTACCCTCTTGAGCACTCCTCTCACACCACACCCACACCGGTGTGCCTGGACCCAAGCACGCGATCTGACTCGATTACCCGGCTCTGGGAGAGCGAGCTGAAGAGTGATATATAGAGAGAGAGAGACGCAGGTGTGGGTAGAGGGGTAGGTTTTTCTCTCTTCGGTTTGTGCAGGGAAGAAGGAGAAGTGAAGCTGACACTTAGTCATAGAGGAAAAAAGAGAAGGAAAGGCAAGGCAGAGGGAAGAGGCAGAGCCAAAGAGAAGAGGAACTGAAGAAGGAAAAAAGAAAGGGAAAGACAAGCAGAAGAAGAGAAAGTAGAGCCAAGGAAGGAAGAAGAAGACCTGTGGAGTAAAGAAGTAGAAAGAAACTGCAAAAGAGAGGCAAGGCAGAAGACAGAGGAAAATAAGAAAGAAGAAAGAGAACTGCAAAGAAGAAATAAGGAAGAAGAAGCACATGGGAAAAGAAGAACATAGGAAAATCAGAAGTCAAAAGAAGAAGAACAAGAAGCAGACATCTTTTTAAGACATCTGATCATGGGATCAGACATCCAATTTCTCTATTTTTACCACAATTAACTTTTAAACTCATGCATATATATATTTTGAATTAAGTTCTGAGTAATTAAGTGTTCAATTACATTCTTGAGATTAGTAATAAATTCCATTTGCTCCTTATGTTCGACCTGGGATACTTATGTTTTCAAGTAATAAATTCTTATTTGTTGACAACGCTTGATCACCTATACTACGACGTAACTGACTATTAAAACACGATCAAGCCGCGTGAACAGGCCCGATCGTAAAGACTTGTCCACCAAGTTGGACGATGCTTTATGGCCTACCATACAGCTCTGAAAACCCCACTTGGCATGTCTCCATTCCATTTGACTTTTGGGAAGGCATGCCATCTCCCTGTGGAACTTGAACATATGGCTTTCTGGGCAATGAAGCAATTAAGTATGGATTTATTTGATGTCGGTATCCACAAAAAATTACAATTGACTGAACTGAAAGAGTTACGTAATTTTTCTTATGAAAATGTGTTGATTTATAAGGACAGAACAAAGAAATTTCATGATAAATACATTGTTCAGAAACATTTTGACGTCAATCAATGCATTTGGCTTTTTGATATAAGATTATATATTTTTCCTGGAAAGTTAAAATCAAAATGGACTGGACCCTTTATTGTCCTAAAAACATATCCTAACGGCACTGTTGATCATTGTGATCCCAAAACTAATACAAGTTTTCAAGTTAACGACCAACGTTTAAAACCCTATTTTGATCATGCTCCGAATCTTCCTTCAACCGAACCGACCACAGCTGATCACTGATGCACACTACGCCCGGCTGAATGACGTAAAAGATAGCATTGGATGAGAGGTAACCCATCATTTTTCCTGCTTTTTTTTTCTCTTTCTTCTCTCCAGATTTTGACTATCCTAAATCTGATCGCCTTTTACTAAGGTAATCCCTCTTCCCCTCCTTATCGCACGGGTGATGTAAACACATTTACACTACTTAAGATGTCTATTTATGCATGTTCTTAAGCATAGGATTGCATTTCATGATATAAATATTGCATAACATGCATCATCTTGCATTTAGAGTAGTTTGAATAAAACAGAGGTTAATTGTCTTCTTTTATGTGCTTGGACAGGGCAAACATTTTATCGGGGCCTCAGATCAAAGATCCAACCGTATGGATGTGATCAGGGAGGCGATTGGAGTTCAACGACTCCAAGATCACCCTAATCAGGCATCCGTAGTATCAGATAGTGACCGGGGAATCCTAGAAGATCAAGGGCCAGGATGGTGTAAATCCGCACTTCAGATGACAAATCTGACTGCACGGATGAATTCAGATCAATGATCGCAGCCCAACGACACAAAAATCGAGTCAATCCGACATCCGTGACACCATCTACAACTTCCAGAAGATGGGCAGCCAAGATGGCGCCACGTGGTGCCATCTCGACCGTCCAAACGGCCGCATGCAACCTCTGAAGATCTCGCACCCACTCGCTCTCCGCCATTGGATCTTGATCCAACGGCTGTGGTCAGCCGCACTTAAAAGCGTCCGCTCGACCATCCGCGCCTCATAGCGCAGCGGTCGAGTGCGCTTACGCAAGCGGCGGGCAGGGGTTCGAGGCGTAGCGAAGGGCTGGAAGGCGTGGGCAGTCGTTGGATCTTGATCGGACGGCCGCGTGCGCCCGATAGCGTTCACGCGCGATTGAACGCACGACATGGACGCGCGATCGTACGCAGGCGAGTGCGCAGTGCAGTAGGTGAAGGTGCGACTTAAGCCGTCCGATCTCGTGATCGAACGGCTGAGACTCAGCAGACGTGCGCAGACGTTGCGTGCGCGAGCAGGCTAGCAAGCACCCGTGAGCCGCCCACGATGCCCACTTTAGGTTCTTTAGTGAAGGATTTATCCGTCACTAAAGACCCCTCATTTATTATTTTAAAGTTGTAATGTCCATTTTGCCCCCACTCCTTGCAACTATAAAAGGAGACCCCCTCCATACGAAATTCTCATCCCTTCCTTCTCTTCTCTACCCCTCCAAAGCTCAAGAGAAGCTTGTCCCACACCTGGGATGCTTCTCGCGAGATAAAGTCCAAATTTTCGTTGCCCTTCGGAAGTGGATCCCACGACGACGACGGCATGCTGCTCTGTTCCCATTCTTCTGTTTCATCCTCCTTCGTCCTGCTTCGTTCCCCTTCGTCCTGCTTCGTTCCCCTTCGTCTAGGCGTCATCCCGTCCGGCTCGTCCTCCAAGCAACCGTCGAGGAGGATTTCTCTCTCCCTATTCTTTTTACTGCTTTCTAGTATAGATTTACTGCTTTCTAGTGTAGTTTTGTTCGTCCTCCAAGCGATCGTCAAGGAGGACATTTCTCCCTCCATTCTTTTAATGCTTTCTAGAGTAAATTTATCGCTTTCTAGTGCAATTGTTTTATGCGTTCTAGTTGTAATGAACAAATCCCCCTAATGATAAATTCTCTGTTTATTCTACATCTCATTTTGATTTCTATGTGTACAATTCTCTCTCTCTCTTACCCTCTCTCTCTCTTCTATTTATTGTAAATAATTAGATAGTTTTAAATCGAATTACTTTGTGACAAATAAAAAGAAACGCATAGTTTTCAAATCAAACATCCGCCTCCTTGTGTTCGACCTAGAATTTTCATTTTGGTATAAATTTTATTTGTTGAACACAAATTCTTCGCTTTCAAACTACAACAACAGGTTTTCCAAAACCAAACACGTTAGCGATTCGATTCGCACGTTCAACAACGGGTTTCACGAGTTTGAAATTAGGGTTACGAGTAACCTGTCATCGTAGTTGCAAAATGCATGATCAAATAAAATTTATAATCGAAACTCGAAAAGTAAGTCCCGGGTCGAACATGGGCAAACAAACGTTTGATTTTATAAAATCTGTGCTTCACTTTTTATTTGTTTATTTCATTTTTGTCTTTTCTTTTTTTTTTTTGGTATTTTTAACAAGAAAGAGATTAGGTCAATGAAAACCTTATCTACTTGCAAAAATATAAGAGAGAGAGAGGGAGAGAGAGAGAGAGAGAGAAACAATCATCTATTCGTCAAGAACTGTTTGTTACAACTATGAAAGCAGGAAAACTACACTACGAAAGCATAAAAAGATAAAAAGAGGTGAGAGAAATCTCCCTCAACAGTTACTCGGAGGATGACTCGCTCTAACGTCGCACGGAGGAAGGTGGTTGTCGGAGAGATTTTCGCTTACTTGTGATAGAATAGAAGAATATGTCGTTGTAATTAATGTGGTGGAAATCTCTCAATCAGAAATTAACATAGATATGAATTTAAACCACAATAAAGGATATCGTATCCATAGGGAGGAATAGACCAATAAATTCACGAGTCAAGGAATACACAGTTCGCAGACTCTTCTGCAACTTTAATGCGAGGAATATGTTATTTTAAATGAAGCTTACAATTTCCTTAAAGGTTCAGGGGTATTTATGCAATTTTCACGTCAGGAATTAAGCTCCAAAAATATGTGTTTGATGCATGTGTAATGGTTTATCATGTAAATTCAACTTTCATGCAATTCTGATTTGAAATTCAAGGTAGAATCATGCACATAACACAAGTAAAATAATTTCAGGAAAGTCTGAGTGCATAAATGCAATGTGGCCTGAATAAAATATTAATATAAAATTGCCAATGGCATTGAATGTAATTATTAACGGAGACAAAAACATAGGATTTCTCCTCTCTTGCCCTCGCATGTGCTGCCGTGCACGATGGGCCGCGAGAGTCGACGGGGAGGTGTGCCTCGACAAGGGCTACGCAATGGTGGTGACGCGATGGCCGGACGTGGCCGGCAGCAGTCGGACGGAGGAGGATTACTGCTGGATTATTGGAGGAGGAAGCCGTTGCTGCAGCCCGTGCGGCTACGCACTAGGTGCGCATGCGCGCAAGGCATTCTGTAGGGAGGCGCTGCGCCTGCAGGTGGCTGCTGGCTTGGGCCCATGCGGGCACTTGGCATGGGAGCACCTGCGGGGCAGAAGGCGCAAGGGCGGTCTGCAGAGGTCACGCATGGGTGGTGAGCACTTGCAGCGCCTGCGGTGGGGGCGCTGGTGGTGAGGGCATGTTGCAGGTAGGAGCGCGGGTGGCGAAGGCACACTGCAGGCGGGAGCGCTGGTGGTGTGACTGCAGTGAGCGGTGCAGCACTTGTGGTGAAGGGCGTTGGAGAGGGGGGGCATGCTGTGGTGGTGATGGCGCTGGAGAAGGGGGCACGCTGTGGTGGCCACTTGGCGTGAAGCACCTGCGGGGCGCAGTGCCAGTAGTGAATAATGCGGCGCCTGCAGAGGGCGCTTAGCTGTGCTTGGTGCAGGCTAGTGGATGGGTGCTTGCAGTAGAGACGCTGATGGTGTGGCTTGCAGTGGAAGGGTGATGGAAGGTGGCGTGCAAGGGCAGACAATGCCTGCGGGCGCTTGGTTGTGCTTGGTGCAGGTTGGTGTAACGCTTGCTGCAGAGGCTGTGGCTGGCGGTGGGTGCACAGTGCAAGCCTTCAATGTTCGCAGTGCACGCAGTGGATATCCCCTCAAGGGGGAGGATGAAGATGCCACTCCTCTCCTATGCTCCGCCTCCTCTTAACTCCTTTCTTCCATGCTAATCCAGGGATTTTCAAATCCCTTACTAATTTTAGCCGACGCTTGTTGGGTTCCGTTGGTAGTAGGTGGAGATATTTGTCGGGGGAAAATATCTTTCCAGCCCCCTATTCTTTTCCACATTTAATCCTCCTCCCTTTTCCTCCTGATTATTAAAGTAGATTAATTGGAGAAGATGAGTGCACTATTGTGGGTCCCAGCATGAAATATGATTACACAATTAGCAATAGAAGAAATGTAAACTTAAATAATGACACATGCAATCATTTAATGAGTAAATGTGATTATTAACCAACATACAATGTTAGAATTGAATTACTTAGGCATAATAATAGTCCATTAAAATGGACTCATCAAATACCCCCATGCCTAAGATTTGCTAGTCCCTAGCAAAAATGAAAAATAACAGAAGTAATCAGAAGATTTCTTCTTTCCTTATTTTAAAACTTTAGAGATCCAAACAAATGTGTAGTGATGGTAGCCTGAGTAACAGATCAATGTTAAAAGCTGATTCGCATTGGGAGTTCGTAATTTACCCATGGTAAATATTTCTGTCGGGATAGGCAACTACTTCCCTCAAGGATAAAGTAGAAGATAATCTGTAATTTGACCCTGGCTTTTGGCTTATGTAGGAGATATCGAGTAGAATGGATTTGTATTTGGTGGCACACACTCATCTGATGCTACATGTAATCTAGTACTACAGACTCTAGATCTCTAAACTATTAGAAAAGTCAACTCAGAGAGAGGCTAAACAATTGTGCTCTCTTAATGTTCCTAGGCGCTCACTCTTCTCTCTCTTTTCTTTCTGAGATCACAAATCTCGCCAAATTTAGTAATTGTACTCACTGTTTGGTGGCCTCACATAGCCTCCACACTTCAATTAAAGTCCTAATAACTCTACAACTAAGTTAGAGTCCTCAACCAGTATTCGGGCGATCAGAAATACTAAAAGGTAGGTATGGGTCATATTTGGTAGAACGCGATAGGTGTTCTATTGCCTCAGAAACAATGTTACATTATAAACTTGGACTCTTCTTTTTTTTTTGTAATATAACTATTTCTTCTGTTTCTTCTTTTTCTTTTTCTTCTTCTTTTCTCTTTTTTTTTTTATAAATCAACATAATATGACACAGACTTTTATTTATGAGGCATTATTAGGAATGATGATGGTCAATAGGATGTTGTGTGGCTTATTTGGTGGAAGTGCCTATTCTCGGCACTGGGAAGGAATGGATAGGACAGGCGTATTTCTGACCTTTGACACTATTACCCTCCTTCAGTTGAGGACTCTATGAAGGACAGTCATAACCATCCACCATAGTCAGCTTTATTAAAACTCAATCTTTGTGTATCTACCTTATTTGGTGACTCTCAAGAATTCACACAAAGTACGCACACAGGAACAAAGAGCGAAAACTATGCCTAACTCTGAAGTATCATCATCTAATTGTCCAAAACTTAAGAGTCCTTACACTAGGCTTAGCACACTAGTAATCTCTCTACTTTCATCTCACAAATATGAGGTGGATCTACTAGAAGATAGTATGCCTGACTCTCTATGAACTGTCCAAGGGTTTAGTAGACTACAAATGCTTATTGGTTTTCCTCAAGGATCTATTACCCAGTCTACATACACGTGAAATAAATGTACTGGATTCTAAACATAAGAAATAATTCAAAAAGAAAAACCTCCAATGACAAAGGTATTTTGCTAGGGATTAACCCATTCAACTCAAGAAAAGAGGACTTTTTTTTTATGCTAACCTAAATTCATGAATACTTCCTAAAATGCAAATGCACCCCCCATGCCTAAATCCTACAATGTCCCCATTGTAAAATTAAAACAGGAGGAGAAAGGAAAGAAATCACCTAA
The DNA here is from genome assembly GCA_037157565.1 of Thalassia testudinum. Classification (NCBI taxonomy): domain Eukaryota; kingdom Viridiplantae; phylum Streptophyta; class Magnoliopsida; order Alismatales; family Hydrocharitaceae; genus Thalassia; species Thalassia testudinum. The sequence goes on along the minus strand of JAZHRO010000031.1, from coordinate 161,706,688 downwards.
CAACGGTGTTATTCCGACCTTTGGGTTGCCTCCCAACAAGCGCTGCATTTTCTATCAATAGCCAGACTTAGAAGGAACCTATAAGTCTGGTTCCAGATAGAAAAGGTTAGGCCCTAAAAATATGTGTAACAGTGCGAGCCTAGAAAATAGGTAGCCACGGATGTTGGCGAGCTGATGATGCAACGTAATACAAAATGCTCGCCAAAAGATGTGAAAGTGAAGAACCTCGTTGGCTACCTTGGGAGCTCTAGGAATAATAAAAGGAATATGAAAAGGGACCTCCCGACAGTAGTAGGACACCTGCGCATCCACGCACGACTGACTTCTTCCAACTGCTAATACACCGCCGGCCACCTCCGGCCGCCGCATCACCACTGTTGCATAGCCCTCGTCGAGGTGCACCTCCCCGTCGACTCTCGCCACCAACCGTGCACGGCCGCCCACATGAGGAAGAGAGAGGAGAAATCCTCTGTTTTCCTCTCAATTAATAATTAAATTCAATGCCATTGCCAATTATATATTCATATTTTATCAGGCCACATTGCATTGATGCACTCAGACTTTTCTGAAATTACGTTACTTGTGTTATGTGCATGATTCTACATTGAATTTCAAATTAAATTTGCATGCAAGTTGAATTTATATGATATGCCATTACACATGCATCATATGCATATTTTTGGAGCTTAATTCCTGATATGAAAATTGCATAACTAACCCTGAACTTTTAAGGAAACTTGCAAGCTCCGTTTAAATTAGCATATTCCTCGCATTAAAGTCACGAAAGTGTCTGCGAACATTATATTCCTCTTTTTGTGAATTTATTGGTCTATTCCTCCCTGTGGATATGACATCTTTACTGTGGTTAAAATTGATATTTAGTTTTGATTGAGAGATTTTCCACCACATAAAACACCACGACACATCATTCTATTGCTATCATAAGTAAGCGAAAATCTCCCCATCAATAAACATCCCTGAAGATTTGCCACAAACATCGTTGAAGACAGCGCACGCGCCCACCCACCATTGCGCTTGCGCGTTCCCGTGTCGTGCATGCACGCATGATACGCGTCACTGCCTCTACGTGCACACTGTGCTGCTACGTGTGCCACTACGCTTGCGCATGTGTGCCTCCACACACGCGCATGCACCCACGCTGCTATGTGCATGCGGTGGCACGTGCGTGCGCATGGGCAGCCTGGGTTGCACCACATGGTGCAATCTGGGCCGTCCATCTTCTTTCCTTTGCAGGGGATGCTACAGAGGTCGAATTGAGTCGATCTTCACGCTGTTTGGCTACGATTGTCGACCTAAATCCATTCATGTGGTCAAATTTGCCATTTGGCACTTTGGATTGTGTCACCTAGTCCCTCGATTGTAGATCTTCCTTGGATTGCATATGGTGCTAAGGGACTCCGATCGAGGCAATTTCGAAGGTGTTGGACTTCGATCGTTGTCTTGATCAGATCCGTACGGTCAGATCGTCAATCCAAGGCTCTGAAATAAATATCTTTCTCTCCTGACCACAAAAAGGATGCAATTAACCTAAATTATATACAACTGCTCTAAATGCAGAATGATGCATGCTATGTAATATTTATAACATGAAATGCAAATCTAAGCTTAGGAACATGCATGAATAAGCATTTTAACCTAAATAGATGTGTCTGCATCATACCCCCATGCCTATCTTTTGCCAGTCCCTAACAAAATTAAGCTACATGCTAAGTATAAAATCAAAATTAGGATTAGATCGCTTAGGCCTAAGTCGTTTATTAGCAATAGAAAATTTCAACTAAGGTCCAAAACAACGAAAACTCAACAGTGCCCGGGTGTCTGCCGGAATGCAGACTGCCCAAGTACTCACCTTATTTTAAAAAGAAATATACATAGTTTTATTTTTCTTCTTTTCTAATTTTTTTTGTACTTTTGGAGTTTGAGAGTTCCAGGATAACTTTTTACGACTACCTGACCCACCCAAGACTCGAAAAGGACTCTAAGTGCTAAGCATCTTGTGGAAATAGTGAAAGACTCACAAGGCGGCCGTTAAAATGGACTTCAGGCTTCTACGATCCTAGGTGACCTTGCCTAGAGGTTTATCTTTTCGAACGGTAGCTTTCTCCCTACTTTTATTTATGGGGTCAACATAAGGGTGAATCTAGTGTATATCTCCCCGATTTATTCTACTTCCCTGCTTCTTCCCTAAGTGCTTTGGGAATTATTGTACATTTTTTTGTGAGCTGGGTTCTGGATAACCGGCCGATGAGTTGTTGCCACCGACAACTTGCCAGCCATACTCGCACGATGAAGTGTGGTTTTATTTGTTTATTTTTTTTTCTCCTTTTTCTATTTTTTTCTTTTTCTTTTTCTTTTTTTTTCTTTAAGTAGACGGCTTCCCCGATCTAATATTTAATTAAAGGAGTACAATGAAAATGGTCTTGTGATTGGGCTCTGGACAACCAGCCGATGAGCTGTTACCACTGACAACTTGCTAGCCATACCACCCTAGATAGTTCATTAGCTACCCAATTTTCGAAGAAACTGCTAAAAAGTGAGTCAGTGCAAAAAATATATTTAGATGCTTAGGCTTAAAGTTCCACTAAATCAGAGGGCGGGTTGATAAGTCACATACTTATCATCCCAATTTATTAGCCAAATTAAAAATGAATTTGAATTGGCGAGGACTCGAGACTAAGTCTACATTCGAGTAGACACCCGGGCTAATTAAGCCTGAAGACCTGAAGAGTCTAAGTGTTTAGGTCCTCTCGTATCATTTCCTAAAGTTAATAACTTCCAAATACCCAAGTTCTCTTTTCCTAATTTCTTTCTTCTTCTTTTTATCTTTTGCAAATTTTCACATTTTTTTAATTTTATAAGAAACTAAAAGAAATTCTATGGGTGGAGTAACATTGATTATCCACCCCCCCATGCCTAAATTATACAATGTCCTCATTGTAAAAATAAAGATATGAAAAGGGTGGAGTAAACAGAATATCACCTGAGTGTCGTGAAAATCCAGTCAGCTCCACAGAGAGAATAGTGTATACACATGCGCTAAGTTTAATGCCTTCATCTAGGCATAACATACATACAAAGAAGAAATTGAAAATTCACAAGTGTGGGTCAGAATCAAAATAAAAATATTGATCCTGAAACCCACCAGTAGATGTCCACAGACGTGGACTAGATTATGATGCAGACCCATGCCCCACGGTTGAATGGTTCTCAGGTTCTGGATGAAAATAACATAGAACTGAAGGTTGTTGTGTTTGCCAGGCCGAGCTTGCGGTTTAGTGGTGTGCAACTCAAGACCAAAGTGTTGAACAACGGGTAAAGATGGTTCAATAGGTGCGGTTGTCCACTTAACATCTAGCTCAAAAAAATAATCAGTTATTTCGAGCTTGGGTTGCATGTGAAAGATATCGTAAGGGTCCTGGTAGAAAGTAGGTGGCTTTAGGTTAATAGGTACCCTTAGATCCAAAATCAAAGTTCCCTCAGAATTAGCCTCCCAAATTTTTATTTCCAACTTCCTATCCTCCGAAATCAATGTTTCCGAGACTCCAAATCGTTGTACACCCCATCTAATGTACCCAAGTCCAACAATTGTGGCTGAATCAGGATTGACTTGGGTTTGGTGATCTCAAAAATATCATCATTCAATTCTTTAGGGTGTGTTTGAGGAATCGAGCTACTGATTGAATCAACAAGATTCGAATCGTCCAAGTTAGCCCTAACATGATCATAATCATCATTGATCGAGCTATCAAATAGTTCATCATACTCCTCAAGCCCGATTGTCTCACTAGAATCCTCTTCCTTGAGTTCAAATGAGACTTCACCAAAAGATTCTTCACCCTCAGAATCAAAGAATTCATGATCCTCATTTATATATGTCTCAAAATCGATTGTCATTTCCTGGTTGAAAGAGACATGTTTTTCCTCGCTCCCTGGCTCGGGGATCTCGGGTGAATCAATCGATTCATCCTCAATTGGTTACTCTAGCCCAATCTGGTCATCTCCAATCTCAGAATATGTATCCCCCCCGACAGGCGCCTGAGTAGGTTCAAACATTGGCTCTTCTAAAGGGGGTTCATCTTGAGAATCATCCCAAGATTTGACTAGGGCAACCACAAATTTCATCCTCAACCTCAACAATTTCCTAAGAAGAAACTCACCCAGGTCCCTACCCCTAACACTTTGAAGCAAATCCAATAAAAACTATTAAGTTCATCAATCATTTTAATCATAGGCTCCAGTGCTTCAGTGCATGATGTTGGCTGAGCTTCTAAAGATTGTATAGTGTTTCTCAAATTAGCCAACACCCTATCCTAGATTTGGTTCACCTGAACCCACTGGTTCGATTCAGGTTTGGGTGGGTTTGGGTTAAATCTATGGGAGTCAAGATGTCGAGGTTCTTGGGTTCCTCCCTGAAGTGGGTTGTTCTAGGCTGTTTAAAGAATGGTGACAACCGATATTCAGTGGAATATTGGGGAGGGTAGGTGTTATAATCATTATATCCTTCCTAATTGTAGATCGGGTTGGTTTAGTGATCAAAGGATGAAGATCTATAATCACTGTAGCTCTAGGAAGGATAATAATCATAGTCTTGTTGTCCAGGGTTAGGCCCTAGACACTGAGGTTCGTATCCATATCCCCAATCAAAGTCATCTCGGCTAGTGGATGGGTAATTACAAGTCAAGTCGGAATAGTAATCATCTTGGGGATAAGTGGTGGTAGGAGGATAGGATTGGAAATGCGTGTAAGTGGAAGGATACATGGTACAATAGGAGGGAAAACAGAAGAGAGAAAGGTGCCCTACAGTACAATCAACCAAACCTATTCTTATGTGGGTAGCCTAAAGACCTACAGACTCCTAGGACCCATCTTGAGATTATAAACAATTTAGTCTACTTTTATCCGGTCAATCCAACCTATTAGAAGGAGGGACTGGGGAAAAGGTTCTTCCTTTGGCTTGCGCCTCCGGTTCCTAGTGTACCCCCCAGCCACGGTCGTATGATGCTACCTACCTAGCTAGACATCAAATGGACCAACAGAAGTAGATTAATCGAAAAAAATCTTAGTCTGAGCCCCGAAGAGCGAATCATTCCTTAAGGCCAACGTCTACTCAGTTTTAGTTAGGCTTGGGATGATCGCGCTCTTGGAATGTGATGGGCCTTTAAATGGGTTGTGCCATTAATGATCAGTTAAAATGTGTGTGCGTACACAACTAGGGTTTGCAAACAAGGTTATTTGATAATGTGTCTTTTAGGGTTTAACCTTGTTTAGTAGCTTTTAGCGTTTAATCTTAGGTATATTCAATCAAGTTTAAGAGAACACTCTAAGTTTTGCAAGCACTGGTAATGATATATTCATTTAGAAATCTGAGAAAAAATGTTGAGTGCCTGGCTCAGCCCTAAAAACCAACCCTAAGGGGCAAGCTACTTGATGAATCGCCTTTAATTTGAGTGGTGTGACCCAAACAAATCAATCAATTGGCCTATTTGCACCACCGATTAAAGCACACAATGTCTTAGCCTAATCATATTTCTACTCACTTGTTTGTTTGAGTTGAAGTGTACCAGGTCCGTAGGTTGGATCCCAGTTAAGTGGTAGAATCAAATTGGAGTGGTGTGCCTTAAGTTGAGAGTTGTGGGTGTTAAGGTATGTATCCTTCAGAAAATCCCACAATTAGATAACACTTTTTTATTTTTTTATTTTTTTATTTATGTGGATGGCGAGGTGAGTGGAGGTGGCAAACAGACAACCAAATCTCTCCTAGGGTTTATAAAAAGCACCTAAGTTGATTTGGATTTGAGTTATTAAGTTATTGAATGAAAACTAAGGTGGAGGTGGTGTGGAGGAACTTACAAAACACTCTACCTGCACTTTACTCCAGTCTACTGCACTTGGATCTCCATGCTAGGGTACCTACAAGATAATAGATCAGAGATAAAGTGAGATAAAAGTTAGGTAAGGTGGAAAAAATGCGAGAAAAACCAAAGAGCGTTGCCTCCCCGGCAACAGTGCGAAAATGATCGCAGGTGTTTCGCAAGTTTGAAATTATGGTTATGAGTAACCTGTCGTCGTAGATGCAAAACACGTGGTCAAATAAAATTTATCATCGAAACTCGAAAAGTGAGTCCCGAGTCGAACACGGGGAGGCGAACGTTTGGTTTTATGAAATCCGCACTTCACTTTTTATTTGTTTATTTTGTTTTGTCTTTTCTAATTTTTTTTTGGTATTTTTAACAAGCAAGAGATTAGGTCAATGAAAACCTTATCTACATGCAAAAATATAAGAGAGAGAGGAAGAGGGAGAGGGAGAGGGAGAGAGAGAGAAACAATCATCTATTCATCAAGAACTGTTTGTTACAATTGTGAAAGCAGGAAAACTACACTACGAAAGCATAAAAAGATAGAAAGAGGTGAGAGAAATCCCCCTCGACGATTACTCGGAGGATGACTTGCTCTAACGTCGCCTGGAGGAAGTTGGTGAGGAGCGGGACGAAGGAGGACGGAGCCGAAGGATGGACGATGGGGCAAGACGGTGTCGCAGCAAGGATCTTCTTCCCAAAGGGCGATGAGAGGATGACCACAGGATGCTCCATGAATGGGGATGAGGGGAGGGAAAACTATTTGATTTTCTACTCTAGAGGAGCATCCCGGGCTTGGGACAAGCTCTCTCTAGAGCCTTGGAGGTGGTGTGAGGAAGAAAGGAAGAGATGAAGAAAAATGGGAGGGGTAGGGGTCCTTCTATACTGGAGGAAAGAATTAAATCTGTTATAGGACATTTAGTGATGGTAATAAACGTCGTTGAAGATCTGCCGCAAACATCGCTGAAGGAAGCCTACGCGCCCACCTACCGCTGCGCTAGCACGTGCTGGAGCACTCCCGTGTCACAAGGGCACGTGCGATGCGTGTCGCTACGCTTGCACGTGCGTGTCTCCACACGTACGCGCGCACCTGCGCTGCTGTGCGTGTGCGATGGCATGTGCATGCATATAAGAGGCTTGGGTTGCGCCACGTGGCGTAATCTGGGCCATCCACCTTCTTTCCTTTGTAGGGGATGCTACGAGGTCAAATTGAGTCGATTTTCTTGCCGTTGGGCTACGATCGTCGACCCAAATCCATCCATGTGGTCGAATTTGTCATTTGACATCTAGATTGTGTCACCTTGTCCCTCGACCGTTGATCTTCCTTGGATTGCATATGGTGCTACGGGACTTCGATCGAGGCGATTTCGAAGGCATTAGACTCCGATCGTCATCTTGATCAGATCCGTATGATCAGATCATTAATCTAAGGCTTTGAAATAAATATCCTTCTCACCTGACCACAAAAAGGATGCAATTAACTTAAATTATATACAACTATCCTAAATGCAGAATGATGCATGTTATGTAATATTTATAACATGAAATGCAAATCTAAGCCGAGGAACATGCATGAATAGGCATTTTAACCTAAATAGATGTGTCTACATCACCTCCTAATGCATGAGGACTTTGCATATCTTAAGCATGGGGGGTGTTTTTAAAATTTCGATGATCGATTTAGGATTTTCAAAACCTAAAAACAGGCTTTCTTTCTTTCTTTTTCCTATTTTTTGCATGCATACCCAAAAAATAAAAATGTTGAAAACTTTTTGAGGAAAATTTTGAAATCGGAACAACGGTTGAAAACTCACTTTTGGTACAATTGGATTTAATCTTTAATAAACTAGGGATAAGGATACGGATCTGATCATTAGAATTTTAAGGTCTATCTCTAGACTAGATCAGATATCCTTCTCAAAAATTCCACCTGAACACGTGATAGTTTAGGTGACTTGATCCTCTTTTGTAATATGGAAAAGTATTTGGCATAGTTTCTGATTCAAAAACTTGCATCTCGTGCAAAACTTCTTGTGTCGAATTTCACACACAAGCCAACACTTAAAAACAACTAAAAATTTGAAAAACCCCCTTGTTTGGCCTTAGTAAAAGTTCCCACTGTCGAGAAGGAGGAAAATGCCTCCTTTGAGGATGCGATGTTAACATGTTACCGCCTTGACGCTTCTCTATATGTATATTACATATCCTTAGATGAAGCATTAAAGCGCATTTTTGCAGCTTAAGTGTCTTGGATGGTGCTCTACCTATAGTGCCAGAGAAAGAACTTGAGTTTGCTTGGAGTGCCCCTTTACACAGCATTGTGTTTTGGGGTTGTGAGCACCTGGGTGGTGTTATGGACAGTGCTATCTTGAAGTACTGGTGCTTGAGCCCCCTCGAGGATTGGTAACGGGAATAATGATTCCAACACATCTGTTGTAAGACTAAGATAAAAATAAGCATGGGGGAGAGACAAAAAAAGTTTTAAACCAAAAACATGCCCTAATGTAGACACATCCATTTAGGTTAAAATGCCTATTTATGCATGTTCCTAGGCTTAGATTTGCATTCCATATTATAAATATTGCATAGCATGCATCATTCTACATTTAGAATAGTGTATATTTTAGGTTAATTGCATTTTTTTTCTCATCAGGAGAGGAGATTTATTTCGGAGCCTCGAATTGATGATCCAACCAAACGTATCTGATCAGGATGACGATTGGAATCCAACTTCGAAATTACCTTGATCGGAGTCCCGTAACACTATATGCAGTCCAAGGAAGATCAATAGCCAAGGGAATAGGTGACACAATCTGGAGCTTCAAATGATAAATCTGATTGCACAGATGGATTCAAGTCGACGATCGCAGCCCAATGGCATGAAAATCCGACCTCTGTAGCAGCCCATACAAAGGAAAGAAGATGAACGGCCCAAGTCGCGCCACGTGGCACAACCCAGCCTGCCCATGCACACACACGTGCCACCGCATGCGCACAGTAGCACGGGTGCACTTTCGCACGGAGGCATACACACATGCAGGTGCAGCAACGCAATGTGCAAGGCAGCGGCAGCTGCAGCAGTAGCAGTGCACGCAAATGTGAGGCGCATAGGCTCGTAGCGTGCATGCGCACGAGACATGGCGCATGGAGCGTGCGCTAACTGTGTGATAATAGAGGCACATGATACGCACACTAATCAGTGAGAGGGTTGGCACAGGATCTTCAGTGACATTTGAGGTGGATTTTCAGCAATGTTTATGACGTCACTAAATGTCCTGTATACGAATTTGATTCTTTCCTCCACTATAAAAGGACTCCTACACTTCCCATTCTTCTTCATCTCATCCTTTCTTCCTCTCACCACCTCCAAGGCTCTAGAGAGAGCTTGTCCCAATCCTGGGATGCTCCTCTACAGTAGAAAACAAATATTTGTTCATATGTCTCATCCCCCTTCGTGGTGCATCCCGCGGCCATCCTCTTACCTCCCTTCAGGAAGAAGATCCTCTCTACGATGCCGTCCTGCCCCACCCTCCGTCCTTCAGCTCTATCCTCGTCCGTCCCACTCCTTACCACCTTCCTCCAGGCGACGTCAAAGCGAGTCATCCTCCGAGCAATCGTTGAGGGGGATTCTCTCACCTATATCCTTCTTTTTGCTTTTGTAATGTAATCTTTCCCACTTTCTTGGTTGTAGAAAACATTTGCTTCAGAAATATATGTGATTGTTTCTCTCTCTCTCTCTTATATTTTTCAAATAGATTAGTTAGATAAGAATTCATTACCTAATCTCTTGCTTAGTAAAAATACCAAAAAAAAAAAGAAAACACAAAAATGACAAAAACAAATAAAAGCGAAACATGAATTTTTAAAACCAAACATTCGTCTCCCCGTGTTTGACCCGGGAATCACTTTTTGTGTTTCAGCTATAAATTTTATCTAATCAACTAATTTTCTCGCGAATCTAACTACAATGACAGGTTTTCCAAACTCCGAACCTTTCCACGTGCGAATCCGCCCATTCATTTTGGCGCCGTTGTCGGGGAGGCAACACTCTTTGGTTTTTTCGCGTTTTCTTGCATTACTTGCAAATTTTTCTAACCTATCTTTCTTCTTCAATTTATTGTCTTGCAGGAACCCAGTCAAGGAGTTGAAGGTAGTAGATTGGAGTAAAATGCGGGTAGAGACATTTGTAAGTTTTCCCCCAGCACCCCCACCCTAGATTTCATTTCACCACACTAATAACTCAAACCCAAATCAACTTAGGTGTTTTTTATAAACCCTAGGATTGATCTGGTTGTTTGTTTGCCACCTCTACCCATCTCTTCCCCGCATATATAAAAAAAAACTCTTTTCTTCTGGGATTTACTGAAAGTGACACATTAAACACCCACAACTTTTGACTTAAGATTAAACCCTAAAAGCTACTAAATAAGGTTAAACCCTCCAAGACACATCATCAAATAACGTTGTTTGCAAACCATGGTTGTGCATGCACACACATTTGAATTGATCATTAAGGGCACAACCCATCTAAAGTGCCCATTACATTCCAAGAGCACAATCATCCCAAGCCTAACTAAAACTGAATAGACGTTGGCCTTAAGGATTGATTCACTCTTCGGGGCTCAAACTAAGATTTTTTTCAATTAATCTACTTCTGTTGGTCCATCTAATGTGTAGCTAGAGGAGTAGCGTCAAACAACCGCGGCTGGGGGGTACACTAGGAACCAGAGGTGCAAGCCAAAGGAAGAACCTTCTCCACAGCCCCTCTTAACAGGTTGGATTGACCGAAAAATGTAGACCAAATTTGTTATAATCTCAAGATAGGTCCTAGGAGTTTGTAGGTCTTTAGGCTAACCCACCTAAGGATAGGGTTGATTGCTTTTATTGCAAGTCTCCTTTCTTTCTTCTGATTTCTCCTCCTATTCGACCATGTATCCTTCCACATCCTATGCTCATTTCACATCTTGCCCTCCTACCACCACTTATACCCAAGGTGATTACCATCCCGACTGGACTTATAATTACCTATCCACTAGCCAGGATAACTTTGATTGGGGATATGAATCTGGACCTTAGTGCCCAGGGTCTAACCCTAGATAACAAGACTATGATTACTATCCTTCCCAGAGCTACAATGATTATAGATCTCCACCCTTTGATGATCAACCTAACCAGGTCTGCAACCATGAAGGATATGCTAGTTATAACACTTACCCTCCCTAGTATTCCACTGATTATAGTTCACCGCCATTTTTTGAACAACCTGAAATGACCTACTATCACAGAGGGACACAAGAACCTCGATATCTTGACTCTCCAAGATTTACCCAAATCCACCCAAACCTAAACCGAACCATTCAGTTCAGGTGAACTAGATCCAAGACAAGGTGTTGGCTAACTTGAGGAACACCATACAATCTTTAGAAGCCCAGGCAACACCAGACATTGAAGCATTGGAGCCTATGATAAAAATGATTGATGAGATGAAGAGCACTTTATTGGATTTGCTCCAAAATGTTAGGGATAGGGGCTTGGGTAAGTTTCTACTTGGGAAATTGTCGGGGTTGAGGATGAAATTTGTGGTTGCCCTAGTCCAATCTTGGGATGATTGTTGACGCGGCTTGATCATGTTTTAACAGTTAGTTGCGTCATAGTATAGGTGACCAAGCGTTGTCAACAAATAACAATTTATTACTCGAAAACATAAGTATTTGAGGTCGAACACAGGGAGCAAATGAAATTTATTCACTAATCTCAAGAATGTAATTGAACACTTAATTACTCAAAACTTAATTCAGAATATATATGCATGAGTTTAAAAGTTAATTGTGGCAAAAATAGAGGAATTGGATGTCTGATCATGGGATCAGACGTCTTAAAAAGATATTTTCTCTTCTCTCTTATTTCTTCTCCTATCTACTTCTTGTTCTTCTTTTGACTTTCTTTCTTTGATTTTCCTCTTGTTCTTCTGTACTTCTTTGACCGTGTGTTTCTTCCTCCTTGTTTCTTCTCTGCAGTTCCTTTCTCTGCTCTTGGCTTTCTTCTTCCTTCTTATTTTCCTCTATTCTCTGCCATGCCAATCTTTTCGCTGCGGGTCTTCTTCTTCTTCTTTCCTTGGCTCTGCTTCCCTTAGCTTCAGCTTTTCTTCTTCTTCTACTTGTGCTTGTCTTTCCCTTTCTTCTTTCTTCTTCCTTCTTCTTATTTTCCACTGTCTTCTGCCTTGCCTTTCTATCTCCTTTTCCTCTCCGAGTCTTCCTTCTTTCTTTAGCCTTCCTTCTCCTTCTTCTTTCCTTTTGTAGCTAAGTGTCCACTTCACTTCAGCTATGCCTCCCTTCTCCTTCTTCTTCCCTGCACAAACTGAATAGCAAAACCAACCCTTCTACCCGCCCCATGCGTCTCTCTCTATGTATATATCTCTTGTCGGTACGCTTTCCCAGAGCTGGGTAATCGGGTCGGGTCGCGTGCTCGGGTCCTGGTGCATCGGCGTGGGTGTGGTGTGCGAGGAGTGCTCGGTAGGATAGTCGGGTCGGGTTGCCAGATCCGCGGGATGAATTCACGGAAGAGGCGTGTATAGGTGAGGGACCTCACCCCATGTGTTTTCGAGGTGAATAGCTAATAGCATAAAACCAATTTATTGCACGTGCCTCACTCAGACATTTACGAGGTGGGACTAATGTCCCACCTGCTTTTGCTCGCACACCCGCAGCAGCTCTTCCTTCCAATTGCTGTAGCTGTAGGCCTCGTAGCACCCTCTATCAGCTGGACTTGTGCACACTCGCAACCCACACAGTCTGGAAGCCTGGGTGCGAACGATTGTGGCCTGGAGCTGGAGAATAGTCGAGCTCGAGTCGTCGCTAATGGCGGCTGGGAGCTTGACCCTACATGACACAAAAGAGGCCTTGAGGCTCTATCAGACCACAGGAGGACCTTCGTCGTGTCACAGCGAAGGTGAGGTGGTAGGTGGCAGGCCACGAGGTGGCCTAGGCATGCGTGCCTAGGTCGCTCTGTGGTCGAATTTATGGGTTAGGTCGGGGGGCATTTGTGGTGGTGTAGGCAGTCTGTGAGTGGGTGGAAGATGTTCAGTGGAGTGTGGCAGAGGTTGTGGGGTTGGTGACGAGACGTGTGGAGTTGTGGAATGATGGGTGCTTCTCATCAGAGGTTGGTTGGAGATGGGGAAGATGGTGGTGGACAGTGGTGGTCGAGGGTTGTTTTGTGAAATAGGTTGAGGGGAATTGAAGAGGGGATAGAGACGAGTGTTTCTAACCTAATTAAGTGGAAGAAGGGGGAGAGAGGGAGGCTGGAAGTACCTGCTATCACCGGAGAAGAAGACGCCCAGTGGAGGAAGACGGCAGCGATGATTGGACTAGGGATGCTTGCACAGGTGTTGCGCGACACGAAGGAGGCTGGGGAGGACAACTCTGCCACTGGTATTGTGGCAGAGCGATGAGAAAGAGGAGGGAGGCTCACCAGAGCTCGTAGGACCACTTGGCCAGAGGAGAAGAAGAAGAAATTGAGATGGAATTCTGGCCAAGTCGAGCTGAGGAGGTGTGGCCAGGGTTGAGGATCAATTTATAGGCACTGGCAGGGGTTCCTGTGCTTGGAAGACAAGCTTCCAAGCACGGGAATCCTCATCGGAGATGGAATCAGTTAAGAGACCCAAATCTCTCATGTGTTCGCATGAGAGATTGGGTGCAAATCAGGGATTAGGATTGAGCTCAGATGGAAGGGAATTCCTCAGAGAATCTCCGTTCCAAATCTGAGAGGAGATCTCTGAGGGATCCGGGAGTATTCCCCCTCCATTCCTTGCTGGAGTAGGATTTCTCCTCATTAATGGCAGAAGGACCTTCTTGTAGGAGTGGCGAGGAAGTTAGGGGGGCTATGCAAAGGTTTTCAAAAGATAGGGACCAAAATGTAATTGGGTGTACTAATTTGCAAAGTATGTCAAGATGACCTCCCCTTAGGTCCAAACTTTGGTACAAACCTAACTTGGACCTAAGGAATCCAATGGTGAAGTTGGATTTTAGGTTTGACCACGTTTTGCTGGACATTTTGCATAAAAACCCAAATTAGGTCAATTAATGGGCTAGGACCCCAATCTAGGTCAAAATAGGTTCCAAAGGACAATCTGAAGGTTCTAAACCCTAGGGGATATTTTTCCATGAATTTTAGAGGGTTTAATTGATTTTTATCCTAACCAGAACCTTGTTGAATTAAGCGGGTCCGTTCTAGGGTTACCAAATGTCATTTAATTCCTGGATTGTCCATGAACCCATTTCTGATTGAACCAACCAACTTTTTATCTTATTCAGACCATGTAACCTATGTTTTTCCTCTGAGAAATCCTTTTTATGTACTGCAATGGTAAAATTGCAGTTTTAACCCTTATTTCATGTTTTCTTCTTAGAACACTTGTTCCTTGAATTAGATCCTTCTCTAGGTTATGTAGGAGCTTTTATGCTCTTTCTTAGGTCAAACTGAGCTAGTTAGGGCTCATGATGAGGCTCTCATCATACCCCCATGCCTAGCTTTTGCTAGTCCCTTAGCAAAATTTCAAGGTTTTAACTTCTATTCTAGACCCTGAGTGTGTCATCAATTATGATAAGTGCTTTTCTTTTTCTTTTATGATTAGGTTAGAATGTCAATAATAGGCCTCGAGGTACTCAAGTATCCACCAAAATTCAGACCTGACTCGCTTTAGCCTCAGTCTTCCGTAAAGGTTTTTAAGGCCCACAGAAACTATCCCAGGGTTTGTTGGACTCCGCGGTTAAAGCACCTGTGCTTAAGACATTTTTAGCCTAGGTTCAGTTTGCAGTGCATTTTTTGTAAGAGAGAGACAGAAGGTTTATTTGTTTGGAGTGTTTTCTCTCTCTTTTCTTTTTATTTCTAGCTTCGGATTGGCTTCTCAACATGGTCTGTATCGGATTTCTCGTCCCCATCATCAATCCTCAAGGGTCCCTAGCAATCGATGCTTCATGATAGCACCACCCATGGCAAGCCCCAAAACCCTGGCTTTCGAGATTTCGAGATAATCCCGCCCATGGCGTTTTGTGGCCGAATTCAAACCCTGGCAATTGACATTTCGTGATAATGCCACCCATGGTATCTGAACCAGCAGAGTGCTTACATGCCCCCAGTTGGATATTTAAATATCCTAAGAGACAAGTACCGAGGAGATGATATGTTGTTACGCATCTTCGAGGGGAATTTCCCACCTCTCTGCTCAGGGAACTCGTCCAAATCAACTTGCGTTGATCGGCCGCTCCTAATCTAGGTGACTTTTTCAGAACATTGAAATACTTTTTGCGTGATTTTGATATTTATGCGCACTGAACCAGACTGTGTGTGGATTGGGGTGCTTAGGTTACCAAATCCCGTAAATCGAAGGTCAGTTAACGAGGTCGAATACTTCCTAAGCCTTAGACCTAATACTTAAGCTTCGCATTTTCCCCAAACTCTTGAGGATTATCCAGATCTTAGTGGATACGTGAATTTTTAAGCCTAAGAATCTAGCCCAAGAGGCCTAAGATCAGTGTTCTTGCTAATCTCTTTTTGTGTCTCCTTAGCACTTTTCTTTCATTTTTCTTTTTGCTTGATGTGGTCTAGAACTTCGGTTAATTCCTTAATTTCTTACTAATGACTATCTCTTTTTCTTTTTCATTTTGTGCTCCTTTTTGTCATTTTTGCTCTTTTCTCCTCCTTATGTGGCTCACAAAATTTCCTCCCTCCTCTATTTTTTGTTCTTTTTCATAATTTTTCAATTTTTTTGTGTTTTTGACATATGCAAATTTTTTTGTGAGAATCCTTCTGGCTTTTTCTTGGTTCTATATGTATGCACTTTATTACCCCCCATGCCTAAGTTTTGCAATGTCCTCATTGTAAACGGAGGGTGTGAAATAGTGTTGAGGTCAGGGACTTAGAACAGGATACATCGGGTGGGTGAATGGGTCGAAAATGACTGATGCGGATGATTTCAAGCTCTGATACGTGTACCAGAGGTGGGATCAACTGTCTAAGGCTGAACTCAAGGTGCAATGGACGTGGAGTACGGACAGATACATAGACGGGTCTCTGTTTCTGGAATGACGGGTTGCCTCCTGTTAAGTGCTAAATCAACACCTTCAGCCGAGCGAAAAATGGGGTGGAGAGGGAGTGGTCAAATCAATAGAGTTTTGTAAAACAAGCATCTTGACTAAGAGCCTGGTTGGTCCAACTAGGTGCTTGTTAAGATCAGTGAGCTGATGATGCAGCTCAAACCCAATAAGTCTGGTGGGTTGATAGATGTAGATCAATAGATGCGAAACCCACCATATGCAATGGCTCGGATGGATATGGAAGTGAAAACTCGGGTTTAGGCTTAGTCGAATCAACCTTGTCAGAGTAGGGTTCCGAAAAATAATCAGTGCATGGTGTGGAAACCCTACAGGGGTGATCAGAGAATGATGGCTCATGTTTTTCAGTCTGATCGATATCCGATACCTGGTATAGATGTGGAGTTGAATCATCTACAAATGGCTCAGTGAGAGGTGAATCAGAATAGAAATTGAGTCCAGTTGCAGGTCGGGGTAGAGAACGGGTTTTGATCGATTGTGTATGTGTGGAAGAGGTAGTTTTTTCAAAATTGGAGTTAGAGAATGAGTCATGTGAGTTGAGGTCGTGGATTGGCTTGTTATAATCAGGAAGCATATTTTCTCCGATGTTATGGCTAGATTCAAACTCGCCGGAGATTTTGCAAAAATCTGAATGAGATTCAAGATCATGAGTTCCACCATAGAATAAATCATATGCTGTAAATTCAGCAGCCTGACTGTGGTCTAACCTAGATGTTAATTCTGAGCTTAAAAAGGTGTCCTTATCTGGTAGAGGCTCAGGTTCTAAGCTGGTAGGACAGACCCAATTGAAACCCCACTCGTCCAACTCCTCGATTTCTGTATCATAAATTAGCATGACTTCCGAAAAATTGATTGGTTCTTCTGAGGATGTTGGCGAGGGATATTCATCAAATAGAGGCCCAAAATCATATTCATTGAAAAATTGATCTTCCTCATATGGGGCCTCAAAATCTTCCCAATAGGTCCCAGATCTAGATTCTGGGCTTAGGATGTGGGTTGAATCACAAGAATCTAGGTCCGAATAACCTTCGAGGGTCACCTTATCAGAATAAGGGACGGAATTTACATGCTCGAGAGGTTCAGTTCTACTCTCATTATTGCAGGAGTTTTGGGATTCTAAGCCTGGTGATTCATGGTCTAGAATGGGCTCAACATTGTGTTCTCCTGCACTTGGAACTTCCCAACCTTCTTCAATATCAGGCACATTGTACTCCATCTGGGTTGGGAATCCACAGCCATTTTGTGCCTCAATCCCAAGATCAGATTGATCCTCGATGTTGTCCCAAGATGGTTCATCCTCTGTTTATGGTATACACGGGTACTTCTGGTCAATAATTTGTTTTACTAATCTCATTATCTCTTCCTATTTTTCAAGATCATCTTGGTGTTGCTTCCAAAGTCGAGGATTTGTCATGCATTGAAGGTATTCAAGATTGTGCAGTTTTTCTATCTCAATGTATCCTATGATGAGCAAGTCTCAGGTTGATCCTTTTGTGGCTTCTGCCAATAGTACTTGGGCACAAGTTATGATAAAGGTTGTGGTTGTTGTTAGTTCAACCACTCATATATAATATTTTGATGATTTTACAAAATGAAGAAAATGAAATAAAAAAATAAAGCCTAGCATATTGTTTCTCTCTGTAATAACATATTTGCAGGTTTCATAAAGTTTTCCAAACAAAAGATTAGAAGTGTGAAGAAAAGTAGCATAAGTATTAGGTCCTAGTCTTTTTCATGTAAACTTTCAAAGGTTGTAATTTTCATTTTATTTGAGTCTAGAAATGTTGTAAAGAGCCCCCAAACATAACCTATAAATAGCTCACTTAGGTTCTCTACACTTAGGATAAATTAGAAATAAAAACCTAACCCTTAGACTCTTATCAGACATCTGGAAAAATGGTTAGACGTCTGACAAGTGTCTCGGACGTCTAATTTCCAATAGTTCTGCCTTTAGTTTGTCTCCTCATAAACATCAGTCGAAGCACTTCTCTATCAGGCGTCGATAACCTTATACAGACATCTGATTCTTTACCTGGACATCCTCAGAATAACCATTAGACTAAGCATAGGGCAAAAATGTATTTCCAGACGTCTGGACACACTTCCAAACATCTACCTTTGGACCATTGCCCATGATTTTCTGTGCGTATCTCATTACGGCCATAAAATCTTTTGTCAGAAGGAGTAGCGAAGTGTTTTTTAGTTTCCAGACGTCTGGTGATTTCCTCAGACGTCCATAACGACGTCTGATCCTTTAAACCTAGAACCCTATTTGGATCTGATGAAAACAGGAATGAATCCATACTTTATCAGATGTCCAATAACATAATCAGATGTCTTATGTGAAAATATCATACGTCCCTTTTTTGATCCAATGGAGTTAGTTTAGGATGACCTACAGTATTAGACGACCAGAATTATAATCAAACGTCCTATAAGACGTCTGATCCTAAAATTAGACGTCTAATATTGCTGTCAGACTCATCATTACCCTGATTTGTGGTAGATTTTGTCCTAATCTCTTGGGATTTGTCTCCAACGGCTAGGAGAACTCTCCCAGGTGTTCTTGAAGGTTCCAAACTTGCCTATAAATAGACTACAACTCCTCTTAGGCAAAACACACCTCTTGAGATACAATTCCCTTAGAAAAAATCACTTGCTCACTACTCTAAGCTTCATCTTGCCCTTATGCTATGCCAACACTCTGATTAAAGGGCAAATCCATACTCCCGACTCACTCCGTTCTGCAAATCCTTAGGTAGTTCTTTTCATGCTTAGTAGATAAGAAAGTAATTAAAGTATTGGGGTGCTCTACAAGTGTTGTTTCAATTCTTATTTTTGTAGTTTGGGTATCCGGCCTATCGGGTCCCCATCTCTTCATTTTGATGGGGGAAACCTCCGTTTAGGGATCGAAGGTGGGATTTGTAATTGAGGTACACTACCCTCATTTAAGTAGTGTGGTTAGTGGATTGATCACCTTGTGATCGAAAATCCTAAGTCAAGAGATTGGCTTAGGTGGTGGTTTTCACCCATCTTGGGTTTCCACCTAAAAATCTGGTGTCACCTTTCGTGATTGAATTTTTGTATTACAATATTTTATAATTTCACTATTCACCCCCCTTTAGTGCAATTTCAATTGTTGGGAAATCAACCTAAATGTTTTCTACCATTGTTGAGGTTTCTTCTTTTTCATAGAATTTCAGGGCATCCTCAATCATCCTATCTCTCATGGATCTCCGATATTCAGGTTTCTTGAATGGTAATCCTAAGTGGTTTGGTTGCATATTTGGATCAGGTGATGGAATCAAGATGTAGAATCAGAGTTTGAATCAAGATGTGGAATCAAGTTATGAAGCGATTAGATCTAACTAAAGAGTCCCACTGAAAATGTATGTGTGTGCTCTATAGAGAAAAGATGAGGAACTGGAGATGTTTTTGACCCAATCAAGACACCCAAAGACGTTTGGATGACTATGGAGGTTCGGGGCAGATGATACCCCTGGATCAAAAGGTCGTCCACCTGAGAATTACCTGGATAGCCAGAGAGGGAGAGTCCCGCAAAGACTCCTACACGGTAGAGCGTCCCCACGGATTACAGGGTTTCCCCTACCCAACCTCTCTTATCACTGAGATCCAGGTAGACCAGAATGGGGACCTTGACCTCTTAAGTCTATCACTTTTATTTCAAAGGTGCTTTAGGGTTTTCACTTGAACTTTAGATATTTTGATGTTGGGACCTAATTTGGAGGTTGGTTGACCCAAGGGGTAAACTTCACCTGACTTGTCCTATAGATGATAGAATGATTCTAGGCTTGGGACCTAAAGATCACCTTGATTTGACTCCCAGTTTATTAGGTCCAAGATTTTAAGATTCAAGTGCTATTAAAGCTCAACTTTTAGGGTTTGTCTTGTTTAGATCTCTTCAATCAAGGGCTTGGGTTGCACACTGATGCGGGAGGGTTCATTTCCTTGTATACAGGCATGTGTGACTAGCACTCCAAGACCCTACTGTAGAAACCCCAATTTGGTTCTATTTCCATTCCTCTTTTTCTTCTTGAAAAAGGTTCTCTTTGGACTTAAAAACAAGAAGTGTGTTGTCCGTGGAGATTAAGCGTGATTTCTATTAGGCATAGGAATTTTGTGGGATAGAATCTAAAAAAAATCGCTCCACCTTCAAGAAGATTTGAAAAATTTTCGCAAAATCAGGAAACGTTTGCCTTAAAGATGGTGATTACTATAGAAAGAAGGCAATTGATTCCTAAATTAATTTCTTTCTTTTGTTTTTCAACGATTAGGGGATGGTTTAAGGAAGAAAAGAAATTACCTGCCCTGGAGTAGTTGACTTGCGGGAGGGATCTTCTCGTGAAATACCTGCAAGATCACAACAAAGCAAAGTAGGGCAAGTTAGTGTTCAATATGATAAAAAAGAATGCAGAGACTAGTGATAAATTGCATGTTGCTCCCCGGCAATGGTGCCAAAATGTTGACGTGGCTTGATCTTGTTTTAACAGTTAGTTGCGTCGTAGTATAGGTGATCAAGCGTTGTAAACAAATAAGAATTTATTACTCGAAAACATAAGTATCCGAGGTCGAACATAGGGAGCAAGTGGAATTTATTCACTAATCTCAAGAATGTAATTGAACACTTAATTACTCAAAACTTAATTCAGAATATATATGCATGAGTTTAAAAGTTAATTGTGGCAAAAATAGAGGAATTGCACGTCTGATCATGGGATCAGACATCTTAGAAAGATATTTTCTCTTCTCTCTTATTTCCTCTCCTATCTGCTTCTTGTTCTTCTTCCGACTTTCTTTCTCTGATTTTCCTCTTTTTCTTCTGTTCTTCTTTGGCTGTGTGCTTCTTCTTCCTTGTTTCCTCTCTGCAATTCCTTTCTCTGCTCTTTTCTTCTTCCTTCTTCTTATTTTCCTCTGTTCTCTGCCTTGCCTCTCTTTTCCCTACGGGTCTTCTTCTTCTTCTTTCCTTGGCTCTACTTCCCTTGGCTTTAGCTTTTCTTCTTCTACTTGTGCTTGTCTTCCCCTTTCTTCTTTCTTCTTCCTTCTTATTTTCCTTTGCCTTCTGCCTTACCTTTCGTTCTCATTTTCCTCTGCAAGTCTTCCTTCTTTCTTTAGCCTTCCTTCTCCCTCTTTCCTTTTGCAGCTACGTGTCAGCTTCACTTTAGCTGTGCCTCCCTTCTCCTTCTTCTTCCCTGCACAAACCGAAAAGCAAAACCTACCCTTCTACCCACTTCGTGCGTCTCTCTCTCTTTGTATATCTCTCATCGGTATGCTCTCCCAGAGCCGGGTAATCGGGTCGGGTCGCATGCTCGGGTCCAGGAGCATCGGCGTGGGTGTGTTGTGTGAGGAGTGCTCAGTAGGATAGTTGGGTCGAGTTTCCAGATCCGCTGGATGAATTCACGGACGAGGCATGTATAGGTGAGGGACCTCACCGCATGTGTTTTCGAGGCGAACAGCTAATGGCACAAATCCAATTTATTGCACGCGCCTCACTCAGACGTTTATGAGGTGGGACTAATGTCCCACCTGCTTTTGCTGGCATGCTCGCAACAGCTCTTCCTTCCAATTGCTGCAGCTGCAGGCTTTGCAGCACCCTCTATCAGGCTGGACTTGCGCACACTTGCAACCCGCACAGTCTAGAAGCCTGGGAGCGGACGATTGTGGCTTGGAGCTAGAGAACAGTCAAGCTCGAGTCATCGCTAATGGCAGCTGGGAGCTTGACCCTGCACGACACAAAAGAGGCCTTGTGGCTCTATCAGACCACAAGAGGACCTTCGCCATGTCACGGCGAAGGTGAGGCAGTAGGTGGCGGGCCACGGGGTGACCTAGGCATGCGTGCCTAGGTCTCTCTGTGGTCGGATATAAGGGTTAGGTCAGGGGGCGTTTGTGGTGGTGTAGGCGGTCTGTGAGTGGGTGGAAGATGTTCAGTCGAGTGTGGCGGAGGTTGTGGGGTTGGTGGCGAGACGTGTGGAGTTGTTCAATGACGGGTGCGTCTCGCCAGAGGTTGGCCGAAGATGGGGAAGATGGTGGTGGACAGTGGCGGTCGAGGGGTGTTTTGTGAAATAGGTTGAGGGGAATTGAAGAGGGGATAGAGACAAGTGGTTCTAACCTAATTAAGTGGACAAAGGGGGGGTGAGGGTGGCTGGCAGTACCTGCTGTCGTCGGAGAAGAAGATGCCCAGTGGAGGAAGGCAGCGGCGACGACAGGGCTAGGGATGCTTGCGCAGGTGTTGCGCGACATGGAGGAGGCTGGGGAGGACAGCTCTGCCACTAGTATTGTGGCAGAGCGGCGAGAAAGAGGAGGGAGGCTCACTAGAGCTCGCTGGACAACTTGGCTGGAGGAGAAGAAGAAATTGAGATGGAATTCCGGCCAAGTCGAGCTGAGGAGGTGCGGCCAGGGTTGAGGATCAATTTATAGGCACTGGCAAGGGTTCCTGTGCTTGGAAGACAAGCTTCCAAGCTCGGGAATCCTCATCGGAGATCAAATCATTTAAGAGACCCAAATCTCTCGTGCGTTCGCACGAGAGATTGGGTGCAAATCAGGGATTAGGATCGAGCTCAGATGGAAGGGAATTCCTCAGAGAATCTCCCTTCCAAATCTGGGAGGAGATCTCTGAGGGATCAGGGAGTATTCCCCCTCCATTCCTCGCCGGAGTAGGATTTCTCCCCATTAATGGTGGAGGGACCAAAATGTAATTAGGTGCACTAATTTGCAAAGTAGGTCAAGATGACCTCCCCTTAGGTCCAAATTTTGGTACAAACCTAATTTGGACCTAATGAATCCAATGGTGAAGTTGGATTTTAGGTTTGACCACGTTTGACTAGACATTTTGCACAAAAATCCAAATTAGGTCAATTGATGGGCTAGGACCCCAATCTTGGTCAAAATAGGTTCCAAAGGCCAATCTGAAGGTTCTAAACCCTAGGGGATATTTTTTCATGAATTTTAGAGGGTTTAATTGATTTTTATCCTAACCAGAACCTTCTTGAATTAAGCAGGTCTGTTCTAGGGTTACCAGATGTCATTTAATTCCTGGATTGCTCATGAACCCATTTCTGAATGAACCAACCCACTTTTTATCTTATTCTGACCATATGATCTATGTTTTACCTCTGAGAAATCCTGTTTATGTACTGCAATCGTAAAATTGCAGTTTTAACCCTTATTTCATGTTTTCTTTTCAGAACACTTGTTCCTTGAATTAGATCCTTCTCTAGGTTATGTAGGAGCTTTTATTCTCTTTCTTAGGTCAAAATGAGCTAGTTAGGGCTCATGATAAGGCTCTCATCAATGATTCTCAAGATGAACCCCCTTCAGGAGAGCTAATGTTTGAACCTGCTCAAGCACCTATCAAGTGGGACACATGTTATGAGACCAGGGATGACCAGGTTAGGCTAGAGCAACCCATTGAGGATGAACTGATTGCTTCACCTGAGATCCCCGAGCCGAGGAACGATGAAAATTATGTCTCCATGGACCATTAAATGACATATGATTTTGAGACATATATAAATGAGGATCTTGAAGTCTTTGACTCTGAGGGTAAAGAATCTTTAGGTGAAGTCTCACTTGAGCTTAGGGAAGTGGATTTTAGTGAGACAAATGGGCTTGAGGAGCATGATGAACCTTTTGATAGCCTGATTATTGAATATTATGATCATGTTGGGGCTAACTTGGATGATCCAAATCCTGATGATTCAATCAGTAGCCCCACTGCTCAACCACACCCTGAAGAGCTAAATTATGATATTTTTGAGATCACCAGACCCAAGTCAATCCTGATTCAGCCACAATTATTGGACTTGGGTATTTTGGATGGGGTGTACAATGATCTGGAGGTCCCAGAAACCTTGATCTTGGACGATAGGAAGTTGGAAATAAAAATCTGGGAAGCTACTTCTTCTGAAACTATGATTTTGTATCTAAGGGTACCTATTGACCTTAAACCACCTACTTTCTACCAGGACCCTTATGATATCTTTCATGTGCCACCCAAGCTTGGAATAATTGACTATCTTCCTAATCTGAACTTTAAGTGGACACTCAAGTTGAGTGAATTAGATCTACCCATTGTCCGCCACTTTTGTCTTGGGTTGCACACCACCAAACTGTAGGCCCAGCCTCTCAAGCACAATAATCTCAAATTCTAGGTGATTTTCATCCAGAAATTGAGAACTACTTGACCCCGGGGCTTGAGTCTGCACCATAATATGGTCCACGTCTATGTACATCTTCTGTTAGTAGGTTTGATTCACAAATTCTTCTTTGTATGTATATTATGCCTAGTTGAAGGCATTAAACTTAGCGGGTGTGTATACTCTCCTCTTTGCAGAGCTGACCAGATTTTCACGAAATTCAGGTGATATTCTATTTATTCCTCCCGTTTTATGTCTTTATTCTACAATGAGGACATATCATTATTTAGGCATGGGGGGGTGGATACTTAATCCTGAAATTATTTCGTTAGCTCTGTAGAATTTCTTTTATTTTCTTTAAAAAATTGAAAATTCAAAAAGATAAAGAAAGAAAAAAATAGAATTAGGAAAGAGAACTTAGGGTTTTGGAAATTATTAACTTTAGGAAATGATACTTTAGGACCTAAACACTTAGACTTTTCAGGCTTTCAGGCTTAATTAGCTCGGGTGTCCACTCGAATGTAGACTTAGTCTTGAGTCCTTGCCAAGTAATTTTACTTTAATTTGGTGAATAAATTGGGATGACAAGTACACGACTTATCAACCTGCCTTCTGATTTAAGGAGATTTTAAGTTTAAGCATCTACACACTATTTACACTGACTCACTTTCTGACAGTTTTTATGAAAATTGGGTAGCTAATGAATTGTCTAAGGTGGTATGGCTGGCAAGTTGTCGGTAGTAATAGCTCATCGGCTGGTTGTCCAGAGCCCAACCACATGACCATTCTGTTCCTGATGCCTTTAGGTAAATCTTAGATTAAGGAAGCCACCTACATAGAAAAGAAATAGAGAAAAAAGAAATACTTAGAATAAAAGGAAAAAAAGAAAAAGGAGAAAATAAAAAAATAAAACCACACGTTACTGCACGAGTATGGTTGGCAAGCTGCCATGGGTAATAGCCCATTAGCCGATTGTCCAGAGGCCAACTCACAAAAATGCACAATAATTCCCAAAACACTTAGGGAAGAAGCAGTGAAGTAGAATAAACTGGGGAGATATACACTGGGTTCGCCCTTGTGTTGACCCTATAAAAAATAAAGTAGGGAGAAAGCTACCGTTCGAAAAGATAAACCTCTAGGAATAAATCTTTAAGGTCACCTTGGGTTGTAGAAACCTAAAGTCCATTTTAGCGGCCACCTAATTAGTCTATCACCCTTTCACAAGATGTTTAGCAGTTAGAGTCCTTTTCTAGTCTTGGGCGAGTCGAGTAGCCGTAAAAAGTTATCCCGAAACTCTCAAATTCCAAAAGTCCAAAAAAATTAGAAAAGAAGATAAACAAAAAAATCTATCTTCCCTTTTCAAATAAGGTGAGGACTTGGGCAGTCTACATTTTGGCAAACACCCGGGTATTGTTGAATTTTCATAGTTTAGGACCTTAGTTGAAATTTTCTATTATTAATAAATGAGTTAGGCCTAAGTGGTAGAGTCTTAATTCTATTTTTATACATAGCATGTAGTTTAATTTTGCTAGGGACTAACAAAAGATTGGCATGGGGGTATGATGCAGACACATCCATTTAGGCTAAAATGCCTATTTATGCATGTTCTTAGGCTTAGATTTGCATTCCATATTATAAATATTGCATAGCATGCATCATTTTGCATTTAGAGTAGTTTTGTATATTTTAGGTTAATTGTGTCCTTTTTGTGGTAAGGAAAGGAGATTTATTTTGGAGCCTCAAATTGATGACTCGACTGTATGGATCTGATTAGGATGACGATCAGAGTTCAACGCCTCCAAAATCACTTTGATCGGAGTCTCGTAACACTATATGCAGTTCGAGGAAGATCAATGGCCAAGGGACTAGGTGATGCAATATGAAGCTTCAAATGATAAATCTGACTGCACAGATGGATTCGGGTCAACGATTGCAGCCCAACGGTGTAAAAATCAGCTCAATCCAACTTCTGTAGTAGCCCTTACAAAGGAAAGAAGATGGACGGCCCAGGTTACGCCATGTGGCTTAACCTAGGCTGCCCATGCGCATGCACATGCCACCGTACGAGCACAACAGCACAGGTGCGCGCATGCACACAGAGGCATGCATGCATGTAGGTGTAGCAGCGCAGCGTGCAAGGCAGTAGCAACGGCAGTAGTAGCAACGTGCGTGGGTGTGAGGCGAGTAGGCTCGTGCTCTCGTGACAAGGGCACATGGAGCACGTGCCAGTAGGGGAGAGGGTTGATGCAGGATCTTTAGCGACATTTATGACAGTCACTAAATGTCTTATTGATCGAGGCA
This sequence comes from Thalassia testudinum, assembly GCA_037157565.1. Lineage (NCBI taxonomy): Eukaryota > Viridiplantae > Streptophyta > Magnoliopsida > Alismatales > Hydrocharitaceae > Thalassia > Thalassia testudinum. The sequence goes on along the minus strand of JAZHRO010000031.1, from coordinate 161,680,249 downwards.
TGTTTCGCGAATTAAAATCAGGGTTCAAAGGACTCGTCATCGTAGCTCGCAAAACGCGTCTATCAGATAAAATTTATAATTGAAACTCGAAAAGTGAGTCCCAAGTCGAACACGGGGAGGCGAATGTTTAGTTTTATAAAACTCGTGCTTTACTTTATTTCTATTAGTCATTTTTATCATTTCTTTTTTTTTGTATTTTTATCATGTAGGAGATTAGGTCGATGAAAACTTTATCTAGTTGCAAAGATATAAGAGAGAGGGAGAAAATGAGAGAGAGAGAAACAATCATCTATTTATAAATGAATGTTTGTTACAACTACGAAAGTGAAAAAAAAGATAGAAAAAGGTGAGAGAAATCCCCCTCGATGGTCTCTTGGAGGAAGACTCACTCTGACGTCGCCTGGAGGAAGGTGGTCAGGAGCGGGACGAAGGAGGACATAGCCGGAGGACGGAGGATGGGGCAAGACAGCATCGCAGCGAGGATCTTCCTCCCGAAGAGTGGTGAGAGGATGGCCATTGGATGCTCCATGAATGGGGATGAGAGGTGGGAAACTATTTTCTTTTCTACTCTAGAGGAGCATCCCTGGCTTGGGACAAGCTCTCTCTAGAGCCTTGGAGATGGTGAGAGGAAGAAAGGAAGAGATGGTTTGGAATGGTGGTAGGTAGGTCCTTTTATAGTAGAGGAGGAAGAAAAAATTTGTATATGGGTCATTACTGACATCTGTAAACATCGCTACAAGTCCAACCTTTCTATCGCTGAAGTTCCGTGCCTTCAATTCGTTTGCTAGTGTGCATGGGCCATTAGTGACAGTTGCAAGCATCACTAAAGGCCAGTGCAACTGTCATAGTAGATCCGTGCATATCCTTGCTTGCATGCGCTTCGCTGGTGCAGCGCGCATCATGCTTCTTCTCAAGCACGCATATGCTGCCGTGTGTTGGTTGCTCCTGCACGCAGCTACACTACCATGTGCTACGCTAGCTTGCCTTACTGCTGCGCCGTGCCTCAAGTGTGCTCAATTGCTAATTGAGAGGGTTGCGGGGATTCGAACCCACGCCCCTCCCTTAGAGTCCAGCACCCCAACCAATGTGCCATGACGTCCGATGTGTCAAGCGGATTACTTAACAGTTGTGGTGGAGGAGAGCTTCTCAGCTGTTGGATCAAGATCCAATGACTGGGAATGAAGGTCGCGAATGAAGGAAAGGTGGGAGCGGGCGTTGCTGGCTGATGTTGGGTAGCCTAGATGGTGCCATGTGGCACCATCTGGGTCGTACATTCTTCTTTTTGTTGCAGAGGGTGCCATGGTGCTCAGATCATGATGATTCCCGCGTTGCCGTATAGCGATCATCGCTCCGAATCCATCTGTATGGTCGAATTTTCCATCCGAAACCCATATGGATGTCGCATTGCCCCCTAGGCGTTGATCTTCCTCCGACTTCATATGATGCTACAGGACTCCAATGTAGACAAATTTGGAGGCGTTAGACTTCAATTGTCGTTCTGATTAGATCTGTACCGTCTGATCGTCCATCCGAGGCCCTGAAATAAGTCTTCTTCTCTCCTGACCATAAAAAGGACCTAATTAACCTAAAATATATACAACTACTCTAAATGCAGAATGATGCATGCTATTCAATATTTATAAAATGAAATGCAAATCTAAGCCTAGTAACATGCATGAATAGGCATTTTATCTTCTATAATTGTGCTTACATCATACCCCCATGCCTATCTTTTGCTAGTCGCTAGCAAAATTAAACTACATGCCATGTATAAAAATAGAATTAGGACTCTATCACTTAGGCCTAAGTTGTTTATTAACAATAGAAAATTTCAACTAAGGTCCTAAACTATAAAGACTCAATAGTACTTGAGTGTTTGCCAGAATGCCGACCACCCAAGTCCTCGCCTTATTTGAAAAGAGAAGATACAATTTTTTTATTTTTCTTTTTTAATCTTTTTTGTACCTTTGGAGTTTGAGAGTTTCGGGATAACATTTTAGGGCTACTCGACCCTCCCATGACTCGAAAAGGAATCTATGTGCTAAGCATCTAGTGAAAAGAGTGAAAGACTCACTAGGCGACCGTTAAAACGGACTTCAGGTTTCTATGACCTTAGGTGACCTTGCCTAGAGGTTTATCTTTTCAAACGGTAGCTTTCTCCCTACTTCTTTTATTTATGGGGTCAACACAAGGGTGAACTCAGTGTATATCTCCTCGGTTTATTCTACATCCCCATTTCTTCCTTAAATGTTTTGGGAATTATTGTGCATTTTTGTAAGCTAGGCTCTGGACAAC